>OX155701.1:6322619-7053102 GCA_944547425.1 Eupithecia centaureata
GACGACTTAGCGAAATCTTTTGTCGAAACTGCCAGGCTAGGCATTTGTGTCGAAGTAAAATATTTCAACGTTATTTTACTTAGTGTACATTTAACATTTTCTCTATCATAGCTCCTTGCTATAGACAAAATTGCTATGGGATGGAAGAAATCTCCAGATATTCCTGATAAATAGGGTCGCGACTCGTGGTCCCACTAATTTGACCCACTGGTGGGACAGTGTGTCGATTTAATGGGCTCGTGGTCCCACTGTTTGGTGGGACCATAAGTCAACGTAATGCAGTCGCTCGTGGTCCCACTGATTTGGTCATAAGATGACCGAGAGTTTTAAAAAATATTATGTATTGAGAAGATTGTTAGAAACTTAAAAAAACAAGAGTACGTCAAATAACTCCATCTGTAGTTATACATATATAAATAATTATAAGTTAAATATTTACACTGCTTTTATATCATATTAAGCGAAAAAATTGTATAGAAAGAAGTGTCATATAACATAATCAAAGACATTTTTGTCCATAATTTCAGTATTTTTAAATATTATTAAATTTATTGTACCTAACTATTATCTATGATCTGTGATGGGATTAAAAAACCAATTCAACGATGCAAATTTCATCAAACATTTAAGCAATAATTGACTTAAACAACAAACTGAGAAAAAGCTTATCAAAACAAAACTGTATAAACTAAACATCTGTTTTGTATGCAAAAGAAGAGAAAACAAAAGATATAAGCAAATACGTCATCGCACAGCAAGCGTATAGTGAATAAACGACACATCTTTGCATATAGAAAATTCAATACATATCCAATACATTATCCTATCCGAATGTTAGTGCAGATCTTCAATCAGCCTTTCTCATCTGGCGCCCAATATGGCAGATGGCTAAATAAAGAGAATTGCCATTTATGGACAGAGATGAAAGTATTTTGGATGTGGCATATTAGAAGTAAGAGGTCGTATTTCAAAGGACGCCCAAGCCATTTTCTCAATGAAATGAAACTAAACTTAATATCAGAACTCATTTGGACCTGGCGGGGTAAAAAACTTGAATTTACTGTATAAGATTTTACCTACATTATTTATGATGATTCCTGAGCTCCAGTGTGAAAATAAAATTGAGAAAAAAAAGGATACAAAACATGAAGTGCACTTTTTTCCAAATAATCACCTTACTGAACTTACTGACCCTTACTGAAATGACTTACGTTTTGGTTCGTTGGTTATTACTTATTATTTGATTATTCTGAGTCAGTTTCTTTCCAAATTCTGTGATTTTCTTCTAAGTTTTTGCGTTACCTTTGTGAAATGTCAGTGCTGTTCGGTTTTAATTTAGGAAACGAACAGTTATAAAAATTACAATTGAGACTTAAAAATAATTTAAAACCAATATGTTTTCATCATTAAAATAAAACATAATGGCGCTAAGACACGTGTGAAATATAACAGTTGCAAATTACCAATACATACAGAGTTCTAATAAATAAGATAAATGTCAAATTTAAAATATAACAATTTTGCTCACAAGAATATTTTTTTAAAGTATATTAAAATTATTGAAAGGCAGTTTTGGCAAGGCAGCCCAAGCATTTTCTATGAAACTCAATTCTTGTAAATATCTATAGTCCATTGAAATGTTACATTTTTTAGGCCTAACCTTGCGTTTTTTAGAGGACGCAATTTTATTTTTTTGATGTGTAGGGGGGGTCAGTGTAAAGCTAAAATCAAGTTTGTGGGGTCGCCACCCTTGTCCCACGGCCGCCATCTTGAAAATAGGGGTTGAAATGGTTTTTACGATATATCTCTTAAACTATTTATTTGATAAAAAAAACTTGTTAACATTTCTTGTTGTAAATTAAATTCTCTACAACTTTAGTTCAGTAACTTTTTGTCGTAGAACTATAAATAAAAAAGTTATAAGCGAAAATCTTCAAAAATTCGAGAAAACAAAGATATTTTTCGATTTAACTTTTTTTTTAATCATTTTACGAAAAAATTATATCTGACCATTATTGTAGATCGTTTTTTGAGGAACAACTTTTATTCGCATTATTTTTTCATTAAGTCAATAGCTAAGGTTTTACAGCGCTCCGAAGTGAGTAGATACTATTTTTCAGTACTCTTAACCATACCTATATTATACGTGTGTACTAATAATATGTCATCAGTTATTGTTTTTTTTTGTTATCTTAACATTTTTAATTACGAATTTTGCAATATCATCAAAAATTAATTATTGTCTGTTCGATGCAACGCGTGACCCGAGAGCTGGTGAATATCTGGCTCAGCGCATCAGCATTGCCATACAGCGTGGTAATGCAGCCAGTGTCTTGGGGACGCTTCCGACTGGTATTGACATGGATCAATTGAGATACCTTTAGACTGTTTGCAACCGTCTGCAATTAGCCCAATGGTTGTACTAATTGTAAATACTAGTTGTAATTTTTCTATTCCTTGCTTGTAATTTTCGTTGTTAATAAAGTTAAAAAATTATTGACTCTTTTTCACTCCATAACAGGATTTAACAATTATTGATTTTTAAATTAATTTTAAATCTTTCCGAGTTACCATCAGGTCCAGTCGTGGCTTGGTAATTATAATGATCCTGAAGACTGGGGCTGGAAAAAATGTGGAAAATTATTGATGCCAGTGCAGAACTCTAAACCTCCAGCACCCCCTGAGCTTCTAAAATTGATCTTTTGCAAATGCAAAGGAAACTGTGGAGCGATGTGTGGATGTCGAAAAGCAGGACTGAAATGTTCTGCAGTGTGCTTCCATTGTTCTGGAGAGACTTGCAGCAACGTAATGGAATTCTCAGAATTAATAAATGAAAATGACTCTGATGATGAACCGCCAACATTAACACCCCTTCCTTCTCCAGTTCTCCCACTGGTATTTAATTCAGAAAGTCGACCAGATGCTGAGCCGCAGCCTGGTCCTTCGAAACGACTGAGGACGGAGTAGTTCTAATTTAGAAAATCACCGTGGATTATATATTATTGGGAATAACACGTAAAAAACGCGCCTCTAGACTCTACCTCGTGGGTGGTGGGGAAAAGAGTAAATAATTAATTATTAATAATATTGCAAAATTGACTAAAATTGCTATTGACTTAATGAAAAAATGATGCGAATTAATGTTGTTCCTCAAAAAACGATCTACAATAATGGTCAGATATCATTTTTTCGTAAAATGATTAAAAAAAAAGTTAAATCGAAAAATATTTTTGTTTTCTCGAATTTTTGAAGATTTTCGCTTATAACTTTTTTATTTATAGTTCTACGACAAAAAGTTACTGCACTAAAGTTGTAGAGAATTTAATTTGCAACAAGAAATGGTAATAAGTTTTTTTTATCAAATAAATAGTTTAAGAGATATATCGTAAAAACCATTTCAACCCCTATTTTCAAGATGGCGGCCGTGGGACAAGGGTGGCGACCCCACAAACTTGGTTTTAGCTTTACACTGACCCCCCCTACACATCAAAAAAATAAAATTGCGTCCTCTAAAAAACGCAACCCCAAATGTAACTTTTCAATGGACTACTACGTTAGTTATCTAAACTTTTTGGCATCAAAATAACTACCACATCCCCTATTACCTTTTCATCTCAGTCTCCCCCAGGGTAACGCCGCACACAAAGCCGTGGTTGACTCAAAGGAATAATCTCCTGTATGTAGGTAAGCCTTGTTTCTATGAGACAAGATCCTTTTTATTGTGAGGGAATTCTTGTGAAATTTTAATTGGGGTTTGGGTAAGTGGTGAATGCTCATTTAGGGGTTTTAAGATGGTGTGTCAAAGGTTCAACGTTTTTTCTGTCTTTTTTAAATACTTGTTTTTAGGTATATTTTTGTTATATTGTTTGGCTTAGGTAATTAATGATGAATGTCATCATTAATTAACTAATAATAATGTATTTTTTTAATAATAATCCTGTATTCAGACACAAGATGCACCTAATCACAAGGCACAGAAATAATGTTCATTTAATTTACCTACCTAGTTTGTAATGAGTCAGATAATTAATTTTAATATTTGTTTTTTTGTTTTGGATGCAACCTCATCTATTTAATCTTATACTTTTCACTCTCTCATCTCTATATTTAATCCTCCTACAAAATTTGCATTACAGCTCTACTTTATTATCGCGTGGCGCCAAAAAGCTACGTACGTGCTTCGCAGTTTTGAACTGGCTATAAATGAATTAGTGTTAATCATCAAGCATTATTATTAAATAAACTATTACTAGTAATTTTCCTTCCTTTTAGGCTTCTTTTTTATAATTATCATATTTATGCTGAATTACATCCCTACCATACGGACGTGAGGGTGAAGTAACAAGCTTATCTAGCAAAACAATACAATACAAACATAGCAACGATGGTAAGACATATCTAGTGTGTAGACTTACCATGAGGACCGGAGCTCACTTGGCACTGATACATAGCATCATCATCTAAGGTCACGTGTTCGATGTCCAGAGAATAGTCTCCTGAAACAAAAAAAGTTAACTTTAGGTACCTACTTATACATTTGGTGAACCTTTTTTTGACGATTATGTTCTCGTTTTAGCTGTAAAGAATTTGTAATCGGCTTTAATTAGAGGTAGTTTTTTAAAAGACGCTTCTTTATTTTTTTGTAGTATGAGACAAATTTTATTAAAGAAGGCTTAGCGTGGATTCGTTAGAAAATATTTTTATCCTCAATTTTTGTTCAACTTCAATACACTGTCAGTCAGATTTTATTAGATTTTTTAAACTACGCAATAGATATTGATGAGTTTTTTTTTTCATAATATAGAGTGTTTTAATAGGAAGGTTTATATTATACAGCTTCGCGCACAATACACCCGAGCGAATCCGGTTCGCTAGTATTTTGTAAACACAAATGTCATATTGGTTTCCATACAAACGATGAATTCTCAGAATGTAAACAACTCAACTAGGTAATAAGTACCTTCTTAGTAATAACACCACTGAAAGCGATCCTTCTGATGATCGTGTTCAATGAGATACCATCGTAATCTAAGCCAGCTAATGAACTGAGGTACTATTGGAATGTCGCAGAACTAGAAACGGAAACTGGATTCACATTGCTATTTGAAGAGACATAAACCGCAGCGGGTTTCTACACTTCTAGGAAGCTGTAGATAGCTGGGATCTATTATGATAAATAATTAGCAGTGATCGGAATTACCTGAGCATATTTACCAAAATTTTGAGTGTGGAAGGAACCTAGAGTTGATAATATCTCCACTAGAGTCCCGAGAGAAAATCTAATTGTCATCACTACATAGTATAACTTAAAGTCGCTTTCTCGGTCCCTATGTCATTGTGTCCCTTTGAACGCTTAAATCTTTAAAACTACGCAACGGATTTTGATGCGTTTTTTTAATAGATAGAGTGATTCAAGAGGATGGTTTATACGTATAATAAAACCGTGCGAAGCCGGGGCGGGTAGGTTTATATAATCCAATTTTTTTACCCGGTAATCCCATGAAAACAGAGATTTACTTTAATACACGTAACTAATTAGCTAGGGCCCCCTCTTTTATCCTTACTGAATATTATCCTAGTGAAAGTATGTATGCTTGTATGGATGTTTTTTACTCTTTCACGCGAACTGTTTAATGATCGGGCTGAAATTTTGAATAGACTTAGTTCTAGCCCTTTAATAGGCTACTTTTTATACCAAAAATTAGTTCCCACGGGGTAGGGGGGTAGTAACCTTAAACACTTCCATAGAAACAACGCGTCCGAAGCCGCCGGCATAAACTAGAATCCTCATAAATAGGTACTCCTAAATAACAAACCAAAAGCACAGTAAGCTAAGTTACTCCGCTCTTTGTAACACCGACTATACTAGATTGGAATTAAAGCAAAGCTTGAAATCTCGCCATAATTCCCCAGACGATTCCTCCATTGAAAAGGCACTCATTCACTTAATCTAAGTATACGTAGATACGTCCTATGGTACGTAGCTACGTCGTCACGTTACAGTAACGGTAATTACGTGAAGACGTAAACGACACGTATTCATTTACGACAATTCCTGTGTAACGTGAGAGTTATGTGTAAATGGTGGTGGATGGGAGAATTATAAATGAAAGGTTGAAATTTGATTAATAGTTACAACCTCTGTGGAGCAGCGACGCAAGTTGTGGTTTCGATTCCCGGATCGGGGAAGATATTTTGTGTACAATCTGCGTATATTGGTTCTGGGTGTTTTTTTATGGATAGAAAATAATTAATACTGAATAATTCGCACAGCATCATCTAGTACCAAGCTAAGCAGAACTTGTGTGGTGTGTACGAGACTTATATACTTAGTTACGTAAATAAAATAATATAAAAGGATAGGCATACTTTATTAACAACGAAAATTACAAGCAAGGAATAGAAAAATTACAACTAGTATTTACAATATAAAATAAAATTTATAGATCTATGTACCCATAAAATAACACAAGCTTTACTTTACTTGTAACTAGATGATGATGTGTGAATTGTCTAGCATTATTCATATATCAATGATAGTGGAATTTTATGCTCTTTTTATTCATAATTTGAAGATTACAGCACATAAATACTCATCATCATCATCATCAGCCTATATTAGTCCACTGCTGGACATAGGCCTCCCCCAATGAGTACCAACTGACTGTATATTATATCATCATCATCATCATCATCATCAGCCTACATTAGTCCACTGCTGGACATAGGTATATTATATGCCTACGTTTAATTTAAGTTGTTGATGATATGACAAAGGTCAATGTCCTACCTTCCTCATCGCTGCCAATCATCCGGTACCGTTCAAACCCGTTCAGATGCCGGTGAGTTCCCAGTCCGAAGTCGTCCTTCGTCCACTGAAGCTGGCCTGACTTGCCTTCCACTCGACATGGAAGTGTGACTCTTGAACCTACCACAGCGCTCTGTAACAACAAAAAACTTGAATTATAATCAATATAATCTGGTCGATGCGAAAACCCGAGAGAAATCAATATAATCTGGTCGGTGCGATGATCCGAGAGCTGACTAAAATTACTATCAATATTATGAATATTATGTGGTCGATGCGATGACCCGAGAGGTGACTTAAATCGATATAATCTGGTCGATGCGATGATCCAAGAGCTGATTTAAAATATAATCTGGTCGATTCGATGACCCAAGAGCTCACTTAAAACAATATAATCTGGTGGATGCGATGATCCGAGAGCTGATTAAAATCACAATCAATACAATCTCGTCGATGCGAGGACCCGAGAATTGACTCAAATCACAATCAATAGGTATAATCTGGTCGTTGCGATTACCCGAGAGCTGATTTAAATCACTATCAATATTATGTGGTCGTTGCGATGACCGGAGAGGTGACTTAAATCACAATCAATATAGTCCGATATACCTAATAGATTCGGTATTTCAATGTAAGTGTTAATTGTCCTTTATCATTATTCGTCTCGGTGTTCTTACAATGAAAACCAACGTAAGGTTGGTACAAGTTTCATTGAGGCAAGTTTTCTGATGAGTGAAACAGTAAAACAGTAGTATTTGTACTCTTTTACTGTATGTCTGTAGTTAGGTATTCTCTGTCAATTTTCTGCAGTGGACGTATCAGAAATCTATCACAAAACTCTTTGAATAACAAGATAAATTGAATTCTAGATTAGGGGAAAGGGTTGGAATTTTTAATATCACCAAATTCACCAATACAAATCTTTTCAATGTCAAATATTTGGGTCCTTGCAAAAAGAATAATATCGTTGGTTCTGCATTGTAGGACATAGCTTAAAATAAACGGCTGGGAAGGAAAAGAAAAACGATTTTTTTTTAAATGGGCGTATAAATAATATTGAATAATATTGACTTCTATGGAGCAGCGGCTGAAGGTCCAGAAAAGTCTGCGATGCAGGTGGTTGTTGGTTCGATTCCCGCCTCGGGACAAATGTGTATAGGAATTGCAAATATTGGGTGTTTATCTAAGTTGTTTCAATGTTTAATAAATGTTGTGTAAATTGTCCAAAATTATTTTTTAAAGGAACCTATTAACTGTCATTGACACAAATTGAGAAGATTAGATGAGTCATTATAATAAGCTAAAATTCATTCTAGGGAGGTTTGACTTAGGTAAATTAGTTTTTCTGCATTTATTCATTTGTATGTAGCTTTCTATAACTATCGACAAAGTAATTTCCTACAAATCAAATAGTTTAATTATATTTAAGTACAGAGCAGCGGTGAGTCGATTCAAATGAAATTGCTGCAAAAGAACCATAATTGGCGTGGCTCATTTAATAAACCCTACAATCACCTATAGCGCGATTCAAAAACAGAGATTTGGTGTTAACAAATCAGGAATAAAAGAAAAGAAATATTGGTGTAACATATTTTATGACACTGGTACCTATCATCAGAGCAAGTTACAGGAATCACTTAGAATTCCTGGTTTTGACAGTTTCCATTCATCATTCCATTGGTCACTTATTCGTTATCTGGTATTAGTTATGCGGTACCTGGTATCATCATCATCATCATCATTAGCCTATATTAGTCCACTGCTGGATATAGGCCTCCCCTAATGAGCGCCATAGCTCCCTGTCTTCAGCTTGACGCATCCAGCATCTGCCAGCAGTTTTTCGCAGATCATCATCCCACCTGGCTGGAGGGCGTCCTACACTACGTTTACCGAGTCGCGGTCTCCACTCAAGGTATCCTATTCGTTATCTGGTATTAGTTATGCGGTATCTGGTAAAGTGGTCAGATATTATTCGATTCTTACATCTTTTCGCTGTGTTTGAGCAATTATGCGTTGTCAAGTATTTGTTTTGATTTTTAGTTCTTACCTTGCTGTTACCCTGCTATTGTCAGTGATTCTTATAAGTTTTTGTAAAGTTTTCATTCTTAAATGTCTTAGTTTACAAAAAATATCTATGATTCTAAATCAGAGTAGGTATAGATTTATACATTGCGTCTAATTTGCCCAGCTTTCTTTAAGGAGCTGTGTATAGCCCAAGGGATAGCGTAGAAATATTTGATTTATGTAACGGGATGGACTAATTTCCCGATTTCTCCTAAATCCTGTTTGCAAGCTTTTTATGCTTGTCTGTTTATGGCAGAGTTTTGGAGGGAAATTTCTTTTATTTTATTCCGCCCGTAATTTTGGAGTTTTCCTTGATATAAAACAGTGGTCGGTATTTGTGTTTTTTGCAGATGGCGTCGACATTTTATTTTTGTGTTCATTTGTTTGAATGTATAACCAGAAATGTCGATATATTTTCTTTGTTTTTATGTTTATTTGGTCTAAATATTAACTGGTCAGCTCAAAGTTTGGATTAATACTATATACTATACTATATCACTACATAGTATAAAATTAACTCGCTTTTTCTGTCCCTATATCCCTTTGACTTCTTAAATCTTTAAAACTACGCAACGGATTTTGAACCGGTTTTTTGTAATAGATAGAGTGATTCAAGAGGAGGTTTATACGTATAATAAAAACGTGCAAAGCCGGGGCGGGTCGCTTGTACTATATAGATGGATGTTTGTATCCTTTTCAAGCCAAATATAAAAATAGAAATTGTATAAGTATATATTATTTATTACACAATGCATGCTCTACTTAGCTAGCAAGCTAAGTAGAGCATTCTGTTCTAGTGCTACTTACTTATCGCTACATAGTATAAAACAAAGTCACTTTCTCTGTCCCTATGTCCATATGTACGCATGATCTTTATAACTACGCAACGGATTTTGATATAGAGTGATTCAAGAGGAAGGTCTATACGTATAATAAAACCGTGCGAAGCCGGGGCGGGTCGCTAGTAATATATAATTGAGAATATTTATTAATAATAATTCCGGACAGTCCACACCGCATCATCTAGCCCCAAGCTATGTGTTAAGGGTTCTAGATGACTGATATACTTAGTATAATACCTACCTACCTACCCAATCCTACTAATATTATAAACACAAAAGTTTGTAAGTATGGATGTTTGTTACTCTTTCACTCAAAAAGTACTGAACGAAATGGATGAAGTTTAGCACAGAGATAGATTATAGTCTGAAATAACACATAGGCTATAATTTATCCCGAAATTCCCACGGGAACGGGAATTGCAGCGGCTGAAACCGCGAGGCACTGCTAGTCGAATATCATAACATTGATCACAAAATGGCAAAATGAATTAAATTGAAACCTAATTTCATCATTTATCTGCTATAGCAGTTCCATTTGATGAACTAGTTAGTTATTGATAACTCGATGAAATCATACCAATGCAATCCGAGTTCGATGAGAAATCTAATTGGCTTTTGGGATTGGGTTTCCAATAATTTGCGTGTAAACAAAACATCCAATGGACCGAAATTGATTTATCGGGTTGTTTATGAAATAACTTATCTTTTTAGCGTTCCGTACTTAAAGGGTAGAACGGGGCCCTATTATTAAGACTCCACTGACCGTCCATTCATCTGTCACCAGACTGTACTTAGCACAGATGATGTTTTTTGTTGCCGCTAGCCATAACAACAGTTAAATTTCACATTAGTTGTCCCTGTAATGGTAGCTGTTTTTTCGATATTTTAAGGCTGTGTCCCCAGTAGGCAAACTGTGAGCGGCCGACTGAGTGAGCCGCAAATTTGTGGCGAACAGCTACAAACTCAGATCAGTTTGCGTGCGTATCGCAAGCACTGGAACCTGCGAGTCGGCCGCTAACTGAGACAGTCGGCGCACGTATCGCTGCAAACTGCGTGCAAACTGCGTACAGTGAGCGCAAACTAGCAAACTTTGGACACTCAATTTAAAATATATGGAAGGGTGCACTGAACTGATACGCCGCAAACTCAGTCGGCTGCTCACCGTTTGCCCACTGGGGACACAGCCTAATGCATTTAATAAATATCAGGATGTAAACAAAACTTCGGTCAAAGCTCATTAGGTATATAATCGGTTTTTATCGCATACCTTATGTTTACAAAAAAATTACCCAAGATATATGCGTAATAAAACAAATCACGAAAGTTTTAAAAACCCGTTCATAATCAAATTATTATTATTGATCAGTTTAAAAACTACTATCAAGGAATACAAACAAATTAAAACTAGTGTTTATAATTGAAACAATTGAGCTAACTGCAGACAGTTGAAAACAGTTTAGTCTAGAACCAGTTCAACTGATCCATAACAAGTTGGAAGCGACTCCAAGATACTGGCAATACTGATGCACAATAATAGGTACTTACCAGCTCTCGGGTCACGCATCGCATAGACCAGACGCTCAGATCATTTTAAAAAACACGAGAAGCCTCAATCCCCACGGACCTAGGGTTTCGACTCTCAGGGGAGCAAATGCAGAGGTTTATAAGTGTATAATATTGCCCAGAATTTAATTCGTAATTGTTTAAATGGTCAACCCGAATGAATGCAAAGTACCTACTGTTAAATTTAAAATAACGAGAGTGTTGAAATTTAATTATAATTAATTGCGGTTTTGTATTTCCATTAACAATGTAATTTAATACAGTTTTATAAGTTTGAATGTTGTAATTATTAAATAAATTATGCAGACTGAATAATGTTACGAACATTTGTATTGTTGGTGAAAATCATTATCTGAAAATAAATATTACGTTGTTGATGATGGATACATCAATTTAATAGACCAAACTATGAAATTTTTACAGAGAAAAACTATTGAACAAGGATGATGAGAACGACGAGGAAAAGAGACGGTTATACCCAAGTCAGTTGAGGAGAGTTGGTGAATATGAAAGCATTTTATTTAGCACTTTGTTTAATTTACATCTTTATTAACAACCAAAATTACAACTAAGGAATAGAAAAAAATAGAACTGGTATTTACAACTGAAACCATTGAGCTAACTGCAGACGGTTGCAAACAGTCTAAAGGTAGCTCAATTGATCCATGTCAATACTAGTCGGAAGCGTCCCCAAGACACTGGCTGCATTACCACGCTGTATGGCAATGCTGATGCGCTGAGCCAGATCACCAGCTCTCGGGTCACGCGTCGCTTCGACCAGACGCTCAGATATTTTTTTAAAAACCTGGGGAGCCTCGGTACCCCACGGACCTAGGGTCTCGACTCCAAGGGGAGCAAAGGCGTAGGTTCTGTCGAGACCTGCATATTTGCGCCTGTAATATAATTTGTATGAAGCATATCAGTTATCTATTACACAAGCTCTGCTTAGCTTGGGGATGTTGTATGGATTGTCCAGAATTATTATTCTAATTTTAATATTATAGTATAGTTATTGCGATATGAGTAGGCACGTAGTGTGGTAAATTCTCAGAAGTTCATCTAATATCTATACTGCAACAGTGCAAAAGGGAGAAGAAACTTTGTAACATCCGAGAGCTAAAGTTTCAGTTGTATCTGTTCAAATTTGTCCTTACCTGGTCTTGAGGTTCCATCGCAAACTTTTGCTCTCGATACCCGCTCACAGAACACAATAACACACACAGCATCCATTGTTTGAACAACACACTGTGTTTCACACACATCCTTAGTAGAATGTACAATGAATTTGTCCTTTTGTGTTTTCGTCGGTGTATGTTTATGCTTGGTTCTTCATTTAGTTGATTCATTTCTGATTTGTTGTTTTTCACTGGTCTTTGAGGATTTAAATTCATGAATTTGATATTGGCAAGTAAGTTTTTAGGTAAAGTCATATTAAAATTTCCATTTGGATCCAACTGAAATAATTGTTTTCAATTTCATGTTTTCATTGTTAATTTTGTTTTTAAACTAAGTAATTACCATCATAATGGTTACTAACTAAAAAGTAATTTAATATTTTTGAATTCAGAAACACTGTTTTTATCCATTTTGAGGGATTTAAATCCATCTAGCCTTCGTCATCTGTAACAAAGAAAAATCTTAATTAGATTTAAAAAAAACATTTCCACAACTTTTTTATCGAATTCGAATTCGTTAATCGAAGTAATTTTCAACGGATTACAGTTGAACGAGAGTAAAAAAAATATGTATACGTAAATATTACAAAATATAGCTAGTTTTACTTATATCAAATTCACCAGAAGGCAGACTGCCCAGAATACTGGCAACAATGCTATGTTTAATGGCAATGCAACAATCTCAAACATTATTCTAAGATAGCCCCTAAAGTTTAGGTACTAGCTTACACTAATATTTTAGATTGTTAAAGCAATTGCACGACTTGGCAAACGTAGTGTAAGACGCCCTCCAGCCAGGTGGGATGATGATCTGCGAAAGACTGCTGGCAGATGCTGGATGCGGCAAACTGAAGACAGGGCGCTATGGCGCTCATTAGAGAAGGCCTATGTCCAGCAGTGGACTAATATACGCTGATGATGATGATGATGATGATAAAAGCAATTGCGTGTTTGTATGAGTGTCAATTCATAACTACGACCGAAATCTTGATAAAAGTGCATTCATACACCGCCTCAGACTATAGAACTATCTAGACGGAGCCCCAACGAAACCCGAACTGAGGCAGGTAAAATTAAGCCTTGGCGTGTACAAACACACTTACACACATACATATATGACGAAATTACGCCTTACCTTGTCAGTCCAGCTAAGCCGTCGCGCCGAGTGTCACGAAAAATTATTACGAGATTTAGAGGGACAAAATGCCGAATTATGTTTTGAAAGGATGTTCAAACCAATCTCGCGACATAAAAAGCAGGATGGAATCACATTTCATGCGAAAGTACACCTGCATGGCAACACTCAGTACGAGCACACATGTTTACGAAACCGGCTTCAAAATCATCGTTGACAGCGCTCTGTCTAGGTAGTCTGAGTACACCGCGTCTTGAAGCTAACTGCTTATGATTATTTTTCTACTTAGACTAAAAAATGTTCAAATTTAATTGAACATTTGCACGACTGTTATGTCAAATATAGTGATACCCTATATTTTAATACCATCATTGTCAACCTATATTTAAGCAAATAAATACTATTTCATTTCATCGCCATATACACACACATACACAGGAAATTAGAAATCGCGTCTTGACACAAACAAGCACAACTGTTGAAACAACTCATCTGTCACCCGTTAAACCAAATAACATCAAAGCATAACCTAAAACTTAAACCACGAAATCTAAAACTTAAGCTCGCGAAAATTAGTTATGCTGTTAATTTATGCTCTAGACAGCGTATAAACCAAGCTGCCACAGCCGCCTGTCTTATCCTTTAAGCTGGATTAGTTTTAAACTAGGTTATGGAAACATTTAACCCGGGTTAAGGATAGATTATCAGATGTTGAACGGGCTTTGTTTTCTATTTCAATGGATATCGGTTAGAATAGATAAATAATTGTTTTGTACGATCGCGCTAAATCTTGGAATCCAATAGATAAATGGATGGGCAGACTAGGCATGAATGATTTATTTTTACATCACAGTTGTGATATGTATATGAATAGAAAAACCTATAATTATCTAGCTGAATGGAGACAATTGACGATGGAGCTTTTAAATTCAACGTCAAGATATCACAAATGTCAAACTCTTTACTTTTATCACTGAAATCTAAATTAATTGCACTCAATAAAATGTAAACAAGCAAAAATAGATCAGTTTTGTTTGTGTAGCTTAACATTCCGATAAAAAGTCACATTTGTGATATTTTGGACATTGGCTTCGTCGTCGGTCGGCTCTATCAAGACAATATTTTACGTATTTTTATTTCTACCGTGTAATGGACACCGTAATCGTTTATGCCCATTTCCCAGTTATCCAGCGGTCCATTCAATGGATTTAGCGTAATCGCACAGAAGCACCCCTAGTATCGAGACGTGATCGTGATGTCTTAGTTTTATATGGGATTTTCGTAGTTCACTGTCCACACGATAAAGGCGTTCGCTGTAGTAAATCTTTAAGAAAAAGAGGAGATAAAGTTATAATAAGAACCAGAGATTGAAATAGGTATACAGAATTGGTAATAGCTCCTCTAAAATCCCGAGATGATGATATATGAGCTTGAAACTATTATTTCGACTATTCATTGTCCATTTTTAAGTTCCGACGACGGTCATTGCTAATAAAAAATATATTTTTGAGTTTTCGATGTCATAGACGATGTTTTTCCCTGTCCTGCTTGCTTGAAAAATAAAAAACCTGTCCATAGTTGTTTGAAAAGGCGCCAAATTCTAGAGATGTAGTATTTATACACTCGAGAGCAATGAATCCGGGTCACTCAAAGAATCCAAAAAATCTCGGAAAGTAAGAATGCTAGGTTAATGCAATAAATTGTATTTAATAGACAATTTAATACTCCTTAAATGAAAGTATTAAAATTTCTTAGTTATTGTAAAGTTATATCATAAAAAAATCAAATTTGAAAAGGGAACACTGTCGAAGATGGAACTACGAAATTACAGGATTTGTTTTTGCTTTTGTTTGTAATCTGTCATTTATGTTGGTACATAAACCAGGTTGATAGTGCTCAATATTCATTATTCAAGCTGAAATCATGTCGCTTACACTTGAAGAATGCACCAGAATACTTACATTGGTGGAAACCGGCCGGAGTCAGCGCGATACAGCCAGGACTGTCGGTGTGTCGCTGTCAACAGTACAAAGAGTTCTCCGACGTTACGAAGAAACTGGTTCTAACCTACGCAGACCAGGAACGGGCAGAACTAGGTGTACCACAGCACGAGAAGACCGATACTTGGTGAACACCATGCTTCGAAATCGCTTTCTCACAGGAACTGAACTCACAAATCAGTTTCGACGCTTCGGAGGAAGTAACCCAAGTGCATGGACAGTAAGACGTCGGCTTGCTGAATCTAACTTAAAACCCCTTAGACCTGCAAACGGCCCTAAACTGGAGCGTGGCCATCGTATTTCAAGACTAAGATATGCCCAGAACCACGTAAATTGGAGTATTGAAGATTGGTCGAAAGTTATGTTCTCCGACGAATCAAAATTTATGCTCTACAAGCACGATGGAAGACACAGAGTGTATAGAAGACCAGGGGAAAGATTCAAGCAAGCATGCATCGAAGAAAAAGTAGCCTACGGTGGTGGGTCTGTACTTGTGTGGGCCGGAATTTCCTCTGAAAGTCGCACAGAGCTGGTTATCATAGAAAACGGCTCTTTAACTAGCGTAAGATATGTGGAAGAAATCCTCAACGAACACGTTGGTCCATTTATGGTCAATTTGGGTGAGGATGCTATATTTATGCATGACAATGCCCGACCTCATACAGGTAGGATTGTGAATGACTACCTTCAAGAGATGAACATTACTTGTATGGAGTGGCCAGCGCGTAGCCCGGATATCAACCCGATCGAGCATGCTTGGGACGAGCTAGGGAGATGCGTAAAACAACGAAACCCTCCCCCAATCACGCTTCCTGAGCTCAAAATTGCTCTCACAGAGGAATGGGAGAATATTCCCCAAAATCGTATAAGGAACTTGGTGTACAGCATGCCAAACCGCGTAAACGCGGTAATGGAAGCACGAGGAGGTAATACGAAGTATTGAAATTCAAGAAAATCGTCATAAAGTTCAAAAATTTCATGTTTCCTATTTTTGTTTTAAGGAGAGATCAGCAGTTTTTTTTCTTTATGTAATTTTGTGTAAATAAAATGTATGGTGACTCATATTTTTTTAACTTTCATTTAAGGAGTATTAAATTGTCTATTAAATACAATTTATTGCATTAACCTAACATTCTTACTTTCCGAGATTTTTTGGATTCTTTGAGTGACCCGGATTCATTGCTCTCGAGTGTAGTTGCCCCATCCCTCTGTCCATTTACAACTGCAGACCACTGGGTAAATGATTCACTGGTAAATCTGGAAACGTGTGCTGTAGCTATTAATGTATAGATGTGAAATATCGATGAATTTAACATTGATAAATGAAAATGAATTCACTCTATTATGTAGTTCTATAACTGATCACTCACCTATTCGAATTAAACGCGCTAAAAAAGACACAGAAGAGAACAAACAAAACAAAATTATGAAATTGGAAAGTTTTTTATAATTATGATACCTACAATATGATTTGAGTTTTATAGTCATCTGAAGATACTCATAGGTAGGTAAACATTGAAATAGAAATGGCATCAACATCATCATCAGTCAAGTACCTATCATCAGCAATAATGTTTGCCTGTTGCCTACTACGTACTGTTTTTAAGCGACACAATAAAATAATTATATATCCATCTATCTATCTAAAAGACCAACCCTCTTAATCGCCCTCTTTCGGATTAGTACACGTGTTAAGTGGCACCCTGTAATATTTACTGTAGCCGTCAATTCATGAAAACAAATATACCTAATTATTTGACACTAGCGACCCGCCCCGGCTTCGCACGGTTTTATTATACGTTTAAACCTTCCTCTTGAATCACTCTTATCTAATTAAAAAAACCGCATCAAAATCCGTTGCCTAGTTTTAAAGATTTAAGCAGTCAAAGGGACATAAGGATATAGGGACATAGGGACAGAAAAAGAGATTTGTTCATTGATTAGTTAACGTACATGCGGCCAGCCTGCTGCAGTTTCAGTTCTAATCCATATTACCTTTAGGATTATGAAAGGATGTATGAATAAATCATACTTGTGCTATTGCGAAAGACGGCAAGACTGCATTTCTACTGCACCAAGTTTACAGTTCTTGGAAGGAAGGAAATAGATATGGGAGACCTTACTATCGGTTCGAAAGCTCGAAACCAAACTTTACTTGTAGAGACTTTATTTGAAAACTAGGTTTCTGCTCGCGGCTTCGCTCGCGTGGAAAGTTACTAAAAACTTCGATAACATCAACACTCATTTTACACCACGATGCGATGCGAGTTCGCAGTTTTGTGTGGGAGCCCTTAGGGGTGGAATTTCCAGAATTATCCCTTTTTATTGGATGTTTGTGTAGTTGAAGGTACCTACGCTCCAAATTTAGCTTTCTAGCTTCAGCAGTTTGGGCTGGGCGTTGTCACCAAAAAATTGCTTGTTCTTTTTTATCTTGAATCACTCTATCTATTAAAAAACCGCATCAAAATCCGTTGCGTAGTTTTAAAGATTTAAGCGTACAGGAACATAGGGATATAGGGACAGAGAAAGCGACTTTGTTTTATACTATGTGATAAATGGTAAGATTGGATCATTGGAAACTAAACCATAGAATAAACAGGCTAAGTATCACGTAGTGATTAGGTTGGGGAAAATACTATAGAGACTTTTGAGATATTTTTTTTTTCAAATCGAACTTCAAACTCATACATCGTAGGGGCTAGAAGTGCTTGGACAAAATATATTTCATTCTCTTTCTCCTTACCACTTCGGTAAAACGTGTGAAAGGGACGAAATATGACTATATTTTGAAAAGCTTTTGAAAGTGCACTTCCTTCCCCAATGGTAACAGAGTGAAAATAAAAAGTAGGTTCCTAGGTTTTTAACCATTCGATATAAATACAGTTTTAATCCATCAAATATACCAATAATCCCAATAATATGTGTGTGAAAATTAAAATTTGAATATCACCTGACATAATTCAAAATGTAAACAAAAAAAACTAGACATAAAAAAAAATTAAATCTAGATTACCTACCACCTTAAAATAATAATATAATATAATAAAGTACATTTTTATTTATTTTCTAAGAAACTCAGAGTGAATGTATAGGTATTAGAATAAACAACTCTTAAAAATCTAAGCCGGCACCAGAAGGCATTTGTTTGTTTGATTTTATTTAATACTAGCTGGTGCCCGCGACTTCGTCTGCGCATGATTAGTATTTGGAGTACTCGCGATTTTACTTGCGTAATTCCCTTTCCCGTGGGATTTTCGGGATAAAATAAAGCCTATTTCTTATTCCAGCTTGTATTCTATCTCTGTGCCAAATTTCATCCAGATCCGTTCAGAAGTTTTTGCGTGAAAGAGTAACAAACATCCATCCATCTATCAATCTATCCACCCATCTATCCATTCATACTTACAAACTTTCGTTTAAATCAATTTAGTTCAATTCAGTTTGGTTAAAATTTCTCACAGCATATGAACGACGCGTACACACGCGTCGTTCAGACGCTGTGAGAAATTTTTGAAAACCCGTATAGCCCAGGGGAACCAAACTGAATTCCGGGATAAAATGTATCCCATGTTCAATCGTCCCGAGTTCCATTCGAATTCATTCAATTCCGTCGTGATGCGTGGTTAAAGAATTTTTCTTTCACCCTTTCTCCCAGCGGAACCTTTACGAATTCCGGGATAAAAAGTATCCCATGTCCTTCCTTGGTACTATGAACTCAAATCGTCCCGAGTTTCATTCCAACTCATTCAGCAAGATCGGCGTGATGCGCGGTAAAGGAATTTTACCGTCATACCCTCTCTCCCATGAGAACCTTACTGAATTCCGGGATAAAAAGTATCCTATGTCCCTCCTCGTACCTACAATCATGCCGAGTTTCATTTCAATCCATCAAGTAGTTTCGGCGTGATGTGCGTTTACGATACAGACAGACAGACAGACAGACATGAATGAAAAAAATTACAGTTTTGGCTTGAGTATCGATAATAGAGTGCACTCCAAAAAAACATTTTCAAAATATCTTGAATGAACAGAATTCAGTTACAGTTTTATTATAAGTATAGATTTTTTTATTCAACTTAATTAAAATACCTACCTAAGCAACTAACATTTTTTTGACATTTCACTGGAGATATTTTTTCAATACTTCTATTACGAAACTATCTTTCTTTCTTACAAACCTTAACAATAATGATACCTAATTATAAGAGCTAGCTAGATTTGCATAGTCTGAATAAAATTATTTTGACACCTTAATTTTTAACGGGATTTATGGCAGTGGTGTTTTTATTTAACCTTTCAAGGCGTTAATGCTGGCTTTATCCTTGTTTAAAAGTGTTTGTACCTATCACATACTTATAAATATCTCAGGCAAAAGTCAGAAGTCAAAAACACTTTATTAAATACATTCGGATCCCACATTAGCCGTATAACGAGTCATAAAACGAATGTTCGGCCGCATCATTTCAATTCCATCTTTTAGTACCGGCATGCAATAAAACTATCCAGTTATACTAAGCTATTGCTTTTCAGGTTATATAACTTTACTACTGATTATGTAAAAGTCTTCATTTATGCTTGATACTCCACCAAGACAATGTATTTTATCTGATTGGTTGCAGTAACCAATTTCATACCGGCTGGCTGCATTACCACGCTATATAGCAATGCTGATGCGCTGCGCCAGATACTCACCAGCTCTTGGGTCACGTATATCTTTTCTTTGCTTGTTATTTTCTGCGAGGATAAAAAAAAATCCTATATAAACGAACTCGGTTTTAACTTTTGATACAAATATTTAAATTAAAGTATTTATTCTGTGTCACAAAATTACAAACAACATTGTTACAACAAACACACAAGTAGTAACTGTAGAGATTATATTTTATTCTTTACCTACAATATCTAGTTAGCGATAATTCTTCCCAGAAAAACCGTTGTTCGCGTTTCACTCTGTATTTTTCATCGGCTTAGAAAGTGCAAAATTCACAGAAGGATAATTCTACGGGATTCTTAGCTGCTCTGTCTTGAACTGAGGAATTTAGCATAAACTGCGGAGATCGGACACACTGTCCTTATGTTAGACTAGCTGACCCGCAGAAGGATTTCACTCGCGTGGACTTTAGTAATAACCATTGATTTATGTAATAACATAGGGTCTTAGTATCTTACAATACGAATTTGTAAAAATCCGTTCTTAGCGGGTGCATTACGTCCTAAAAAGAACATCCAAGCAAAATATCAGCTACGTATCTTTTAGGTACAGAGATATCTTGACAAGTCGCCCATTTTTCTCTTGTATAAATATTGATAAACAGAGTAATCTAAGCAAATAAGCCTGCCCGCGACATGGCACGCGTTGTTTCTGTGGTAACGTTGCAAGGCTTTTTCTATCCCATAGGATATGGAATTATGTAAATTATGGTTCATTCCAGGGCTCTAACGTATATTTAGATCCGCTCAGTAGTTTTTATGTCAAAGAGTAACAAACGTCCATACATACAAACTTTGTCGTTTGTAGTCGTAATAAGAATTCAAGCCTAGATTTTAACTTAGCTAAGCTATTCATAATAGTGAGCTGGTATCAAAAGGCTAAACAGCTATAACTAAAGGCTCGCAGCCATGTTCGTACGAAAATCTTTCGTTCCTTTTTGTCCGTGTGTCCCAAAAGTTCGCAGTTCTTCAGCTTAATTCTTTGAATAGTTGAGCTAATTAGAACAGCTCAATTATACAATCCGTGATATGAATATGTGAATATACAGTGAATGAAATATGAACACATGAATATTCAGCTGTTGAGGTAATCCCGGCGTTACAAGCTAGTTTCCCGGGAACTGCTTAAAGTTTGAATAAATTTTCGGTTTAATTTGTAAAAGGAGTTTAGGTATTCATAATAGAGCTTTAGCGCCTTTTCAGTTTTGAAGTTTTTTATCTAGTTTTGAGTTGATTTTCACTTTAAATAAAAAATAATGATTAATAGCCAATTTTGCCAAATTGCAATTTTAAGTCCAAAATATTGGAAGCAAGAGCTTTACTTTTTGTTTATTTTTTTTTTATTTATTTTATGTTATACAAATAAGCACTTATTTTATTCAAAAAGCTTAACTAAAACCGTGATTCTGTTTGTCTGAAAGCCTTTTAGACCAGTGTTCACCAAAGGACAGTCGGACAGTTATCACTTATAAGCTTCATTGATTTAAATATTAACAATCAATTTTACAAGTATCTAATAAAATATTACTTGTAAAATCAATTTTAGAAATGAACAATTCTTTCTAACCTTAATTTGTGAAAAAGTTGAACAATATCCAAGGAACCCCTTATTTTAACCTTTTTATAAATTAATTAAAATTTACTTCGAGACCTTATCATCTTCACAAATTATTCCGTTATTAGAAAATCTTACTTCTTACTATTATAATAAATGGGAAAGTTTATGTGAATGTTTGTTTAAAGTAATCTCCGTAATTTCTTGAGTTATTAGACGAAATTTGGTACGTAGATAGGACCTAGAATAAGACTTAGGATAAATAATTTTTTCTAAAAATTACCTAAATTTTAAATATGATGGTAAAGTTTGTATGGAAAATTATTTTTCCTTCGTTCGATTAACTCAAAACTCGGTATAAATAAAGTATGAAATAAATAATTAAAAACGTATTTTTTATTTTTACAAAATACACAGGGGTTGTGGAGTATTTTTATGAAATTTGTATGAAAAACACTCTTGTTCGCGGGCAAAGCCGCGGGGCGCATCTAGTCTCTAGTAAGCTAGAAGAGTATTAAAATTAACTATGCAGAAGCCCAGGCTAAAACTAGAGTTGATTGGTCTAGATTCCAGAATATTGGCTAGCTCCGATGCAGTAGTACTAAATAAGTTGTAGAAATAATTAAGTAACTTCGATAAGAGCGACAATCAACATTATTATATTATAAGGCCCTTTTTGGGGGGACTTAAGGCTGATTAAAACATATCAGTAAAGTCACTGATGTGTGGATCTCTAATTCGGACAGACTATTGATGGGCCGACAACACTCCATTACTCACAATCAGTCACAGTTTAAGGTATAAGACCTTAAAGCTATTCATCAGTAACATCACAGTTCCTAAATTTAAGATTCGGTAGGTATAGAATCTTGACGAACTATTGACGGGCTTTTGACGGACCGTCAATATTTAGGATGGCTTACTGGATTAATTATATCGTAGCTAGGTGTTAACCCTAGAGTTCAGAATCCAGAATACAGACACAACCTAGCTACGTCCATGCGACTAGCTTATCAAAAGCTTGCAGTGGCTAGTGTACGGAACACTATCGTAGGTTTTGTTTTCTCATCTACCATCACAACTACCAATCATGCAGTATGATTGGTTCAGTCTTTATGTTTTTTTATTTATTTTTTGACGACCGTTGTAGCATAGCGGGTGAAAGTCCGCTTTGGAACAAATGTTTGAAAGATCTGCCAATATTTTTCCGGGGTTCTGGATGTTTTCAGTATAGAAAAAAGTCTATGAATGATAATATATTATTATGCTGGATGCGGCAAGCTGAAGACAGGACGCTATGGTGCTCATTAGGGGAGGCCTATGTCCAGCAGTGGGCAAATATAGGTTGATGAAGATGATGATGTTACTATAATGTATTGATTGGTATTGACATGGATCAATTGAGCTACCTTTAGACTGTTTGCAACCGTCTGCAGTTAGCTCAATGGTTTCAATTGTAAATACTAGTTGTAATTTTTCTATTCCTTGCTTGTAATTTTCGTTGTTAATAAAGAGATTTCATTCTAAAATCATATTGTATTAAATAATCAGTCATCTAGTACCCATTTCACAAGCTTTACTTTGGTTAGGTCTAGATGGTGCTGTGTGGCAACCGATTCCTTTAAAAGTATCGGTTGCCATACAGCATCAATCCTGTACAAGGTTTCATGAAATACCACAAGGACTTGCGAGAATCGAAACCGCAACTTCAGGCCATGAAGCCCATAGGTACGCCACAAAATTCATCTAGCTTTGAGTCAAACTGAATACAGAACAAGCCATTGTCCTGTTTGCAACTCTATGTCCAATCCCAGCCTAGTGCCTTCTACAGCGTTTATGTATTAATTTCCTTGGAGACCAACGGACCAGTTCCAACTTAATAACTCAGAGTGGAGACTGGTCTAATTAAGGAATCTATGGTCGCTTAGAACTAGGGATGGGACAGGACAATAAGAGGATCAGTAAGTCCTACGAATAACATCAAAGGTTACCGACTTCGAATGACTTCAGGGACTGTACATCCCTGAAGAATGGCTAAAATTATTAATATTTGAACACGCGAAAGTTTTTATGGATGGATAGATGGATGGGAGTTTGTTACTCTTTCACGCAAAAACTACTGAATACTATCTCTGTGTCATACAAATCCGCTCTACGAAATTTGGTACAAAGATAGATTTTAGTCTGGAATAACACATAGGCTATATTTTATCCCGGAATTCCTACGGTAACGGGAATTACCGCGACTGAAACCGCGAGGCGCTGCTAGTAATAATAACAGAAAAATTCAAGCTGGATTTGGGGCAAATGGTTTCAGAGGAAGGAAATCTTCTCTGTACCGGGTCGGCCCAACTGGCCTACACACCAGGGGTCTTTCGACCGACAGTTGATGTCAGATGTTGTTGAGACCAGCGTTTTCGCGATCTAGGATTATGAGTCACGTGATTACTATTGTTCCTCTTGGTTGGAGACCCTAGGTCCGTGGGGTACCAAGGCTTTCCGGGCTTATTAAAATTATCCGAGCGTCTGGTCGATGCGACGCGTGACCCGAGAGCTGGCTCACCAGCTCTCGGGTATCTGGCTCAGCGCATCAGCATTGCCATACAGCGTGGTAATGCAGCCAGTGTCTTGGGGACGCGACGACTGGTATTGACATTGATCAATTGAGCAATCTTTAAACTGTTTGCAACCGCAGCTAGCTCAATTGATTCAACGGTTCAAACTAGTTTTCATTAATTCTTTGATTGTAATTTTCTTCTTTCCAAAATAAATTTTAATCCTATCTTCTGTTACATTTTTATTTTTTAATTTTCCAGAGGATCCCGCCATCCCTAGCTTATAAATTGTAACGGATACAGTAAACAGCTGATAAAATGCTCAGATGCTTCAAGTTCTATTTCCTGCTAGTTAAGCGCTAAAATTATACAATATGATCAAATTATAGAAGCTGGTTCAGCAGGTAAGCCAATTAGTTTGTTGCATAGCGATGAAATCGTTGCAGAATTAACACTAATGATGTCTTTTTATAATTGTTAACTTAAATATATAAAAAAGTATACTTCCCATACGTATGAATGAACTTAATTTAAAATTAAAGTTAAATAATAATTAATTAATTAATTAGTTAATTTAATTTTTATTTTTTAAATTTTGGAGGAGGCCTATGTCCAGCAGTGGACTAATATAGGTTGATGATGATGATGATGATGAATGAACTTATAAAATATACCTATTATAATATAATAATATTATGGAATAATGTACCTATACTGATGTATCTACATAATGTACAAAATTATAAAATGAACATAGTTCAAGCAAACTATTCTACTACTATCTTTTTAGGGTTCCATACCCAAAGGGTAAAACGGGACCCTACTACTAAGACTCCGCTGGCCGTCTGTATGTCTGTCCGTCTGTCACTATGCTGTATCCCACAGTTGTCGCAGATGAATATTTCTGTTACCAACAACAAAAACAAAAAAAAATGTCTAAAATACATATTTTAAACTGTTTTTTTTTGTGGGACCTTCATTTGACCTTTATTTACTTTGATCGATTCTATTAAGTATCCTTTTATTAGTTACTAGCGACCCGCCCCGGCTTCGCACGGTTTTATTATACGTTTAAACCTTCCTCTTGAATCAATCTATCTATAAAAAAACCGTATCAAAATCCGTTGCGTAGTTTTAAAAACTTAAGCAGACAGAGATATAGGGACATAGGGCCAGAAAAAGCGAATTTGTTTTATACTATGTAGTGATTCCAGTATACGTAACACAGTTTCGTAAACTTAAATTAAACCTATAGGCAGGTAAGTATTAAATGTTAAGTTTACATTATTAGTAATCGATCCTTATCTTGCTAAATTTTCAATGCAAAATATTAATTTTACCATCATTATATTCTTCGCAAAGCACAAATAACCGACTCGGAAGTAATTTGCGCTGAGAACAAATTTAAATTGGGAATAATTAAATAACGACCGCAAACCGCAACGCCCCTTTACGCGATATTATAACCAAATATAACGGTTTTCGGGTGGAAATAACAGCTTTTAAATAACCGGTTTCATGGTTGTATTACGGGCTTATGTAAAAGCGATGAAGGGGTTTTTTGGTCGAAAATGTTTCTCTCTTAAGCTTAAACTTGGTCCATGGCGGTTGTAGCGCGTAATGTTGGTCCAGATGAAGCGAACACGGGCGAACGAAAGCGAGCAAATGGGATATCACGATCGGTAACGCGCGTTCACTAGATGTGTCTCATGAATTGTGATAGTTAGACTGTCGATATAAATTTTTTTTTTTGCAACTATTACAACAAATACTGAATAACAGAATAAATACAATATTTAAGGAGGCTCTCGTACAACAGACATGGTTTTTTGCTGTTTTAATAGATAATGAATCAGAACCCTTCGTGTGCTAGTCTGACTCGCACTTAGCCAGTTTTATTTCTATACTAGCGACCCGCCCCGGCTTCGCACGGTTTAATTATACGTATAAAACTTCCTCTTGAATCCCTCTATCTATTAAAAAAACCCGTATCAAAATCCGTTGCGTAGTTTTAAAGATTTAATCATACATAGGGACATAAGGACAGAGAAAGCGACTTAGTTTTATACTATGTAGTGATGTTTTAAAAATACGCATTAGTGCCCTGATCGAGACGATTTTTCTTTCTTTTTCATTCTGGCCAGTGCCTAATGTTCCGAAAGTGAGCTTTCTAAACCCTACGCCAGACGCCCTGAAAATACACCTTATCAGTAATTGCTTGAGCTTGTACGTTGTTTTATTTTCGTTCCCGATTATTTTCAACGTTCATTTTTAAGCTTCCGTAACAACCTCTAAAACCCACCATAATCCAAAAGTGATAGCGTCGAGAATCACTTGCAGGAGTGGAATAAATCTTGAGGTGGAACGTTTCGCGAGAGGCGGTAAACTTTTATGTTTTCTGGTTTTTGTATTTTTGCGGACACCAAGGAATTCATTATTACAAGCAGGCCTTAAAAATAATTAGTAGTATAAAGAATAGCTAAGTTGTTTGTACGTAGATACAGTAAACCTTTTTGTAACCATCTATGTGATACATACAGGCGTCCCATAGCCAAGACAAATGCAAGAAAAGTATCTTATATATTGGAGATAGAAAATTTTACTGAGAGAAGATTTCTTTTTTTATTGGACATTGTCGAGCGTTGGCCATTTTAATTTAAAGATTTTGGATTATTTGCCTGTCTTAACAGGGGATCGAACTAGCATACTTAAATGTAAAAAAAATCACACCTTTTGATCGATATAACGATTTCGATCAAAAGGCTCAATCGTAAGGATTTTTTTCTAGGAAACATAGCATCTAAAATGAAATGAAGACAATTTAGTAAAAATGTCACTTTTAAATAATTACGTTTTCAAAAACGAAAATTCATTTATTTGGTCCCTTATTTATGTAGTACTTATAGACGATATGACTGCTTACTGTCATTGATTTTAAAGGTAGTTTTGTCATTTTTTTTTCATCCTAGAAAGTAATACTTGTATTTTCTATTTTTCAGAATTAAATAAATTTCCCACAACAAAATGTTTTCTAGATAATACTGAGTGAATGTTCCAGCATTATTCATTTATTTATTATAAGTCGTACACTTTTCACAATGAACTCGTGATAACTCGTGATAACTTTCACAATGAATAGTCGTGATTTGCAGCAAAAAACTTTACGTAGAACCCAAAATAAACAAACAGCGCTGCATGCATATGAACACTGCATGCAGCAAAGGCTGAATTTACTCCTTGTCATAGTCTTAGTTTTTATTTTTAGTTAAGTTAGTATGGTAAGTTTCTTTGGTTGTTATATGTAATTCTAAGACAATAAATACTTTTTCTTTCTTTCTTTCAAATAAAAATAGGAAACAAATTCTTTCCAGCCTTCGTGAATCTTTTCACCCTTAACAGAAGGCCAATGTATTTTGAACTTCGGCTATTTGTTAATAGAATTTATTATGGCTTGCCAAAAAAGGCTCTATTCCGCCGGCCAGTTGGAAGGCTTCCAAGCTATTCATTCGCTTGCAATAATTCAATCAGTACCCGAATTAGAGATTATCTTTAGGAATTATTTTCGCGCTTTTGCTTTGTGAAGTGCAATGGAAATTGTATTGTTTGGTTATTTAATTAAGATTTATATTGGTTTAAGTTATGTTTAGAGTTATTTTGTGCGAATAGGATAGAAATAGGATAGGAGCGGTACCAAGCTACTTTTAGTAGGTAATGGTGTAAGCGTAAAAAATAATTTATTTTATACTTGTGCTAGCCCGTGGCTTTGCACGCTTTGTTTCTATGGAAACGTTTCAAGTCTAGAACTACTACTATTCAAAATTTCAGCCCGATCTTTTCAGTAGTTTTCTGAGTGAAAGAGTAACAAGCAATACAAACTTTCGCGTTTTTTAATATTAGTAGGTATATTGTTATTGAAATTTTTAGATTCCAATTACTACTAATATTATAAACGCGAAAGTTTGTAAGTATGGATGTTTGTTATTCTTTCACGCAAAACTACTGAACTGATTTGGGTGAAATTTGGCACTGAGATAGATTATAGTCTGGAATAACACATAGGCTATATTTTATCCTGGAATCCCCGCGAGAAAGGGAATTACGCGGGTGAAACCTCGAGGCGCTGCTAGTTCTGACTAATAATAGCTTAAGTACCTATGTAGACATCACAATTCTAAATTTCCTCTTAAAAATTCTCCCAAAACTAGCAAAACTGAACTCAAAACGAGTTTCCAGGATTTATTGCAATAAAGACGTTCCACAATAACCCAATTAAAAGACTACGCTGCAAATTATCCAGATTCCAATAGATTTCATCGATAACAAAACTGAACAAATAAATTACAGGGTAGTTACAACAGAAGGTATATAATAATACTTGTAACAAGACCAGTAAATTGTCTCTGATGTCTGGTCATGTAACAATGCCTTGATATTGTGTTGAGAGGTAAGAGGTAGCGATTTATTGCAAACTCGCTTCCGCTCTTGCGGTACTTGGATATTGTAGACAAACATATAAAATGATTTTTAAGGCGCAAACAGCACTATCATATAATTCCGTTAAACAAAGGTATTTCGATACTTCACTCGTACAGTTCGTTAAACCTATCCTAGGCTTTTTTTAATGCATCTGAAGTAGTTTTTTTTTTTATTTGTTTTATAGGAAGAGATACGAAGTTGCCTTTGGTGGCCACCAAACTCTGTTTTCATGTATGGGTCAATATAGGTTTTTATTACTGAAAGAATTTGACCAACGTGGCGCGGCGGGCGAAGGTCTGAATGCGACGCAGGAGGTTGCGGGTTCGATTCTCGCTTTAGGTCTAATGTTTGTACGATCAAATATTTGTTTCGGGTTCTGGGTATTTTATTGTGTGGGTATTTAAAAACATATATCTATGTTTGTATGTAATGAATATTACGCATATCTGTCATATAGTACCTACGTATAATACAAGATCTGCTTAGTGTGGATCGTTTTCAAAAACGGGAACGTTTTTTTATTACCACAAACCATTATGGTAATCCTAAAAGTTTGTACGAAATTTGTTGTATACCTATATCATATCTGAAGAATTATAATCATTCGAAATTCAAAATCACAAGCATTCCGAAACTTAGCAAACAAAAGACGGTCGAAGTAGTATCTACTAGAAAAAAACGATTACTTACCTATGTAGTTTTCTAGTCCGAAGACCTTTTAAGAATCAGGAGGTTGTGGGTTCGATTACCGCCTCAGCACAAAAATTGGTATAGGTATTGGTTTTAGGGTAGTTTTATAGGGACAATATATTCTATGTAGGTATTTATAATTACAAAATCGATGTATGAAAAGTACTAAGTTGTAAATTAGTTATCTACTCATATGCTATGTTAATGTGTAAATGGTCTTTCATTATCTTTTTATTTAGGTATTTTAGAATGCTTAGGTACTTACCTACTAACTATTAACTGACATAATTTTGTTTCCTATCATTGGACACCTGGGTCATATTTTGTTACTCAGCAAAAGCATAAGATTGCAAAGAATCAGCAAGTAAACAATACTTCTATAACTTATACCAATAGGCAAGTAGAGTAGCATTCCATAATGCCAGATGCATCTAGATATTCACACGATTTATAAACCACTAACACAACGCAATAAGGTTCAAAATATATTACAATATACGCAGACCTTAAAGCAACAGTATAAGATTCGAAATAAACCACAGGACATTCTAGAAGCTGGCCTGTTTGAAATAAGAACATTTTATTTTATTTCGTATTTCAAACTAGCAATTCTGATCAGAAAGAAGTTTCATTTTTATTATTTCTGCGTTAGGGTTTAAATTTCAGTGACTTGTGGTATTTTTACGCCTAATAAGGTTTATCAAACAGCTAGACCACTTACTTCTGTTCAAAATTTCGAGCAGTCTATTTTATAGACCTATCTAGAGAGATAGATAGGTATTCCGTTATAGTTCTCTAGAGACCCTATAACTTGAGCCTTAATTTATTAGGTACAATTATACAGTTTTTCCAGAATGGAGTTTTTCAAAGTTCACTCAACTCAGCTCTACCAAAACAGATTAACATATTAAATGTAAAAGTCAGATGTGATTCAAAATAAAAGTATTTGTTCAAACAAATTGATTGATTGTCCCGCGCTGTATAGCAATAATGTTGCGCACAAACTTTCACATTTATAATATACTAGCGACCCGCCCCGGCTTCGCACGGTTTTATTATACGTATAAACCTTCCTCTTGTATCACACTATCTATTAAAAAAACGCATCAAAATCCGTTGCGTAGTTTTAAAGATTTAAGCATTCAAAAGGATATAGGGACATACGGAAAGAAAAAGCGACTTCGTTTTATACTATGTAGTGATAGTAAGATTTAAGTAAGTAAGGATATGAGGACGTAAGTTGATTAACATATAAACCTAGACCTAGAATTTCCAATGAAGTCAGTCACGCTCTTTAACTGACCTAGCTGTTCTACTAAGCTAGGGAATGAGATGAAGTTACTTGATCGGCAGATAAAATCAAAAAACTGGCTTCCAGCTTCGAATGAAACTTTTTTAAGATAGGAAATTAATGATTTTTATCAGAGGGTTTATTCGGTAGCTGGGTATTAAAACCTGCTACGTATTTTAAATCTGTATTTTTGACAATAGCTCAGTGACGCATATTAACCCTTTTTCATACAATTACTTTAGCATATAACATTAAATCACATCAAAATCTTGTCACTTAAATCATTTTTAGTTAATAAATTTCGTTATTTTGTATTCATCCTACTAATAGTATAATTGCGATAGTTTGTAAGTATGATGGATGTTTGTTACTCTTTCACCAAAAACGGTTCTGGATGCAATTTGTATATAGATATATTATAGTCTTGAATAATTTTACAGGCTACATTTTATTCCGGAATTCCCAACGGAACGGGAATTACGCGGGTGAAACCGCGAGGCGCTGCTAGTTGTATTAGGTATAAGTCTCAGCGATGAGACCCGCCAATAATGTTTCACCTAGACATAGGGGACTTTAGTACCTTGGTAATTTCTTACCTCCTATGTAATTCTAAACTAATTGTAGATCATTTTACCCTTATTCTAGGAAAAGAGTTATGCTGTGAAAACATCACTAATGTGTATAACTGCGGAATAACGGTTAACTAACGTTTCTTCTATTAAAAATATTGAACACCAGCTTCTGCCTGCGGCTTCGTACAGAAAGTTTCTATGGAAACGTTTCAATGCTTCTTCTTATTTTTATTAAGGAAAAAAATATTCACAAAAACAATTGCCACACGCAGGTCAGATTTAAAATTCGAATCACTAATAAACATTAGAAGCTATCGTTCGAAATTTAAATCTGAACAAATAAACAGAGCTGCGGCAGGTGCGCGGATGTGTCCCGCTTCTCTACAGGGTGTTTCAAATAAATGATAATGTGCTTTAAAATATTATTATAGAGTGAGTGGGGGCAAGATCGAACGGTTTTTTGATGAGATGATCAGTGTTGTTTTTGAATCCTTGTAGAAGAATAGATATTGACTTTAGCTAAAAGTAAATTAGACATAATTAAAGGGTAAAGACTAGATTTTTATAATATGTCAATAACAGCCTGATAAAGCTGTCCAAAAAGTAGAAAACTGTAATTAAAAAAATTATTTTTACTTAATTGAAACAGGGGGAAGATGAAAAGGTGACGGGGTAAGATCGAATGAAAATCTAAAATCGTTAAAACGTGTCTTAGGCAGGTCTTAGGCAAAGTTTATGGTCCTTAGTCTATAGTGTTAAGTAATTTAAAAAGTTGTAACTGACTGTAGTGCCAAAATACCTATTTTTAACAAAGATATAGCAAATTTAAAAAAATATATATTCCGAACTTACCCCACTGGGGGAAGATTGAAGCAGAGATTCTCAAACTTTGCAGCCAATTTGTATAAGATTTGACTGAAGAAAAAAATATTATCTTGTAATGAAAAATCAAATAAAAACTGAAAACTTTTTTTATTTCACATGATACCTATATGAATATTCTTTTTCATCACCATAAAATAATTGTTTATTTTTTACTTTTGTAATTTTTAACGTAAGTATTTTCTTTTTCTGTTTGATTTCTATTTTTATTTCACATTTCTTAGCATACCTATTCTTGTTTCTTTTTGTTTTACTACTTTCAGCATTATTTGCTTATTTCTTATTTTTTTGCTGAAACCTACACAAAGATACAGTTTGAGGACCTCTGGCTTTTAGTATGAAACCTGAAAAAGGGTCAATAAGAAAACTTTGATATGTTCGTCTTACCCCGTTAAATGTAAATGGGGAAAGATAAAAAGTTGAAATAAATTCTAAAATACGAGAAATAGATAGATTTAGAAGTAATTACATAAATGTCTACAAAAAATAATAGGCAGATGTTTCAATTAAACGCTCGTACCTGCCTTGTAATTCAATTTACAAGACACGGGGCAAGATGAAATCACTTTTGTGAATCCTGAAAAGTACACTGTCTTAGAAAATTGCACTTTACACACAACCAGGCGTTCTCATCGGCAACCGGTGACTGAGGTGTGTAACATATTGAATTTGTGGCCCTAACGATGTAGTCAGCACTCCAATAAGTACTATAAATCTGGTGTTATGGAAGACTTTTTGTCTTACCCCTTTTTTCATCTTCCCCCCACTCACTCTATCTAAAAGTTTTTTAAACCTAATTTATTTAATGTAGTGTTGTATTGATATAAACTAACGAATAAACCAAAATAAAATAAATACTTAAGTAAAATATTCTCGTTTAATTTTTGTGGGTTTTGTTTTAGTCAGGGATCGATTGGGATTATTTTAAAAAGTAAAGTAATTTTAATACTGTAATTATTACAATAAAATTATAACCAATTTATTAACAAAATATACTAAAATACTTCTGGCACCACCACACATTGCGACTTTCAATAATAATTGCTGTTCACCATTTTTGTTGTATTGATAGTCCTGTTAAAACATGTTAAGATCATAATTAGTATAGCGAAAAGTAAATATTAACCTAGGCACCGGATGAATTAAAAATACCACTAAAATATGTAAATTACATTAAAATCAGACACATAAGTGTTGATTTATACAACCAGAATCATCAAATCGATTATTGAAAATTAATTTACAGTTTTGCTTTTCTCTACTAACATTTACATTTAATTTTCTTTCATGTCACCGCAGAATAAATTGAATTTCGCATCTATTCACAACAAAATAGAAACCGATGTTCGAATCGCATTCGCAATGAGAATCAATTGACGAACTGTTTCAATAAGGTAGGGTTGCCAACAGCCTTATTTCTAGATAAAAGATCTCAAAAAAGTTTTTTTGGGTTCAGAAAAATATTGTTAGAGAATGTAGACAAGTTACTTGAATATTTCTACGTCTCCAACTCTTGCAGTAATCTTCACTGTTGCCTTAACCATTACATACAAGTTAGTCTGTCTTTGCCATTAACTAGGTAGTAGAAGAAAAGTTTTTTTTCTTTATGAAATATTTAGATGATAAAATGTTGTAATTCAAGGGTTATCTGTACCTAGAAAAGTGGAAACCCTAGCTCTTCAAACAGCTCAATGTAGCGGTTTTAGGCTGCAAGTAAATATTAGTGTAGGTATACGATTTTTCCAATGAACGAGTAACGGATTTTTGATCGAATTTCAAACTGCTCTGTGCTTTGTCCTATTGTGTAGATTTTCAGTTTGACAAATATCTTTCCAAATTTTATAGGAAAAAATAAAAGACCCAGCAGCATTACGCTCTGGGAAATAATGACAGTTTTATTATAATACTTTGTGTATTTTTAACTTTTTACTTGTGTGTATTTTAACTTAACTATAATTTCTATCATATGGAATTTTATAAGAATTTGCCTGAAAAAACTGTTTTTTTATTTATTCAAATGGACTAAGTACTTACTGCATGCAGTTTATTTGTAAAATGACTTTTATTTGGAATAAATACATTTTTAAATAGGTTCTTTGAAATAATCCTGTTGAGCTCTTTAAAGTAAAGTGTGTAAATGTGTCCTAAACTCTTAACCTAAGAACATAAAATCAACAAAATCAACGATAAGCTTTTAATTTTCAATCAACCTGTATCACTGAGATAGCGCCACCTTCAATAGATAAATTGATAAGGTCGTCTCACTCACACCCCAGTTTATTGACCCGTGTAAGAATCCCATACGATATAGGCAAAAATACTAAGAACTCTACCTGCCCACAAAGGTCAAACCACAACGAGTCTTTCTAAGCTGGACCATCGTGCACCAGTAGCAAAAAAGCGTAGACCCATGATTTCTAAAGTTCTGTGAGTACATATAGGTCAGATAAAGTTGGCAGTATGAAACCAATTTAAGAAGACCCGTTACTGTATAAGTAATAGAGAATTATGGAGCTCAATTTATGCAGCGGAAGAAAAGGTAAGATTTTAGTAGATAACGACATACTTGGTATCTAAGGGCAAGTTTGTACTTTGTAGCTTGCAAAGCATTACTTGTATTAAAATTCCGTTAGATTATTAATAATAGTTATTGCGAATTCCATGAATCGTTGTTTTTTCATTTCCTCATAGAGTAAGTATTCGGTTAGAGTTATTCGATTTTCTTCTAGGTACTAGGTATCCATATTCCTTTTTTGTACCTATGTAACCGAAACAAATCTAATTTTAGATCTGAGGTCTAAGTTCGAATTGACGATAATATCGAGAAGTGATTGTAACGTCTTACGTTGGTGAATAGTATTTTAAATTTTATTACAAAAGCCCAGAAAGAGAAATATAGGTTTACCAATTGTAAAATCAATTTCCATAATAATCAACAAAGGTTATTTCAAATTGTTTCAATAAATAAAATAAAAGAAAAAATAGACTATTTTGAAAATAGGCCACCATTTTATAATTAAAAAAATAAATCTATGTAATATGTAACTATATTTTTAGTATACCTATTTAACGCATTGTAATATGTTTTTAATAGTGGAGATATTTACAGTAATCTTTGACTAAAAATAAAATAAAATTATGGTCTTTAGAATAATAACTAGCCATTATATTTCACACTGAAAGGTATTTAAAGAATGTTGTAGTTTATTTTTACGATATTAACTTATTTTTGATAAAATATGAGAATAAACAACCGGTTCAAGGTTGTGGTCAGGGACCATTCGAACTACATATTATTTTACTATACAAAGGTACTACTTTCCAAAAAGTTAAAAATATGCTTTAACGCGGTAGTAAGGTGTGGTTGTGACCAAAGCTAAATAATTTACATACCTCATGATCTTTTGCTTGTTTTAATGTGTATATAATAACACTTTAAGTATGTACTAACTTCAAATTAATTTATTGTCAGATCTATTTTTTAACAAAAACGAATTCTTACACCATAAATTATGATGCCGAATAGATACCTACCTAAAACGTATTCCTAAAATAATATAAAATTAAATCTTCGTCTAGCAGCTGCCTTAAAATTACCTGCCGCTCGAGCCGTTGAAGTTCTCAAGAATTCAGAACAAAAACCATGATTGGCCCACGTCCCCTGCTACTGTTCTTATGGCGCCCTTACAACGACATTTAGGTTGCATGTTGAGAACATAGCTTATAATTATGAGATATTACTGAATGTAAGTACTCATACGCACGTACCTATAAGTACAGTCAGCTGCACGTCATAATTGGCATGAAAAAACTAGGTCCAGAACTTCGACAGATGGTCATATTGTTTATTTCGTCAAATCGGCATCTTCATTGTTTCTATCCTCGGATTTCTACCAGTTTTGATTTTTAGATTTCTTTCATCCAAGTTCACGTTCAGTAACACTTTGATACTTTAAGACTGGGATTCTCCCGAAAACTCCTCAATCTGAGACGCGACTAACTCCGACAATCGGTATTACCTATCACCGAACAACGAACTTAACAAATACCTGTTTAATTTTGGCATCACGGATAGCCCCTATAAAGAGTTATGAGAGTGTATGAATGCAGAGGAGACGGCCGCGCATGTGCTTGTAGAGTGCGACATCAGAGGGTCAAAGACAACTCTACCTCGAGACACTGAGGAAGCCTAAGGAGGCATGCAGCGTCAGCGAGCGGCTTTCCTGGAGGATATCAGGTGATCACTGCAAACATGCAAAAAGGGGCCCACCTATGGCCTAGTTGCGGAAACCAGGCCGACAGTGTTGCCAGATCACTATGTGAGTTTCCCCCCAACTTTATTCCAAATCCCCCCGAAAATTAGCTTTTTGTGAAAAAAAGCCCCCAAAACACTTTATAGGAGAAAAAAATAAGCAAATATATTTTAATTATTATTCAACCTCAATTCGTTACTATCATAGTTATTTATAGTACGTGCAATTATTATTTTATACCACCCTAAATTTACCCAACTGTAGAACATAGCATCCGTAGGTGGAAACACATTAGTATTGCCATGTAAAAAGCAACACTAAAGTAGTGATGAGAATTGTTTTATGTTTGTGGTTGAATGATTGAGATACTCAAGACAACCTTCATAATTTCGCCCGAATCTCCCCCTAAAGGCGAAAAAAACCCCCGAATTTGCAGGAAATCCCCCCCATCTGGCGTCACTGCAGGCCGATGTTATGTCCTGAGCGAGACAGCATGAGGTATGCATTATTCTTAATCGCAAATTTTAATAAGAAGGTTATGCTAAATTGTGAGCAGATTTGTGAAGCCGACTGTACTAGGTAGTAGGTAGTTATTCATAACATGTTCAACGGGTTACTAGATGCCCTACAATTTACTGAGTTTTTGAACCATAGAGGTATTAACTGGAATGCTACAGTTTGTAAGACATTTTCTATTTTTACCCGAATAAAGAGGAAATTCTCCTTCCGTTACGGACTTTATTTTAAAAAATTCAGAAATGAATAAATGTAAGTATAAAAACTGCATTTCAAAAGTCCAGCAATTTAACATATCGGATCTCATTTAATTTTTCTAAGCTTTATAATAGATTTAAAAGCAACCGTCGGAAGAAAACATTGAAACTTTAAACAAACAATTACCTACCCACATGCATCGGAAAAACCTGTGGTAATATAAAGTCCCATTAAGTACCATTAGGTTTAGTTTCGCACGGCACTGCTGTTTATTTCCATTAGGGACTAAACCTGTGTCTTAGTGGGGACTATGAAGGTACAGTCTTATAAGGCTTTCAGACTAGGGTAGTGCTTTTATACAGACTTCTATGACTTACTTTTTCATGTGATCCCATAAAAAATCCCATAAATTTGATCAAGATAAGAAGTTTTTTTAGTTTTTATTATATTTTTTATCATTAGGTTACGTGAAGTTAGAAGTTTTTGTTAAATACATCAAATTATTAACAAAGAAAATTACAATCAAGGAATACAAACAAATTAAAGAGCTAACTGCAGACGGTTGCAAGCAGTCTGGATGCAGCTCAATTAGTGATCCATATCAATACCATTAAATATTTTATTATTATTTTATTCAAATAAAATAAAATACCCGTTTGAATAGTCCCCAAGACACTCGGGTCTTGCATCGCATCGGCCAGTCGTTTTATTTTTTTATAATAAATATTGTGAGTCACTACATAGTATAAAACGAAGTCGCTTTCTCTGTCCCTATGTCCCTATTTTTATTTTGATGCGGTATATTTTAATAGATAGAGATATTCAAGACGAAGGTTTATACGTATAATAAAACCGTGCAAAGCCGGGGCGGGTCGCTAGATACAAATGAATAAAACCGAACAAGATTCGGAATCGCGTACGAACAGTTACGTAGAAAAATCAAGTCAGTTGTTTATAAAGGCCCCGTTAAAAAAAAAAGTCTTTAGCATTTGTTGTTGAAACGGCAGCAGAAATCAATTTAGAATAATTTGACGACTGTAGTTGTGGAAGCTCCTACATAAGCCAAACGAAACGCACTATTGCCTGCAGATCGAGTTGCGTTAGATAATGAAACCGGTGGTAGTGGTAACGTTCGTAGCAAAAGGCGAAAAATGAGGGTAGATCGATATATGCCAATAAAAACTCACTCGCAGTGTCCTCAGTTCTTTTTGATCATGGCGCTTGACACGGTGCCGAAATTTCGGACAACTCAAAATACTTAAATCAAATCATGGGAAATATCCCGTTTCCAATGACTTTGTGTTATAAACCATGATAGTTTAAAAAGTTAAGAATAATTTATCTGTAAAAATTTGAACCTTTGCCTCCGCTCCGCCTCCGGCTTCAGTGTATGGAGACTGAACTGAAGTATTATTCTTATGTTGTCATATTCGCGGTTTTTTTGGCTCTAAATTTTCGGCAAAAATGTCACGTTCGCGGTAAGTATTGAATGTCTAACAACGATATATAATTTGTCATTTTGTTGTTTTTCCACAACATTATAATTTAGGTACTAGCGACCGGTCCCAGCTTCGCATGTTTTTATTATACGTAAAAACCTTCCTCTTGAATCAAAATCCGTTGCGAAGTTTTCAAGATTTAAGCGTTGGACATAATGACATAAGGATAGAGAAAGCGACTTTATTTTATACTATTGTAGTGATGTATTCTAAGTAGGTGTGAATAGTATAGGCAAGTACATCCTATGTGTCGAAGTAAATGCAATTCTATCCTGTTCTAAATACGTGATCAAACGCCACTTCGCAACAATAACACCCCAGGTGCTTGAAATTCAATCCATGTTGGTGTAGTTACAGCTAAGAGATAATGATTAGTAAATAGGGTACTTTGGTAGAACGTGTGTGGCTTACTAAATTTACTAGTAAGCTATTTAATATCCTAGGACGTGATTCACTATGACATAGGTGATTCCGGGCCCAAATCGTGTGACGTCACAATGTGTTCTAAATACGGCTTTGTCCGATTCCACCTAGGACGTGATTCACTATGACATAGGAGATTCTGGGCCCAAATCGTGTGACGTCACAATGTGTTCTAAATACGACTTTGTCCGATTCCACCTAGGACGTGATTCACTGTGACATAGGAGATTCCGGGCCCAAATCGTGTGACGTCACAATGTGTTCTAAATACGACTTTGTCCGATTCCACCTAGGACGTGATTCACTATGACATAGGAGATTCCGGGCCCAAATCGTGTGACGTCACAATCGTGTGACGTTTTTATATTATTGTAGATTTCATTCAGAAAGTAGCCGGATGGTTTCTATAAACTTTTCTATCCTGATATCTCAAACACAAAAACTATTGAAGTAGAAATAAAATAAATATGGAGAAGTTTAGTCAGGATATCAGAAATCAAAAACCATCATCTATCTACAATCTGTAATTTAAATAAAAAAATAGATCAAAATCATACCCAGAAGCCGAATCGGCTGAGATTCAAAGCCACAAATGGGCAAAAAATGCCCGATCCCGGACCCAAACCCATTACCTGCGGTTGTTTCCTATTTTACTCTCATTATCTTGTCAGCGATTCTAAGAAGCTGACTGTAGGCGGGTTAATTAATTTGTGTAAGACTTTTAACCTTTTTTGGTTCAAAAAAGGTTGTGATTTTGGTTCTCATAGATGTTTGATTAGATATTTTTTTTACAGAATTCGGTAAGGAAATTACAACAATCAAGGAATATGAAATATTATATACCTACCTACTTTATTATTATTATTACGTATTGATACTTTATAACGACTTTTGGTGCAGCGGGTAAAGGTCTGCCTGGGACACAGAAGGTTGCAGGTTCGATCGCCGTTTCGGGTCAAATATTTGTAAGAACTGCAAAAAAATTTGCAGGTGATCCGGGTGTTTTTAATGTTTAAGAAAAATAGTAATGTATTGTATTAAATACCTATATCAGTCATTTCAAGTACCCATTTTAGAAGCTTAACTTGGGGCTTTACTTTGTCCAGCATTGTTTATTAACTGTAAGTCACTGTTTGTTTCAAACTGCACAGAATCAGGGCTTCGGTTTATCCTGATGCAGCACAGTATTTTTAGATTTCCACATTTAGAACGAGGGTGAACAGAACAGTCGTTAAATCAGATAGGTACAGTCCGCAGAAAAATTCACTGAACTCAAGCTGACAGTTGAAATTCCGCAATTTGTTTACTTCGGTTACGATGATAACGAGAAGAAGTCAATGAGAACTTGAAAACTAACATCCTAAGAAGGTATAGCATACTTTTTTTCACTTCTTTACCTACTTCACCTAAAAAGATTGAAGTGAACAAAATTCAAAGTGATCGTTATTTCCTAATTTTTGTATAATGAACTTTCTGATCCAATTTGTCCTGTAAGGTCTAAAGGAAATAAAGCACTTGAGATTAGTATTTTACTGTATTTTACATATATGTTTTTTTACACACATTTTTGTTAGGCAGAACCTACGCCCACTTTTTCATTGAGTTTTAAAAAAAAAACAAAGAGTTTGTTTATTTCCTTTGCTGCTGACAGTACCCATACAAAAATAATAGAACTAAATTAAGCTATTGATAGATATCGACAACAAAGAGGCGTACTAGGAACTTTCAACTTGGAATTACGGTGGTTTTGTTAAATAAAATAATCTATTTTGATGGAAAAACATTTTTGGAAAATTTCGGCATCGAAATTCAGAAAAAAGCTGATTTTTTCGAGAAAAACTTAGGAAGCGATTTAAGGTTAACAGTTGGGCTTATTAACAATCAAAATATAATTATTATGTTAAAGTTAATTATACACTACCGCTAATGCAAGTACCTTATTATTACCTAAAGTACGGTTAGTATTGTAAAATCTGTGCTGGAGTTCTGGGTGTTTTCTTTGTAGGTTTAATAAAATATATCTATCTATATTATTAATATTAATTTTAACATAATATGTACGTCGTAAATACCTATTTATATTTTAAATAGGTATTTACGACGACACATATGAAGCACTTCACGATTTGCAGAACAATATCAAAGGGTTCTTCGTTGTTTTCGTTTTGGTGCAAAGAAGTAACATAACATCAATGCATTATATTTATAGAATTAGACTGATATCATCTGATAATTAATTTTGAGAACACTTCAACAATTTTATGTAAGACTTTTTTAAAACACTACCACAATTTTAAAAAGTAAGACTACGATTTTCAGTGGAAATTCAAAGGTTCTTTATTGTTTTAGCATGTTTCTAAAACATCCTTCATTGTATTTATAGATTTAGTCTGATATGATGCGATTTAGTGTATTTATGGTATTCATCATCATCATCAACAGACTATATTAGTACACTGCTGGACATAGGCCTCCCCTTATAAGCCATAGCGAACTGCCTTTTTTTATATTTTTTAGCTTTATGCATTTTTATTTATGGTATTGGTCTGATACAATTCGATCATTTTGAGAACACTACAATTGTTTTTTCACAAGCAAAGGAGCTAAATGAAACCATAACAAATCTCCGTAACCCATACTACAGACCCTCACAAAAACTAGTATTATTTTACAAAACACTCAAAAAGTGCACCTGCTCTACAAAACCAGAAACAAAATAACTAGACGGCCATCTTTTTTTTTATTTCGAAACTGGTTCGAAATTCGATCGGAGGCTGGGAGATCTTGAGACAACAGGTGCTACCTGAACGATTTGCTTTTTAGGGTTCTGTATAAAGATGACCGATGTGGCACGGTGGGTGAAGATCCGCCTGAGATGCAGGAGGGTACGGGTTCGATTCCCTTGGAACAAGATGTATGATTTGCAGAAATTTATTCCGTTGGTCTGGGTGCTTTCTATGTATAATAAAAAAATATTTATATATATAATATATCAGTCATCTATACCCATAACACAAGCTCTGCTAGCTTGGGGTTAGATGATACTGTGTGGACTGTGCGGAATTATTTATTTATTTATTTATTATAAAGGGGTCTTTAGTTTTGGTGCAGCAAAAAGTGAATGGACGATTAATTTAAAAGTCGTTATTTAGTAGGTTGTAAAGGTAATTTAATTAATATTATGTAATAAAATTGATACATTGCTTGGCTTGTTTACCAAAAAATGTATATGCTAAGTAAATAAATAGGTTCATTATCTAAGCATATATGCGTGTGAAGAGCTTGATTGTTATTATTTCTGTTTACTCTTTTATAAAATCGAACTAAAATACCTATAAAATGTTTAAAACTTTACTCAATGAGAAAATTCAGTTACAAATATTGTGCTTCACAATTCACCCATTATCCATCTGCTATCCAAGAGCTTAGAAAAGCTTATGTTAATTAGCTGATAGGTATTATTATTATCTTCCTTTTTTATTATCTATAGAATACACCCAAAGCACCCTAAACCACAGAATAGATAGCCTAAACCATCCACAGATCGTCCAAACATTAATCCCGAGTCGGAAATCGATCTTGTAACTTGCATTACAGATGAATGATTTTGATGCGGTTTTTTTAATAGAAAGCGTGATTGAAGAGGAAGATTTATACGTATAATAAAACCACGCGAGGCCGGGGCGGGTCGTTAGTCACAGATAATTCTAGTAAAATATAAAAAAAATATGCTCACACAATTTTCTCACAGCATAACTACAAAAAATTATACGGAACACAAACACCAATTATGTTAGAGCAGGTTGGAAGGACGTTAGTTTAGGATCAATCGAGACGTGCGTAACCAAGGCCCCAACCTCGAGGCAAATATTCCATCCCTTTACATAAATAAATATTACTGGACAACCCACACAGCATCATCTAGCCCCAAGCTAACAGATTTTGGTGGCCACCAAGTGCATATTCGTATCCCTTCCTAAAATAGACAATATAAAACTACTGTGAAGGGCCTGCGTTATTTATTTGAAACCATATCAAAACACAGGTACAGATAGATTGATACATACAAAAGATACGGAGGTTAAGCTAATCAAGCTTCACATTCCGTACCTTTGCAGATTACTGCAATGTCTGGCAGCAAAAACCTTTAGCAGATGGTTGGTGGTAATACCGGTTTTAGGAAACACTCCGTTCAATCTTAAATCGATACTCAGAGAAGCCTCAGAGTCAGGGCCTTGCATATCGAATCCTGGGACGAATTACACAAAATCTGTTTTGTAGCTCCCGTGTGTATTTGCCTTAATGGATCGTATGAATGGGCCCTTATGCAAGGTAATAGACCCTTCACGGTTTAATACGTGAAAATCTCGTAAGAGCGTAAAATTAATAATAAATCGGGGAGTGCTTAAGGGTTGAAATGAGGAAGGGTACCCGAAAGGTTAAGTGTAGGAATCATGGAAGTACCAATTTATGAATTATGAGGAAAGTAGGGTAAGTTGGGTATCGTAACATATTAAACTTTTATTTATTTATTTATGGAAGGTCTACAGATTATTATAAAGATATATACTTACATACAAAATGGGTAAGACGAATCTAAACCCAAAAACCCAAAAAAGCTAATAATAAATAATAATAATAATGCTGGACAATCCACACAGCATCAAGCTACGCAGAGCCGTTAACGTAAAAAAACCCGAAAAATATAAAGTAAAAATAAAAAATCAAAATATAAATGGTTGCCTGGAAGAAATCGCTCATAGCGATAAGGCTGTCCTGTGTTAAACGTTTCTGGTGTGCAATAAAGAGTTTTGTATTGTATTGTAATATACCCCAGCTATATTCAATATGAAACCTAACCTCTCATACTACCTTAAAATTACTTTGTTAACGTGTTATTCTTATACCCAAACCATCATCATCAACCTAGATCAGTCCACGGCTGGACATAGGCCTCCCCTAATGAGCCAAATCAAATCCCTGTCTACGACTACTTTAAACGACTACGTTAAACTTATTACATAATTGTAATAGGTTTAAAGTAGTTAGTTATTCCTTAATAAATAAATATTACTATAAAATGAGATCTAAAACTCAATGCCAAACATGACAGTTTTAGTATTTTATAGTGTGGTTTTTAACAATTAACGTTTTACATTGAACTTAGCTGGAGTAAAGTTATACTTAATAATGTTTCCAACAATATCAAACCCTTTCCTTTTGACCTTCTCATCAACAAAACCTTTCAGATTACGCTATAAATACCTTGATAAATACCTTACAATAACGTTGTTTGCTAAATACTGAAGCATTAGCTATGACGTGTAAATTGTGTGGGTACATAAAACAAATATTAGGTAAACCTCTTTTTATACGACCTTAATTTAGGTACAATTGGGTTTCTATTTTACTGATATTTTGTTTCTAAGATAAGTTAATAAGTTAAGTGGAAGCTCAAAAATTAAATAAACAAACTGATACCCCTAAAATAATAGTTGCTTTTAAAGTTATATGGTTTTTACCTATCTATGCATAGTTTTTATAATGTTAAGGTATGTCTTTTCTTTTTCCAGTTTCCCCTCTGAATTCCGGAAAACTGTAATATAAAAAGTAATGCCCAAAATTCTTCCTTGAACAAAATTTATACCAACGAAAAAGTGGAATAAGTAATTTTGTTTTTCTCACTAGTTACCTACATAAATATTATATATCTATGATAAACTTAAAAAAAAACAAAGGAATCTAATTGGGTAGAAGGTGGGAATCTTCTTACTATACCTAAAATTAAATACCTAGTTATGGACAAAATAGGTATAATCAAACGTTTTATTTAAATAGATATTTACTAGGTATCAGGATTATCAATTTGATTTATGATAAATGTTTCAAGAGAATGCATTTATTGTAATGGAAAATCTCAATATTCAGTTTTATTAACAACCCTCGTGCAAACCAGATGAAACTTATTACATCCCGTTGAATATAACAAAACATCGATGCAAACAAAAATAAACAATAACGTAATTTAATAAAACATGTGTGCTAAATATTCATCAAAACAAACTCACCTCGATGGAATAATAAAATTCAATCCAAACACACAATGAAAAATAAACACTGGCCACAAAAATGTCACTGTCAAACTCAAAATGTCATTCAAAATTCGAATTTATTTCAAATAGAATGCAGCTTCGCGCGTTCGTATATTCGAAATTCAAATACAGTCGGGCCCACGGCTGCTAGACGCGAAGCCTAGCAGTGTACTGAGTTTTCCCGCCCCTTGATGAGAGCGAACCCATTTTAATTTTGATCCATGACAGTTGAAAAGTAATTTAGTTGTTGGGAATCGTTTGTTTTTGCTCGCTTTTGATACTTTTACTACTTCAATGGGGATTTGTCGCAGCCCCAGGTTTTTATGGAATATGGAAGTGGAAAAAAATTGGAAAAGCTTCGAAAGCTCTCTATATAGGTATTACATAAAATAGTGACTCTGGAATAAGTATAATAGAGAACATCAAGATTCAAGATATCTCAAATATTGCCTTTACTGCTGGCTGCTACAAACTCTACACCTCTGACATGTGCATCAGGCAGTGACAGTGTTAACTATAAATAAATTAAGTACTAAGCCGGTTCAGTGGATTTGATTGTTTAAAAAAAACATAGCAAATTTATCTGTATTTTGTATAACGCTATGCCATATAAAATGCTATTGACCAATTTGTTTAAAATTATGAAAATATCGGAGACAATTTATTAGATAGCAATAGTAAAATTTGTGTAACTTGTTGCACAATTCAAAAATAATATAATTGCAGTTCTTTAATAACAAAGAAAATTATATCAAAGAATTGAACCAATTAAAAATAGTAGGTAGATATTTACAATTGAAAAATTGGTAACTGCAGACCGTTGCAAACAATCTAGGGGCAGCTCAAATGCTAAATCATATCATTAAATAACATTATAGTAAGAAATCCTTTGAAAGAGTCTTTAATCTTATAACCGAGGGTAAAATAGCAAAATATTTTTCTGAAAAACGAAGCACCAAAAGTATTATAAGATAAAGACACTAATCCTATTGCTTTTCTAGGATTATTCGAGAATCGGTTTTAATGAAAGCCAATTTTCACAATAACAAAGAAAGTTTTATCGAAGATAAAAATATGATCTGGAAAAATGAGTTTTCAGAGCTTTTTCTCTGCGAACACTGAGAAAAATGACTCTCGTCCTTCATTATATTTAAACATGAAGAATTATAACTAATCAAGACAACTGAATTAGTATCATGTGCATTTTAAAATGTTGTTCAGCCTGGTTCGATTTACGTGACATCAGATTTATATATGATGAAAAACTTGGTTGGCTATCATGATTGCTCATCATTAGAACGTGAAGTTACATACTAATGAGGTATCAGAACTAGCATGACGTTTTATCGTGAAAGTCATATTATTCTGTTGTTTTCCTGATTAAGTGACTAGCACTACATTTCTTAAGTTTATAACTTGCATGAGTAGTGATGATCATTAAATTACCAAGGCTGCGCATGATTAATTGTCAAGACTGTATTGACTAAAGACTAAGAATCGAAATTCATCACGTTACAAAATCAAGAATTCCTTCTAACTTTAGGTGTAGGGTTAACAGGAGAATCACTATAAACAGTTAGGAAAGCTTAATAGTATATTATGCTGTCATGATAAACTTTCGTGCTGTCATGACAAACTTTCGTGCTGTCATGACAAACTTTCGTGCTGTCATGACAAACTATCGTGCTGTCATGACAAACTTTCGTGCTGTCATGACAAACTTTCGTGCTGTCATGACAAACTTTCGTGCTGTCATGACAAACTTTCGTGCTGTCATGACAAACTATCGTGCTGTCATGACAAACTATCGTGCTGTCATGACAAACTTTCATGCTGTCATGACAAACTTTCGTGCTGTCATGACAAACATTCGTGCTGTCATACCAAACTTACATGTTGGAAATGGAAAATCAAGAATAACAAGGTACTTATTGTATTTGTTGGGTATCGATCGGGATCTGGTTAGTTCCTATAAAAATTAACTAGATGTCGCTAGTAAAAGTGGACGAAGGCTAGATCGCGCTGACGAGAACGCACGGGTGTCGGCTATAAGGTGGCAGTGATTTTTGTTCCTTGCTGAGCTCGGTTGGTTGATTGTCTTCGACTTGCAATAGAGTTTTTTGCAAGTCGAAGACAACCAACAGTTCTACCGCGGTTCGAACTTCGTACTTTATTGATGAAGTACCTTTGCCAAGTTCAAAGCGCCGTTTTACTTGGATTCCAATATTTTGGTCCTACGTTTACTAATAATATAGTAAAGCATACAGATTTGACATGACGGATCGAAAAGTTTCAAGATAAAAGAGGTCGCACCTTATCCTTACAATCATCATCATCATCATCATCAGTCTATATTAGTCCACTGCTGGACATAGGCCTCCCCTAATGAGCGCCATAGCGCCCTTACAACAATTAGGGTAGGTCAGTTTCACAAATATTATTAGGAAATTTCTACTAATTAACATGATGTCCACAACAACATGACATTCAAATAATGATATATTAATATGACTTCAACAATTTCTATCATTCCCCTCATGATTTCTCATCATTACTGTTAGGAATATTCAGAGTTCTTCATGACAAAATGTTATAACGCGTAATGACAACACAAGAGTATGCAGTACTCTGTGTCATTCCCATCATGATGGAAACTCATTTCTAGTAATGATTATTAGGCACGAGCAGAGAGTTAGTCACGACGTTTTGTTATGACGTGTAACGATAAGACAAGAGTTTACAGCACTTTGTATTGTCGTGCTATTGTAATGATGTTCCTTGGTGACCAGTTTATTGATAAATTGTTAGGATTTACGCACAAATTTTTAGTAAGAACTCTTGGTCCGTTTTTGTTGGGAATACGGATAAAATTGCTGGAATTCCTTTAAAATTATTCGTAATCACGAAAGTTATTTTTCTCAGTGAACGTTTTTGAAGAAAATGAAGAAAAAAACCAAGATTAGATCGACATAGCTTGAAGAATTAGCAAGCTGAAGTGGCAGTGGGTATAGGTATCTCGCGAAGAATCAACAACCGTTGGGGTCAACGTGATCATGAGTGGACACCGCGACTCAGTAAACGTAGTGTGAGAAGCCCTCTGGCCAGGTGGGATGACGACCACTGCGAAAGCCTGCAGGCAAATGCTGAATGGGGCAAGCTGAAAACAGGGCGCTATGGCACTCATTATATGCGCCTATGTCCAGCTGTGGACTATATTGGGGGATCCGAAAAGGGGTTAAATATGACCAAAAATGCTCTATATTTTAGATGGATGGAGATTTTTAAGTACATGCATTATTAGAAGAAACCGTAAGGAGTAGACCGTCAAAGTTACTTTCTTGTAGAACTTTAACGGCTTACTCCTTTAATTTGATTGACATGATAGTCAGATAGTCATTTTATTTGTAAAAAAATTACAAGTAATCATGATGATGATTCATGATTTTTTTTTATAAATTTTGCAAAAAAAATTGTCAACAAAACAATTTTGTATACCTAGCTAGCCTTGTACAAAAATTAATAATAACTCTTGTACCTACCATCTCTTTCACTCAAAGCACTATTTACTCTAAACTACTGTTAGCTATCTCCTTTCAACACTGCATCGGTGAAATCCTATCTATTGTTCGATTCTCCGGAGTTTGCAAACAGATCGAATTCATTATTCAACTCCATTGTCTTCGGCCTTGTTGACATAGTGGGGGGTATCTTGACTTTCAATGGTCTTGGTTAAAATCACTTGTGGCCAAAGGACTTGGTAACTACTACTTCAAATCAACACCTTTAAATAAATCACTACGTAGTATAAAACAAAGTCGCTTTCTCTGTCCCTATGTCCATATGCCCATATGTCCCTATGTATGCTTAAATCTTTAAAACTACGCAACGGATTTTGATGTGTTTTTCTTTAATAGATAGAATGATTCAAAAGGAAGGTTTATACGTATAAAATAAAACCGTGCGTAGCCGGGGCGGGTCGCTAGTACTTAATAAAATGTAGTCGAATTGAGAAACTCTTCCTTTTCAAAGAACATTGAAAATGAAATAGATTCTATGTTCATCTGTATGTAAGTATGTTGTTTTTTTATTATCAGGGTTTATTTTAGTATAAGATGAAGATACATATAAATAATATAGATTATCAATTACAACGAACCCCATTTTTATCTTGTAACAATTTTATTTAGTCCATATGCCCCTATGTCCCTGTGTATGCTTAAATCTTTAAAACTACGCAACGGATTTGATGCGGTTTTTTTAGATATGTAGAGTGATTTAAGAGGAAGGTTTATACGTGTAATAAAACCGTAAGAAGCCGGGGCGGGTCGCTAGTAGGTAATTAATAAGGTATCCAAAATAGGTTGAAAATGACGAAAATTGTTTTGTTTTACAGATGGATGAGATTTTTCTAGATTATGTTAGAAACCATTACCTACGTTCCGCCAAAGTTTTACATGATTTTTTATTGAAATTTGCTTAAATTTTGATATCTGGATTTTTCTTTTCAAAAAAAATAGTCTTGGTCTGGGTTCAAATCACTTGTGGCCGAAGCAATTGTACCTACTACAACAAATCAACACATAAATCCTACTAATATTATAAATGCAAAAGTTTGTATGTATGGATATTTGTTACTCTTTCACTCAAAAACTACTGAACGTATCTGGCTGAAATTTGGCACAGAGATAGATTGTAGTCTGGAATAGCACATAAACTATATTTTGTCCATTACGCGGGTGAAACCGCGAGCACAGATTTTACAATACTTACTTACAGCGAGTATACTCCAAAATACGAATCCTGCGCAGACGAAGTCGCGGACACCAGCTAGTAAATAAATAAAATAATGCTGGACAATACATACCGCATCATCTAGCCCCAAGCTAAGCATAGCTTCTGATATTGGTACTAGATAACTGATATAAGTACCTAACGCGGTGTCTTGCGTGAGCGGGCTGGACGCGAACGCGAAGCGACGCGGTGCGGCGCGAAAACAACAAACAGTATAGACTTATAGAAGTGTCCTATGTCAACAAACGCACGTAGGGTGCGGCGCGACACGGCGTGAAACAAAGCGAACGCGATCAGTTGGCTTGATTTGTTCGCGCGAACTGGAGGGTACGGGGCCACCGGCCGTGGTGGTACAGGACGATTCGCGCGCACGTAGGACAGAGTAGCCGCGTCGCTCCGCACCGCGTTAAATCGCATCGCATCCGCGCCGCGTCGCGTTCGCGTCCAGCCCGCTCACGCAAGACACCGCGTAATACAATAAATTACATAGATTTTTATACTACATAGAAAACACCCTAAGTCTAGAAAAAATTTATACATCATACAAACATTAGTACCAAGGCGGGAATTGAATCCTGAGTCGAAGGAGGACCTTCGCCCACCGCGCCATATAGGTCGTCAATGTCTTCGGTAGAGAAAGCCATAACAAATCATACGAAAATAAATATTGAACATTATTTTCTTGGAGCATAATGAAATCAGTAAACCAACTCTTTTTCGAAACGAGAAATTTTTTCCCTGTTTTTTAGGTTTTTGTGGGTGTTACTCGATATCGAAGCCATTTGATTTTGATTATAAAATTTAAAAAAAAAGTCTAATCTAAATCAACCCAGATAAAAGTAAGTATAAAAAAGTCGAAGAGAACCTCCTCCTTTTTCGCTGACGATGTGATGTGACATTTGTCTTTCTCCCAGACAACAAACGCTCTACTTGGCCTTGTAGAGAAGCATCAGAAATAACTTCATTCTGAATCCCACAATCCCATTCTATAAGTCCGCATGTTATACCTCCGTCGTCCCACACAGTCCCAGGACTAATTATCTTAAAAACGGGCCCAAAATCTCGCTAAATCATCATTAATTAAATTAAACAACACTCAAGGCAAACTCCCCACTTACTCAAGTAAAAAGAAAAGCCTTAAAGAACGAATTAGGTATTCATTTTGTTTATCTTTCAACGTTTACTTTCGGAGAATTATCAACCTACTTTTAAAAAGGAGGAGGTTCTCAATTTGCCTGTTTTATGTGTATCTATTGGTTACTTCGAAACTTTTCAATTGCAACTGATTTTGATTAATTTGTTTTAAAAAATGTGAAAAAAATGTTTCGCTTATTAAAAAAATGTCTCATTAAAAATAGATTACATGTTTATGTCTGAATAGGCAATTTTTTATTTATTTAATTTCAACCGTTTTTTCCCACCTTAGTAATATGTTTATAGATATTTTATGTTCAGTTTTATACTGGTAGATAGATAAAAAAACCGATTTTAACACAAGGAATTATCTAGATTTTGTCTTAAGACATTATTAATTTCAAAAACTTTACAAGAACATCGCGTTTTGAATTTCTAGAAAACCTTCAAAGCAACCTCAAAATAGAAAAATAAAAAGGCAAGTCTACTTTTTCATTTAATTTTGCAAGTTATGTGTCAAAGCCAGAACAGCGAAAAATAAACCTTTAACTACCAGGAATTAAGTCGATACTCGATATTGAATGTTATCAAAACCGTTGTTGTCATCAAAATAGAATTTGCGTTCTCTTCTTTCTTTGCCTACGTGAGTATGTTTTGTCTCGCTTGCACAGACCGATCCTGTCCCTTCAGCAAATTATTTGATGCAGGTGAAATGCAGTACAGTTGATATTTCAGACAAATCAAAGACGTTGAGAAAAACGAAGTGGTACCAGAGCGGTATTTTTTTTTTTTAATTATAGAATTAATGAATAATACAGGACAATTCACATCATTAACTTCGGAAATCGGCTGATCGTACAAACAGTTATCCCGAGACGAAAATCGAACCCGCAACGCGACGTAAGCGTACCTTCGCCTCCTGCGCCATAGAAGGCGTTAAATAATACTACCCTTTATCAGTAACTAGCGACTCGCCCCGGCTTTGCAAGGGTGTATTATACATATTAACCTTCTTCTTGAATCACTCTATCTATTAAAAAAATACCGCAACAAAATCGGATGTCTAGTTTTAACCCTTAATTTATCTGTTAGGTTTCTTTTTGCTTTAAACACATAATAAATGCGTTTTTTTTTCGGCCCGAATGCAGGGTGAAGAGTACGTGCATCTAGCGCTTTTAAATGAATTATCGTGCTCATAGAGTCAGCTGAACTCCATGGGGACCATGTACGAATTTATTTTTTGTATAAAAGAGAGCCTCTTTTTAAATAATATTTGAAAGTTGATTATATTTTATAGCAGTTTTTGAAAGCAACAGTTTAAAATAAAGATTTATTGTATTACAGTTTCGATCCAAAGTTAGCATTGATTTTGAGTACTTATTTTTTGGCTTTTAGATGTTTTAACTATCACCAAAAAACAAACCAACTAATAACGAAATTTGATATTAAAGTATATAAGAATAATATTGCTAAGCAGAAAAAAAAATTGTTCATGTTTTGCTTTTATAATGACCAAAATTGTTGGTTTTTATGCAAGGAGTCCCATGGACTCCATGGGGTAAACTAAGTGATTTGGTTTCACCAGGTTAACCAAGGGTTAAAGATCTAAGCATACATAGGAACAAACAAATAGACAGCGGGAAGCAAATTAGTATTATAAATACGTGTAGTGATCATCATCATCATCAGCCTATATTATTCCATTGCTGGACATAGGCCCCCTCTCATTAGCGCCATCACAGATCGTCATCCCACCTAGCCGGAGGGCGTCTTTACACTACGTCCACTAAGTCGCGGTCTCCACTCAATCAAGATGTATTGATCTGATATATTTAATTATACTACATAGCTCCCGTGAGCTCCAAGCAACTGACCTTGCACAACCACAGACAATCAAGTTTTTCTATCGAGAAGCTTGCTATTTAGGGCTCCGTATTCTTTTCTGATTAGTAAGACATGTTACTTTGTTGCTTATGCTATATTCCTATTTAGCCAAAAATCTTATATCATTTACTAGCGACCCGCCCCGGCTTCGCACGGTTTTATTATACGTATAAACCTTCCTCTTGAATCACTGTCTATTAAAAAAAAACGCATCAAAATCCGTTGCGTAGTTTTAAAGATTTAAGCATTCAAAGGGACACAGGATATAGGAACAGAGAAAGCGACTTTCTTTATACTATGTATGTAGTAATAGTGAATTGATGTAATTTAAACTATTGTCATTATTCTTACGTCAAATTTAAGCTGCGCTATATGGTTCCATAAACGAGTGTACCAGGAAAACAGCGGTTCGAGAAGAATGGCACCGGATTATAAAGCCACCCTTCCACTGACGACCACAACCACTCTATCGTTTAGCTAAGATTATGAAGAAGACTATAGGCCCTTCCCTACTTATAAAAAGAAGCCAGGTAGATACTGGCTGCATTGTAATAGTGCTAGTTAGGGACGATTTATAAACAGTAGACATGTAAATAAGATAGATACGATATGAGTTGTTTTTTATAATAATAATTCTTCTACACAACAACTTAAGACTAATTCCGGTGAATAATCATCACTACATAGTATAAAAAAGTCTCTTTCTCTGTCCCTATGGAATTACAGTGGTGGTCATATAATTAAGAACGATTTGAAATTATAGAAGTTATTTATTTAAATCGTGGTATACACAGAGATGTGGACCTTCTCAGAAGCAACTAGTTATGTTTTTAAATAGCCACATTAATAGAGCAACGTTGCTTAGGAATGAAGAATAAAATCGCTAACTATTTTTTTTACATATTATTTATTTTACCAAAGTATCACATTCAAATAGAACTGAAGCTGGCCAAATAATTAAGAACGATTTATTAAAGTGCTCGGTAATTATTGTGTTTGACACTTACATTAAAAAAATCTGAACAATATGTAGCGGAGAAACTTTAAAAGGCAATTTCATAAATTTTTCACTAAAATTAATAGTGAATAGCATATCCACGGCTTTTGATTACTGCTTTACACCGGCGAGGCATTGACTCTATTAATTTTTGACATTTGGCAAGAAAAATAGAGTTCCATTCTTCTAAAAAAACGTCGTACAGCCCTCTTAAATTCCCACACTGTGTATTTGAAACCTTTTTCTTTACTTCGAACCACAGATTCTCAATTGGGTTTAAATCTGGGCTGTTAGCTGGCCAGTCTAAGACTGAAACTGATTGCGCTGTAAGAAATTCCTTTACGGTTCGCGCGGTGTGTTTTGGATCATTGTCATGCTGGAATGTCCAAGTAACCGGTAGAACGTCTTCAGCATAAGGTAACATTGTTTCTTCCAGTATATTTTTGTACTGGAACTGATCCATGTTACCTTCTATCAATTTTACAGGTCCAACACCATGTCCAGAAAAGCACCCCCAAATTTTCACATTTCCACCACCGTGCTTTAAGGTAACTTTCGTGTACTTAGGGTCAAATGCTGTATTCGGGGGACGTCGTACATATCGTTTCCCATTAGAACATACTCTGTTCATATTCGTCTCGTCAGAACAAAGTACATTTTTCCACTTTTGCAAAGTCCAGTTTTAATACTTTCTCGCAAATGCAAGACGGGCTTGCCTGTGACAAAGTTTCAACATGGGTACCTTTCTTGCTATCCTACCGTGCAATTTTTCTTCTAGCAAACGTCTTCGAATAGTGCGTGCTGAGATTGCTAAAGGGTCGTTTTCACCAAAATATTCTTTTCTCAGCTCATTAGACCCTTTAAAAGGATTTTGTTTAGCAATACGAACGATGTTTCGGTCATCTCGAGGAGTTGTTTTTCTCTGTTTAGGTACACGTGGAACATTTGAAGTAGTTTTATACGTAGCAAAATGCTTTACAGCATGGAAAACCATCGTTTTTGAACATTGCAGATGGTCGGCTATCTTTTTATAAGACCAGTTCTTCTAGCGAAGTTTTATTATTACTTCCCTTGTAGATTTGTCACAAATTTTATTTTTTCCCATTGTTTTTATAAGGAGAAATCACTTTTAATCTTTTACAGCACTAAACGGCGCCAAAATTATACAAACAGTTACCAAACAAACCATCGAGTGTTCTCTATTTAAATTTGAAAAAAGGTATAAAATATTGAGCGTTCTTAATTACGTGACCAGCCAGTACATAGGTATACTATGTTTAGAAGTAGTGTAAAAAGTTTGTCTATTTATTTTTAGCTAATCATTGTGCAGCAATGAATACAGTGCTATTATGTAAAAGTTTTAAGATACCGAGAGAAATAAAAAAAATTGCATGCAATCAGTTTTGGGTCTTAGTTTGAAAAAATCTTCGCTTTACATCAGCGTTCTTAATTATATGACCACCACTGTATGTCTCTATGTATGCTTAAATCTTTGAAACTACGCAACGGATTTTGATGCGGTTTTTTAAAATAGATAAGTGATTCAAGAGGAAGATTTAAACATACGTATAATAAAACCATGCGAAGCCGGAGCGGGTCGCTAGTAGATAAATAAAAAAACAATTAATTACTTAAAAAAATTACAATGTTCACACCTATTCATTCACTCACACCTATTCAGTTGTTAATTATCCTAAGTATGTATATGTTAAAAGATTTTTGTGCGTAGCAGAATTAGCGACAAATATGGAATCCACTCAGCATCGTGCGCTTTCGCGGCGTATCGCTTTTAGCGAGAAGGTCGGCGAAGTGCCACTTTAGTTATACTAATTATTAGTATTAAACTTATAAAAGAAAGAAAGAAAATATTTTTATTTACCCTATGACTAAGTACACAACAAAAAAACTTATTCGAAGAAATTTAACAAATATGACATATTTATTCATTGTGTGCGCAGCAGAGTCCTAGGCAAATATGGCCTCCACTCAGCGTTGTGCTGGATAAACACTAATGTCTACCCAGCGCTGGTTTTCAGTGGAGACCAAGGCAGTGAAACGCCACGCCACTTATCTGTTACTACAAATTTTAATGGTGCAATAAAGAAGTTGTATCTATCTATCGTGCGTATAGCAATGTCAATATACGGAACTCTCTGAGCACGACTCACTCTTGCCTTTCGTCTATGAAAGGACACCTCCTTCTGCGTCTCTAGCACGCTTGACAGGTTTCTGGCTGTTAATTGGGGATGGCTGCTTTTTGTGGTGTTAGAGCTATATTTGTGTAATTATTCAAGGATGAATAAACTTGATGCGTTGATTGCGTTCGTAGCACGGTTATTGTTGTTATTTCTTAGTCCTTATATAGGAAAACCTTTTTTGTATCCATGTGTATTTTAGATTATTTTAGATAGAAGAGAATAGACTCTACAGCCAAACCTTTTTTTATCCATGTGTATTTTGATTAATGAGGATAGACTCTACAGCCAAATTTTTTTTGTATCCATGTGTATTTTGATTATGAGAATAGATACCTTATCTGTGTGTGTATTCTGTAGCACAAACCATAACTATGATAATAATTTTAGAATAAGACAATATCAAAGTGTAACATATATTGCACCGTAGGGCGTAACTATAGTAAAATAAAATACTGAATATCGAATAAAATTGTTGGGACTGTGATCCATTTGCCTTTGGTGGCCTGGCCACCAAACTCTGTTTTCGTATCTCTTCCTAAAATAGACAAAATGAAACTACTACAGAAGCATTTAAAAAAATCCTATGATATTATAGGTTTAACAAACTGTATGTGAGAAATTTGGAATTTCCTTTGATTAACGGAATTATATGATAAAATAAGTGGGGGCGCCACTTTTGATGCTGTTTGCGCCTTAATATAAAAATAATCACAAATATCTAACAAACTTCAAGCAATCATCAAGCCATCACTTTGTCTTTCAATATTAAAATAACTACCCTACGTCTGCGGAACTTTCCCCTCAATCAATAACAGACAAAGCTTTCCCCTGTCTTCCCTTAAGGTTTATTCACTTCGGACCTAAAAATAGCCCTTTACCTTTCAAGGAGCGATAATATACACGGGAACTCCCATCCTCATCGTCTTTTATATCCTTATTCTTACTTCACTACGTAGTATAAAACAAAGTCGCTTTCTCTGTCCCTATGTCCCTATATAAGATTTAAGCATACATAGGGATGTATGCTTAAATCTTTAAAAGTACGCAACGGATTTTATTGCGTTTTTTTTAATTGATAGACGGATTCAAGCGGAAGGTGTATACGTATTATAAAACCGTGCAAAGCCGGGGGGGGGCTATTATAAACGTGAAAGGTCATGTGGATTTATGGATGGATTTTCATTACTTTTTCACCGAAAAACTACTAAACGGATCGTGCTGAAATTTTTGAACGAACTTCTAGGCCTGCAATAAACCATAGACTACTTTTTTTTTATTATTATTATTTTTTTATTTATTTATTTATTCAGGAAAAGCAAACGGCTACAAAATATATAGTTTTAAGTAACTAGATTACTAAGAGACTTTTCATCAATTTGCACGCGTGTGAAGTCGCAAGGCGCAGTTTGTCAGATAAATAGTAGGTATCAATAACACAAGCTCTGCTTAGTTTAGGACTAGGTAATGCTGTGTGAAAGGTTCAGCGTTTATTATCTACTACTTATTTATTCATTGCCCTGACCTTACAATATAATAAAAATAAATGAGCCATTTTTTATCATAGAATACTTACATTATCCCACTCAACAAGGCGTAGTAACAATATATTACAAAAATGTGTTCACACTTATGATTTTATTAGTGAATGCCTATTAGTAGCTTTCTGTGTCTATTTTAAAATCTATTGTAATAAGGCTGTTGCAATCTAAATTAAATAAATATATAAATATTTTTCACTCACTCTCCACTCTCAGCCAAATGACGTAGCAATGCCATTGTCTATGCTTTTTGTTTGTGGTTTTATGATTTGTGGATTAGATACCCCGTGTATGACCGTACTTAAGAATTAAAAAGGGCTGGAAGGGTTGTACCGAACGTGACCGGTCAAGAAAGTATAGGGATTTATTGAAGGTGCCTAGAATCCTGAAAACTACTTCTGAAGTTCGAGTAGAATTTAGTAGGCGTTTTCACAAATACTTGCGAGGGAAATAGGACAGGATTAATTAGTACAAAGAAGAATATCCAGAATTGACCTGTCATACATTTTGACAGAAGATGTAGTGTATATTATTGATATTCATTGAAAAAAAATAGTATTTTTTTTTATTTACATATCACAAACTTTTACTGAAATCAATAATCAGGAAAAAAAGATAATGATTTTTAATTTCAGTAGGATGGACCCAGAAAACTTCATCTTCAACTTCTTTTTGTATGGCACCGCTTTCTTTTCGCTACGACTCTGCCGGTGTCATAAACTTCTAAAATAGAATTTGATTCATGATGAGTAGGAAAACGAAACGTCAGAGCTAATTAGCGCTGTCAAGTTAATGTCAACTCTATTCTACCTGTCAAAAAACTTCATCAGCGCGTCACTTTGGATTGCTTTCATGCAGTCTACATCAAAGATTATATTAAAGTAACTAGATGTAACATTATAAAAACGAACATTTGACACTGTTTTGACTTCTTGCTCTTTGGGAGTATGCCATATGAAAAAAAAAGATAGATATAATTTTTCAGTTCAGTTTCAGTTACATTCAAATACGTATGTGGTCAATCTGATTCTTGTCTGACATTCTACTGAAATGTGAGAATAGTGATGTGAAATTCTGTACTTATCGATTAAATTATGATTTCAGTAAGCAGGTTTGTTGTAACCGCTGCATTGTATGTTGATCATGACGACCGATGTAGCGCGGTGGGCAAAGGTGCGCCTGCAACGCAGGAGGTTACGGGTTCGGGAATCAAACCCCTCAGAACAAATTTGTGAACGATCTGCAGATATACCTATGTTCCGTTGGTCTGGGTATAAATGTACTATAAAAAATGTAGATCTATGCATAATAATGTATTTAATAAATGTAATGTAATGTATATACTAGTGAGCTATGTGATCTAATTATGTTATCTATATTTAATAAATCAGTTATCTAGTACCCATACCACGAGCTTTGAGTAGCTTACTTTGGGGCTAGATGGTGCTTTGTGGATTGTCCAGCATTATTATATATTATTATAAAAGAGTATAATAAATTCAGATAAGTTTAAAATCCGCAAGCTGTAATTTTACTTGAAAAGATATACCAATATTCATTAATCACCTATATTTTTTGGGTGTTTGTGGGGTTTTATATTAAGTTTGGAGTATGTGAGTCAAAAATGATTAAATCAATCAGCTGGTAATGATTGAAACTACAACCCCCTCAAGGATCTAGATCGACTTAACCGGTACCTGACCCTGTAGGTATATAAATAAAGACCTACTAAGGTTATTTTGTTAAAACTTACATAAACTTGATAAATCTTCTTGATAATAATTATGTTTTTATTTAAAATGGGGTTAAGCGGTGATGGTTGTTTGCCGTCGTTATTTAGGATATGAGCAGTGAGAAAACTTAGGTACCTAGGTACTTAGTTACATTAACATAAACGAAATTATATTATCTCGGCAGTATACTTTCGTTTACGTTTCGATGTATCTGTGCGATTTTGTTTCCGTCTTAACTTTTGCTTTCACAATGGGCGCATTTATAAAAAGGATGGATCTGGAACGAAAAATAATTCACTCTTTGATAGAGTCCGTTTATTAGGAGCTCCGAGATTGTCATTGTCCGTCTCTGATGTTAATTTAACCTCAAAATTTGTTTTCATCGTAACTTTTTTTCCTGATTGGCGATTTTGAAAATATTTATGCACATTATATAGAAATTATTAATGTTTATTTTGATATACTTACCATGAAAATACATCACAAAAAAAAAAAAAACTGAATGACAGGTCAACAAATGTATGGAGCGTGGACATCCTTCTTTTTTTTTTTAACCAACATGAAAAGTGTATTATTTTTTATTGAGGTTTATTATTTACATAATAGTCGTATTATTTACTAGTAGAAGCCGAGAGCAGATGCTTGTTTATAAAATTACTGTTATCATGAATGATTGAATGAATCATTACTTTATTGTACTAAAACAGAAAGTACATAACACAGTTAAAATAGCTTATATCTACTTAATAAAAAATTAACGTAGTACAAAAGGCGGCCTTATCGCTTATTATGGTGTTATTATATTTAAGACTAGCAGCGCCTCGCAGTTTCCCGCGTAATCCCGTTCCCGTGGGAATTCCGGGGTAAAATATAGCCTGTGTTAATCCAGACTATATAATCTATCTATGTGCCAATTTTATCCATATCCGTTCAGTAGTTTTTGCGTGAAAGAGTAACAAACATCCATCCATACTTACAAACTTTCGCGTTTGTAATATTAGTGAGATAACCTAACTATATATGTATAATACTCATTATTTATTTAGCCTAGCATTTCTGTATCTAAACTAGTTCAACCAACTAACTGCCACATCGAGGAAAGCGTCACCCCAGCAAAATGTCACTTGACACTCGACAGACGACCTAAGATTACTGCACCTACTCAATAACCCTTAACTACCGCTCATACGTCCACTGTACGTGCATGAAACAAGGGAGGGAGTTTGGATACAACCACTACGTCAGGCAGGCGGATTTTTGAACGCAAGTGAGGTACTAAAATACAGAAGGGAGCTGTGGCTCTTCAATCAATCAAATCGTCAGTCCAACCTAAAAACCTAAAGTCCCATTTCCAATCTTAAGCTGTCTTACTAAACTCATTCATTATCTTTAGCTGGGGCTAGATGATGCTGTAGGGAGTATCTATAAGTATTTCGTTATTTATTAATTTCAAACTCCTTCCTTATCTTTTTCTACTTAGTTTATTTTATTTCGATGATTTAGCATATTTCCGTTAAAGTAGTTTAAAGTACATGTATTAAAATATCTATCTATGCTGTGTATTTAAGTAAAGTAATCCATCTACCTCGTACCCATAACACAACCTTTTAGCTTAAGGCTAGATGATGATTGTATGGATTGTCTAGCATTATTTGCTTATTAATTTATCAAAAAACAAATTGAAATTGATTTAGGCGTCTACCTAGGATGCCACAGATATATAAAATGAAAGAACTGAAGTGTGACTGAAATTTATCGGCAAAAATAAAAACTACATTATTTTTAGAAAAAGTGTCCGTCATATTCATCACAGCTTAGTCACAATGGTACGTTTATAACATACACAGAATATATTGTTGGACAAAGTGCTTCGTCAACAAAAACAATGGACAATCCAAAACACCCATAAAATAACGTCACACACAAAAACTGACCTATTTCCTAATAAAAAACTGTCACCAATCGTAAATCATCCTAAAACGTTTTCGAAAACCACAATGTATGCAAAAATAACGGTATAAATCTTCCATTGTCACAAAGTTGCCCTATAAAGGGACCGATGCAAATCAACTGAAAAACGCTACCTTTTTCACTCCTTTGTTCAACAACTGTAACCTCGTTTAAGTAGAGCTAGGAAAGATGAAGAGGTGGCTTGATTTATAAGGGTCACGAGCAAGGGAAGGAAATCAGTTTACGGTACTACAATCATTAAATCTTTGGGTTATGGTATCATGATTATAATGAAAACAGGTAGATAATACATGTTTAGGTACAATAAATACAGCCCAAAATATAAACTTAATTCATACAATTTGATTTTACAATTTAGATAATTAATTACTTAGTCTTTAGTGAAAAATTAGTGAAAAACAGCGCAAAGAGATCAACAACATGATTGAGTGGATTTGGTTGGTGGTCATACAATATTAAAGTCTGTTTTTAAAAATACATGAACAAGAATTTTGGAGCGCGTTGTAAGACGTATTTTTTACTCGAAACACGTAAAATATAGCAGCCTGTTCGATACACGCTTAAGTAATAACCGAGTAGATCTTTGCTCCAACTAAACATTTTCTATACTGTTTTTAAAAAAAGTTTAGCTAGGTACTACGTTACTTAAACTTTGCTTACCAATTGATTGTATTTAAAAATAGATATATTTATTTCTATTTTCTTCCGTTAATGTCTAGTAATTCGTAGCTCTACACAAATAGAGGAATCACAGCCGGCGTCAAGTGGAGTTATGATAGTTTTTGTGAGAGGCGACGTTTATGAGGTGTGGTTGGACCTTTACAGTTACATAACTATGTGTAGCGTGACGTTTACATAATGTAATTTATGTACAGTGGTCATTGAGTGTTTGTTATTGTCTATTGTGTAAAGGAAATAGTGTTTTCTGAATAATGGTAGTATAAATAAAAACCAGATAAATGTGAGTCGGACTCGCGCACGCAAGGATTGCGTACATATACTAATCCTTACTAGTATTATAAATGCGATAGTTTGTACAAAATAAACGTCTGAAGGCTATTTCTGACCCTTGGAATGGCGTAAAACAGAAACAAACATATTTATGTTTTACGCAAAAACTACTGAACGGATCGGGCTGAAATTTTAAATAGACGTAGTTCTAGTCCTGGAATAACACATTGGCATCATTCCATTCCAAGGGTCAGAAATAGCCTTCAGACGTTTATTTTGTTTTAAGATACTAACTCTATGCATGACGTAGTATTGTAAATTGTTTTCTTTATTTTTATTGTATGATTTTTTTTGTGTAGTATTCTATTGTTTCCTTTCTTTCTTTTTTTTGTATTTTGCGTTAACTTCAAATACCTATCACACCTCTCTGTAACATAATAATTATGATGATGATGATTGTAGGTAGTACCTACTTTCATTGTCTTCCGTAAAAAATCTTCGCTCAGCTTTTCGAACAAAACTACTAGGTTTTACGGCTCGTTTCTCAGTGGTTTTACTACCATTTTGTTTTAAAGGTACCGGACCTTGGCATTAAAAAGAAGTTTTATGCGTGCTTACTTGGCACTTTCAGTCGTTCGTAGGTCTATGTCACTTATACCAGAAAGAGAGGGATAGTGAACTTTGGGACGCTTTACTTTTGGTTCAATATGATTTTGTTTATTAGTAACTAGCGACCCGCCCCGGCTCCGCACGATTTTATTATACGTATAAACCTTCCTCTTGAATTACTCTATCTTTAAAAAAACCGCATCAAAATTCTTTGCGTAGTTTTAAAGATTTAAGCATTCAAAGGGATATAGGGACAGAAAAAGCTACTTTGTTTTATACTATGTAGTGACTAGCGCCAACAGTTCTTTTATCATATAACCAGCGACCCACCCTTTATTATACATATAAACCTTCCTCTTGAATCACTCTATCTATTAAAATAAAACCGCATCAAAATCCGTTGCGTAGTTTTAAAGATTTAAGCATTCAACGGGACATAGGGATATAGGGACATAGGGACAGAGAAAGCCACTTTATTTTATACAATGTAGTGACTATGTAGTGATTTAGCTTATTTTTTTTTTTTATTTATTCGTACATCGTTGACGGTTGTCGGTTCTTGGCGAGATATAGCCGGCCCACTGCCACTTCAGCTTGCTAATTCTTTGAGCTATGTCGAAAACTTTGGTTTTCTGTCGGATGTATTCATTAATTTTTTTACTTACCCAAAATTAGGCTAAGTAGGCAATAATTTCATTCCTTTGTGGACTACGTTTCACCTAACAATAATTAAAGATGACAGTCAAGCCTAAAACACAAGAGTTTGTACCGAGAATTACTAACTAACTAAGCCGAACTAAACTTCCTTGCCGACCAGAAAATTACCCAAGTAAGTATGTGATCGCAGTTTCCGACTCATAGTGTGGCACTTTGACAGTTATTTCCGTGTTCTAATATTATTTCATCATCATTATAAGAAGATATATTGTATTAGAAGATATTAGAAGACTTCACAACTTCACGGTTTGGACCGCAAATTTTGTTTTTCGTTACCCCTGGCTCTTGCGGTAATATCTAAGAAATGAATTATAACAATGATTTGCAGCCACCCTGTAATTTAATTCAAAAACAATTAGTCATGATTATTCATGATTAATACTTTAAACATAAGAGTTTATATGGATGTAATTTATAGATGTATGGTATTGTATGTATTTTTGTTCTTCTTTCAAGCAAAAACGAATGAACGGATCGGGCTGAAATTTGATTAGACGTAGTTCTAACCTTGGAATAACAAATAAGCTAATTTTTATCACGTCAATCAATTTCTATAGGATAAAAATAGTCTTGAGACGTTTCCAAACAAAGAACGCGTGTGAAGCTTCTGGCATATACTTGTCAATGATACATTTTTTAACCTGTTTTCCGATTTCCAGGGATAAGTACAAGCACTAATAACCCTCTTCACACAATACCGAGTACCCAGGCAGTTGCAGTGGCTTAGAATCTATGCTACTCCGACCTCCTTGTCCACAAAATAATCACTGTATTTTACCTCGGATGGGGCAAGGCTGCTCGCTAAAGCCTTAAGGTATCATATAATTATCCCTTCTAAATATTACATTCTTAATTCTTTATTGCACAAATAAAACATAATCGAAATCTTAAAACTAGATAAGCGAGCTTAATCCTAAAAAGAGTTCTCAAATTACAATATAATTCTAAGAGTGAGTCATGTTTCCAAAGTGGGTACCTACGTGTGCATATTTTTACAGAAACAATACATTACAAAAACCTCTACCTGCCAGACCAACATCCGCTGACTGTAAAGGAAGTTGGAACCGAATTAGCCGCTACAAACGCACCCCTAAGGCGGCGATATAAAATGCATGACCAATCGCGCTCTGAATGTCTGATTCCATGTATCGATTTACTGAACCTTTGGTGGATCAGCGGTGGCTCTGATATTCGCAGGTTCGAGACCATTAATTAAGACGTGAACAGGAGGTAAGCTAGCGCCACCCCTTATTTATCATATAATTACGTTAAACAAAGGATTTTTCAAACGTTCAGTTTATTAATCCTATCTTAAGCTATTTTTAATGCATATTTTTTAGTTTTATATTGTCTATTTAAGGAGAGATACGAAGTTGCTCTCGGTGGCCACCAAACTCTGTTTTCGTTTACGAAGAGAAAATCAATCAACTATTTTTCTTCTACTATTTTAAAATTTATGTACCTATGGTTTCAATTTTGTCTTGCCTAATTGCTTATTTTGTAAGCCTTAAGAAATAAAGTTATTGATTTACTGATAAATCTCAGTATCAAATTGTAACAAATAATAACTAGTATTTTATTGAACTAACTGCAGACTGTTGTAAAAAATCTAGAGGTAGTTCAAGTAATCCATATCAATACCTAACAGTCGTTGCGTCTCCAAGACACAGGCTGCATTACCACGCTGTATGGCAATGCTGATGCGCTGAGCCAGATACCCACCAGCTCTCGGGTCACGCGTCGCATCGACCAGACGCTCAGATATTTTTATTACTCGGAGTATCGCTATTCACCAAGAATGAAAATATTTATAAAAAAGATTCATCTGATAGCTGATATTCTTACTAAATAATCTACTCATAATGTACCTTTCTATCTTACCAGGCAAATTTGTGTACTTTCATTCATTACTGTAATGATGTTCAAGTGTGGAGGCAAACACAATCCTTCGGTAATAATATAATCTACAATGATCTGGCCCAGATTAGAGATGGGAAAATCTATCGAGATCTATCGATATCGATAGTCATTTCTAGCCGGGGCTTTGCACGCGTTGTTTTTATTTACGTTTAAAGGTTTTTTTCGGTCCCACGGGAACTAATTGATGATATTAAAAATAGCCAGTTGCATTCCAGGCTTTATGTAAAATTTCAGCCCGATTCCTTCAGTAGTTTTTACGTGAAAGAGCAACAAACATCTATTGATTCATACATCTCTAACTACATCCATTTCAACTTTCAATGTTAAAATTTTGTAAGGATAAGGCGACATTGACATACATACATGGATAATTAATAAAATAAGCATAAAACACACATTTACGAAACCTACTGCTTTCGAGATGCACTCGTTATTATTTTTGTAGTATTTATTTATTTATCGATATTTAGTCTAACGATATCGATATTGTCCATCTCTATCCCTAAGCCCCGCTACACTTCACGCAGTCTACAAAGCACCAACATAAAGTCAGTTAATTTTTTAATACAAGAACGCTGTACTTTGCTTACTATAAAAAGCTTCTGTAGAGGGAAACCATGTCGTTGTATTTTTATTAAAAAGAAGACTTATGATGATATATTCTGGGCTCATTTTGGCGTGATAAATCACGGCTACCTTTTGTTTTTTATGTGGGCTTAACTTTATCTTTATTTTATTAATTGAGCTATTTTTATACTGTGGTATCAACCACACTCGATTTGTTTTCTTTATGCATTATAAGTTAAAAATGTAAAAATTATGAACCAGAGATATCCTCACTAATATTATAAATGTTTGTACGGATGTCTGGATGTTTGTTCCTTTTGCATACAAAAACTACTGAACAGATCGTGCTAAAATTTGCGAATAGTCGTAGTTCTAGCCATGGAATAACACATAGGCTACTTTTCATCCCATAAATCAGTTCCCATGGGATAGAAATAATAGCCTTGAAATGTTTCCATAAAAACAACGCGTGTGAAGCCGCGAGCAGATACTAGTATACTGTAATAATGGAGTGCTATAAGTATAATATCTAAGGTGACTTGGTAAACGTAGTGTAGGTCGCCCTCCGCTCAGGTGGGATGACGATCTGCGAAAGACTGTTGGCAGATGCTGGATGCGGCAAGCTGAAGACAGGACGCTATGGCACTCATTAGGGGAGGCCTATGTCCAGTGGACTAATATAGGCCGATGATGATGATATCTAAGGCTACTCGTACTTACACAGTGGCAAAAATAAATGAAGATATCTACTTAATAAAAAAAAACAGTACAAAACAGATAGGTACATAAAGTACAATGGGCGGTCTTATCGCTTTTAAATGTAAATATGTTATGTGATGTTTTCGTCACACTTAAGTTTAATGCTTTAGCAAAAATAACATTTACATTTCATTTCATTTCATATCATTTATTCATTAGATTTCAGGTTATACATTGATCTTAGAATTATTCTTATATTACCACCAAAACCTGTCTTTGCAGACGTATGAATATATAAAATTTATGTTATTGATTTTGACAAAATACAAAACGTCATAATTTCTCCATGGCAATTATCCAAATGTACCCATTTGACCCAAAATAATTGTATGCTTTCATATCCAAAGCCGCACCCCCTAAATGTTTCCACATCAAACCGAAAAACTCCCAAAACGACAAACTTATCCCGGGTTCATTAAAAGTAATGAGCTCAGTTTAACCTTTAACTTACATTCAATACATTTCCAAAGTTAGGGTTAAGCTCCACATATCAAGATACAAACATACTTTGCTTCAGTTTTCCTGATTCTGTACTTTAAATAAATAATAACAATAAATAATGCTGGAAAATCAACACAGCATCATCTAGCCCCAAGTTAAGCAGAGCTTGTGCTATGGGTACTAGATGACTGATTTACATAGGTAATTCTTAACCTATATACCTATATTGAAAACACTCAGAACTCCGATATAAATATTTGAAGATCATCCAAACATGGTGTTTTCAATGTATAATAAAAAAATATCTGTCTATGTATAATAATTTATCAAATATATCAGTTATCTAGTAGGTACCCATGACACAAGCTTTGAGTAGCTTACTTTGGGGCTAGATAATGCTGTGTGGATTGTCCACTTTTGCTCTGTGGGATTGTCCAACATATTTATTTTCCCAAGGCGAGAATCGAAGCCGCAACCTCCTGCATCGCAGGCAGACCTTCCGCACGCCGCGCCACATCGGTCGTGGTAGTTTTAGGGGAATACAATCAATTATTTTCTTCTTTCATTCCTTGGCTACTTTTTAGTGCCTAGATTTATTAGTAACTAGCGACCCGCCCCGGTTTACCACTCTTCACTCCTTCCTCTTGAATCACTCTATCTATTTAAAAAAAACCGCTTCAAAATCCGTTGCGTAGTTTTAAAGATTTAAGCATTCAAAGGGATATAGGGACAGAGAAAGCGACTTTGTTTTATACTACGTAGTGATAGTGAAGTGCTAATCTATGCTATTAAATAGATTCAAACCCAGGTACCCACAGCACTTAAGCACTGGAGCACTAAGGTAACCAAGTCCTTTCGACCAATCCACTCAACGACCAACATAAATTTAAGTTAACCCAACTTAGCCGCGAGTTGTGAACTTAATTCTAACTTTAACAAGCTGTATGTGGTGAAGTATTAAATTATACTGCATTCAAGTTCTTCCTTTTGGGGGGCCAGTGCGACCAAACTAACTTATGTTTCACTATAACTTAGGAAGAGCATTAGTTTTTTAAAATAAATTTTAATGAATAGGGGAAGGGCGGGTAGCCCCGGACGGCGGGTACCCCCGGACACTTCAAATACAAGGTTATTAGGCTCACTTAGAATACAATTAAATACAGTTTAAGATGACGCGTGGAATATGAACAATCATCTTAAACTGTATTTAATTGTATTCTAAGTGAGCCTAATCACCTTGTATTTGAAGTGTCCGGGGGTACCCGCCCTTCCCCTAATGCTGGACAGTCCACACAGCATCATCTAGCCCCGAGCTAAGCAGAGCTTGTGTTGTGGGTACTAGATGACTGATATACTTAATACAATTATACTACATAGATAGATATTTTATTATTAAAAGAAAACACCCAGAACTCAGGAACAGATCTTACAAACATTTGTGGGGTGAAATAAAAAAAAATCTGCTCAGAACAATATAAAAAATTTATAACGCTTAACCTAATACTGGCAGGAATAACATTTTAATTATTTAATTAAGATATAATTTTACTATTTGAATAAGACATTATTTGACCTTACTTCAATATATCACCCTCATCACATCACTTATCACTAATATAAGTAATAATTATATTCAATACTATATGTATATAAAATAGATGGATTAATGTTCGTAATATCTTCACCTCAAAACTACTGAACGGATCTAGCTAAAATTTGCATTATTTTAGGTCTGGACCTAGTATAATATAATAACAATATCCAATAGATCAGTTCCCGTGGGATAGAAATAAACTGAAATGTTGTCATAAAATCAATGAGTACGAAAACGAGTTAGAAACTAGTTTGATAGACGTTTCAGCTAGGCACTTAGGATTTATCAATTTTAATCCCTTAGAGTTCAGATCAGGTGAATAGGAGATGGAATACAATCGATATCTATATTTGATACTAGTACTAGCGACCCGCCACGGTTTCGCACGGTTTTATTATACGTATAAACCTTCCTTTTGAATCACTCTACCTATTTAAAAAAACTGCATCAAAATCCGTTGCCGATTTTTAAAGATTTAATCATACATAGGGACATAGTTCACAGAGAAAGCGACTTTGTTTTACACTATGTAGTGATGATCTAACAGAGGCTTTGACGCAGAAACGGTTCAAGGCTATTTCTGTTCCATGGGAAATGATTTTTGGGATTAAAAGTTGCCTATCTTTTATACCAGGGCTAGAACTACTTCCAATCAAAATTTCAGCCCGACCCCTTCATTTGTTTTTGAGAAAAGTAAAGGTTTTTTATATTTTAATACAAAACACGGCTTATTTTGTAACTTTTTCAATCTACAAGATACAGGCCTAGCCTAGTGCGGGGACCATAGGTAAAAATAATGTTTCTCAATGATAACTGTAAATATATTGTAACAGTAACATTGGTACAACATTAAGTCGCATGTATCCCTTTTGGTAAATAAATTATTTTGTATTTTTGTATTTTTTGTAATAAACGCTTTTAGATCTAAAAAAAAAAAAATACATGTAAAGGTTGACCCGTGGTCGAGTGACTGTCTTCCATACTACATAGTTTAGAAATGTATTAACGACGAAAAAACATCCATACAAACTTTCGCGTTTATAATATTAGTAAGGATAGAGCTACACCGCTGCAACATGAAGCGCTTCTGAATTCTTTATGACAGCACTAAATCTAGGGGAATCGTAAATTTCGCCGCGACCCGCGCTTCGACCCTTCTGCATAGTGGTTATTGTGGTCGCTACTATTGCACCGATCGAGTTTGGATCGAGAACAGTGTTTTATTACGCGAAAAGCACCAACGATCAAATAAAAACGAATCATCAAAATCTGTCTAGAAAGAAGTTATCGAATAATACATCACTACATAGTATAAAACAAAGTCGCTTTCTCTGTCCCTATGTCCCTATATCCCTATGTCCCTTTGAATGCTTAAATCTTTAAAACTACGCAACGGATTTTAATGTGTTTTTCTTTAATAGATAGAATGATTCAAAAGGAAGGTTTATACGTATAAAATAAAAACCGTGCGAAGCCGGGGCGGGTCGCTAGTACTTAATAAAAAGTAGTCGAATTGAGAAACTCTTCCTTTTCAAAGAAGATTGAAAATGAAATAGATTCTATGTTCATCTGTATGTAAGTATGTTGTTTTTTTATTATCAGAGTTTATTTAAGTATAAGATGAAGATACATATAAATAATATAGATTATCAATTACAACAAACCAATTTTTATCTTGTAACAATTTTATTTAGGACCAATGTTCCACTAGGACTGAAATTGTTTTTGCGGACTTTTATGAAACAAAATACGGTTTTGGCTTAATTTTGTTGGTATTTGAGAAGGTATCTTTCTATGAGGTAACCTAATGAAGTTTCCAAAACTAAAAATAACCTTATTTACCTTCGAACTCACAGATGGCAGGGATTTTTTGCGGACAAAGAAACCGTATGTCAACCAATGTAGAGTCTTTACCATTGTATAATTATATTTTCAGTTGGCGTATACTAGAATCTTAGTTTTCAGTGAAGCCGAATTATTTTTTGACATCATTAAATCGATTCTTTTCTGAACTATGACTCTGACTAACAAATAGCTAAATCAGTACAGCTTTTTTCAACGAAGTTTAAGTAATATAATTATAAAATAGGAAGTGATTAATTGACAGACAAAACAAAGCCTAAACCGTTGGCCTAGAGACTTGAAATTTACAAACCTAAGAAACGAGTTTTGAAAATTTGCCCGCAAGGGCATCCAAAATAAGGACTGAATATAAAAATAAATATTCTGTATTTCATTAATAATTATTAGGAGTAGGTATGTCACAATTCTACAGGAAGGTTCCATTAACAAATTAAACAACCACATTTATTAGCATAAACCCAAATGTGTTTAAAATTCTTGATATACTTAGTGGGACAAAACTCTTGATAAACAATATACGGACTACGCGGACAAAATCACCGGGTATGACTAGTTTTGGAATAAAGTAGGTACTCACTCTACAACATTTAGGTACTACTTCTTACTAGGTACTTACAAGTCAAAGCCAAAGTGAGAACCATGTGACAATCAACCCCTTAGTAGGGCTAAGGTGTGCTCAAAAGGACAGACACCGAGGCAGTGCGGTTTCACCCCATTTAAAATTCCAATTCAAGCCTTTGATTAGATAGCGCAAATGAATTTCCGTTTAGTGAATAATTTCCAATTGGGTAGGTAGTAATTTTCTATCATGATAGGTGATAGGTACCTACTTATTTGCGATTTTCAGTAGGCATAGAAATTCTTGTCTAGGTTCAAAGAAGTTTATTTAGATGCATAAATCTCGGTTAGATTTTTATCTACTTCTGGCTTAAATATTTTTTACCAAATATTATCTATTGGTTACATGATATAGTTACATGGGAACATACAATACAAGGTGATTGGAAGGTGGGTGCAAAGCTGGTGGACGAAGGTAGTGTGGACTATTTGGAACCATTTAAGCCATATTTGTCTAAGACGAAGTCTGACTGTTTCTTTTTACCAATTTTTTATTGGTGGCAAGGAATTTTCCTTACCCGAAATTTTACAGTTAGTTGCTAATCATTGCCAGTTTAAAAGGCCAATGATTTTTTTTGTTTAATTTAAGTAAAACTAATGTGTAAGCAATCTAAAAAAACATGTTCTTAGGTATCTGAGTCATTAGCTATTTTTGTACAGACATTTAAAACTTACAAAAATTTTCAGCGATTTTCGAAAACCATTTTTAACATTATTTAAAAAAAAAAGGTCGGTGTTTTTTTTGTTCAAACCTTTTTAAAAACATGTTAAGGCGCATACAGCACTTTAATTGGCACCCCCACTTATGTAATTAAACCTATCATAACTTTTTTTTAATGCATCAAAAGTAGTTTCTTTTTATTTTAGGCAGAAATACGAAAACAGAGTTTAGTGGCCATCAAAGGCAACTTCGTATGATCTCTTCCTGAGCTAGACAAAATGCTACAGATGCATTAAAAAAAGCTTATGATAGGTATAACTATACGTGTGTATTTTGAAAATTCCTTTTTTAATGGAATTATTGTTAGTGGGTACATCCCTATTGAAAGTGTGGCACAACACTAATAGACGTTGTTGTTGTCTGTTGTTAGATGCGAAGTCGTCTTCCATGAAAAAGTAAAAATGGCGTATAATAAAATGTAAAACCCTTGTCCCTTGTAAAATCTATTATACAGTTTAAATTACTTAAAAAGACTGTATTTTCTCATCTGCGCATTCCAAATAACCTTCCATTATATGATAAAATAAGTGGGCACCTTATAGACTTAAGGGTTTCATAATTATTTAAAACCCAATTTAAAAATAATAAAGATTAATAAAATCTATATTATTTAATATACATTTATTTTTTATAAATTATTAAAATGAAAAACATTAAACTGATAAACCTGAACATCAACATGAAACTCAATCACTAATTTAACTAATGCACATCAAATATGCGGAGTAGAATAGGAGTGGAATGGAGTGGAGTCTAAACATTGGTATTCGGGCGGCGAGGCCCCGTTTATTATCGATTACCACTGGACCGGCTCAACTGCATCGTGATATCTAGCCGTGGGGATGGTTGAAACATATTTACAGGAAAGTAAACTGTGTTTTCTATTCATTTTAAACTACGCTGTGGCACAGCGCGTAAAACCAAAACCAAATACGATGTGACAAAGTTCATCCGATGTAGTTAGTTTTAATTTTGTGTCAACATCATCAACCTATATCAGTCCACAGCTGGAAATAGGCCTCCCAATTGAGCGCCATAGCGCCCTGTCTTCAGCTTGCCGCATCCAGCATCTGCCAGCAGAATACTGCTGGCAGATGCTGGATGGACTGGAATACCGTAGATCGTCATCCTACCTAGCCGGAGTGCGTTTAACGCTACGTTTACAGATTCGCGATCTCCAATCAAGAACGTTTACTCAAATGGGTAAGCGTCCCCAAGACGCTGGCTACATTATCGCAATGTTGCGCTGCGCCAGATACTCACCAGATGTAGCGCAGCTTTGCGCTTCATTATACTGATTATGCTACAAGTTAAAGACAGGGCGCTATGGCTCTCATTAGGGAAGGCCTATGTCCAGCAGTAGACTAATATAGGCTGATGATGATGATGATACTCATAATGTTAGACTAAAATTCTTCTCAAACGTGTGTTTCAACAGTGCGCTGGAAAGCTAAATATAAGAAGTAACCATTTTGAAACGTTCGCCGAATCGCGAATGTGCACGTTCGATTACCGCATTGTGAAGTGAGATTATCACTGCAACTTGACGTTACGGTTCAGACCATTTTTGCGCTCTTAGAGAGTGCTCTATCGAGCATTCTACCGCCCATGGAGGTGGATCATGATACGCAAAAGAAAATCAATTATCCTGTGGGACGCCACATGCGTCGACACACTTGCACCTTGTCATCTTCCAAGGACATCCACGAGGGCTCGTGCGGCGGCAGATCTGGTTGAAGATCTCAAAAGGCGCAAATATGCAGGTCTCGACAAAACCTACGCATTTTCTCCCCTTGGAGTCGAGACCCTAGGTCCGTGGGGTACCGAGGCTCTCCGGGTTTTTATAAAAATATCTGAGCCTCGGGTCGATGCGACGCGTGACCCGAGAGCTGGTGAATATCTGGCTCAGCGCATCAGCATTGCCATACAGCGTGGTAATGCAGCCAATGTCTTGGGGACGCTTCCAACTGGTATTGACATGGATCAACTGAGCTACGTTTAGACTGTTTGCAACCGTCTGCAGTTATCTCAATGGTTTCAATTGTAAATACCAGTTTTAATTTTTCTATTCCTTGATTGTAATTTTCGTTGTTTATATAGAGTTAAAAAGACCATTTCGAAAAGTTCGCCTAATTGCGAATGTGTACATTCGATTACCGCATTGTGAAGTGAGATTACCACTGCAACTTGACGTTACGGTTCAGCCATTTTTGCGCTGGTAGAAAGTGCTCTAGCGATACTTACTGCCCATGGAGGTGGATAACTGTAGAGAGCCAGTCTGGAACTGGACAACAATGACAACTAATAAGGTAATGCAGGCAGTGTCTTGGGGACGCTTCCGACTGGTATTGACATGGATCAATTGAGCTACCTTTAGACTGTTTGCAACCGTCTGCAGTTAGCTCAATGGTTTCAATTGTACTAATTGTAATTTTTTCTATTCCTTGATTGTAATTTTCGTTGTTAATAAAGAATAATATGACAACTTTTGGTAGAGATAAGACGGCGATTAGAATTTAATTAAACCGAACATAATAAGACATGCAAGGTACGGTGTTTCATTTTCAAGATGAAATGTTTATTTAAAAACGGCGTCACATGGGCTCTTATTGGTTTATATATTATATACTATATACCTGGAGTTTATTTAAAGAGACCTTTACAATATTTAATTACTAGTATCTTCCCTCGACTTTGCACTCGTTTTTTCTATGAAAAAGTTACAAGGCTATTTCTATCCTATATGATCCGGTTCATGGGATGAAAAGAGTAGCCTTTGTTTTATTCCAGGAATATAACAACGTCAATTCAAAATTTCAGCGCGATCCGTTTTGTAATTTTTGCGTGAAAGAGGAACAAACGTCCATAAATACAAACTTTGCGTTTTTAATATTTATATCCAATAAATATAGAGTTCTTATCTCCTAGAAGAGGACAAAACCTAGTAGGTAAGTGTTGTTATTATAATGATCCTCGATATTAACTTTTGCTTTGACGACCTCATCGGGGCGTGAGTCTGCTTTCGACGCAGGAGGAGATTTCCGCCACAGGATTTAAATTTTATTCACATGGAACAAATTTGTTCCAAAATTCTGGCAGTCATGAGATGTGTGTGAATGAGATTTTTTTCCAAAAGTCTTAAAGCCACCTTAACCAGTGTGGCTAAAGTGTTCTTGTGGATAGATTTATTTATTAAAATAGATGGATGTATGGATGGATGTTTGCTGTCTCTTCACCCCAAAAATACTGAACCGATCGGGCTGAAATTTGAAATTCTAGTTCTGGACCTGGAATAAAACATATGCTACTTTTCATCCCATAAATAAAATATCAGTTCCCATGGGATAATAATAACCTTGAAACGGTTCCATAGAAACAATGTATGTGAAGCCGCGGGAAAATACTAGTGTAGCGACATCTAGCATGATATGTAAAACATTTGGGGGAATTCCACCTTTAACCCCCAAACTAGTATGTCAATAATGACAAAACCTGGTATATAGGTACTCCTCACGATGACCACAGTCTCAGAGAGAGTCCACCTGCAACGCAAGAGGTTGCGGGTTCGATTCCCGTCTCGGAACTAATTTGTGTACGATATGCAGAAATTCTTTGGTCTGGGTGCTTTCTAAATGTCTAATAAAAAATATCTTTGTTTATAATCTTTTAATATATCAGTTATCTAGTACCTATAACACAAGCTTTTAGTAGCTTACTTTGGGACTAGACGATGCTGTGTGGATTGTCCAGCATTATTAATTAATACTGAACAGAAATAGCGAGATAATAATACTTCATTAATAAGCCTACCGATTCATTAACTGTATCACGTGAACAAAGCCGTGAACAATCGCTATATAGATACTCAGTATCATCGTTTCTCGGTATTTTTATCACCATTAACCTGATATTGACGTCAAAGGCGCCTACGGACCGCCTACGCCGTAGCAAAGCTTCTACGTTGTAGCTTATTACCTTCAAATAATAAAATATAGCATTGGTATGGATTTGAATGTCACCGTCAGTCAAATAAACCTAAAAATTATAAAAATCCTACACATCTGATAAGAATAAGAAAATCTTTATCTATAGCATTTACTACTAAGTTACATAGTTTCTTAAATTACCCAACACTATATACATACATAAGTAGTAGTACTAATTAATTAAATACTTAAATACTATTAAATGGCGTCCGATTCAGCTTTATGTTGTAATAGCCATTGTGCATAGCTATCACAACGCTGTTCTTCCGTCTGAACCAAACCAACGCGTCGCGTACACTAACACAATTTATAACTTTCCAAGAAATAATCAAGAGGACTATTGCACTTTGTTGCACTTGTTGACCGATGTGGCACGGCGGGCGAAGGTTCGCCTGGGATGCAGGAGGTTGCGGGTTCGATTCCCGTCTTGATACACGATCGATACAACACTTAGCGACTCTAGTTGAAGCTATGGTAATTTGTGACTACCTACTTCTTGGGTAAAAACGTTTAGTACGTCAGTATCTGAAAATGCTGGCAGATGCTGGATGCGGCAAGCTGGAGACAGGGTGCTATGGCGCTCATTAGGTGAGGCATATGTCCAGCAGTGGACAAATATAGGCTGATGATGATGATCTGAAAATAACTTCAACCTCGAAAAAGAATCGTATTGGCAGTGAGTGCCAGACGAATACATAATGATTAGTTAGGTATATTAGGTAACTAAGGTTACACCCGAAATTGTAGTAGGGTTTCTTGTAAAAGGATTCGTCAGGGTGATTTCCCAGACGTATGAGTTAATTAAGTACATGATGACTTTTTCTGGTAGGTACATTAACTAAAAGTTACGTAAGTCATGACAGGCTTCATCATCATGAATGTACAGTTTCTCGATAACACAGAAATATTAAGAGGCCCGAACAAAACATTTTGAGTTAGTAAAGTGATAGTTCATCATCATCAGACTATATTAGTCCACTGCTGGACATAGGCCTCCTCTAATAAGTGACATAATTATATCCGTATAATATGCAATAAATGCGAGAGTAGGTATGTGTTTTTCAAGAACCTAAACTAGAGGTAGGTATAACTGCTTTTGAAAACTTAACCTCTGAAGGTTTTAAAAGGGTGGTAAAACTTCTATGAAAAATTATTATTCCTTGTTGCGATTTAATCAAAACTCGGTAAGTGTTCCTGACGATGTTAGTGGACTGTATTTCTTCTAGGGGGTAGGAGTTGGCGCCGAATGAAAACACCTGATCAGTTGGAACCGGCTATCGGCTGGCACGAAGGGCGGGGTAGAGAGTTTTGACTGCTTGTGGCTTCTTGAGATTTCTTTACTTGACTGAGACTGCGACGACAACTTTCGCTCAAAACTTTCATATATTAGGTCCTTACATATGAAATTGGCGTTTTGTATGGGAGGAACAAAAAGTCGAATATTTTTTAATATAATATATTTAATTAATCAAAGTATGAACCATTATTTTCTATGCACTTTTGCCATCTTATAGGTAGTTCATTGATCCCTTTACTAAAAAAACCAGTCGGACGGGAATCAATAAAATCTTTGAAGGCGATTTGGACTGCCCCATCGGAGTTGAATTTTTTCCCTTGCAAGAAGTTATCCAAATTTCGAAAAAAATGGTAATCTGTTGGAGCAAGGTCCGGGGAGTACGGAGGATGTCTTAGACTTTCCAATTGAAGCTCTTCTAATTTAGTAGTCGACGCGCTTTTGCCGGTTTGCTTCAGTCAATTCGTGAGGTACCCACCTTTCAAGCTTTTTAATCTTCCCAATTTGCTTCAAGTGAATTAAAACAGTTTTATCACTAACACCGCAGCCTGCAGCTAACTCGGACGTGGTTTGCGATGGATCCGCTTCCACAATAGCCTTCAACTCTTCATTATCAACTTGAGTCTCAGGCCGTCCACGGGGCTTGTTCTGCAAGTCGAAATTTCCAGAACGAAAACGTTGGAACCAAAAACGAACTGTGTTTTCTTTTGCAACACGACCGCCATACACATCATTCACCCTTCGAGTTGTTTCCGCAGCACTAGTGCCACGGCGGAACTCGTACTCGTAAATAATGCGATATTTTAAGTTTTCCATTTTGTAAAATGAGTGACGCAAACAGAAAAAAACAGAAGAAAAAAAAAATTAATGACGATCATCGAAGCACAAATACATGAGTCTATAGCTGTACAAATTTGAATTTGGAATTCCTTACCAAAGAGGAGAAATTTGTGATTAAAGGGGCCAGTACGAAAAACGCCAATTTCATATGTAAGGACCTAATATTTAGTCAAAACTCCGCCCCGCCCCGACACACGCAGCGTCGAGCAAAACTTTATTCTTTTTCTTAATTTCTATGTACAGTAGCGTTCACTATTTGCTATACCCCTAATTTCTAAAATATTCGCCAACAATAATGTTGAAGAACTTCAAACAATCTTAAACTAAGTGCAAAAACTTAACCATAGTTGAGATTCGAACCACGGCTTATCGCAGCGCAGTCGACCGTTCTTTCAATTCTGCTACCCGGTATGTTAACTCATAGTTCGAATTTTTAAGCCAGTAGTTTTTATCTTAACGGTGGACGTTGAATCAGTTGAATGCATTTATTAATTTTGTTCAAATAAATGAGGGTAGTTATAACTTTATGTAACGAATGACAGTCAAGTAAGCGTTTCACCACCGCTGGAGAATGATTATTATTATAGTTACTTCCATAGTATTATGTCCTATGGTATTTTGCTTTGGGGACAGGCAGCTGATATTCAGACTATCTTTGTTCTTCAAAAAAGGGCGGTGCGTGCAATTTATAAATTAAAGCCACGTGACTCATTGAGGGAATTATTTAAAGAAATAAATATTTTAACTGTAATTTCGCAATATATTTATGAAAATTTAATGTATACACACAAAAACAAGAGTAACTTTTTGAAAAATTGTGATGTTCACAATAGAAATACACGAAACAAGAACAAATTACACATTCCTTCATTTAGATTACGAAAACTGGGGAAATCATTTATGGGTAATTGTGTGCGCTTCTATAATAAGCTTCCATCTGAAGCAACTGAACTTTCTATTCGTAGATTTAAACAGTACATAAAACTAAATCTTATCAAGAAGGCATATTACTCCATAAATGATTACATCAATGACGTTAGTGCTTGGCCAGATGTCGCTCAGTTCCACATCGACAATAGTATGTAATTATTTATAAGGCAAACATGTATTAGACACATAAGTTTTACACATGCTAGTGGTTTCTATTTCGCCTCTTCCACTAGTGGACAAAAAATTGAGGCGAATTAAATTTGACTTGTCTAAGTGCTTATTTTGTAAGCCTAAAGAAATAAAGATATTGATTATTGATTATTGATTATTAGTAAACTGTGTTTACGTGTTAAAAAGTTTAAAATATCAAAAATGAATAGCCATATAAGCAATTTTGTAAGAACAAAAACTATAAAAATTCACGAACAAAACGTTCCTTATAAAGCTATTGCAAGTCAGCTTGGGATAAGCGTAAGTGTATTTTTATTTTGTTTTGTATTATGTTCTAATTCGTCGTATTTATTGAGCATAGATAATTAAACTTTTTATTTAACTTTCAAGGAAATAACGGTTCAATTTTGAGTGAGGATATACGCTTTGACTGGACATGTAAAGGCAATGCGATCGAGTCCACGCCCATGGGTTTTTACATCAGAACGCCATCGACAAATTGTGAATACTCACAGCCATGTCTGACATGGAGGGTCGGATAATACTATGGAGGAAACCAAACAAACGACTCCAACCACCAAATATACTACCTGTTCAAGCAAGTGGCAGAAATAACATAGGTAAGATGTGATATAAATAATAAGTATTACCATGCAAATTCTGCTGCAAAATCAGTTTATTTTATTAGAGACTAAATGATCTATCTAGTAAATTCCAACATCTTTTTTATTACAAACTAAATTGCCTGTCCAGTAAATTTTCAATTGAATATATACCCCTACCTACAAGTCTTGAGAAGTCAGTGTTTTTTTTCAGGTTATTGGGGCTGGATGTCATCCATGGGCCCAGGAGAACTCCTAGAAATTGGCGGCCGCTTGGGGAACAATATTTACAAGTGTTGAAAGAAGTTATGATACCACAGTGCTCGTTGCTTATCCAGTATCTCAAATGAAAAGTAGGCTAGAACAAAGTATACCAAGCGAGGGTTTTCCTATTCGATATTAATTTTGAGTAAACAATAAATTAGTTTTGCTATGGTAGTTCTAGCATGCTTTTCATTTAGCGTATTGCTTAATTACCTATGCTCCAAATTTCTCATAATAAGTAAATAATGGTCTGTTACACACGAGAGATCTAAATTGTATTTATTAGATGCTGCCTATAACAAAGTAGACCTTACAGTATACTGTGGTATAGGTATTCTAATAATAACAAAACATGTTTGTTCTACTTGTGTGTTGACTTTTATTTACAAGGATTATAAAACAACATAGTTGTGTGAAAAGGAACCGAAAATGTAATAAATTTTCTTAATATAAGTTAATATCATTGAAATGTAATTTATTTTGTTCAGACTTTCTTTCTAATGTATTAATAAAATAACATCACATAAAATCTGAGATGTGTTTATTATATTCTAATCATACCCTATTTCTTATTAGTAAGAAAACAGATTATAGACAATTATTATGCTATAAAGTCAAAGGTGAAAAAAAGCAAAGATAACATCGGTTTCATGAATCTAACATCCTACCCTAGAACACAAGCCCGACCCTTGAACCACTCATCCAGATGGTGATTGCTATTTGAGTCGAAATTAAAGATAGCTTTTATTTTAGCTAGCTCAAATGTTAAGTGTTTTATTTTCATTACTTACCAGGTTATTTTTTTATTTTACAATAATAGTAGTAATTTTCTTTGTTATTTTAGTTACTAGTGCTTTGTCAAAAAAAGCAAAAAATTGTTTAAGTAAAGCAGCCGGATTCGATCCTGGTATGTCTATTAGGGGGGGTAAGCAAATAATGAACGCCTCTGTACATACTCTTAATTATCTTTTATCTACATCTGTTACATTACTAATTGTTATAGAGGTATTACTAATTCTAAGCTAATTCTATTCAGTCGTGCACAGTAAGTATAAATAAACAACAAAGTAAATAATTATTCAGATAAGTATTTTTTATTTAAAAAAAAGTTATATATGCTGCGAAACATGACTTCCATCTTACCTAAGTCGTCAATATCAAAGGTGTGTATGGTCCAGACCATGATCACTAGGGAACTATGTAGATGGATAGATGATCTTTGTCTTTGACATCTATGACATAGATCATCTTTGCCTTTGACATCTATGACATAGATCATATTTTTCTTTGACATCTATGACATAGATCATCTTTGCCTTTGACATCTATGACATAGATGTCAAAGACAAAGATAATCTATCCACTACTACTCTATGTAGGTACTGTGAAACACCACTTCCACCTTACCTACGTGATCAACATCAAAGCTATGATATTACCATATTATAGGTAAGGTCCAGACCATGATCATCATCAGCCTTTGACATCTATGACATAGGTGTCAAAGGCAAATCTATCCATCTAAATAAAGATGATCTATGCATCAACATAGTTCCCTATCAAAAGCCCAATATCTGTGCTGAGCACTAACGAAGTAACTATGAAATGAAAATGTAAAAAGCCGATCCCAACACACTGCAGCAACTAGTATGTGATCTAGTGATACTGCCGTGCGAAACTAGGGAGGGGACAAATTGGGCCAAGACTTAGTTGACCATGACTTTTAGCAAGTTTTTGTTTCTATTCATGGTAAAGCTCTATTTTTTAGTTATTTTTTAGTGTCGTAACGAAGCATTATTTAAATTAAAACAATTTGAAAATTTGATTTTAAATATTATAAGTATATTTTAATAATTTAAAAAATGTTTTATCAAAGCTCACACTCTATTACTTAATTATAACACTAAATCGTACAAAAAAATCGTAAAAAGGAGATTAATTAGGTCGCTAGCAGATAAGCCTTTGACCAAGATCAACATATCAAAAAAGGAAAAAAAATACATGACGCTAAAAGTCGGAGTAAATGATGCGACGTTGAGCATTGAGTATTGAGGGCACGACGCAAAGGATATATTTACGTAAATTGATTAGTTTCCACTATATTTATTTGGCATGAAAAATTCAAAAGACGAAATAGTCTTGTACTACCTAGTCTTGAGTTCTTTACCCCATCCCTAGTCCTAGGTAGTCCACCGAGACTGGGTATCGCAAACAGCTGTAATAAAACAAACACGGCTTGCCCAGTACGTAAATAGGAACGCGATACTTCCACGTTGTTGCTCAGTTACAACACAGTTTTATAGAGGGTTTTGTTAAAGTTTTTATTGGTTGCATTATCCCGCTAATATTATAAACGCGAAAATTTGTAAGTATGGATGGATGTAAGTTACTCTTTTATGCAAAAACTACTGAACGGATATGGATGAAATTTGGCACAGAGATAGAATATAGTCTGGAATAACACATTGGTTATATTTTACCCCGGAATTCCCACGGGAACGGGAATTACGCGGGTGAAACCGCGAGTCGCTGCTAGTAAATACATAAATACGTTGGACAATCCACACAGTACCATCTAGCACCAAACTAAGCTACTTAAAACTTGTGTTATGGGTACTAATAACCAATATATTAAAGGGAATAAGTAATTGCTTTGCTAACCGTGGGTTTAGCAAAGCAATCACTCCCACGTTAGTGGTAACGTGGGATAAGATACGGGATGATAAATTAAAAAATACCGAAAAAATATTTAGTTAGTATAATCCAAAAACAAAAAAATATATATATCGTAATTAGAGGGAAAAGAGGATCATCTTCATAATCATCTCCATAAAATCGGATTCCTCAGAATAATAATTTGGAAAATCTTCACTGTCATGTTGCAGCACTGACCTCTGGTCAGTGTGTTGCAGCCAAAGTAATTCCTTTCTTTTTTATGACACATGTCGATCAACAGTTATACTTGTCGGTGAATCACAGATTCTATGGACAGGCCGCCGATAGAGCAAAGAGACCGAATACATAAACTTGAAGTTATCATTACTCTTGACTATGAAATGCATGGTATCACAAGGAAGGCTCGCAAGTACAAAATAGAATTGAGGTCTAGAAATGCAGCGATCTGCGACATATAAAAAGGCCAACAAGATGATAAGGGAGTGCATGTAATTATTTTCTATTCTTACTTTAATAAAAAAACTACATATCTACCTATACGTTATGTAGTAAAATATATTAGTATATCAGTTATCCATAAATAATCCAGCAATATTCATTTGCTTTTAATTTCATACGTATATTTACTTATAAAGTCCGGATCAACCCATTATTCATGAGCTGGTGAATATCTGGCTCAGCGCATCAGCATTGCCATACAGCGTGGTAATGCAGCCAGTGTCTTGGGGACGCTTCCGACTGGTATTGACATGGATCAATTAAGCTACCTTTAGACTGTTTGCAACCGTCTGCAGTTAGCTCAATGGTTTCATTTGTAAATACTAGTTGTAATTTTTCTATTCCTTTGCTTGTAATTTTCGTTGTTAATAAAGTTTAATAATAGGTAAATAATTGAGTAAAAAATTTAAAACAATTTGTTGTACTAAACTAATTGACAATTATTGTAATTCCAAGACAACACTAGTTTGTTTCAACCTTTTATTGTAATATCAGAATTTTTTAATACACGTGGAAACAACAAAATCTCAGTTGTATAAATCTGAGAGCATTTTTACTGAAATACTTACTTAGAGAAGATGAAAGAGGTATGAAGAATGAATAGAGGTAGATGAAACTGAAAACTCAGTTAGACCACTAGTGGTCTAACTGAGTTTTCAGTTTTACCTTGCAACTTTCAAATCTAAAGCCACGACACGCGTGACACATTATTGTCAAAATAAAAACTTCATAAGTTTAAGTAAGTTACAAATAAACTTATTTGATTTTATTTGATTATTAGGTAGGTACCTACTACTAATAATATTAAAACTTTGATAATCAAATCATCAAATCAAATCATTCTGTCAGACTAAATAAATATTTAGTCCATGATTTATAGAAAAGAGCTGGTGTACCTACATGATATTATAGGTGTCCCAAAAAACAGCACGATTTAAATTTGTCGCCATTTGAGCAGCAAAGTGTTTTCAAAAAATTCGACAGTTTAGGGTTTATCTATTTATTTTCTAGTTTAGGTGTTGTAGCCTCGATCAAGATACGAGTAAGCAAGATAATCAACATGTTGTTTGCGGGAAAGGGGAGCGCGGATGCGCGCGGTTCTGCCACTTCGCACGTTGTTGTTGGGGGAGCGCACGCGCGGCCGATATTAATAGTAATAATTTGTTTTTGTACGGTGAAAAGTGAAGATCCCATCATGTCGAAAGTTCTTAACAGATTTGAGATCTAGTAAATTTTAGGAAACAAGATCCTGTTTAGGAAGAGGCAATAAGTGACTGTCGAGATAATCCTATAATTACCTACAGAACCAGGTAAGCATCCTTTATACATATACCTACTATAATTAATAGACTGATTGTAGCTTTTACGGCAAAATCAATAATATAACGATAATCTAGGTACCATTTTTTATTAAGCATTAATATTTTGCTTATTGTAGCTATATTCCGGTGAATAAAGTAGGTTCCGGCAGATACAACTATTTTCGTTGGACTTTAAGTAGACAATTTAGTCGGATATACCACTTCCTACATTCTTACATGGTCATATAGTAGACCATTTTGTCGGATGTACCACTTCCAACATTCTTACATGTAACCTAAAAGCAGCTTTTATGTCGAATGTGTCACTTTCGACTTTATTACACGTAACTCAAAGTTAGTCAGTCGGTCGGATGTGTTATTTTCTAGTTCTCTTTCCTAAGCGCCGCGTTGGCAAAGTAGGATAGTGCTCGAATTTCGACACAAAGATCGAGAGTTCGAGTCCCAGCCGTGTATAAATGGCATTTTGTTCGTTTTTTTTCAATTATTGGTAAAATCAAAAATCTTAAAAAAGGAATACCTACTTCGCTTCTTATTTTACTTATCAGTTGGATCTTTCATTATTACCTAGTATTTTCGTTCTAGAAAATTATTTATATCTGAAGATCGGGAGTCTTCACCAGTACGTGCGCATTATGATGAGGACTTGACACAGTGTCCACAAGATCTGATGCATGTTGTATTCAATGACAGCGACGAACCAGTAAATACTTCTGTGGCCGAAGAGAGAATTCCTGAAGAGGGGAATCCCTACGTACGTTGTGAAGTCCGTAGAGAGGGGAAGGACACCGTAACCCTAGACTCGAGCCATCTTCTCTACTTTCGCGAAGGTGACAAAATATCCCAGGGTGGTGTAGGTTTTCTCGTCAATAAGGCTAGCTACGTTAGCTACGTAGCTCTAGCAACGTTCTCCAGTGTCTCGACCAGGGTAGCATACCTGATCCTTCGGCTGCCCAAGCGGTATAGCATGAAGGTAATTCAGTCTACGTCCATTCTACGCACCGACCTCGGCACACTCGGATGATGAAGTGGAGGAACGTTGTTACGGGGAACTTTAACTGCCAGGTGAGAATCCAGACTGGTAACGAATCCCAAATAGGCCCAAATGGTTATGGAGTTAGGAATCACAGGGGGCAAATGCTTGTCAACTTCCTTGAGAAAGAGGGGCTGTTCTTAATGAACTCTTTTTTTAAGAAACAGCCCCAAAGGAATATGGCGAATACGGCGTCCCCACACTGTGAGTAAAATGAGATCGACTTCATCATGACGGATAGCAAGCACATAATTCAGAGATGTCTCAGTCATCAACAGGTTCAATACCGGATCTGATCACCGAACGCTCCGAGTCACTCTGAATATCAACTTAAAGCTTGAAAGAAACCGTCTGATGAAGTCCACGTTCCGAACTAATCCAATTCAAATCAGGCGAGCACCGAGAAGTTTCAGGAGCTTCTCGGGGATAGATTTTTGCCCTAGAACCCAGTGATGACGCTGACGAGACCTGGTTGAAACGTTGAGGTTCAAGAGCATTAAGTTCTGCAGAAAACAAGGAAAGGGTAGGAAATCCTAACTCCAAAATAAATGGGAAAGTCTGTGGGAATGTTTGTTATAGGTAATCTCTGTAAATACTTAAGTTATTTAGATGAAATTTGGTACGTAGATAGTTTAGGACCTAGAATACACATAGGATATAATTTCGAACTTTTAACCTCTGAGGGGGTTAAAGTTTGTATGGAAAATGATTATTCCTTGGCGTGATTCACTCAAAACTCGTTATAAATAAATTGCAAAGTAAATTATTAAACTTGTGTTTTTATTTTGACAAAACTACCCCTAGGAGGCGTGCAATAAATTTCTGAAATATGACAGGTAAATTTCCATGCGGGCAAAGCCGCGGGGTGCACCTAGGTACTTCTTAAGGAGGTTAAGTATTAGTAATAAACTTAACTTTAGAAAAATGATTAGGTCTGACTTTTAAATTTTAAACTAAAACTGTTCATTGGTAATAACTAAGTTTATTTTGCCCACAAAAACGTCCCTAAAGGTAAGCGATATAAATTATTTAGCTTAAATATATTTTATATTTAACTTTATTATTTATTTACGTTATTTGATATGTTTTTTATTTGTTGATTGTTTTTACGTTCCTAATTTAATTTCTGGATTAAGTATATTGATCTCAAAGTGTGATTTCCTTATTTTTCACTTGTGTTGATGGTAAACTGTTAAAATGTTTAATTTCTAATAAATGAATGGAAAAGTTTCATATTATTTCGCTAGCACACAGAACACATACAACAAACTTATTACTAAATCTCCAGTTGAAAATGTCGAATATACCACTACCTACATAAATTACTTTTAAATATCCAAATAAAATTGTCGATAGTGTCACAACCGACAATTCATCATGCAAATTGTCCACGTGAAAGTGTCAGAAATACCTTATTTCCTAAAGTATCTAGAAATTCTAGGATTTTTCGTTATCAGTACTTAGTAAACAATTCATAAAACAATCAGTCCAAATTTCAACATCATTGGTCTCTTAACTTTTTTGTTATCGTAAAAACTAACTTTGAACTGCTCTACTCTAAAGTAGTCATTTTGCAGAACCGACATTGTTAATATGGACCATCGTATTTTTGCCGTTTGAGAGAGTTCATCCGTAAGGATGTCCCTGTCAGATTTAAAGGCCCAACTAGAGCATCTACACATGGAGAGAATTAGAGTCATAATATACCGTCAGGTCTTTTACCATTATTTTGGATAAAGCCACGTGGTTAGAGGGTACCTAGATGCCACACTGACGCTGGTTTAAGCGCGACAGATTATGTCATTTACTTCTACTAAGATATCATACTGAATTGTACTGAATAGACAACGCAAACTTAATCGACACATCACCATTATAAATTGTTAGAAACAGATGAACTTGTGCTGTGCTAAAAGGGTTTGTTGTGACTGCTAGCGATGAAATGAAATGCCCTAGTCGCAAAATGTTCAACACGCAAAATTTAATCACTATCGTAGTGATAGGGATTAAATTTTGCGTGTTGAACATAGTATAAAACAAAGTCGCTTTTTCTGTCCCTACGAGTATGTATGCTTAGATATTTGCTTGGATTTAGACGCGGTTTTTTTTTAATATATTGAGTGATTCAAGAGGAAGATTTCTACGTATAATAAAACCGTCAGAAGCCGGGGCGGGTGTCTATTTATTGTTTCTATGAAGATATGATATATGGAGAGAAGTCAATAAACCTTCAATTCTGACGCTTTTCTGGGAGCAGGATGCAGATACGGAGCGAACTTTTTATTCATTTAACTTTGGTCCGCTGCAAACTAAAACCTGGATTCTTTGTACATAGGTATATGAAAAGTAGATAGATAAATACTAGGTAGTCACAAAACATTTTTTGTAGCACAAAAAGAAGCACACAGAATACAGACAAATGCTAAGAATCGAGCAAGTATAAAGAATCGGATAAACAGCGCTGAATCTCTCAAATAACCTTAGCGTGGACTGTACATGTAACAAAGTATAGAAGATGGTACTTATGTATGTATCCAAACATATTTAAGTAAAGAAAAAAACAAAAACACTACATTCCAAAACACCTACATAAACGAAAAACACTTTAATAAATATATTATAAGTAATGTAGCCAATGTATTGGGGACGCTTCCGACTGGTATTGACATGGATCAATTGAGCTACCTTTAGACTGTTTGCAACCATTATATGGACAGTTAAGATTGCTTCTTTATTTATTTTTCCCTTTGACACTCCGACCACAACCTTACCTCCTGCACACTTTGTCAACTATAATTACTGTAGTGATTACAACTACAGTTCCAAACTCATAAGACGCTCAACAAATTACAACGCAGATGGGTTCGGCATAGCTCTACGTCATCGACTAGTAAAGGACTCTGAAATAGCGGTGGGCTTAATAAAGCGGCAGTATTTCTTTACTATTTACCTACTCATCTCTACCCTAAAATTACTTTATTTTTTTTAAACACACTATACCATCTAGCCCTAAAGTAAGATACTCAAAGCTTGTTTTATAAGTACCTACTAGATTACTGACATATTTAAGGTTAGAGAAGCTTTATTTCTCATAAAACTATAAAAAGTTCACTTACAATGAGAATAAGTTATTCGCTTAAATAATGTTAAAATTACATGTTTCCTCTAGGACTTAGGTATACTAAATGTTAGTTAATATAATACCTACAGTAGTTTTTACATAATAGGGCAACTTAATACATTAGATAGATACATATATAATTATTTATATTATACAAATTAAACACCCAGACCAACGGAACAAATTTCTGCAGATCGTACACAAATTTGTTCTCAGGAGGGAATCGAACCGGCAACCTCGGTCGTATTAGAAGGCCTTCTTTGATTGTACATGTATCCTCTGTTGGTATATCATCACGTAGTATAAAAACAAAGTCGCTTCCCGGCTGTCTATCAGTCCCTATCCCTATATACGAGTATGCTTAGATTTAAAACTATGCATCGAATTTTGATGGGTTTTTTTTTAAGGTAGAGTGATTCAAGAGTATGGTTAATATGTAGCTACAGATATAATACACGCGTGCGAAGCCGAGGCGGGTCGCTAGTTTACTAAAAAAATAATTAAGAATAGTTAACATTCTTTGAAGCTATATTAGAGTAAGTAGATCTAGTTACTCTAAGGTAGTAAGCAGAGCTCAATTGTTTCAATTAAAATATTTACCAGTTTCGATTATTTGATAGTTTTTTTTTGTGTTAATAAAGTTCAAGATAATATAAGATGCTTATTGAGGAAACGTAACAAAGATTGAATAATTAAATACCTATAAGGCTGATCGAATGACCGTCGCCATTTTTCAGAAACCTGCGTCTTATAGCAAATATAATGGCTGTACGTCACAGCTAATACTACTCCAGTGCAGGTGTGTCCATACTTATTGAATCGCCCCTTTATTGGGGTCTAATTCGATGATAACTCCGCGTTATGGGGGTACGCAATGTTCTTAATGCTTTCATTCTTTTTACACGCATTATGGTATCTACGATCATGGAGACCTAAGGGTATGTTTCGATGGACACGTAAAGCGGATTTTGATGGGGAGCGTTGACAATATTTTTGAAATTTTTCGACATAATCAAATAGAATACCAAACCAATTTTAAAGAACAATTACAAGAAAAATATAGACGAAGACAAGTTGACCTATTTGGTAATATGTGTATTACGATAATAATATATTATGTTAGCTAGTTATGTATTTTAGTATAATAATCTAATTTATTTTGTACCTATTAGGATAATTAGTTTGTATAAATTTAAGATAAGCACCGCCATCCTATGATTTTCTCCTCACACCTTGGTTGTCTCGAAGGAATCACTTTAGGCGATAAGGCCGCCAATTCCATTGCCTCTCTTTAGGATAAGTTTAATTAAGAACTTAATGTTTAGGCTTTGAAATAATATAAAAGTAGTAGTAATATGAAGTATTACCTAGGTATCTATCTGCCTATAACATATAAACACACACACATGTCTGAGGACTTAGATCGTATCTCATACATATTTTCTAAAATAAGGCAGTAAAAACAGATCCAGGAAACCATTTTCGCAAGAAAGCAGTTAGTTCCACCACAATCATAGGAAGAGTATAATTTTTTATGTTTTAATTTCATTATCTCGCGGGCAACTCTCCAACTGGCAAAACCAGGCTTCAGTTACTGTTAAGTATGTACATTAATTTGGTAAGTGCTTCTTTCTATTCTTTCAAGCAAATCCGAATTCTTTACATTACAATGATATACCTAAATATGCATTTATAAGTAATGCGGTCAGTTTATGACTATCCAGGGAGAGGTAAACGTAATTTCACGACAAAACAAAACAACAGTGTACTTAAGACTCATAGTTTATAGTTAAAATTTGACTTGTTTTATAGTGCTTATTTTGTAAGCCTCAAGAAATAAAGTCACCGATTAACTGATTTACATAAAAGTTAAGCTTCTAACAATCAAAACTATTTGACCTGAGAGCTGGTGAGTATCTGACTCAGCGCATCAGCATTGCTATACAGCGTTATAATGCAGCCAGTGTCTTGGGGATGCTCCCGACTGGTATTGATATGGATCTATTGAGCTACCTTTAGACTGTTTGCAACCGTCTGCAGTTAGCTCAATGGTTTCAGTTGTATATACTAGTTTTCATTTTTATATTCCTAGATTGAAGGTAATTTTCGTTGTTAATAAAAGCTATTTGTAGGTATAATAATAATATCTATACATAACCATTTTACGTACTTACTTGTTTGTTAACCTGATTTAAAAGAATCTTCTAGAAGAAAAATTTAGCGATAGAGTATACCTACTACTATAAAGTTTTATCAACAGGTGAATTTATACACTGACTTGTTTTTGTCATAAACGCAGCTTGCATAATATTTTCTCTTATACTTACACATAGTTTATTAGATTATCGTTATATTTTCCACGAAAAAGATCACAAAATGTCATTCCCTAAATGGAAAAACTCTGTTATTCACGGCGATCAATTTCCAAGGGTTCCCTGATGTTTATCGTGCTTTATGTATTTAGGGGCCGCTCTATACTTGTTTATATATTTTTGTTTATGTATTGAGGGACGTATCATAATATTTTCCTGAAAATCTTTAAGAAACGACGGAGATTTATCCAAGGATCTGCTCAATTTAATTTTCTTTGACAGATTGAGGGCTGAAAGTGAAAAGACCTTTAATAAATCTTTATCGTATTATCTCAGAACGTGATATAGGGACTTTCCTTTGATGACAGACCAATAGCGACCTGCTGATTTGCTTGATGTGCTTTTTTTTGGAGGAGGTCGATTTGATTATTTATGTTTGTAACGACTTTTTTCTTGGTAAACCGATTCCCCTTTTTATTAATTGATAGCTAGTGCTTCTCATGTGGTCGTAAATTAAAATATGTATATAATTAATATCTGACCAGCAGTTCTCGAGTTAACCTTAATATTGCGTATATTGATGAAGAGGTTCTCATTTTTGGTCTAAATGTTTGAGTGTTTCTTACTCAACTTAACGTTTAAGTTTAAACTTTAATTTGGCCAAATATTTTTTAAATTTTGTGATTGCAACTAAGGACAATGGATAACAGTGGTTTATTTTATTCTGATGACATAAAGTATGTAAGTGGGAAGAAACACTGCTCTGCAAAAGGTTTATATTGACAGATTATTTTTAATGCACAGAGTAAAATATATCAGTTATAAAATTTATCAATAGTTTTCAAGTTCAGATCTACACTAAGTACATAGTATAAAACAAAGTCGCTTTCTCTGTCCCTATGCCCCTATGTATGCTTAATGGATAGAGTGATTAAAGAGGAAGGTACATACATATACTAAACCCGTGCGAAGCCGGGGCGGGTCGCTAGTTATAAATATAAAACAACAGTTATTAATATACCCGCGCTACAAAAACGAGAAGTTGGGAATTTGTGTAATTTTTGATAGCACTACCTATTAGTTAGCACCGGCAAAGTTGCAATCAAACTAACAGGCAAACACTTACTCCATTGTCGATTGAAAACGCGCCCTAAGATTTATGTAATTTTCTAATGAAAATTCTGAAATTTCAAAGCCGAGGTAATCACGATCGTAATTTACTTCTTTACTTATGAAATTTCCTTTAGAATTCCGTCATCACAGATTACAAGTAAGTTATTTCTAAGGTAAAATGTTTTATATAAACCACTAAGATTTTTTATACTATGTATTTTATACGATGTATGAATGTGTCTTTATAAAATCTACTTATTTTTTAAAAAAATTCTATTTTCTTTATTTGCTACTTATTGTTTAATTTTTTCTTCAAATTGTATATTTTAATTTTCTTATTGTGTACCTTTAAATAGTTCTAATTAATGTAATTGGTGTAAACCGTATTAATTAAGTAAATAAATAAATAAATACTTGCAAATATTTGTTTATTGTATTTAAAAAATATAAGTGTGTTCGCGCTTTTTAACGGCATATACCTACAGAAATAGGCAAATACGTGGAGGTATCTTGACAGAAAACTACTTATATTTACATTGCGAACGATTAAAAATCACATGATTGTTGCCTTGTTCCGATACGATATGTTACGTTTTCATAAACAGAGTTGATTAATTTACAACAATGAGGAACGCCGGCCAGTACGCTTGTGTCGTCTTATTATTATTAACAGTAAGATTTTTTTATTAACATTCATCATCTTTTCATCATCATCATCATCATCTTGATATATTTTTACAAAAGACAGGACTGCAAAGCCTCATCGAGGCACTAACCCCGTCCACACAGAAAAGCTGAAACGTCAATCACCAAAAGTCCTGCTCCGGTTCTTTAAGGAGCTTGGCTGGTTAGGTTTTTTTTTTCGATTGGACTTTTAGCTGTTGACCGCAGATGGCCATCATGGCTATGGCATCGTTACCGGACTTGGCGGGCGCAGAGGGCGCCGTGCTGGTAAAGTTACGATGGGGTAACACGCACAAGGCCCACCACTTAGGTGCGAACCTCGGCTTGGGCTGTTGTCAGATGCTACAAGAGGGCAAGGAGAGTTTCACCTAGGTGCACGAATGCACGTATAGTCGGAAGCGGGGAATTCTTCGACCCCGCATCCGGCAGGGTCGGTTTTTGGAAGATTGAATAGTGTGCGGTAGCGGATGGGTTGCCGTCACCTCCGAGCTAGCGGCGGTGATTGGGTCAACGTGGTCACCGAGAACGTGTCTCGGCCTACGGAGGAGAAGGGCTGGTTAGGGCCTGGTTATTTCGGGCACAGAATAGACATGTTCGAGGGAACAAAACACTCCCATGCAAGATTTCTGTGCAGATCACAGTTCTCCCACTTAGAATTAGGATTATATCCCCACTTTTTTCCTGCCACATCAAGCAATTTCCCATTATCTTTACGGTCATAAGTTCAGTTTAAAGAATTTATTACCCAAAAGAACAAAAAACTTAATGAGAGTATATCAATTTTCTTAACCATACTATCATAACTAAATAATGTAGAAAACTATGTAAATAATTGTAATAGTTTGGTAGTTTAAGTTTTGCACTTGGGTGATGGTACCGTTTTTTTAACAAATATTGTCGTAAATGTATTGCTTTAATAATTTTTTTATATATATTTCATCGATAAAAAAATCACATAATAAGCCCACTTAAAAGCTCTGTTCTACTTTGGGGCTAGTTAGTTCCATGTTTCTCTGGCACTATAATTATTAACTACTAGCTGACCCGACTGACTTTGTCTTATTTTAATTATCAAAAATAAATTCGAATTCCTCGCTCCATTTTCATAATTTTTCCTTTCATAAGAATATTCTCCTATTATCATCATCACCAGTAAATTAAGCTAATTAAGCTAAGCAGTTAATTTCTTTAAAATAATCTAAGAAATAAAGTGATATTTGATTTCCCCTTCGCTTAATTTTTTTATCATCATCCGCCCATATTAGTCCACTGCTGGACATAGGCCTCCCCTAATGAGCGCCATAATATTCTCCTATAAGAAACACAAAAAAAAGAAGTAGCAAAATCGGTCCAGCCGTTCACGCGTGATGGCGTGACCAAGAGAAAAAGGGATTCATCATCACTACATAGTATAAAATAAAATCGCTTTCTCTGTCCCTATGTCTGCTTAAAGGTCTACAACTCTACACACACACACTGAAGCCGGAGGTGGAGCGGAGGCGAAGGCGTGCGAGTTGTATTCAATAGAATCATATGAAAGCCTACACACACACCGCAGGCGGTGGCGGCGCGGTGCCATAGGAAAAACCGGCACGCCTTCGCCTCAGCTCCGCCTTCGGCTTCAGTGTATGGAGACTTTCAATCTTTAAAATTACGCAACGGATTTTGATGCGTTTTTTTAATAGTAGTGATTCAAGAGTGGGGTTTATACGTATAACAAAACCGTGCGAAGCCGGGGCGGGTCGCTAGTTTTAATATCTAAAGATATGGCACTAATTATAATTTCAGCAAGTTCATTGTAAAGAAGACCCTGTGAACACTCTCATAAACCTACTCGACAGAGTTGACAACAAACCTATGGTCAAACATTTGCATTCTCATGATGCTGATCCAGTGAAGAGTCTCTTTCAAATCTTCGATAGAACTGACCAGAAGCCCATGGTAGTGGTTGTGAAAGAAGGCGAGAAACCTCATACTATTGACTTCGTTGTTGATGATGGAACAGGCAGTGATATTTCCATCAGAGATATGTTTGGTTTGAGTACTGCTTCCGATGATGATGTAGATGAATCATTGGAGAAAAATGAGAAGAATATTGAAGCTCTGGCCCAAGCTTTGCTGGTAAGAGTCCTTAAGAAGTCTGCAGTCGTATCACTACATAGTATAAAATAAAGTCGCTTTTTCTGTCCCTATGTCCCTTTGAATGCTTAAATCTTTAAAACTACGCAACGGATTTTGATTCGGTTTTTTTTAATAAATAGAGTGATTCAAGAGGAAGGTTTATACGTATAATAAAACCGTGCGCAGCCGGGGCGGGTTGCTAGTTTTTTATAAAATAATAAATCTAGACAAGTGGACAATGGACAATCCAGAAAGCATCATCTAGCACCAATCTAAGCAGAGCTTGTTAAGTTATGGGTACTAAATGACTGAATACTGATATACTTAATACAATATATTACAAAGATACATATTTTGTTAACCAAATAATTGTCCCAAGGCGGGAATCAAATTCGCAACCTCCTACGTCACAGGCGGACCTTCGCCCGCCGCTCCACATCGGTCGTCAAATACTTGACAAATATGTTTTTTTTAACTATTTAGGTTGTATAGATAGAAAATTCTTTACAAACTTCTTCACGTACATAAAAATAACAATTTACAATATTTATTAACAACGAAAATTACAATCAAGGAATATAAACAAATAAAAACTAGTACAAACAATTGAAACAATTGAGTTAACTGCAGACGTTTGCAAACAGTATCACTACATAGTATAAAACAAAGTCGCTTTCTCTGTCCCTAATCTCTATGTATGCTTAAATCTTTAAAACTACGCAACGGATTTTGATGCGGTTTTTTTAATAGATAGAGTGATTCAAGTGGTAGGTTTATACGTATAATAAAACCGTGCGAAGCCGGGGCGGGTCGCTAGTGTACAATAAAATTCATTGTTAATAATTAATTGAAAATCATTTCAGTCAGGATCAAACCCCGATGAAGTCAAACATCAGATCGGAATCCTTCGCCAAGATCTAGTAGCTCGTTGTGGTCAAAAACAATGCGGAAAAAAACAGTGTCAAAAATGTCAAAACAACTTTGCTGACGTAGAACGATGTTCTGATGAAGATTCAGACGGTGATTGTGGAGAGAAGACTACAAAATGTGGAACAACTACTACAAAATGTCCAAAAAAGTGGTTTAGCACTGGTAGACCGAGTTGGTAGAAATACATAGTTTACAATGAGAGTGTTTTTATTACAGTCAACGTCTATTTCTGACCTTCAATTCTAAGAAATATAGGGGAGAGTAAAGAAAAAGAATAGAATTAAAATTTATTTGGACACAGGTGTATCGTAAATCAGACAGATGAGTTGATAAAAGTAGCTGGTATCTGCTGGCCACAAATAGCTCAAGATCACCTTCATTAAGGAGGTGTTCATGCAAACAAACTTATATTCATTATTTAGACTTAAACATTTATTACATGATGTAAATCTAAACTCTTTTTTTCTCCTCACTTTGTAACTATGTATCTTACTTTTTTTTGCATGTAATAAAAGGCTTATTATTGTATTATAAATCGTAAATCAATAACTATTTCTTTAGGCTTACAAAATAAGAACTTAGACAAGTCAAATTTTAGTTACAATAAAAAGCACTATTAAATTAACAAACAGAAACATTAAAATTCATTTCAAAGACTGATATTTTTTTATAAATAGAAAACACACTTTACAAACAACATTTGTGCCTATGTCCTATATATAGATATAAGAAGAAAACTAACCTATATTAGAATTCTAGAATATATTTTAATTCTAGTTCTAGCAACGTCTTTGCTCAATGCAAAAGTTACTGGTTCCTTTCTTATAAACACTATTTCGTAAAGTAACCAAACAAATAACGCTTAGAGGTTAAATAATAATAATTCCGGACAGTCCACACAGCATCATCTAGCCCCAAGCTAAGCAGAGCTTGTGTTATGGGTACTAGATAACTTATGTTTTTAATACATTATCTACATATATTAAAATGTTTTATGTTGCATAGGAAAACACCCAGACCAACGGAACAAATTTCTGCAGATCGTACACAAATTTGTTCCGAGACGGGAATAGAACCCGCAACCTCCTGCGTCGCAGGCGGACCTTCGCCCACCGCGCCACATCCGGTCACTTACGTTATTCAGAAATATTCTGAAGGGTCAATAGTATTATGTATAGACATACATGTATGTATGTCTATTCTACATAGTACTTCTAGTACACAAAGCGTGACAAAGCATACCTCTGATGGCATCCAAAGAATGCCTGTGAGTGAACTAAGCTTCAGGTATTAGTTGTTTATTCAAACTGCCTTTATTATGTTATCCCAGGTTATTGGAGTTTCCTATTTTAAAAGCTAAAAGTATTTATAGGGAATAATATTATTATCTATTATTATCTATTTATTATCTATATATTATTATCAAATGAAACAGAATTCTCGTTAGATATAAAAGTAGTTTCTTTAATATCTTTAATAATCAGGGAATAGAAATAAATTAAAACTAAAAAAATAATTAGGTACTTAAATAAAATTTAGGAAACTCATACACAGACTGAGATTTTACGATTGTCAAACACGTTTTAAATTAGGTATTTTTAAGATTTGCTACAGAATACCATGAATTTTAAGTCAATCTAACTAAGAAATTTTAAGATTTTAGTTAGGATTCCCAAAACAACAGAATCGACACCATTATTTGGGTAAATGGTTAATAATATTAGATCTAATAAATATCTTTATTAACAACGAAAATTACAAGCAAAGGAATAGAAAAATTACAACTAGTATTTACAATTGAAACCATTGAGCTAACTGCAGACGGTTGCAAACAGTCTAAAGGTAGCTCAATTGATCCATGTCAATACCAGTCGGAAGCGTCCCCAAGACACTGGCTGCATTACCACGCTGTATGGCAATGCTGATGCGCTGAGCCAGATACTCACCAGCTCTCGGGTCACGCGTCGCATCGACCAGACGCTCAGATATTTTTTTAAAAACCCGGAAATATTTTATAGTAAGCCTTTTTACAAAGAATAGTTTTAACAATTTGTTTGAATGTTTGTTTGTTTGTTGATGAACATGTCCAATCATCCATTATATCGAGGGGGTGGATTCAGTGAAGAGTTTATTATCTGGAATCTATAATTATCTACTTATAGGTTGATACTTGGAAGGTTGATTTTGTAGTGAGGCGGTATATATTTAATAGGTACCTCATCATCAGCCTATATTAGTCCACTGCTGGACATAGGCCTCCCCTAATGAGCGCCATAGCGCCCTGTCTTCAGCTTGACGCATTTAGCATCTGCCAGCAGTCTTTCGCAGATCGTCATCCAACCTGGCCGGAGGTCGACCTACACTACGTTTACCAAGTCGCAGTCTCCACTCAAGAACACGTATATAGGTACAAATTAAGGACACTTCAATTCTACAGTTCCTACGTTTTACAAACACCTCAATACTACTGTTCCTACTTATTACTTACACTTCAATTCTACAGTTTAAAATCGTATGTCAAAATTCACAACTTTTTTATCCTTCACGTTGTGAGTCTAAAAGATCTGTAAAATTAAAATTTCTAAGTCCTTGACCAAGATCGTGAGTGTTATATCAATACTAGCGACCCGCCCCGGCTTCGCACGGTTTTATTATACGTATAAACCTTCCTCTTGAATCACTCCTTCTATTAAAAACCGCATCAAAATCCGTTGCGTAGTTTTAAAGATTTAAGCATACAAAGAGACATAGGGATATAGGGATATAGGGACAGAAAAAGCTACTTTGTTTTATACTATGTAGTGAAGTAGTGATATGTTAGTAATTGATGCAACTTTTTAAGTTTTATCGTGGTTTGAGACTAAGTATACATTGAGGGTACCAAATTTCTTAATATTAGTGATATAAGAACAAAAACCAAAGATAAACTCAACCGAATGATTTACTTAGCACCGTTTACATTTTTCTGTGGGTTCAGGTTCATAGAGTATCCCCCTGGTGCTAATGTTCTCGTCTTCTTGTTCACAAGTGTCGTTTCCTTCATTGCACCCGCCTGAACTAGATTTGGAATCTTCACATTGGAATTTATCTTCACACTTGTCTTCACATCCTTTTCCACTACCACATTCGTCTTTGCACTCATCTTTTGCCTCGCAGTTCAGGTCATTGTAAGTTCTTAGAAGGCTTTTGATGACTGAAGATCTAAGAGCTTTCTTTTCTTCTCTATCTTGTTGTTTTGTTTGAAGGCCTTCCTTCCTATCATCAACTTTGAAGTTGACCCGTTTCTCGTCATTGCTATCAACTCTTAGTTGGTAGCTGTCTCGTTTTCTATCTAGATCATCATCATCTCGGTAAAGGCTTCTTTCTTTTTCAGCTTGTTTCTTCAATCTTCTTTCTTTTCTCTCGCGAATATCACGCTCTAGTCTTTCCTGGAGGCGGTGAAGATCACTGTGTTTGTGGTCAGTGATAGGATGATCGTATACTGGTACAGGTACTTTGCGTTCCTTTTTAACGGGATTGAGCTGAAATATCAGATTAAATTTTATTATCTCTAATCGTAAATTCATCAATAAAAGACTATATCTTTTGATTATCATCAATATCTGCTTTTTAGCTTCTGTACTGCGAGATGTATCTAATAATAGTGCACTTACCCTTCTTAAATTACTCGTTACCTATCCTTTTTTTTTTGTAAAATTGAGATTTTACCCCACATCTCGACAAAATCATGTTTGTGATTATATAAATAAATAAATAATGCTGGACAATCCACTCAGCATCATCTAGCCTCAAGCTAAGCCGAGCTTGTGTTATGGGTACTAGATGACTGACATAATTAAATACCAATACCCAAAACTCCATATAGACAATGCCAACATACCTTCTTACTCAAGAGATCCAGAAGCTGTATCTGGGAAGAAATAGTCCGGTCAGATTTTTGCTGTTTTGGGCTAGTCAAGACTTCCTTCACAGATCCTTTATCAGAGTTATCAAGTACTAGAACCAGGGGCCTGTTCTCATCAGTCGCCTTCTTGTATAAGCGGGAGATGATACCGGAGTACTCTGATGATGCCTCCAGGCTCACAGCCTGAAAATTAGGAAGTTATCAATCAGCATGGATGGATGGGTCTACCGTTGCGGTAAACGTGTTCTTGATAGAGACCGCGACTTGGCAAACATAGTGATGCCCTCCGGCCACGTGGGATGAAGATTTGCGAAAGACTGGCTGGCAGATGCTGGATGCCGCAAGATGAAGACAGGGTGCTATGGTGGTCAATAGGGGAGGCCTATGTCGAGCAGTGGACTAATATAGGCTGATGATGATGATGTAAATCAGCCTTCATGCCTTTTGAGAGTTGCAGTATACCAACCAAGGTATACTGGAACTCCCATAAGGCAGAACCGACAACCGTTGGGGTAAACGGTTGTCGGTTCTTCGCGAGATATGGTCGGGCTATGTCGATTGATGATTGACATGTTGATGAACTTACCAAAGCCAGGATACAGAAAGAGATCTTCAAAATCATCGTACGTTGGGTGATCGTGCTGCGACTCAATGATTTGGTTACTCGAGAATGGTTACTGCGAACAACTATTCCTAGTTTGATAATGCTTGGCTTGCTTTAATTTATATTTGATTGGAATTTGTTGTTTTAACGAATTTAATCAGGAAATTTCGTGCTTTTGTTACTTGATATAACTAGCCAGGTAGGTACCTACTTCTAGGTAGGTATATTTCAAGATATAAAATATTATATGTGCTTTATTTCCTTTAGACCATACAGGATTCTTGGATACTTCATAAAATATTGGAATTGTATAATGAAACGTGAATTATCCTATCCTGTGGTACCCATGATAGATACTAGATACCCATGTAGTAATATGCTGAGTCTATAAATACATTTACTTTATACTATTTACTTTAAAAACAACATAAATTAATTAAGGCATAGAAAAAACAACGTAGTAATTGGGTGATTCTACGAAAACTCGTTTTTTGTCTGACTTCTGTGGCACATTTTTTTTTGTTGAAATTGCACATCATGATAGTATATTCTAAATAAAGATTTAATTTTGAATTTTTTGGTAGTGAAGGGAACTTTATTGGCTTTATGGTTACGGAGTTATTCAATTTTAAAAATATGGTGTCCACGGAAATCAGAATTTATATCACCAAAATCAAATATGGGTTGGTTTATCGATAAAAATATGTGTTTTCGGTAGTAAGTAGATTATTAAGCTAAGGACCAATTATTTGACGTTTGTAGTTTTAATCAGTTTTTACAAAAACACCTATAAATCATTACTGTAAATACAAGTAACTTTTTACAAAAATCACACTAACAATGTTTATCTTTGTATTAAAAATATTATAATTATTCATTTTGTATTTATTATAAACTTTTATCCTAAAAAACATCATAAAAACTGTAAAAAAATATTATTAAGATGTTAATGAACCCGCAAAATCCACGGAAATCATACCACGGAAATCAAAAAAAATGACAAAATCTTAGAAATTTTCTTAATTTGCTGGTTTATTTTACATTGAAATATGCAGTCGAAATTAGGGACACAAAAGGCATGAATTATCATCATTAATAAAACAATAGGATTAGCATAAACAAATTTATAGTCAACATGGTAATCAGAATTTCTAGATACCAAGCCACGGAAAGTGATTACGTACTGAAATAACAGAGTGACGTGGAGACTTACACACTTGTTGTATACACCACTGATGGGGCGTGACTGATAGTTTCTCTCGATCTAACAACAATTTACGCAGATGTTAAAGTACAGCATTTATGAATGAATTAGTGCGCACCAGGGGAATCAGAGCTAAACGACGGACGCGAAGTTATCTCGTTGTAACTTGTCAACTAAAGCTTAGTTTTGCGTAGTAATAGCGTCAAATAAGCAAGTAACTATCTGGGTTATTGTGAACCTATGTAAATTAGTACTAGTGTTTTCAGAAAATGATATAAAAATTTATTAACACAGGAACATGAGGTCCGGACGCACCACGGAAGTCAGAATTTCCAAGGATTTTATTTATTTTTACTTATTTAAAATAAGATTATTAAAAAACTAAAAAAGGCCTCCCCTGTTATCTTTGTCTAATCTACTATCATAAAAAAAATCAAAGGGCTAGGGATACTTTTTGTATGATTTTTCGAGCCGGACATGTATTTTTGAAACCCGGGAGAATCACCCAATTACAATTGGAACCATTGAGCTAACTGTAGACGGTTACAAACAGTCTAAAGGTTGACATTTGATCTATGTCGATACCAGTCGGAAGCGTTCCCAAGACACTGTCTGCATTACCGCGCTTTTTACCAACTGTTGAACGCATGTATGTTTATGCTATAAGACGACCATATATTTTTCGACTTTTCTACTATGGTTAATTAAGTTAGTTAATTAAGCATCCTACCCGTAATGGAAGCTATGGAAAGAGCTTTGCTCGAAGTTTCTCTGAAGAAAAGGATTCGTAATAAGTACATCCAACAGAAACAAAGTTATCGACATAGCTCGAAGAATTAACAAGCTGAAGGGCAGTTGAGTTGGTAGGCCATCTCGCGGACAATCGATTGCCGCTTGGGTAAACGTGTTCTCAAGTGGACGCTGCGACTTGGGAAACGTAGTGTAGGACGCCTACCAGCCAGGTGGGATGACGATCTGCAAAAAACTGTAAGCAGATGCTAGATACGGCAAGGACAGGGCGCTATGGCGCTCATTGGGGGAGGCCTATGTCCAGCAGTGTAATACAGGTTGATGCCTTACGGAACGTAGGTACTTGATCTTAGGGTTGATGATGATGAGTTTATATTTCAGCCATTTTCTTTTTCCTAACCATTCATAGAGGAGAAAAGTACCTTTCTTACCTCTTTGACACCATCATAAAGGTTATCACATCCATGATTAATGTAAAAAGGTTCTTAGCCGTCAACCTGTCAGTTTGTTATCATTTGACAATCCAAAGTTTGTTATCCGTGTAAAGTTTCGAAGAAAATTGAGAAAAACAATTAATTTTATTCAAACTCTGCGTGAAAAATAGTTTAAAGGCTACCTGTCTGATGCAAAAACATAAATTCAAAAAGCTATTAAATATATCTTCAGACATTTGAGCCAACTGGATTTTATATGACCGAAAATGTCTTCGAATAACGGAGTAAATGTTTTTCTGGAATTCGTAGATTTAGATCTATTTTGAATAGTTAAATAAATGTAAAGTGTTGGTAATCATCACTACACTACATAATATAAAACAAATTCGCTTTCTCTGTGCGTATGTCCTACCGATTTAAAATCGGAGGTCTTCTTAAACAATGGGAAAAACTGTGTGTCATTTATACAAGCACTAGCGACCCGCCCCGGCTTCGCCACGGTTTTATTATACTACGTATAAACCTTCGTCTTGAATCACTCTATCTATTTAAAAAAATTGCATCAAAATCCGTAGCATAGTTTTAAAGTTTTAAGCATACAGGATAGGGACAGAGAAAGTGACTTTCTTTTATACTATGTAGTGATTCTCCTCTGTTATCCGTCATCTCCGTATTCACACCTTTCTTAATGTCTCCACACACTGAAGCCGGAAGCGGAGCGGAGGCGAAGGTGTGCCGTTTTTCCTATGGCACCGCGCCGTCACCGCCTGCGGTGTGTGTGTAGGCTTTCATATGATTCAGTAGAATACAACTCGCACGCTTTCGCATCCGCTCCGCCTTCGGCTTCAGTGTGTGGAGACTTTTAAGCATAGGTATCCTCTTTCACGCATCCATCCATCTTTTCTCCGGTCTGCTCACTGACCTCTATCTATACAAGTACGCTGGACCTATGATAAGCCGGGCTATAATGAGGCGATTTGATTTTCGCCATTTTGGCGCTGATCGTAGAAGTGGGTGGGAAAGGAACTAATAATAGAGATGGGACAATGAGATAAAATACATCGATAAAAGACATTTCCGACGAGTTGTATAATTAATTATACTATGTAATATTAAGCTGACTAGTTTGTTGTTAGGTTGAACGCGCAAATCTCAGAAACTGCTAGTCTTAGGATAAGCCGAAGCCGGACTAACGGGTACTTAGTATGTGGCTAGCTAGATCCAAAAATTAATAGGGACCTTTTTTTAAATAGAAATGTGTTTTTTTCAGGATGGAGTGGAATCGGTAAGGTATTTATAGAGGTGGAAAAAAAATATATGTACAATCCTTCAACATTTTTTATTAGTTTCCGTCATCATTTTCATATTACATAGGCAGGTACCTACCTAACATCAAAAATTTTTCGTACTTTGCGTTTAACAGGGAAATTTAAATTATTTTTGTAAATTTTATACATCACTACAAAATTACACTAAACATATCATTGAATAAAAGAATATTTTTTGTCAGACCGTGTGACTAAATAACATAATCTCCGAATAGACTTTATTACTTAAGGTAATACAATTCATTTTTCCTCCATACAAACGTAGGAACCTCCGCCGTACTCTTGCTTTATCAAAGAATTTTTAACTCTCTGCAATGCTTTTTTGGATGACCTTTTGCAACCACCTTTTCATGTGTTAAAGGAGAACTAGATTGTAGCTCGCAACTTCTGCTTCGACGCTTTCGACCTAGAAACAAAATTTTTGTTTATCAACATCTAAACCACAAAAAAAAGAAAAATATATCAGTATACTGTGTTATAGCGTATTCTTGAAATAATTTACATACAAGGTGACATGACGTGGTCCTAATTTCCTAATTTTATTGATTCAGTACTTACCACTCAAGTTGGTATTTTTCTGATACATAATTAACGTTCTTTTTACATCAACAGGTATTGTCTTAGGTACAGGGGGTGTCTTATGTCTGTCGGAACGGAAACCTGCGAATTATTTAAAAATGATATGTATTTGATAATAAAAATCGGTTATCGGCAATTTACGTTCTTGAAAGTAAAAATATCTATAGGAAAAATATCGATAAGTTTTATCGACAGATAACTTTGACAGCACTATTAAACTTTATTGTTTATAAAAAAACCGGTAATATGAAGATAAATATGTTATTATTACGTATAATAATGAAGATAGGATGAATTTGTTGAATATTAGCCGAAGATTAGCCGTAAATTCACTTACTTGTGGAATGTAACTCCACTTCCCTTCTGGTAACGAGTTTTGCATAACACACACTCTTTCATAGTTTACCTATGAATGCCCACCACTTATTTATGTATCAACTAATTATATAAGATACAACAAACAAGCTTAATCGTGTTAAACCTACAAAAACACTTTAAAAACACGGGAGACAATACAAACGAGACAACGGCCATTTGTCAGTTACGTCAGATTTAGTTCTCCTCCCACGCATCGGAGCGCTTCAAATAGGCACATTCAAGAGCTGTCATTTCAAAGGGTATCAGAGGTCCAGCGTACTTGTATAGATAGAGGTCAGTGGGTCTGCTAGTTGAAACAATAAAGGACAAATACTATTATTCTCATTTCAGGATATGATGTTGGATGAAGACAGTTTAGAGCACTACTCTGCTTACCCTGGTGTTGAGAGAACACAATACGACTACACAGCCGAGAGGGGCAGTATATATACGGTCGGGTAAGTCGTTGGGGTAAACGTGTTCTTGAGTGGAGACCGCGGCTTGGCAAACGTAGTGTAGGACGCTCTCCGGTCAGGTGGGATTACGATTTGCGAAAGACTGCTGGCAGATGCTGGATGCGGCAAGCTGAAGACAGGGTGCTATGGCGTGAGTTAGGGTCTAGACAGACGGACTGCAATTCAACTGCAATCCGACTGCCAAATGGCAGTTCAGATGCAGTTGGAATGCAGTTGGCTCGACTGCAATCAAACTGCACGTCGACGGGCAGTTGGCGTGCAGTTGGATTGCAGTCTGAGTGCAGTTACAACGACTAACTGCACTCAGACTGCAATCCAACTGCACGCCAACTGCCCGTCGATGTGCAGTTTGATTGCAGTCGAGCCAACTGCATTCCAACTGCATCTGAACTGCCATTTGGCAGTCGGATTGCAGTTGAATTGCAGTCCGTCTGTCTAGACCCTTAGGGGCCTATGTCCAGCATTGGACTAATATAGGCTGATGATGATGATGATGAAACTTGAAGGTATGGTTACCCTACCAAACGGTTTGCCGCACCAAATCGCATCGCAGAAATTCGCATTTCAAGTTCGTGTGACATCGCATCACATCGCATCGCATCAAATCGCAGTTTTGTGTGGGAGCCCTTAGTGTCACCCTTGAAGATGCGGCGTTCACAATTCGCCACTTACCCTTGCAGCTGCTAGGAACTCTAGGATTTTCTTCGGGGTAATTCGGGGGTGATTCTCTTAGCTCTTCTGGGCTCAGTAGGTGTATGTGATGAATGCTACGTTTTTGCATTAGTGCTCCACAAATACCTAGCAGATGAAGAGGCGTTTCCATCGCCTCTTCGCATAGCATGATGAGTCGCAAGTACCCTTAAACCTGTCCTGTATTATAATTATTATTATAATAAATATATAAATAATTATGTAAATGCTCATTTTGCTTATGTTAGTCTTTTTTTTTATAGTTAATGTTAATTTAGCTAAAATATACTTTTAACTGTGACATATCAGTTACACCACCGTCAATTTCATAAATTAACCGGTATCTACTGTTCATCCAAAGGTTGCCTGGAAGAGATCGCTGTAAGCGGTTAGGCTGCAGATTGTGCCACTTCAGATGTAACTAGTATTAAGCTGCTCCGTAACATATTTTTTGTTATTTCAATAAAGAAATTTTATCTCTATCTAATTTACACGTAGTAGTAGTTAAGTATCAAGTGCGAGACACAAGTGAAAGTGTTACATGCATCTTTCAAATCGCTTTCAAATCGCAAAACTCAACACGCAGCTGAGTGAAAGATGGATGAGAAGGATAGTGTAGGACGTCCTCCGGCCAGGTGGGATGACGATCTCTAAACGACTGCTGACAGATGCTGGATGCGGCAAGCTGAATACAGGGCGCTATGGCGCTCATTTTAAGTCTCCACACACAGAAGCCGGAGGCGGAGCGGTGGCGGAGAGTAGCCAAACCAGCTGTGCGATTACGCTAAAACTGCCCATCCAAATTGACATTCTTGAGCCATTACAATGGCCATCGCGCGCGTCCTTTCCATACAATTTCAAATTACGAAGGCCTTTAAAGGGCTTTCTTATGTCTATTTTAGATGGGTGGTTTTAGCGTAATCGCACAGCAGGTGTGGCGTTCGCAGTGCGGATGGCTTCACATTGCAGGCGTGCGAGAGCGGAGGCATCGCGATGGCAGGCGATTAAGAGCCTTGTGTGTGTGCCATGGCCGTGCACCGCTTAGCCACCGCCTCGGGTGTATGTGTGTGTAGTCTCTCATTATGATACAATAGGATACAACTCGCACGCCTTCGCCTCTGACCCGGCCACGGCTTCTGTTTATGACGACTTTAAGGAAGGCCAATGTCCAGCTATGGACTGAAATAGGATGATGATGATGACGATGAGGATGATAAGGATAATAATGATAGCATTGGCGCCGGAAGCCGTGGCGGGTGTTGGTAAAGGCACCCAATGTTAGTTGGACGACAATAAATGAATACATAATTCTTGTTTCCAGCATCATAGGATCTATTTTCAACCTGTCATGGAGTTGCCTGGGCGCCGGCGTGCTGGTCATCCACGTGGGCTTCATGCGAGGGGTCTCTGGACCTGCCTCGCTGCATCCCTGGTCGTGGGACATTGTATGATGGGGGGCCTATGTCCAGCTGTGGACTAATATAGGCTGATGATAAGGATAATAAGGATAGCATTAGAAGCCGGGCGTGTTTCATGTAAATTATAAATGTATGTATGTAATCACAGAACACACAATAAAATAGAAATGTTATAGCGTGCGGATTACATACGAAACGCTTGTCGCAACTGGCCTCCCACCCATGCTGTCACTACTACATACGCGTATATACAAACGCAGAGACACCCACACATAAAAAGCGCCGCCCAAAGAATCATGCACCGTGATTTGCACCGGCCACACCCCCTTTTCATATCTCCTTGTTTCTGTTATCAACCTCTATGTATGTAACCAATGTTAGTTGGACGACAATAAATGAATACATAATTCTTGTTTCCAGCATCATAGGATCTATTTTCAACCTGTCATGGAGTTGCCTGGGCGCCGGCGTGCTGGTCATCCACGTGGGCTTCATGCGAGGGGGCCTCTGGACCGGCCTCGCTGCATCCCTGGTCGTGGGACCTATCGTGTCTCATTGTATGATGGTAAGGGTCAGACTAGCCCATGTGTTATTCCAGGGCTAGAACTTCGTCTATACCGGGAAGTATGATGTATGGATGCAACTTCTCATTTTTATCCCATGGGAAGTCATTTATGTTATGAAAAGTAGCCCATATGTTATTCCAGGACTACTTGAACTTGAACTATGTCTGTTTTTAATTTCAGTCCGATCCATTCAGTAGTTTTTGCGAGAAAGAGGAACACATGGGTGATTCTCCCGGGCTTCAAAAATACATGTCCGGCTCGAAAAATCATACAAAAAGTATCCCTAGCCCTTTGATTTTTTTTATGATAGTAGATTAGACAAAAATAATAGGGGAGGCCTTTTTTAGTTTTTTAATATTCTTATTTTAAATAAGTAAAAATAAATAAAATCCTTGGAAATTATGACTTCCGTGGTGCGTCCGGACCTCATGTTCCGGTGTTAATAAATTTTTATATCATTTCCTAAAAACTCTGGTACTAATTTACATAGGTTCACAATAACCCAGATAGTTACTTGCTTATTTGACGCTATTACTACGCAAAACTAAGCTTTAGTTGACAAGTTACAACGAGATAACTTCGCGTCCGTCGTTTAGCTCTGATTTCCCTGGTGCGCACTAAATTATTCATAAATACTGTACTTTAATATCTGCGTAAATAGTTGTTAGATTGAGAGAAACTATCAGTCACGCCCCATCAGTGGTGTGTACAACAAAGGTGTATGTCTTTACGTCACTCTGTTATTTCGGTACGTAATCACTTTCCGTGGCTTGGTATCTAGAAATTCTGATTACCATGTTGACTATAAATTTGTTTATGCTAATCCTATTGTTTTATTAATGATGATAATTCATGCCTTTTGTGTTTCTAATTTCGACTGCATATTTCAATGTAAAATAAACCAGCAAATTAAGAAAATTTCTAAGATTTTGTTATTTTTTTTGATTTCCGTGGTGTGATTTCCGTGGATTTTGTGGGTTCATTAACATCTCAATAATATTTTTTTACAGTTTTTATGATGTTTTTTAGGATAAAAGTTTATAATAAATACAAAATGAATAATTATAATATTTTTAATACAAAGATAAACATTGTTAGTGTGATTTTTGTAAAAAGTTACTTGTATTTACAGTAATGATTTAAAGGTGTTTTTGTAAAAACTGATTAAAACTACAAACGTCAAATAATTGGTATTTAGCTTAATAATCTACTTACTACCGAAAACACATATTTTTATCGATAAACCAACCCATATTTGATTTTGGTGATATAAATTCTGATTTCCGTGGACACCATATTTTTAAAATTGAATAACTCCGTAACCATAAAGACAATAAAGTTCCCTTCACTACCAAAAAATTCAAAATTAAATCTTTATTTAGAATATACGATCATGATGTGCAATTTCAACAAAAAAAAATGTGCCACAGAAGTCAGACAAAAAACGAGTTTTCGTAGAATCACCCACATACGGTTCCTAAATCAGAATTAAATCACATTGGTGCTTAGGCACTTAAAGTCGGAGACTAAAAAAAGTATGTGCCTTTTTAGATGCTCGTCTCATCAGCACACAAGATGTATGTAAGGGTGAGATTGCCAACTCTGTCATATTCTCAGTTGGCACAACTCGCAGTTTCGACCGGTCCATGTCAAAATTTGAAGAAACACGCTCTATTATTCAGGTAAGTCCTTATTAATATAAAACTTTTGCAAGAAAATCAAAATGAAAGGAAATCGTCACGTTCGGATAGGTTACGCTGTATGTATGGTCACGGTTGGTAACAAGAGTCTATCAAATGAAAGCAGCGACTGAAAAATGAATCGATTATTTATCAAGCATTTATCGCGAATCTTTTCTAAAACATGTAATTAAATTAAGAATACATGTTTTCAAAATATGTATTCTTAATTCTTAACAGTCAATAAATAAATAATATAATAAATGAGTATCTTTGTTACAGATATATTGTCGATACATCGCTTTTTATTAAAATGGCTGGTAGTCTCTGCATTTACGAAATCATTGCTGCAGTAACATTAAAACAGGTAAGTAACCAAACTTACTACCAATTATACTGTATTACTATAATATTATTTTGCAAATACAAGGGAAATACCAAAATGACGAATGACGGATAACATGAAAAGAACATACCTACGGCCGAATTATTCTTTCTATAAGCTCATTAGGGGAGTCCTATGTCCAGCTGCTGTGGACTAATATAGACTGATGATGATAATGAAGGTAAGATATTCAAAGAAAACACACTCATTCTCAAAGTTCTTGTTCTTTTCCAGGCAGTAGAATCAGTGTCCTCGTCAGCCCAAAAGATGAACTTGAGCGAACGGATGTATTTGCTGATGTTGTCATTTCCCTTATGGGCAGTTTGTGTGATACGACAAGGGTTGAAACTTTTGGCACCGCTCTCAATATTTGCTCTCCTCTTCATTAGTAAGCCTTTTCATTTTATTACCATCACTGAGTAGTTCTAAATTCATAGTATTATATTTCCTTCTGACCTTACAGAACTCATTATCTCTTCGTTAGTAAGCCTTTTCATTTTATTCACAGCGCCAACAACTAACAGCGCCTCTGTTAATTTTCAAAAATAAAAAGATCAAGCAAATAACAATAAGTAACAAATTGTTTATTTTCTAGCAATATGCGTCATTACAACCATCTTCTACAGTTTCTTGGAGACCCATAGCTTCTCCGAGCTCCATGGTTGGAAGAGCCTCCAGGGTCTGTGTGGTTTCCTGGGGATATTCCTATTCAGCATCAGCGGACTGGACTTCACCCTGTCGATAGAGAATCATATGCACAAACCCAAGTACTTTCATATTGTTCTTAAGTACGGTGCGTATCTTACCTTATCTTTTAGGATAAAGTCACCTTTACATCTGCAAAAACATGCACACGTACCCACTGCTCTAACTTGACTCTCTCCCAATAAGTTTTGCTGGAAGAGAACTCTTTTTAGTTACAGTCAAAACCTGATATAGCGACATTGAAGGGACCGTATAGTTGCCGACGTTATATCCGATAGTTGTTATAAGCAATACACATACATACATACATATGTAGTTACATTAGTTGTGTAGTTATATTTTTATAGGTAGGTACATATCTATCTAGTATATGGGTTATGTTTGTGAACTTGTTGTCAAATTAAATGTTAGAAAAAAAGTAAATGCGCACTTCGTGTAAAATATGCAAGGTCAAATATTCGGGAAGAGGTTCGGATGAGGTGGGAGAAAGTGCGTAGGTAATAATACGCGTTTGGGGGTTAAAGGTGGAATTCCCCCAAAGAGTTACAGGGGAAGATCTTCCCTGTACCGGGTCGGCCCATCTGGCCCACTTACCCGGGGTCTTTCGACCGACAGTTGATGTCGGAAAGTTCTATATAGGCTAGATGTCGTAGAAACCAACGCTTGCGCGATCTAGGAATAATGGTCACGTGATCCACTTTTTGCACTCAGAATTTTTGTTATTTCTTTTTCATTTTAGTTCAGCTTACATCATGCTAGATGTCGCTACATCACTCCCTTTCCAGACCGAAAGTCGATATAGGTTTTTGATATCAGCATATCCAGTGTCCAGCTTAGCTCGTCGTAGTCTTCAGTGAGTCGAGACTGGTGCGATGAGCAGGTTGGGGACGGGAGAGCGCTTGTCTGCGGTGAGTCGAGACGTATCCACGGTGAGTCGGGATGAAGCGCGGCGCTTGTAGTCTGCGGTGAGTCGAGACGGTCCACGGTGAGTCGGGATGAAGCGCGGTGCGGTGCTCCGGGTGAGTCTTCGGTGAGTCGAGACTGTATGCCCAGATGATGCCGCTGAGGAACTCCACGAAGCGTTATCGAGGAGGGGAGAAGCCTGCAGAACCAGGAAGTCGGGGCGGCTGCGATGGAACTGCGGAGGCTGAGGGATGGTGCTGGTCCGGAAGGTAAACTTGAGGGAGAGAGAGGAGATGAAGGTAGATTTTGCTGCTGATGATGATGATCATTGATGGCTAGAGTGCTCTGCTGCTGACGATGATGATGATCGTTGATGGCTGGAGTGCTGCGCTGGTTGTTGAAGGAGTCGTGTTGAGGAATCCAGTCGTCGGGTGTCGGCTAGAATCGTCCGAGGTAGTCGACGGCTGGCACGTCGGGGTCACCAGTTTGGGGGTTAAAGGTGGAATTCCCCCAAAGAGTTACAGGGGAAGATCTTCCCTGTACCGGGTCGGCCCATCTGGCCCACTTACCCGGGGTCTTTCGACCGACAGTTGATGTCGGAAAGTTCTATATAGGCTGGATGTCGTAGAAACCAACGCTTGCGCGATCTAGGAATAATGGTCACGTGATCCACTTTTTGCACTCAGAATTTTTGTTATTTCTTTTTCATTTTAGTTCAGCTTACATCATGCTAGATGTCGATGTCGCTACAACGCGCTTATATATTACTTCAATGCCTATCAATAAGATTTAAAATCGTCCGTATTGTTTTGTTTTGCTGGGACAAGAACCGATTGGTCGTTATAGTCGATGAATATCGATACATTTCGTCGTTATAAGCGATATGTCGCTGTATCCGATGTTGTTATAGGCGGTATGTTTGTTGAATAGTTTACTACAGATTCGGGCGGGACTTTACAATCTGGCTGTAATAACCGATAGGTCGTTGTAAACGATGATGTCGTTATAAGCGGTTTCGACTGTATTTATTTTTTATTTGTGCATTATAGAATTAAGAATTACCCTACTAGTATTATAAACGCGAAAGTTTGTAAGTATAGATGGATGGATGGATGTTTGTTACTCTTTCACGCAAAAACTACTAAACGGATCTGGATAAAATTTGGCACAAAGATAGATTGTAGTCTGGAATAACACAAAGTCTATATTTTATCCCGGAATTCACACGAGAACGGGAATTACGCGGGTGAAACCGCGAGGCGCTGCAAGTAATTTCATAGGTATAATTTCATAGCTTAAAAACTATATAAATTAAAAAGAATATCAGATTTTAATTCAAACAATTAAAAAAAATATCTGGTCGTCTGGTCGAGGGCGCTATGGCGCTCATAAGGGGTATGTCCAGCTGTGGACTAAATAGGCTGATGATTCTGACGATGACGTCTTAGCATTCTACAGTAGCTACGTCGTAGCATTCTACAGAAGCTACGTCGTAGCATTCTACATATAGTAGCTACGCCGTAGCATTCTACAGTAGTTACGTCGTAGCATTCTACAGTATCTACGTCGTAGCATTCTACAGAAGCTACGTCGTAGCATTCTATAGTAGCTACGTCTTAGAATTCTACAGTAGCTACGTCGTAGCATTCTATAGTAGCATTCTACATCGTAGAATTTTATTGTAGCGTTCTACGGTAGCTAAGTCGTAGCATTCTACAGTAGCATTCTATAGTAGCTACGTCGTAGCATTCTATAGTAGCTACGTCGTAGCATTCAACAGTAGTAATCTATAGTAGCTACGTCGTAGCATTCTACAGTAACAACGTCGTAGCATTCTATAGTAGCATTCGACGACGTAGCATTCTATTGTAGCATTCTATAATAGCTACGTCGTAGCATCCTACAGTAGCATTCTATAGAAGCTACGTCGTAGCATTCTATAGAAGCTACGTCGTAGCATTCTATACTAGCATTCTACATTAGCTACGTCGTAGCATTCTATAGTAGCTACGTCATAGCATTCTATAGTAGCTACGTCGTAGCGTTCTAAAGAAACTACGTCTTAGCATTCTATAGTAGCTACGTCGTAGCATTCTATAGTAGCATTCTATAGTAGCTATGTCGAAGTATTCTATAATAGCTACAGTAGCTACTTCGTTGCATTCTATTAAAGCATCAGTATTTACGTCGTAGCATTCCATAGTAGCTACAGTAACTTCGTCATAGCATTCTACAGTAGGTACGTCGTTTCATTCTACAGTAACTTCGTCGTAGCATTCTATAGTAGCTACAGTAGCTTCGTCATAGCATTCTTTAGTAGCTACTTCGTAGCATTCTATAATAGCTACAGTAACTACGTCGTAGCATTCTATAGTAGCTACAGTAACTTCGTCGTAGCATTCTATAGTAGCTACAGTAGCTACATCGTAGCATTCTATAGTAGCTACGTCGTAGCATTCTATAGTAGCTACAGTAGCGTCGTCATAGCAATCTATAGTAGCTACAGTAGCTTCGTCATAGCATTCTATAGTAGCTACGTCGTAGCATTCTATAGTAGCATTCTATGGTATCATTTTATAGTAGCTACAGTAGCTTCGTCGTAGCATTCTATAGTAGCATTGTATAGTAGCTACAGTAGCTTCGTCATAGCATTCTATAGTAGCATTGTATAGTAGCTACAGTAGCTTCGTCATAGCATTCTATAGTAGCTACGTCGTAGCATTCTATAGTAGCATTCTATGGTATCATTTTATAGTAGCTACAGTAGCTTCGTCGTAGCATTCTATAGTAGCTACTTCGTAGCATTCTATAATAGCTACAATAGCTACGTCATAGCATTCTACAGTAGCTACGTCGTTTCATTCTACAGTAGCTACGTCGTAGCATTCTATAGTAAAATTCTACGTCGTAGCATTCTATAAAGGCATTCTACGTCGTAGCATTCTATTGTAGCATTCTATAGTAGCTACGTCGTAGCATTCTATAGTAGCTACGTCATGGCATTCTATAGTAGCTACGTCGTAGCATTCTTTAGTAGCTACGTCGTAGCATTCTACAGTTACTACGTCGTAGCATTCTATAGTAGCATTCTACATCGTAGAATTCTATTGTAGCGTTCTACAGTAGCTAAGTCGTAGCATTCTACAGTAGCATTCTATAGTTGCTACGTCGTAGCATTCTACAGTAGGTCCGTCGTAGCATTCTACAGTAGCTACGTCATAGCATTCTATATCTGGTCGTCTGGTCGAGGGCGCTATGGCGCTCATAAGGGGTCGATGATTCTGATGATGACGATTCCAGCTCCCTTTAGACTGTTTGCAACCGTCTTCAGGTAGCTCAATTGTGGAATTGTAAAAATACTAGTTGAACTTTTTTCCTGTACCTACAATATGATATCCGTTGTTAAGAATTTTTTTTTGTATAAAGTACTTATATTAGTCATTAGTACTCTTAACATAAGATTTGCTTAGCTTGGGGCTAGATGATGCTGTGTAGATTTTCCATTGCTAATATTATATTATTATAATACTAGCGACCCGCCCCGGCTTCGCACGGTTTTATTATACGTATAAACCTTTATCTTGAATCATTCTATCTAAGTATTAAAAAAACCGCATCAAAATCCGTTGCGTAGTTTTAAAGATTTAAGCAGTCAAAGGGACACAAGGATATAGGGACATAGGGACAGAAAAAGCGACTTTGTTTTATACTATGTAGTGATGAAGCGAAGCCGCAGGCAAAAGCTAGTTTACCTAGAATGTTTCTTTTGTTTCAGCTATGACCATTGTAATACTGAGCGTTACAGCAATTGGAATTTTAGGATATTGGAGCTGGAAAGAACAATGTCGAGGTCCTTTTACAATACATATGAATACAAATAAGTAAGTATGAATCTAAGTAAGGCAATTATATTAAACTAGCGACCCGCCCCGGCTTCGCACGGTTTTATTGTATAAACCTTCCTCTTGAATCACTCTATCTATTAAAAACAACCGCGTCAAAATCCGTTGCGTAGTTTTAAAGATTTAAGCATACATAGGGACAGAGAAAGCGACTTTGTTTTATACTATGTAGTGATACATAATAAATCCAAATAAGTAAAGAGAAATCCAAGTTAGGCAGTCATGTGAAAAACATATGATTAAAAATAATGCTAAATACATTAAGGTTTATATTGTATTTAGTGAACTAAAAAACTTACTTGAATTTATTTGATAGGTCTACATTAAACATTAGTCACATAGCAAACGTTTGTGATTGCTACTAGAAGTAATTAGGTAAACACGTTATTGTACTAACAGTATCCGGCGACTTCGTCTGCGTAAAATAGAGGTTTAAACCTTTTTTTCAACACCCCTCTTCATATAACTCCTTAAGGGTAGTTTCAAAAAATAATGAAACTCGTGTACATGTACTGTATAATTAAACCGTGCGAAGCCTGGGCGGGTCGCTAGTAATTATTAAAACAAATATGTGTTATAATTTGACTTGTTTGATTGATATTTTGTGTTCTTCTTGTTTTATATGTATTTATGTAAATAAAATATAAACTGATATTTTCCTTCTTCTTATTTTGTAAGCTTAATAAAGTTTTGTGTTCAGAGTTCTCAGTTCCAAGTTCCAATAGGGCGCTTATCAGGGGAAAGCTTGCATTTAGCAGTGGCCGTGTTGTAGATGGAAGCTAGTCTTTTATACTCTCAATGATATTCAAGCTAAAATATGTTTTCATTTTAGAGTCACAATCGTACTCCAGTTCATTCTGGCAATTTTGTTCTGCACGACTTTCGCAGTTCAATTCCGGGCTCCCTTCAGAATACTGTGGCATTACGCTGGGAAGAACAAGATAGAGTAGGTATATAATATAACATAGATAGATACATTGCTATGTATTAAAATAAGAATTTACCTTTTGTGAAGAAAATAAATAAACTTTATTATTAGTATCAAGGTATAGGTACTCTGACTTAGAATCGTAGCTATTTTTTTTAAACAATGGCATTTATGAATGAAAAAAAAACTGATACGAATAACAGATTTTATTTTTTTTCATTCGTAATTGCCAAGTACGGCCGTAAAGTTACGGCGTTTCGAAGGTAATTCCCCCGAGCCCGGCCCTTTTGACTCTGGTTTTGAATCTGACTTTTCAATACTTTTTTGGAATATGTATTTAAGTGCTTTTATTAAAAACGAAGAACCGGACAAAATTTCATTTCAATTTGTTCAAATTTCAATTGTGGTTTGATTATTATCTGATCAAATGGAATGAAATTAAATTTTCCAATTTAATACTTTCAGAATATACTTAATATAATTATACAATAAATTTTAAAACTAGTTTTATTATGATAAATTTATTACTATTTTCAGGCACAGACCTGGATGGGAACGCTTCTACAGAACACTGCAGTTTATACTAATCACAGGTGTTTGCATCGCTTTCCCAAATATGGAGAAACTTCTGATGTTTGTAAGTATCGCATCATCATCTCACTAAGGGCATCCCGAAACTCGTCAGGCCGAAAACAGAGAGGCTTTTAAAAATCAAAAATTCTCTGTTTGCGCAAAACGTTCATGCATTCCCTCTGTTTTCGACTTGACGATCCGTTAATTAGTTCCGAAAATCAAATTATGTAGTTTTGGTAATCTCAGCAACAGGGCAAATGATGCAAGGAGAAGGAAAAACAATCTCATGATTTGATTTGTTTTGAGTTTTTTGAAATTTTGGCACAGTTTCAAACGCAATGATCACGATAGAACCGTAAAACGTGTTAATTGACTTCAGTGTTAGAAACCATGATAGTTTGAAAAATGTTAACCATCTTGTGTTTTAAAGTTAAATTGATTTGTGTATTCATTTCAGCTCGGCAATTTCTTCGCGGCACATATCGCTTTTGTTTACCCATCCATCATTGAAAGTTTGATTACGTGGGAGCAACCTCATAAAGGACTGAGGTACCTACATATATTTTATGTAGTAACTAGTATCTGCCTACGGCTTTGCACGTGTTTTTTTGATGAAAACGAAAGGCTATTTCTATACCATGGGCCATATGGCACATAGGCAACCCATATGGCCGTTTTCATAGAAAAAACACGTGCAAAGCCGTAGGCAGATACTAGTTACTACAACGATAATCGTTGTAGTTTAAAAAAGTCCACACATCCATACAAACTTTAGCGTTTATAATTAATATTACTAAGGAAACATTTGACGCCTCCTTTACGAGTTTAATACGACTGATGATTCGATTCGGATTCAATTTCGAGTCATCCCGTGACCACGGCAGTGTAAAAACCTGTTGGTCCTGTTATCCTAGTAATATTACAATGTGAAAGTAAATATAAATACGTATTTTATTCATAATCATATAAAGTTTTACTTGGTTTGTTATAGGTGGAGAGATGTGAAGCATATTTTTCTAATAATAATAGGACTTTTATTCAATGCAGCAGGTTTTTATTCAGTGTTGTATTAGGTAGTTATGGTTATTGTTAAGCTAAGAGATATTTTTGTAAAGTTTATTGGAATAAAATATTAATATCATTTCCGACTTGGTTGTTTCTTTCTTAATACATTGTCCTATCTATTTTGCAGCAGAGCTAGATCCTTCGTGTATAATATTTCTTCCAACTTTATTCAACTTTAATAACTTTTATATCTTACGATATGCAAAAAGAATATTATTAAGTTTAAAAAGCAAGGTGTAGGTAGTTACTACAGGCACATACCTTTTTGAACTACATTATTTTATAATAGTTACAAGAGTGCAAAGTTTCTTTTTAACCGCGTGCTCAATTTTGATGACCGAGTAAGCGAAGGATTCTAAAATTGAATAAATATCAATATCATAATTTGAATCCTGAGTCTAGGTAAAATTTTACAGTTTACAATACCCCCTCAGGGTTAACTACATAGCTTCGCTATGTAGTTTCGGTTGAATGAATTATTTTTCATCCCTCGTTGATAATTTGCATCGTTCGTACCTACTAGTCCGATTTCTAAAAACTGTTTCACAAATAGATAGCTTCATTATTTCTGAGTGATATTTGTTATTGAGTAAATGCAACATGCGTGAAGTCGCGAGATAGATCTAGTAACTGTAGGCGAACTTAAGGATCAGCTCGCTTCTATCAATATCTTACAAATTCTCTCCCAACTTCGCGGCATCCTCGAATTCCCGGATAGTAATACAAAACTGTCACGAAGTCGCGGGCAGCAATTACCATTAGCTGGATAGTGTCCCTTACGGTATGGTTACGGGACGGGTATAGGTAAGGTACTGAAAGCTGGCACAATTCTCTTTTAATAAATAATAAATTACCTATTATTTATATATAAATTACCGATTATCCAGCTTTACTAGTTAGTAAAGCTGGATAATCCATACAACATCATCTAGCCCCAAGTTAATAGTTATAGCTACTGACATACTTAATATAATCTATATATATAAAAGAAAGTCGTGTTAGTTACTTCACTTATAACTAAAGGACGGCTGAACCGATTTAGCTGAAAATTGGCAGGGAGGTAGTTTAGAGCCAGGAGAAGGACATAGGATACTTTTTATCCCGTTCGGTACTTATAATAAAACCGTGCGAAGCCGGGGCGGGTCGCTAGTAAGTACATAATAAAGAAAATTACAATCAAGGAGTTGAAAAAATTACAACTAGTATATACAATTGAAACCATTGAGCCAATACCAGTCGGGAGCGTCCCCAAGACACTGGCTGCATACATGACATAGATAGATATTTTTTTATTATGCATAGAAACTACCAAATATTTTCAGATCTCACAAACATTTGTAACAAAGCGGGAATTGAACCAACAACCTCCTGCGTCGCAGGTGGACTTTCGCCCGTTACCCATTGGTCGTCAGTTTATTGTCTTGCTACAATTAACCACGCTAATGTCACAATTCAGTCGATACTGGACTGATGTAGTTATTTTCATCCGAAGATGTAAATTCATTCATAAAACTCATTGTTGCTACTCATGCATATTTACGAAAGGGCCGTTTTCTAAGGAATTTAACGACTTTTAATTCTAAGAAACAAAATTTCAATGTCGAATAGAATGAAAATATATAAAGAACGTGTCAATTGGTTAGACAACAATGTCGTTTGGTTAGAGTATAGACGAAAACGAAATATGGTAACTTAATAATTACCTATTATATTGCACAAAGGAATTTTCAAAATAGCAAACATGGTGTGTTATAGGTACCTATCATAATTTTTCTTTTAACACCTCTGTAATAGTTTTATTTTGTAGGCCTCCAGCTTACAAAAAACGAAAGGCAATCGTGCCAGCTCCTAGTAATTTACCTAAACAGGACGGTGAAGGGAGGACAACTTACAAAATTATAGTAATGTTTGAATGTGACAAAAGTTTGGGACAAATAATAGCCAAAAGTTCCTTGGAAATGCCCATCGTTAAATATCGTTGAAACTAAAATCCAGATTGGTTTTATGTAAAGTGAAGTCAATTTTCAATATCTCATGTTGTACCTACCTATGTCCAGCAGTGGACTAATATAGGTTGACGATGATGGACCTAAAAGATGGAACTACGTCTGAAGTCTTATTAAATATTAATATTTACCTACTAACTGTAGTTAACATTACTATACAATTCGGCATTTGTACCTATCTACTAGGTACCTACCTACATGAAACATGGTCTTATGACTTATTCCTGTTTTCTCCCTTAGAGGAAATTTCAGGAAGAAAACTGAAATAACCTATAAAATACGATCATGAAAACCTATCAGAAGGATAGCAGCTTCTTTCTATGTATTTTTAATACTTCTAATATGATCAGTAAGCATCTTGCTGTATTGATTATGTCCTACGGTGATTCAAAGACAAACTCAAAGTGATTTATTTCCTTTAGACCTTACAGGGCTCTTTGACACTTCGGAGAGTTCATAATATTTATAAAAGTATTAAATATTAAAACTAGGAAATAAAGAGATCACTTTTATTTTTGTTCACTTAAATCTTTTAAGTGAACAAAAATTGCGCTCCCAAACACGGATTGCTGATGTAGCTCAAAAGGTCGCAAAGCTTAAATGGAGCTGGGCTGGTCATGTCTGCCGCATGTCTGAAGACTTGTGGTCCAAGATAACCCAGTGGAGCGCCAACAGCGTAAGGCGCCGGCAGACCGAGGAAGCGATGGCGTGACGAACTGGATGCCTACGACGAAGCTTGGGTCTAGCTGGCTCAGGATCGAGATGCGTTGAGGGACCAGTGGGAGGCCTTTGCCCAGCAGTGGGATATAACAGGCTAGTTGTAATTGTAAATCTTTTTAAGCTAAAGAAGCGTACAATCCTTGTTAGGTTGTTAGTTTTCGAGTTGAGGCAAAACTCGTTCCAAGTTTTTTTTATCCTCTTATATTAACTGTTATTTTTAGTAAGCCTTTATGAAAAGTGTAGTTTTGACAAGTTGCTTGAATTTATATAACTACTTATTATTATTGAAACTCACTTGGCTTTTTGTTGTGGGAGCGTTTTGCCCTTTGACTGCCTTTGAGATATTCAGATTATGGCCAAATACCCTTTGTTTTCCATAAACTTATCCAGCTGTGGACGAATGTATACCGATGAGTATGGCCATTCGACATGCAAGTCGCCTCGCGAATAGGACGCCAAATAATTGTAGCAATAATGACTTGCATTGAACTTTGGTCACTTGTCGAATCAGCGTGATTGGCTTGACGACAAAGTTTCCACTCTCCCATCTTTTGATTACAATTACATTATAATCATCTTAGCTGAACTTCGTCTATTGGTGGGATTATAAATAAATTTGAGTGATTTAATTCAGGCAAAATAAGAAAAGGGTGGTAAAATCTAATACTAAGGCCAAATATTGAAATCATTTATTAAATACTAGCGACCCACCCCGGCTTCGCACGGTTTTATTATACGTATAAACCTTCCTCTTGAATCACTCTATCTATTAAAAAAAAGCATCAAAATCCGATATGTAGTTTTAAAGATTTAAGCGTTCAAAGGGATATAGGGACAGAGAAAGCGACTTTGTTTTATACTATGTAGTGATAGTGATAAAACCATTTATTATAAAGCAAAAGTATAGGTGCAAAAAATAGTAGAATACCAAATGCACAAACGTCATTTGATAGAATGGCACTATTGAGACCTTTGTTTTGACTTCAGTGGAATTCGGGCCCTGTAATAGGTAATGTTTAACAATCGCTTTAAACCCGTCCAAATTCGTTGTTTAGGAGTTGTTTTTTTGCAGAATAATGTTTATCAGAATAATCTTTAAAACTACGCAACGGATTTTGACGAGTTTTTTTATTAGATAGAATAATTAAAGGAAGGTTTATAAGTATGTATAAAAAGCCCGTGCGAAGCTGGGTCGGGTTGCTAGTACCTTTATATGAATACTGTAATTAGACGTGTCCGTGTTTTTTTAAGTAAATAAATAGGTAGTGTTCATGACCTGAGAAAATCAAGACATCCATCTGTAGACAGATCGTAAAAACCTTATCAGTTTACACGAGTGCAAATAGATAATGAAAGATAATTAAACAAGTAAGCCATCTTAGTTTTAAAAGGAACAGCCATTTTAATTTTAAACTGGTCTATTCAAATAGAGTTTGACATTGAAATAGAGTCTGGGGCCGAATTATGTTAACTAATCGCTTTAGTAAATAAATAAATTAATAAAAAATATCTATCTATGTATATAATGTATTAAATATATTAGTTATCTAGTACCCATAACACAAGCTTTTGAGTAGCTTACTTTGGGGCTAGGTGGTGCTGTGTGGATTGTCCAGCATTATTTATTATTTACAATGCCAGTTGTATCGTCTATTGATGTCTATAGAAGAATTTCAGAAATAAAATATTATACTATATTCATCTATTCATAAGTTACATAAATTTTATGAACTCGTCTCTCCTTTCTTTTTTTTTGAGCCACCTTAGGTATAAGTGTATAGTTATTTCTGACTATTGAACCTAAGAAATGATTACATAATAACGAAATAAAATAAGAGAAATCAAAAAATAAAATCAATAAATCAGAAAACCACTGCAAAAATGTCAGATTATATGATGGTAATGTTATACTTATATGCAATATCACTTGCATTGTATACCTAGCAGAAGTTTTGGACACCTTATTAAAATATTTGAAATTATTTCGTATTTTCTTTATTCCTTTAAGCTCTGCTTGGTTTGGAGTTTGCTTTGAGTTAGATTATGCTGTTTGGACTATCAATCATTGTTTATTTATTTTTATATAGCATTCACTAGGTTTAGCGTCATTTTACTGATGCAAAAAATCATCATGTTTTTCTGAAGTAAAAATGCAAATAAGTTGATAAATTAGGTGTGAAGTGATAATGATAAGTAATCGAGATTGTTGAGACAATAAACAGAAATGATTATTCTCATCATCATCAAATGTACACTTCAGTGCATATAATCACCAAACCAACATAATTTTGTTCGCAGGAAAATCTCTTCCCCGATAATGTTTTTAATCTTTTATTGCTCAACAAAACAGCAAGTGAGTTGCAAAAACTATTAGTAAATAAATTCAAACAAATTGTCAAAACAATTCTTTGTAAAAAGGCTTACTATAAAGTATCTGATTATTTAGATGATAAAAAAGCTTGGGACGAGTTTTGCTCCAACTTGAAAAGTAACAACCTAACAACGTAACGGTTTCCGTTTGCTTCTTTACTTTACCTTAAAAAGATTGAAGTGAACAGAAATCAACTTTTTTTCCCAGTTATTTTATGACGTGTATAAGTGTCCTGTAAGGTTTTAAGGAAATAAAGCACTTTGGTTTTGACTTTGACTTTTGATTTTGGTAAATCAAACTAAACGTAATTAAGAATGTTGGAATCTAGTCGAAGGAACGCGTGACCTTTTGAAAAATAATAATAATAGTAATGTTTCCTTTACCCGCCGTTTACTTTTATATTTATGTGCAATAATCTTATTACATTGGTCTGTCTTGGTTAGACAAGCTTGTGTTAAATAATATTACGAGTATAGTAGTACCTATTTCTTCAATAATTAATAATAAGTCATGCTGCTATTCCGGAATAATGAGATATATCAAAATAGAATATTACTCCCTCACGAGTATATTCATGTTTTGTTATGTTACTTAGGTACACATAAAATAAAACCTTAACTGATCATTTTACTTTAAACTTGAAAATTCATTTTATATCAACTTGAAATTTACAATTTTAATTGTTAGGAAAATTCTGCTATCGCCAGAGGACCCAAATCATAAAGTGCCTCTCAGACTCGACACGCTAATAAACATCTCTCGAGTTGTGACTACTGTATAGTTACAGTGTCCTGCAGTGTACAGTACTCGGCAGCAGAGCCTCAAGACAACCAGATAATTGACACTAGTGAGGACGGGCGTTCTGTCTGGTTGTGTGATATGGAAATGAGTTCGAATCATGTGAGTAAACATCATACACTACTGTTTTTGTAAATTAAGTGATGAGAAGTAGATTGATAGAAAATTCTTTAAAAAAACTTTAATAAAAAACCGTGAACACTAAATTACTTATACTAAGTAAAAATGGGCGGTCTTAACGCGCATGAGGGATCTCTAACAGACAACCTTGGATGTTTAGAATCATTGGCTAGTAATCTAAAAGGGGATCTGTGTGCTTACATATTGTTTCTATTCTAAACTTACTGTTCTATGCATAAAAATATATGGTTGTATAATAAAAATACGTTTTATGAACAAACTTGTGTGTACCTGTAATGTAATTTTTGACGAGGTGTAATTTACCCTCAACATCATCATCCACAACCTGTATCAGTCCAAATTGAATTCAAAATTATTAGTGACTAGCAGCGCCTCGCGATTTCACCCGCGGTAATACCCATTGCCGTGGGAATTCCGAGATAAAATATAGCCTATGTGTTATTCCAGACTATAATCTACCTCTGTGCCAAATTTCATCCATATCCGTTCAGTCGTTTTTGCGTGAAAGAGTAACAAACATCCACCCATCCATACTTAAAAACTCCCGCGTTTATAATATAAGTAGGATTAATGTTTTGCCCTCGATTCTAGAGTAATAATCAGACGAGCATCGAGAGCCAGGACCCAGGTTCTAAGCCACCTCCTCAGCCACCTCCAGACAGCCCCAGGAAACGATATGTTCTACACCCTGAGAAGGACAGCTATGACTTCGTTACAGAGAGACATGTGGAGAAACCTACGAAGTATGTATAATTTGAGCTAGTTACTGTATTGTATAATAACTTTATGAACAGCAAAAATTACATTCAAGGAATAGAAACAAATTTAAACTTTACAATTCAATTGTAGTTCAAATTTGTTCTACTATTGAGCTAAGTGTAGATAGTTGCAAACAGTGTAGAAGTAGCTCAATGATCCATAACAGTACCAGTTGGCAGCGTCCCCATGATACTGGCTGCATTACTTTGTTTAAGTTACAGATAAAGTATTTTATTAACAAAGTAAATTGACAATTAACAAACAAATAAGAACCAGTATTTACACTTGAAACAGTTAACAAGGTATCTGCAGACTGTTACAAGCAATCTAAAGGTAGCTCAACTGATCAATAATTATGTATCAATACAAACGTAAAAATAAATGTCAAGGGAAACACAAACAAAAGAAAATTCTGAAGAAAATTCTGTTTCAGATATAATAACAGAAATATTGTCTTACTTTGGAAGTTTAGTTGTAAAATAAGTACTATAAGACACAGATTTTACAATATAAGGTCAGTACCTAATTTAAAATAGTGAAATTCGTAAAAATGTTTACTGAAGAAAGGATCGATACGGCTTTTAAAAAGACAAGAGAACTAAAGCTTCTTAAAAGTGCCAAGAATTTACAGTAAAATTAGTGACATTGGGAATAAATTACTCAAGAACGTAAAAGAAACTCTGTCAATAAGAAATAACTCAGTAAAAATAATAATTTAATTGTTTTTTGGTGCAAAGCAAACACTGTTTGGTAAGAATACATTATTCTAATTACCTACTTACCTTGACAAAGATAAATTCATGCTAATAGGTTTTACGCTTGATGATAAGAAAATATAAATTAACACAATGTTTTTACTCGGTTACCGACGGGGAAAGGAAGAAATACATTCGTTTTATTACAACAAAATACACACACAGGTTTTCTTCCTTGGGTATGGGACAAAAGATTGAAGCGAAAGGAAAATCAATTATCACTTTATTTCTTACCTCTATATTATTTTGATAGTATGAACCTATAGTATTAAATTCGACTTGTCGAAGTGCTTATTTTGTAAGCCTAAAGAAATAAAGATATTGATTTACTTGATATTTCTGCGTATTGTGTGATCCAGACTTTTATTTTAAATTTAATCGAACTAGGTACCTTCTTGATAATTATTTGTTTTGACAAAAATAAATATATTTATACATAGGCATGGTTATTGCTTTCGCTTAAGGAATAAATGGCTTTTTTTTATTTATATAAATAAAATAAAAAAAATAGCGCATGATTATCAAATCTTGTAACTAAAAAATATTTACACTTTTTTATTACAATTTAAAAAAATAGGCAACTTCATGACCAACCAACAAGAAATCAGTCCACCAATGAAATTCGCTGATTACTTGAGCGCATGAATAGAATTTAGCATAATTATTTAATGTTATCATACATTTTTAGCGACTGCGATTTATATAAATAAGTAATTAATTTAAAATAATTGCTTTTTTTGTTCGTACGAATTATTCCTTTACCTGAAGAAACAATGAAGACTAATAAAAAAAGACTAAAGATGTTTTGATGTTCGTAAGTACAAAGTATTTTTGCGTTAAATTTACCTCTTTACTACTATCAACTATGTCACTACACATACTCCAAGGACATTCTACATACAGTAATGAAGGCTAATAAAAAAAGTTTTGCTATGTTAAAATATTTTTTTATGTCGACATAACTCTTAAAATAATAATATTTAAAACACACAGTAATAAAAAATTCAATAAATGTAAAGTCAAATCAAACAGAAAATTAATGAAAATCAATAAAATAAAATCAATCAATAAAATATAATTACCATTAATATTTTATTGATTTTATCAATAAAACATAATTATCTATAAATATAATAGATCAAATATTAGGATGTTTTTTTCAAAGTATTTTGCGTTGATTTTCCCCTTAAATTTGGCACATTTGGCAAAACATGCTTCAAGGGCATTTCTCTCTAAACAAAAGTAGGTAAATAGTTACAATATCTACAAGGTCGGATCATTTAATGACTTATTGTGACAATGATGTCTTATAAATTCAAATTGGGATGGGAATGTATGGCCGTGGTGTCACGTCATCAGATGGCATGGCAATGATGCGAAATTGGTTATTGTGTAGAATATAGAAGAATTGTACAGCTTTCGTATGGCTTAGCAAATTATAGGATTTGCCAATATTGCACATAATAAAACATCAGCAGTGAACACAATTGTATAAGATCCTTAGCTATTACTTAGAATGGATAAAAGGATAAACATTTTACAATTTTTTGCCTTTCTAAATCTATGCTAGATGTTTTATACAATACTGGGTGCCACGTAACATGTATCTATGTATACTAAGCCAAAGGTGGTGATTCCGTATCCCGAGAACATCAACTTTTGATAAGTACAAGGTTTTTTTTTTGAGTATCTTTTGACAAAAACATGTGCTTTTTTCCTTAAATTCTTTATATTTTACGCATATTCATAAGAGTGTTTACTTCAATGAATGTATATAATTTTTTAGGCCAAAACAAGCAACGGAATAGTTACCTAATGAAATAATTAATCATGTGAAATAAAACAAAATTAAAAAAGAAACCGAATAGCAAAAAAAGTTTAATTTTTCAGGGAAATTTAAAAAATATTCGACATTTATATTTTTTTATAAATGTGGATTTATTTGGTCTCCCAAATCGCCCTTTTCGGGTTACTAAATATGTTACGTGGCGCCCTGTAGAGTACCTCTATAAATACATAAATAATGCTGGACAATCCACACAGCATCATCTAGCCCCAAAGTATATGAAACTAAATCGGGTGAGTAATACCAATTATAAATGTAGGTATAAGTTTTCATTGTCAGTGTGATCTGCGTTTGTATTTATTAGTTACTATTTTTCTAACTCTATATGAATAAATATGCTTTTTTCTAAATGAAACATTATCATAAATTTTCGGAGATTCTGGGAAAGTTCTCTCTTGGGGTCTTGGACTTGTTTTGTTTTAATTTATTTGAATCTCAAAAGAATTTGTGATATTATTATAAACATTTAGGTATTTTTTCAGACGTTTCAACATGTTTACACACTATCGTGGTCACGGGATGACGTACCTAAATATTTATAATTATGTGTTCATATTTCTTTAAACTTACGCGAGTTTAAACAAATTGTGATATCCTTTCCAGTACGCTCGAGTCAACTGGGCACCTGATAAAAGGATGCCTCGGCGGAGGTATCATGGGTATCCACGAGGCTTACATGAAATGTGGCCTATGGACCTCCCTCATCGTCACCATTGTTTTCGGATTCTACATTACGTACTGTATTCATGTAAGTAATTTAACGTTGACTTGCCACAAAATTAAGAAAACCCCGGAAGGGTCCAGCGTTTTGATACGCGGGATTTTCCGTGATTGTAAAAGTCACAAACTTGTAAGGGGTAGGTACCTAAAGGATAAAATGGATAAAATTTATTTATTTATTATTTACTTCATTACCAAGACTCCTCTGTCGTTCGTCTGTCCATAACCAGGCTGTATCTCATGAACCGTGATAATTAGACAGTATACATTTTCACAGATGATGTAGGGTAAACCACCCTATTGTTGGCATCCCCCCAATTTATTGGCACTTGAGTATTTAAACTATTTATTAAGCAAGCTGTACGGTGGATCAATGAAAAAAATATTTAAAAAATAATTGGTAGGTTTACTCTTCACTTAGCTGGCAGAGTCATAACATGATATGTCATACAAACGGAATTATGATCTTTTGAACTTAGCGTCTCATCGAATCCCGCGAAACCTCTTCAAATTTTATTTTTTTGCTAAGGTTAATGGTTTTCAAAATAGTCTTGTTTTGGTATCATATGAGTATCCGCACAGGCCGAAAGTTTTTGATGAATGTGGTAATAATTTTACAACATCATTATGCGTAAAAAATACAATTTATTTATACTGATTTCTTGTTTTAGGCTGTGCCAATATTTGGTATGTAGAAGAGACATAATTCTAATTTATTGGCAGCCCTGCCGATATTTGGATTTTTTAATGAAATTGTTTTTTGTTATCGAAGGTTCTAATTTAAGAGATAAAAGATTCGATATTGCTTGTGTATTCCTAGTTATGCAGTTTATACCGTCTGTCCAAATTTTGGCACCATGTCATTATAGAAAAATCTAATTATTCCCTAATTTAAACAATACTTAAGTAATCCTGCCAAGCCGAGTTTTTTTCAAATTTTAGGTGCAAAACTAAGAAAATCAAATATAGGATAGACAAATAAAACAGATAAACATTTTATTTATACTTTGTCAAATTACACGCCATAATTTTTTTAATTATAATAAAAATTAGTTTAAAAATATATTAAATTTAATTTTGTTAAAATTTAAAACTCATCGTAGGTGTAGAACGTCTTCTCTACAAGCCAGTTTTTTAGACTTATTTTAAAACTTTCGAGACTCGGTGTGCCCCTAACCTTGTCTGGGAGCTTGTAAACAAAAAAAAACTTGCAATTATTAAAAAAAAAGATAGAAAATGTGCACGTCCTTTTGAATAATATGATTATTGTGACGAAGTAATCATTGACTCACAAGCTGCTCAGCCAAGTTTTGTTGATATAACTGAAAGCGGACTGATTTATGATCCACCCATGTCGCGTGCCGACTCTCCAAACGAAATAATAATTACAGACTCGCAAGACAAAAAAAAATCTAATTCGGAATTGGAAAAGATCTTGGCCGAATATGAAGACTTTTAGAGATTAGAAGTTGAGGTTTCAATCCTAATAACTTTATTAAAGACTGATTTCAATGTCAATATGATATTATGTAGGCGTACCTAGGAATATGTAAACTGGTTAGATATTATTATAGGCACGAAGAATATTATAAGTACCTAACAGGTACATCAGGTACATAATAAACCTTTGTCTAGATCCTATGAATTTTGTTTAATAAACCCTGATGTCAACCTGGGTATGTGGGGCCAATAATAGGATTACCTTTACATACCAATTATTGGCATTAATGCCAATAATTGGGTTTCTATGTGCCAATAATGGGTCAATATCTGCCAATAAATGGTATAGATACACGTTTTGAAAAAAAACTTAAATTAATAATATTGCGCGTAAATATCCCGTCTGTTAGAAGGTAAATAACATTATTTTATTACAGCTCTAATGTCTGAACGCATTTTTAGGAATATTATTTCAGTGAATTTTGATTTTCAGGTATTTTGTTTTGTAACAGCGCTTAAAGTGCCAATATATGGGTGGTTTACCCTATTTATGTTGCCGCTATAACTAATACTAAAAAACCAAAAAATAAATTATTAAGGGCTACCTCACAATTTTTTTGCCGTTTTTATAGACGGAACCCTTCGGGCGCGAGTCCAACTCGCGCTTGGCTTTGAGCGATGCTAAGTGACTGTCGAATATTTTTTTAATTAAGAAAGAAAGAAAATACTTATATTGGTTCACAGGTTTAAACTACTATTAAAATAAAAACTTTATCAGCTATTTTATAAACTAAGACGACAACACCAACACCACTGCATTTTTCGCACTTTTTTAATCAGTGTGTTATTTTTTCCAGTTATTAGTAAAATCAGCACAAATATTATACAAGAGGCTCCATCTTCCGTCCTTGTCGTACCCAGACGTTGCCGAGGCTTCGCTAGAAGTGGGGCCCTTTCCTAGTTTAAGAAAATATAGCAAATGGTTTAGGTGAGACACTATTCATAAAACTTCTTATGCCATACCATACATATAAATACAATAATACTTAAGTTTCATTGTAATTTATGGCTATGGCGCTTATTAGGGGAGGCCTATTTAAGAGCAGTGGACTGATATGCCTTGATGATGATGATGATTAATCTAATCACACTTATACAAATGCGTGAGTTTGGATGGATATTTGTTAACTCTTCACGCCAAAACTAGTAAACGGATCGAACTGATTTTTAAAGAATTTCAATCCGTTCAGATCTGAATATCGTCCGTTCAAATTTGAAAAGACGTAGGTAGTTCTAGCCCTGGAATAAAACAAAGACTAATTTCATCTTATCATCATCATCATCATCAGCCTATATTAGTCCACTGCTGGACATAGGCCTCCCCTAATGAGCGCCATAGCGCCCTGTCTTCAGCTTGACGCATCCAGCATCTGCCAGCAGTCCTTCGCAGATGGTCATCCCACCTGGCCGGAGGGCGTCCTACACTACGTTTGCCGAGTCGCGGTCTCCACTCAAGAACACGTTTACCCCAACAACGGTTGTCGGTTCTTCGCGCGATATGGCCGGCCCACTGCCACTTCAACTTGCTAATTCTATGAGCTATGTCGATAACTTTGGTTCTCTGTCGGATGTATTCATTACGAATCCTATCCTTCAGAGAAACTCCGAGCATTGCTCTTTCCATAGCTCGTTGAGCGACTTTGAACTGGTGGACCAGCCCTACCGTGAGTGTCCACGTCTCAGCTCCGTAGGTCATTACGGGTAGGACGCACTGATTGAAAACTTTCGTTTTCAAACATTGCGGTATGGATGACGAGAAGACTCGACGTAGTTTTCCAAACGCTGCCCAGCCCAGCTGAATCCTCCTCTTGACCTCCTTCTCAAAATTGTTTTTACCTAACTGCACAATCTGCCCAAGGTAAGTGTACTCGGAAACAATTTCGAGAAGGTGGCCTTCTACGACGACCGGTCCTGGATTAATGTGGTTATTGGTCATGACTTTGGTTTTATCCAAATTCATGCCAAGACCGATGCGACGTGAGGCTGAGGCTAGGCCGTCCAACATGTGGGTCAGCTCCTCTAGCGACTCCGCCATTAAGACTATGTCATCAGCGAATCGTAGGTGTGAGATGTAATTGCCGTTTATGTTTATGCCCTTACCTTTCCAGTCCAGCGTCTTAAACATATCTTCCAATGCGCTCGTGAACAGTTTCGGGGATGTGACATCCCCCTGTCTCACTCCTCTGCGCAATTGGATGGGTTTAGACTGCTGGTCCTGTACTTGGACCCTCATGGTGGCGGCATCGTAGAGACACCTCAGCACCTCGATATAACGATAGTCTACTTGGCATCGCTGTAAGGATTCCAGAACAGCCCAGGTTTCGACAGAGTCAAAGGCTTTCTCATAGTCTACAAAAGCGAGACACAGGGGCTGATTATACTCTTCGGACTTCTGTATAATCTGCCGCACTGTGTGAATGTGGTCTATGGTGCCATATCCTCCGCGGAACCTGGCCTGTTCCGGTGGCTGAAACTCGTCGAGTCTCCTGGCGAGACGATTCGTGACCACTCGCGAGAACAGCTTATGGACGTGGCTCAGGAGTGTGATGGGTCTATAGTTTTTAAGAAGGGTTTTATCACCCTTTTTAAAAAAGAGCACCACCAAACCCCCGCTCCACGCCTTAGGAGTTCTCCCACTGTGAAGGACGGTATTAAAAAGGCTCTGTAGCTCCTGTATAACGGGGGCTCCTCCTGCCTTCAGAAGCTCTGAAGTAATACCGTCCTCACCCGGGGCTTTTCCATTTTTAAGCTGCCTCAGAGCTAACACGATTTCATCTTGACTGATATCTGGCAGTTCGTCGGTATAGTGGCGTGTCAGGGTGGCTCTAGAATCATGGTCATCTCGCCGGGAACGAGGGGCATGTGCAGTGTACATACGGCCATAGAAATCCTCTATCTCGGCCAAGATCTCCGGCTTCGACAAAACGGTCCTCCCATCGTGCGTTTTAAGCTTCGTCAGGTGGCTCCTGCCAAGCTGCTGAGTGAATACTTTGGACCCTCGGTTGCGCTCTATCGCCTCTTCAATGAGGCGTGTGTTGGAGCTCCGAAGGTCGCGCCGTACCATCTTCGCGATTCGCTTGTTCAGGTCTGACCTCTCTGACGAAGTCACTTGGGTGGTTTCCCGTCTTCTTGTCATCAGATCCAGAGTCTCATCCGAGAGTTTGGACTTCCTGCCAGTACCTTGTTTTCTGCAGAATTTAATGCCCTCATCCCTCAACGTTTTGACCAGATTGGTAGGTTCTCGTCAGCGTCATCAGTGGGTTCCAAAGCAACAAATCTATCCCCGAGAAGCTGCTGAAACTTCTCGGTGCCCGCCATGATTTGGATTGGATTAGGTCGGAGCGTGGACTTCACCAGACGGTTTCTTTCAAGCTTTAAATTGATATTCAGAGTGCCTCGGAGCAATCGGTGATCAGATCCGGTATTGAACCTGTTGATCACTGAGACATCTCTGAATATGTGCTTGCTATCCGTCATGATGAAGTCGATCTCATTTTTAGTCACAGACTTCGCCATGTCCACTTCCTTTGGGGCTGCGGGGATTTCATCTTATAATAGGATATAAATAGCCTTGAAACAACTTTCCATAGAAACAATGCATGCAAGATCGCTGGTTCTACATACAAGTAGGTATAAAGGAGGTTATTTTAGTCAATAAAGAATTTTCGCAGGTCATGTTGCGTCATAAATAATATTTACAAACAACTCTAATACAGCCCCAAATGCTTGAAATTTGGCTAAGTTGATATTTAGGTACTAAAAACGAATGGTGCTCAGAACCTCGCGCTTCAAAACGTCGAGTCTGAGAACACCGCGCTAGTTTACGCCGCGCGAGAGTAAGGTGAGCGACTTTAAGTCGAGTCTAAGAACACCGCGCTAGTTTACGCCGCGCGAGAGTTAAGTGAGCGACTTTGAGTCGAGCTATACAAAACCGCGTGCTCACCAAAGTGAGTCTTGGAACGGTGCGCCATTTGAAGTCGACTCTGAGAACGTCGAGCGTCACGCTAGTTGATTTTGACTTACTATTGAAATATCTCTATATACATACATACATGGAAAAGTCTGTGTGAATGTTAGTTATAAGTAATCTCCGTAACAACTAAAATTATATAAATGAAATTTGGTACCTACTTAGATACTTTATGACCTAGAATAGGACATGGGATACTAATTTGGACATTTAAACCTCTGAATTAAATAGGGGCACGGGGCGCAGCTAGTATACACATAAAGCTGTAGAGGTCCAATTCCTCTACATTGAAAAAAAAGCCATAAACCGAGTCAGGGAGATGTAAGAAGTATAATAACTGATTTAAATTTATTTCAAACATACAAACTTTCACATTTATAATTAGTGGGATCAGTGCTGCCAGATGGAATTTGAAAAGAACAGTAGAAAGTTCAGTTAAAAATCAGTAAATTGGAATAAAAATCAGTAGGTAGATATTAATGTTTCCATTATCATTCATTTCACAATTGCAGCTAAAAAAAAAGAAGGACGCCAGCCAATTAAAAAATGCGAGAGTGGTCTAACGTTGGCGCCTCCTAAAAAAAAAGCTTCGCCGATGCGAGTGATAGAATTGAGATGGGGCTTCAGGTCCGCCAGTCCTAAAAGTTACTATTTAGTCACGGAGCTATAGGCGCTCGGGAAAATCTGGTAGATTTCACGAAATTCTAGAAATAAATCAGTAGATTGAAAAAGCAGGTATAGATCTACTGCTAAATCGGTAGATCTGGCATCGCTGATTCGAGTGGGATAAACCAAGAAGCATGTAAATTATTTAGTATTATACCTACTTGAACAAGATACTGGCCACTTCATATATATTTTTTTTATCTATGGTTACAACCTGCAGGGCTAGCATGCGCGCCCACGAGAAGCTTTTCTCGTCTTTTTTCTCGACAAAAATGGCGCTATCTCGATTTGTCGACCGATGATGTTAGCATGCGACACCAAATAGTCGTCATGTCTCGTCACGTGAATGATTTGGTGAATGTTTATATCACAAACTTTATAGGGAAACTAAGGCTTATATTATCTGTGGTAACTTTTCTCGTCAAACGCTAAGATGCGCGCCCAAATTTTCTCAACTTTTGACAGTATAACGCGAGAAAACTCTCGTCTTTCAATTTGAGCACGAGAACTCACGAGAAGATTTTCTTGATTTTTTTCTTCGAGTCTCGTTGCTCATGGCGGTCCCTTATGAAGAACTAATTATTCATTAGCGGTGTATAGTAACAAAAAATACGAAAAAATAGAAAGAAAATTTACTCGAAAATAAGATGTGTTTGCGATTGTCTGGATTTGTATAGATAAGATAACTACACTACCTAACGTGTAGGTTTTTATTATTATAAAATATCTGTAAGAGCTTACTTGCTCACATTTTTCTTGACATTGGTCTAACTAAGTTGTTGTAACAGAAGATAGATAATGAGCTTATAGGACTAATTATAAATATAAGAACTTTTGTACATACTTGCTGGCAAATAAACGATTATGATTATCCTAGACACGTGTATTTTATTATAATTAAAATAATTTACGACAGTAAAGTTAGGTGTACAAAGTAAGGTAAGTAGGGTAATATTATAGGTTAATAAACGGGACGTTTCAATAAAATAAAAGCGAGATGACGCGCGACGTTTTCAGAGTCGACTTCAAATGGCGCACCGTTCCAAGACTCACTTTCGTGAGCACGCGGTTTTGTATAGCTCGACTCAAAGTCGCTCACTTAACTCTCGCGCACCGTAAACTAGCGCGGTGTTCTTAGACTCGACTCAAAGTCGCTCACCTTACTCTCGCGCGGCGTAAACTAGCGCGGTGTTCTCAGACTCGACGTTTTGAAGCGCGAGGTTCTGAGCACCATTCCTAAAAACTATACGCATAGGTAGGTGCTACTACCTACTACTATTCAAGATATTTATTTACTTCTCTTAGGTTATCAAAACTACCAAAAATAGCACACAGTCAAAATTTTACCATTTTCAGGTACGCAGTAGACACGGTAATCTGTATAGACCTATTCGGCGCATGCTGTGTCTACCAGATCATAATAGCGAAGACTATAAAACAGCTGATTGAAGACCAAGGCACAATAGACATTGTAGAAGACGAACTGCCTCATCTAAGGCTCTATATATTGTCTCTGCTGGTACCAGTGCTTCTTCTTTGCATGATCAGGACGTTGAAGTATTTGGCGCCATTTACACTGATAGCCGATGTTTTTATTGGTAAGAATAGCGACCCACCCCGGCTTCGCACGGTTGTATTATACACAATAATCCTTGTTCTTGAATTTACGGCGAAATCCGTTGCGTAGTTTTAAAGAAAGACAGCGGGAAGCGACTTTGATGAATTAATGATTAGCTCTTCTTCTTGTGTGTTCTATAAGCGTTCTCATCATTTTGAATGCAGTTCTTACAATATAATAAATGCAAAAGTTCGTATGGTCGTTTGATCCTGTTTCATGCAAAAACTACTCAATGGATGAGGCTGAATTGAAAAGACGTTATTCTAGCCCTGGAATAAGACATAGGCTACATACTTTTCATCCCATAAATCAGTTCCCTAGGGTTAGAAATAGCCTTGAAACGTTTCCATAGAAACAACCCGTGCGAAGTCGTCGGCAGACTAGTGTCAGATAAATCGAGCTCTGGCAACTTTGGTGTAGAATCAACGTACTACAAAAGCCATTGAAGAGTTTGTTGAATTGTTTGAATGGTGGAGAAACACATTTTTAGACAAATGAAATGAATGAAAAGGTATGACTAATTCAAGCCTCTGTTTGGTTTGAAGATAATATGAAATTCATTTTCGAGATGTATTCAACCACCGTGAAGTGTCTTTTCTATGTAATACGTCTTAGTGCGGACATAGAACAACGCAAAGTCAAAGTGCTTTATTTCCTTTGGACCTTAAAGGACTCTTGGACAAGTCAAAAAGTTCATATTATACTTTATTTTAAAATCAGGATATGAAGGATAACTTTGATTTATGTTAATTTCAATATTTTTTATAAGCGAACAAAGAATCCTTTCCTTAATAGGTTGTTAGTTTGTTTTAGTTTTTAATTCGTCCCAACCTTTTTTATTTTAATCCTATACAGAAACGAGACGTCAAGATGGCTTCTCGAATCTATCGTCAATCTGAACTATATGATTTCTTTCCAGTCGCATGTGTGGTAGCCACAGTGTACTACAGCATCAGAGTAGCACCACCCATCTCTACGGTGCCAGCGTGGAAGAATACGGAAGGATTCTTTGAATTTTGCGGCATTGTAGTCTTCAGCATGGAAGGAATAGGAGTGTCGTTACCCATTGAAAATAATATGAAGGATCCGTCTAAGTTTCCAAGGGTTTTGTGTATCGGTGAGCTATATTTGGAGTTATTGGCCAATAGAGCGGTTCAATTAATAGATTAATAAGAAAAAGATGTCACCTAATGACATCCTAGAGAAGGCAAAAGAGTAAAAACATTTCTAAGATGGGAGGATGAAATTAAATCTACAGCAGGCAATCCATGGAAGAGAAAAATACACTATCTACTATGTAAGAATCTGGGAGAGGCCTTTGCTAATACGCACGCGAGTAAATATTATAAGATAGTTAAGTTAAATGTTGCTGATTATAAAAATGAAAACTAGCAGTTTAAAACTGATTAACTATTTTTAATAATATATATATAACTAGCGACCCGCCCCGGCTTCGCACGGTTTTATTATACGTATAAATAAATATAATACTTGAATCACTCTATCTATTAAAAAAACCGTATCAAAATCCGTTGCGCAGTTTTAAAGATTTAAGCATTCAAAGGGACATAGGGATATAGGGACAGAAAAAACGACTTTGTTTTATACTATGTAGTGATAAACTACATATTGTTAATATAATATATAATCCATATCCATTCATTAAGGGATACAGTTTTGATTTTGAGGACTTTACAAGGCAGGTCATCAAAACAGAGATGGATTTTGACCGTTTTAAAATATTTTTTTATTGTTTTCAGCTATGACCGTGGTGGTATCATTTCTGATTATGGTGGGATTCTTCGGATACTGGGGCTTTGGGGAGCTCTCGCAGTCGCCAGTAACCTTGAACTTTCCTTCTGAAATGTGAGTATTTCTCTGAACAAATTTTATTCAGTTGATAAGAAAAATTGCGTCACTAAATATACAACCAGCTCATGCTGAGACAGGGACTGTTTTGTGACTCAAGCAAGCTGTTATATTTCATATTGTACTTATTATTTTGTTTTACTTCTTTTATGTGTTTGAGTTACAAATAAAGCTTTTCTATTTTTATTTTTCTACTCAAATCTGTTTCATTATTGAACCACTTGAAAACCTTCCTTACCATCCACATCAGATCATCGTTGTTGCCTAGTCATTTTTCCTAAATTGAATAATTTTCCTCAGATTCCCAACAATCCTCAAATGCCTCATGGCAATAATGATCTTCGTGACCTTTGCCCTCAACTTCTGGGCCCCCTTTAACCTTGTCTGGCACTATGTGGCAAGGTTCCACGACCCCAAGAGGCACTGGGTGTGGGAGCGCGTCTACAGAGCCTCCTTCATCATCGTCATCACAGCTATTGCTATCGCCTTCCCGAATATGGGCAATTTGATGGGACTGGTAAGTAAAACTTCTATTTGGAAAGAAGCTATAATAATTATAACTTCTGCAGGACGCTTCATAAAAAAAGTAAAAATATTTAAAGCTCTAGTAAAAAAAAAATAGCCTACACTCAGTATTCAAAAACAGTTTAGCTATAATCTATAATTTCAGTAAGTATTTCAAATTGATGAATTCTGAGACTGCCCCCGGCTTCACACGGCTTTTTTCTTTGGAATTTTTCCCAGAATTTTTACATCCTAAAGCAGGAACTGGTTCATGGGATTAAAAGAACAGGCCTACAATTTCAGACAAAATCGTTCAGTAATTTTGACGTGAAGAAGTAACAAATATCCAAACTTTGTATATCTGTTTACTTTAAATACCTTTACTGCTATCACCAATTCGCCTACCGAGTTTGGTGAATTTTGCAAAACCCTCTATTTTGGGGAAGGCATTTTCAGTGTGATGCTCACTAGCATTGTAAAGGTCTAGATCATAGGTTATTTATACATGAAAAAATTGTACGTTTTAGGTTCGAAATTGTTCGTCTAATATAAAAAATTGTACGTGAAGTTTTCATTCAAGACTAGAATGTCGGTTTGGTACAACGCTAGGGAGCATGCTCCCTAGCGTTGTATCATATTTAGGCTTGTACCTAAAAAACTATGTATGATAGGAGAGAACTGTAATGTGTAAAAAATTGTACGAAATATGTTCATGCTGTAGACAAAAGATCGGATGCTCTACGTTGAGTTTTCAATTTTTGTTATTTTCATCCAAATAACATGAATCTAACTTGGGGTAAGCTTCACCGTCCTTTAAAACGTACGTATATCATCAGTGTGAGTGATACTCGAGAGTTTTGATACCAGATATTTAATAATAATAAAGCAAACGTACCAACATACTGTAATATTAAATTTCACCTTCCCTGCTCGAAAAGGGTATATATGCGTTATGTAAACCTAACCGAAAGCAAGTGACTGTAGCACTACTGTCTAAAAAAGGTTATGGTTTTAACAAAAAAATCATAACATTAGAAGATCAAGTGCGAGCCAACTTTGACAAATTTTCATACACATTAAGTAAGTATCTAGGTACTTACAAAAATTTAAAAGAATAATGAAATTGAATTTAAAACATCAAAATAAAATGTATGATTTTTTTTATTCGTTATTCGAACTTGCCTCTGTTCATCAGGGGTGCAGGGGTATTCAGAAATTCCATTTCCGAGCCTTCGACTTCGACACAGATTCTCTCGAAATTCAAATTAAAGAAATGAATAATATAAGAGATTCATTATTAAAATTCAATATATCACCAAAAGATCCACGATGTGTTATGATGTGTATTTTTTATAAAATCCGGCCGCAAATAAGGGTTTCCAGCTGTTAAGGATGAATAATATTTAATTTAAAATACTGGTGGCCTAATTTTGATAAGCAACCTGGCAGACCTATATATGTTCTCCTTCTTACAAATAAACATAAAAATTTGGCCTGAAGCAAAAAACGATGAGCGGGCTAATCCTGCAGTCGGATCTCGTACGGGGTTGATGGCATAGAATTTCATCAACTTTTAGAATTTGATGACATTTCGTAAATGATTTTAACTTTACACAAAATGTCTAACTTTAACTTTTATGCACCTCATATTTTTACATTTCTGACTTTACTTGGCTGTAGAAACAAAGAGGTTATTTTGAATATCGAAGTTCTCACTGTACGGATCTCTTTGGTATATTTTCATACATTTCATTTCAATTTCGGTTAAGGTTACATGACGCATAAGGGATCCTTTTCGAGCAGGGAAGGTGAAATTTAATATTACAGTATGTTGGTACGTTTGCTTTATTATTATTAAATATCTGGTATTAAAACTCTCGAGTATCACTCACACTGATGATATACGTACGTTTTAAAGGACGGTGAAGCTTACCCCAAGTTAGATTCATGTTATTTGGATGAAAATAACAAAAATTTAAAACTCAACGTAGAGCATCCGATCTTTTGTCTACAGCATGAACATATTTCGTACAATTTTTTACACATTACAGTTCTCTCCTATCATACATAGTTTTTTAGGTACAAGCCTAAATATGATACAACGCTAGGGAGCATGCTCCCTAGCGTTGTACCAAACCGACATTCTAGTCTTGAATGAAAACTTCACGTACAATTTTTTATATTAGACGAACAATTTCGAACCTAAAACGTACAATTTTTTCATGTATAAATAACCTATGATCTAGACCTTTACAATGCTAGTGAGCATCACACCATTTTCAGTAGTTGGCGTGATTCCTGAGATGAATAAAATTAACTGAGAAAAAGTAATTATGTAGATATTTAGGACACTTATGTATCAATTGACTTGCCAATGATTTTAGTGTAACAAAATGGTGAATAAATGAAATACTGATACATTAAAACTTGTAAAAAATATACAAAGAGTTGCTGGAATCATTCTTCTCTTTTCAGCTTGGAGCATTCTGCCTATCCAACATCGGGTTCATCTTCCCAGCACTAATAGATCTTCTGGTTGTATGGGAGAACCCAGGGTTAGGATGGATGAAATGGCGTCTCTGGAAGAATGTCTTCGTGATGGCGGTTGGTGTCCTTTTGTTTCTCGCGGGCACATACTCTAATGGCAAGGGATTGATCCTAAACATGTAGACTAATCTAGAAAATAAAGGAATAAATGTATGAAGTCGTAATTTAAGATATTATGTCAAACACTTGTTTGAAACTTCAAAAAACTAAGGTGGTTGAGGTTTGCGTTTACAAAAAACTTACCTATTTTTTTTAATTTCTCTAATTTCTCAGTCGATTGTTGATCGTTTTATTGATTCCTTATCTTTTGTATAAGTAATAAATAATTATGAGCAGGTCTCAAAACAAAGTTGTTCCGATTGATTACTTTAAATACCGCAAAACTTAACAAGGAAAATACGAAGAAGTTCCAATCAATTCCAATACAATCTCATGTATTTATTATATTCATCATCATCATCATCATCATCAACCTATATTAGTCCACTGCTGGACATAGGCCTCCCCCAATGAGCACCATAGCGCCCTGTCTTCAGCTTGACGCATCCAGCATCTGCCAGCAGTCTTTCGCAGATCGTCATCCCACCTGGCCGGAGGGCGTCCTACGCTACGTTTACCGAGTCGCGGTCTCCACTCAAGAACACGTTTACCCCAACGGTTGTCGGTTCTTCGCGAGATATGGCCGGCCCATTGCCACTTCAGCTTGATAATTCTTTGAGCTATGTCGATAACTTTGGTTCTCTGTCGGATGTATTCGTTACGAATTCTATCCTTCAGAGAGACTCCGAGCATAGCTCTTTCCATAGCTCGCTGGGCGACTTTGAACTGGTGGACCAGCCCTACCGTGAGTGTCCACGTCTCAGCTCCGTAGGTCATTACGGGTAGGACGCACTGATTGAAAACTTTCGTTTTCAAACATTGCGGTATGGATGAAGAGAAGACTTGACGTAGTTTCCCAAATGCTGCCCAGCCTAGCTGGATCCTCCTCTTGGCCTCCTTCTCAAAATTGTTTTTACCTAGCTGTACAATCTGCCCAAGGTAAGTATACTCGGAAACAATTTCAAGAAGGTGACCATCTACGACGATCGGTCCCGGAACAATGTGGCCATTGATCATGACTTTGGTTTTATCCAAATTCATGCCAAGACCGATACATCGCGAGGCTGAAGCTAGGCCGTCCAGCATGTGGGTCAGCTCCTCTAGCGACTCCGCCATTACGACTATGTCATCAGCGAATCGCAGGTGTGAGATGTAATCGCCGTTTATGTTAATGCCCTTACCTTTCCAGTCCAGCGTCTTAAACATATCTTCCAATGCGCTCGTGAACAGTTTCGGGGATATGACATCCCCCTGTCTCACTCCTCTGCGCAATTGGATAGGTTTAGACTGCTGGTCCTGTACTTGGACACTCATAGTGGCAGCTTCATAGAGACACCTCAGCACTTCGATGTAACGATAGTCTACTTGGCATCGCTGTAAGGATTCCAGAAAAGCCCAGGTTTCGACAGAGTCAAAGGCTTTCTCATAGTCCACAAAAGCGAGACACAGGGGCTGATTATACTCTTCGGACTTCTGTATAATCTGCCTCACTGTGTGTATGTGGTCTATGGTGCCATATCCTCCGCGGAACCCGGCCTGTTCTGGTGGCTGGAACTCGTCAAGTCTCCTGGCGAGACGATTCGTGATCACTCGTGAGAACAGCTTATAGATGTGGCTCAGGAGTGTGATGGGTCTGTAATTTTTAAGGAGAGTTTTATCACCCTTCTTAAAAAAGAGCACCACCAAACTCCCGCTCCACGCCTTAGGAGTTCTCCCACTGTGGAGGACGGTATTGAAGAGGTGTTGTAGCTCCTGTATAACGGAGGCTCCTCCTGCCTTCAGAAGCTCTGAAGTTATACCGTCCTCACCGGGGGCTTTTCGATTTTTATTATATATTATATTATATATATTTTTATTATATTATAGTACTGTATTTCTGTATAGGATAAGTGAAGATGAAATGCCATGTTGTTATGTCACAAAATACTAGCGAAGTGATAGTATTTAAAAATAAAAGATCGGGAAATGAAAATATATTCCGTGTTTTATTTTTCCTGTGTTTTGATTTTAATGTAATCACGAAACCTTAACTTTGTTTATACTATACCTACACTTAACCCTAGAATAAAATTTTAAACATAAACCTTCTAAAAATAATAAATAAATGTCACTGGTAGGTATAGTAGGTAAGTTAACCCAACAAGAAGATAAGAAGACATAAACTTAAAATCTACCTTAACTTTTTGATATTAACAATTTGACCAACAGTCTGCCATTGACTAAGGTTCCACAGACGCAGCAGAAGATACCGATGGCCATTAGGAAGATGGTCTTCCACAGCCTCCACTTGTACCTGCCGAGACCTGGCCGGTGCCAGATCACAAGCAAGTAGATTATATTCGGCAATATGAACGCCAGGTTGGATAGGCAAAGAGCACCAATCTAGAAATAACAAAGGATTAGAATACGGTGGAGAATCGGCCTTTGTGGCAATGAGGGGAGGTCTATGACCTATGACGTTCGGCTGATATGATGACGATGATGATTAGGAAGGCATTTAAATCCTACTAATATAAACGCAGAAGTTTGTCAGTATGGGTGGATGGATGTTTGTTGCTCTTACACGCAAAAACTACTGAACGGATATGGATGAAATTTGGCACAGAGATAGATTATAGTCTGGAATAACACATAGGCTATATTTTATCCCAGAATTGCCACGAGAACGTGAATTATGCATGTGAAACCACGAGGCACTGCTGGTTTACTATATTAATGTAATCATAAATAGAAAGTCGATAAGGATCAATGAAATTGGTATCCAACACATCTGTGTATGTATATTTCGCCCAATAGTGGCACGTGTTAGTGGTTCATCTTATCCACTAAAAATGTTACGAAGCTGTGGGAAAAAATACGAAGATATTCTGCAGAGCTTGTTGCGGTGTTCGGGATGTTTTCGATCTATAGTAAACATATCTCTCTCTGTAGTTGGTATATTAGGGCAAGTTAAATCTAGCGAGCTATTTTAGCTCATAATAGAAAATTAAATTATAATAATTTGGTCGCGATTATCGAAATCGACGCAGAGAACGGTAATACAATATTGTGTAAAAAATATCGGTAATCTAGTAGCCATGATATAAGCTCTGCTTAGCTTGAGGCTAGATAATACTGTGTATTGATGCTGTGCTTAGGATTATTTATCATTTGAAATGCAAAGAAAATGAACTTTATTTCTATACACCTTATTTCTTTTTCTTATATTTTGTTATAAGAAAAAGAAATAAGTTTAAAATTTGACTGGTCTAATTGCCTATTTTGTAAGCCTAAAGAAATAAAGTTATTGATTTCTGATTTAAAATTTTAACAACTTACAAATCCCATCAATGAATTGATATTAGGGAAGGTGATAGCCAGGATAGCAATCACAGTGACGAAGAGGACTCGGTAGAAGTACTCCCAAATGAGGAGCTTCTCCTGGTTGTGATGACCCTTGATGTAGACCCAGCAGAGATCAAACAGGACCCAGAAACTGAGGCCGTGGGTGACCAGAAGCATGAAGGCAACTAGACCCTTTGCGACCTTTGGGACACTGAAAACGGTATACTATTTGGTTAAATAGTTTAGATATTTGAAAAATTGCATCAATGCAGTTTACACCAAAACATGGATTGTGACGATTATAAGCCATTTCTTAAAAATAATATATCTAACTGTCACCACAATTACAGGAACAAATCGAAAATCAATTAAGATTACAATAGTGCTGTAAAGACTATACTAAATTCAATTGATTGCAAGAAAAAAAACTATAGTAGGTACATTAAACAAAGTGAAAAATAAATCAAAATCATTAAAAACAAGTTCAAGGTATATTAAAAGTTTTTTTTCTAGCTTCCAAAAATTATACAGAATATTTTAATTAATTATGATTGAAACCTTCTTTTACACTGTTTATGTCTGTAAATGGCTCAATTATAAAATTTTAGATTGTTCCTAATCCTTGATTGTAATTTTCTTTGTTAATATAGGTAATAACAGTTGTTTAGACAATTTGAATCGCGACAATCTTTGAAACTCTTGACATGTAGATACCATTACAATATTTTAAAGAAAGCTCAATGAAGTCAAATTCAAACATAATATCAATCATATGGATTGCTATTTCGTTTTAATTTGACGGTATTGCAGCTACAATGTAATTTATAGACGCATAAAACACAAAACCACAAGATAGACGTGAGATAAACACAGCTAAAAGAAGCCCGTCTGAGTTGAGCTACATTATAGGTAAATAGTAGGTATATATATACCCGCGGATTCGTATGCGTTGTTTGGAAAGATTTCAAATACAAAATCAAATACAAATACAAAACGTTGTTGTTGAAAATAATGTGTTGTTACAATGGAGTTGGAACACTGTCACCTGTAGTAGCTACAATGTAGCTGTGTTACAGTGGAACAGTTAAAGCTATCTATAAACAGTCAAAGCTACTTCTCGGAACTCATTTATGAGCTGAAAAGTAGCCTATATGAGCCCAGGGCCATAACTACATCTTTCCAAAATTTTAGCCCAATCCTTTCAGTAAGAAGTTTTTTGCCTGAAAGAGTACTTGCCTAACATCCATAAAAACTTACGCGTTTATAATATTAGTAGGGAGGATGATTTTTTGGTATAAAACTCACATGTTCATAGGGAAGTTAACAGTAATAGGAGCATCACAGTTCTCCAAAAATGCGGAGTAGCCAAAAAATGCCATGGTAAATGTGCAAACCATGATTGAACCCATTCCTGGAAAAAAAATATTGCATGATGGAACTTAGACGTAATTGGTGATGATCAAACTAAAGTAAAGAAAGTATTACCTATACACACACCCTGCCTGCGATCTAATAGATCTCATTAGGTAGGTAAAGCTTGATTGAGTTCGAGAAAACAAGTGTTCAAGTTAGGGAAAGTACCCATGCTATCTGACCTGTTTAGAGCGGGGAGAAGGTAAACCTAAGTAAAACATCTATTCGTGGAAACTGCTTAGCTTTATTTTTTTTAAGTTAGGTATTTTATATTGTAGTTCTAAAGGTCTTTGTTTTTCCTAAGATAAATAAAAAATAACAAACTATATTTGCGGGGTCCAAGCCATTCAAGATATATTTAAATACTATGGCTTTTAGCGCATCTTCAACTCATAAGTGTGAACACTGAAGTTCCTTTGCTGGGATTTCAGCAGGGGTCGACATATATAATTTCAATATCTGTCTACATCTTTAATCTATATTAAGTATATCAGTCATCTAGTACCACAAGCTCTGCTTAGCTTGGGGCTAGATGATGCTGTGTGGATTGTCATATAAGATTAAAAGTCTTACCTAAAGAAAGCACAAGTGGAAATCTTCTAGGGTTCTTCATATTGTTTTCAACTGGCAAAACAATGGTCGCGCAAGACATACTGAACACTATCATTCCGGTGAACTCGAAGAAATCAGCAACGTTTCCTGACATCTCTAAGTGCTCGAACTTAGGGTTCAGAGTTGCAGAATAGTAGATAGCCATACCCATACAAAATACTGAAAAGATATGCATAAATATTATTTCTCATAGTCCAGAGACTAAGGCAATGAGAACGAGCGAAAGCGAATGAGTGGGATTCGACGATCGGTACCGCATATTCATTCGCTTTCGCTGTTGTTTCAACAATAAACGATGGCATGAGAACCCCAGCGAAAACCGGCGATGGAGCACGGTCGATGGCGATCGAAGGCCCTCGCTTGGTTTCGCCATGGCACCGCAAGGTTCGTTCGTGTTCGTTTGTTCACTTCACTTCACTCGCTTTCGTTCGCTTGGTATAGAGCCATCATTACACAAGCAGAACATTGGTTCTTTGTTTCTGGTTTACACCACTTCTGCATCCGGTTTATAAATTCACGACATCTCTGGCGTAGCGGTTAAAGGACCGCCTGCGACATAGGAGGTTGCGGGTTCGATTTCCACCACTAACTGTAAGGCAATAACAAATACTTACCAATAATAGCATTAGCGACAATGGAGAACGGGGCGAGGTATTTAAGATGTCGGATGAGGCAAATCAAAATAATAGGAATTATCATTCCCAGCAAATAAATCCTGAGTCCTGGGTACCCTGAAAGTTAAAATAATTTTAATAATCACTACATAGTATAAAACAAAGTCGCTTTTTCTGTCCCTGTATCCTTATGTCCCTTTGAATGCTTCAATCTTTAAAACTACACAACGGATTTTGATGCGTTTTTTTAATAGGTAGAGGATGATTCAAGAGGAAGGTTTATATGTATGATAAAACCGTGCGAAGCCGGGGCGGGTCGCTAGTGTATAATAAAATAATTCGCCTTTCAGTTTCATTTGTTTACTTTATTAAATACACACAAGATTATACAATTTTTTTACAAATAATGGACATGTACAAAGGCGAGCTTAACCCTAAAACTTTTCTTACAGCAAACCATAAAAAGGTATGGAGATAGATTAATCGATAGAATATACAAATAGATAAAATGATAATCATTGATTTTCTTTTGCAACAAATGGTTGCAGTGAACAAATAAAAAATAAAATAAATTTTTATTTAGCAGCAAAACAAAATACATACAAAAAGCTTAACCAAAACATAAGGGTAGATATATCGATTTAGATCTAGGTATTAAGTTCCTAAATTGTAAACAAAATTACATTGGATCTCTAGGTGTTTAGGTACTATACCTCTAGTTACTAAAAAGTGGAATAAAACACTAACCTAACTAAAATCAAAGATCACATTGATTACTTGAAATTTCTGATGCATCCTTGCATCCTTGTCTTGAAAGGTCCAATGAAAATAAAAGTAATCACTACATAGTATAAAACAAAGTCGCTTTATATGTCCCTATGTCCCTTTGTATGCTTAAATCTTTAAAACTACGCAACGGATTTTTATGCGGTTTTTTTAATAGATAATGGTATTCAAGAGGAAGGTTTATACGTAGGTATAATAAAATCGTGCGAAGCCGGGGCGGGTCGCTAGTTAAGTAATATAAAGTAATTCAAGAGGAGGCTCATATGTTTAATACACTGTAGTATATTTTGCTAGCATATTATAAAAAATACCCAGTAACCAAGTCGAAAATAGATACATACCTCCCTCTCCTTCAATAGAAGTTTTCAAGCTGTTTTCCACAAGCTGCTTCAAGGATTTCGCTATGATGAGCTGGTAGCAAGCGCAGGCTCCCAACAAATCTAAGGCCAGTACCGCATCGATGTAATATCTGGTGAGGACAGGTCAAATTTTATAAAACAGCGCATCAGCAATGATGGGTGATCGATGAAGGAACCTGTTTTCCTCATTGATTATCCTCGGCGTTTACGCTCTTCAATTCAACACAGTGCCTTGTCGTAAAAACATTTTTATTTTATTTTATTGCTATACAGCGGGGCAATGCAACTAGCGTCTTGGATGCTTCTGACTGATATTGACCATCAGTTGAGCTACAATTTAAACAATTGAGTAACTTCTAGCCTTGAAGTAGTAGTAACTAATAGCCTCTAGATTATTTGGACCAGTCTTCAGTTAGCTCAATTGTTTCTATTGTAAATACCTACTGTTTTAAATATGTCCATTCTTTAGATGTAATCGTCTTCTTTTCTTTTCTCTTGTTGTCGTTGATACAATAATGATAATACGACTACGATACAATAGATGATAAGAATAAATCCTCTGAATAATTTTCTAATCTAAATTAAAATTCTAACCGCAATTTCATAGAGTTCAGCATAACTTCAATACTGTCTTGCGAGTTCTTGAGTAGAGACCACAGCTCAGCAAATATAGCACCTATAAGACGCCCTTGCAGCAGATGGGATAACGATCTGTGAAAGACTGTTGGAAGATGCTGGATGCGGCAAGCTGAATACCCCTTTGGCGCTATTTAAGGGAGGCCAGATGGGATGACCATCTGCGAAAGACTGCAGGAATTTGCTGGATCCGGCAAACTGAAGACAGGGCACTATCCTACGAGTCCTACGTTCAGTTCGTGCCCTACCTTAAAACCTTGGAGTATCTAGATATCTTCGGATTGGGGAAGCAGCACACGGCAGCTTCTCCTACGTCGGCGTACGTCATCGATGGTACTGTGGTGCGTTTGTACAGGATCTGCGCGGAGTGTACCAATAACTGGAAATAACATAAAATACTTATATATTAAACAATTAGCAACGTACGTAACTGCAAAGTTCGTGTTCTATAGTTTTATTTATGTTTAACTTAGCTATCACTTAACCTTTCGGAGACCCGAGAGGTGTACCTAAATTTAAAAACAGCGCTGCATACATATATATGAATATACTGCATGCAGCAAAAGCTTAGTGTAGCTTGTTAGTATTGTAAGTCTGTTTTGTAATATAATTAGTCTAAAGACAACACGATCGACACGTATTGGAAATAAAAACAGAAGGCACGCGATATATCTTAAGATATATGATTTTTGGACCCAGTCCAAACCAAGTTATTTTTGGGAATTCCACCCCAAAGAGTTATAAAAAAATATTTTAAACCAAAGCCTAGGGCTAGGGTATGGCAGTACGCTACACGCGTGTCATATTCCTCTTGTTGCTAGTGCTATTTGTCAACAGCTTGCTAGGTTAATAATGCATGAAGAATGTGTAACGACTTTATTCAATTTGTTAAAGGTTTAACTAATTGAATATGCGTGAACTGCACTTAGATTAAGCAAACCAGTAATGGATCTAGTTGAACTAGATTGCTGGAAAAACGCGCAAAGTAATAAATAAGTATTACTTTAACTTCATTAAAAAACAAATTCAAACTAGTATTTAAAATTGAGCTTACAATCTAAAGGCAGCTCAACAGATTCATATCAATACCAGTCATTGCGTCCCCAAGATATTGGAATTGGAAACGCTAGTGTATTAAAAATTCAAACCTTCCTCTTGAATCATTCTAAGTAATAAAAAAACCGCATCCAAATGCATTGCGTTGTTTTAAAGATCTAGCATACATATTTAGATACAGACAGAGAGTCGGCGGCAAGCGACTTTATTTTATAATATGTAGTGATAAGGTGGTTGAGAAAAATACTTACATACATGCAGTACCCTATATATAGTCCAAAGAAGACTGTTAGTGGTACGGCGACGGCAACTCCAGCCTTCATGTAGGCCACATGACTTCCTAGAAGACCGGCCCCCAAAGCACCCTTTACCAGATGAGCCACTGACCCGAAGAGACTGAAAGAAAGACAGATTAAGACCTTTTCTAGTCTTCTAACTCCAATTTATACCTACAAAGAGACTGTCGTTCATAGCCTTACGAATCTGTATTAAGACCTTTTCTACTAATTCGCTCTCCTTCGCACTCCTAAATACCTAAAACTAGGCTGTCCTTCATGTGCCTGCTAAAAATCGTATCCCCGATAGTGGGTATATTTGGGCTGCGGATGATAATTGTAAAGAGCATCAAGAGTTTATGACCTGACCTTACTTTACTAAGAAATCCACCAAAATTGATATCTAGAAAAAACACAAATCCAATGAGATCCAAACAGATTTATCTATTAATCTCTTGGCGATTTTCGTGCTTTCTACTCTGGCACTTATAGTGACCCACCAGACCAAAGGCTTAATAAAACTGGCTGGTTCTTAGATCCTAATAACTTTACTCTAAAAACTTTGCTCTTGATGATTGAAAAGGGCCTCGAGAAGGTTCGAGAAAATGTCATCCTTTTCTTGAAACTTCTCGAGACCCTCTGGACTTGGCATGGCCATTGCACTACCATGCCCTAGATGAAGGAGCTAAGCAGTTTTCTTACTTATTCGTCTTAACACCTTCACGTTTCTTAACATAGTCGAAAGCATCTTCTTCCTCCTTTGTTCGTGATACCACCTGGAAACTTCCAGGGATTTTGGCCTGAAAAAATATAAAGTTGTTTTTGAAACAAATAGCATAAAGTATTTACTAAGATTCCCTTCCAAATAGTCAGTCTAATAGAATAATACAGGATGAACCAGAGGTCAAATAACTTTTATATGACTTGTTTGCAACCGTATGCGTTTAGCTTAATTAAATAAATATTAATAAATACTAGTTTTTTTTTTCTATTCGTTGATGGCATTTTCGTTGTTAATAAATGTATTCAATCGGATATTAAGTATATCGGATATTTAGTATGCCATTGAATTGGTTGAACCAACAGGGATAAACATAGGATAAATTAAATGTAATAATAACTTTAATGGAATATTAAAACTTGCCTTTTCATTCATATTGAAGGAGAAAATAATTAAAACAAAGGCCTATTTTCCCATATCACCAACTTTCACTTGACACTGTATACCTACCACATACCTAGGGTTTACTAGATATCGATGTAGAGATAGCATTCCATTGATAACTCAATGCAGGTACAGAGTTAGGTGACCTGACTTTTTTCATTGCAGTTATTTCACTTTCATGAAGCAACAATCCTTACAACAATAAACGCGAAAGTTTGTATGAATGGATGTTTGTTAATCTTTCACGCAAAAAGCACTGTACGGATCGAGTTAAAATTTTGAACTGACATGATTCTAGCCCTGGAATAAAACAAAGGCTACTTTCTATTCCATAAATCAGTTCCATAAAATAGAAATAGCCTTGAAATGTTTCCATAGAAACAATGCTTGCGAAGAATATGATTTAGGAACTAATAATAACTGTAAATGAAATGGATCAATGTGGTAAAAATGGACAGATCTAGATCAAATTTAAATGGAAGCACGCGAGAAGGATCAGTTTTTAAATAATAAAAGAATCAATAAATCGGACAGAAAAAAGTTGTAGTACACACACAAAAATCATCAAGTGTGTCGAATTTTATTTTGTAGGTGAAACTATTTCCAATCTAGGTTCTATATAAATTTGATCAAAATCGGATCTTTTGAGTTATCCTTAATATCTAATAAATTACCTATTTATTTGACTTGGTTACATTAGTAATGTTCTTGTATTAAAGTCTAGTAAATAGTTTTTCATAATAAATAACGCTAAGACATTATACCGAAGCGATATAGACACGATAAAAAATCGTTATTATGTCTAGTTTGATGCATAAAAATGAGTGGGTTGGCCTTGCTTCACAATTTAAACTTTCTACATAGCATACGCTATGAAGTTCCACGACAGTATAATTTAATCTACCTACTTTGAAACTAGGTAAAGGAGTAGAAAAAGCACTTTATTGAAGCTTAAGACGAAGATTTAACCCGGCAGGTCTTATTTCTCTCGATAAAATGAGACAGTTTGTGGTACAATATACTAAAAAGTGGGAGCGCGTTGAACTCCTTTGTATGCTACGAAGTCCAGCAGCGTAGCTTCGTAGCACGCTCTACGAACCTCTACGAAAAGAAAGCTCAAAGTTCTAAGTTCTTTATTTCCTTTAAAGTCTCCACACACAGAAGCCTCCGCTCCGCCTCCGCTCCGCCTCCGGCTTCTGTGTGAAGACCTTTAGACCTTACTTGTACTCTCTTCAGAAAATTCACAATTTTAATTATATATGAATATAATTAAAACTGTGAAATAAAGAGTTAGGTACAGTAGAAAACTTTGATTTTAGTTAACTTCGTAGATAAGTGCTAATGAGGATAGATTTGGCTAAAGAAGCGAAACTTTTACGTTGTTAGGTTGTTAGTTTTATCTGATATTTTAAATAAACCTTTTTGTAAAGTTAACCCTAGTGACAGAGCAAAGAGATAGAACGGTAAGAGTGGGAGAAAAAAGGGAAACTTGTTTATATTTAGTATAATATGGCAGTAGATGTATATCTCGATTGGTAGAAAGGTGTAGGAAACTCAAGCCGTTTTTATGCACGGAAAGAGCATCTAGGGTATATGTATTTGATCGAAGTTTTGTATGTTCACTTATCTATTTACATTCATTCCACAACTTCACACTAATATTATAATTGCGAAAGTTTGGATCGATGGATGTTAGTTACCTTCGTGCTAAAACTACTGGAATGGAAATACTGAAATGTTGAATAGACGTACGTACATAGTTCTAAACCTGGATTATTTCAGTTTGTTTTATGGCATAGGCCATTTTCCATCAATTTTCAGACGCAGCTAGGTTCTACCAAGGGTGTTCTGTCTGTAATCGAACCCGCCACCTCCTGGGTCGGAGGCGTTCCTTTACCCGCTGTGCTACAGAGGGTGTCAAAATCAAATCAATCAAAGACTTAATACACCTCTGGAATATTCCCATTATCAGAAGATTGGAATCAAACATCACCGTGAAACTTAAATCAAGACGTGAAGAATGAATGAAAGTTTGGTCACGCCCCAAAAAATCTTTTGTTAACCATTCTTGTACTGTTCAGATGTTTTTGACGATAAAATAATGGAAATCACAATAGAAAGAGTTATATTACTAGTGATTGGTTTTGCAACTGTGATTGACACTCGCGTAAGAAACATATTTCAATTTACTTCTTTAATTATTGAAACTAATGTAGTGATAAAAATGGCAAAAGTAGAACTAGCGATAAGTAATTCTACGTAATTCTCAGCATTTTCGTGTCTTGGTGTGGTGATTTCGTTCTTTTTGCTTTTACATATCGAAAGTGTATTACATCAAAAAAAGTTATTATACAGGATTAAGTGAACATATCGAAAGTGTATTAAATCAAAAAAAGTGATTATACAGGATTAAGTGACTGACTAACAGACAAAGCATAGCCTAAACCGCTGACCTAGAGACTTGAAATTTGGAGTGTTTATTTCCATTCGGGTGCAGATGTGAAATAAGAAAGGAATTTTGAACATTTGCACCGGAAGAGATCCAAAAAAGGGGTTGAATATGAAACAAAAAAAGCTGTATTTCAGAAACTGTTTATAGAAGACCGTCAAAATTTTACATATATTTCTGTCTTTCCTGATTTTTTCCTCTTATAGCAAAACAAACACTGTTTCAATGTTTTCTGAAATTTTGACAAAAATTTGTTTATCGTGTTCTTCGCGGGTGAAGTGGCGGGATATTGTGTACCTTAATTTCAATTTAAGCAGAATAATTATATAATGGATCTAAGAATATAACTCGATCCATTCTCTTGGTGGAAGATTAGGCAGAAAAAATATAAATAAAATAGGAAGAACTGACTTTACACTACAGCGTGATAATGCAGCCATTGTCTTGGGGACGCTTCCGACTGGTATTGATATGGATCAGTTGAGCTACTGCTAGACTGTCTACAACCGTCTCCAGTTAGCTCAATTGTTTCAATTGAGTAGATATATATACTAGTTTGGGGAGTTTCGCTCATTGGGGGAGGCCTATGTCCAGCAGTGGACTAATATAGGTTGATGATGATGATGATGATGATATACTAGTTTTAATTTGATTCAATTCATTGATTGTAATTATCTTTGTTAATTATCTAATAACTAATCCTAAATTGTTTTACTAATCCTGAATTGTTTTACAGGCTCTTAATAGCACAAAGGCAGAATTAAGACATAAGCATAGCAAAACAAGAAATCGTACTAATGTCGATGTAGTCACCAAATCAACACAAACAAAAAGAGATCTTCAAGAGGCAAATGAATCGATGGATCTGACAGAATTACTAAATGTGAAGTTAAAAGGATTAATTGGAAAAGACGATGCCACTAAATTGGAATTCATCAAAAATATCAAAGAGTATCTAGGTGTCAATTCCTATGAGAACAAAGAAGATGATGCAATTGAAGCTCTACGCGCAGGAGGTAATGGTGAATATGCGATGGCTGTTGTGGAAGGAGGGGCTAATAATGATAATTTGCAGACTCTAGGATTTCCAAGACAAGGTAAGAAGTTAGTCTTAGTTTTTTTATTACAGTGGTAATCATTTCATAACATTCCAAGTAGGTAGTTGATATAAAGTAGGTACCTATATTAGTATTTTGGATGCAAGTAATCAAGTATTTTACAGACGCTTGTATTAAACAGATTTTATTTTAAAAAATCCTATTTCGTTAGGTATGTAAATTTTGTAGTCCATACAGGTACAAATTCACAGATTACAGAATTTGTAATCTGACCAGACCGTCAATAATAAAGCCTTAACAGGACTTAGTATATAGGATATATACTTAGTATAGTACATACAGGTACCCATTTCAGTTGTAGGTAGAGACCTAGACAGAGATCTATACTATAGTACCTATACTATAGGTATATAATTATCAATATAATATAAAAAATAAAGTGATAATTGATTTTCAGTTCGCTACACTCTTTTGTCCACTAGTGGAAGAAGCGAATTAGAAACCACTAGCACGTGTATAACTTATGTGTCTAATAGGTACATGTTTGCCTTATAAATAATAACAAACTATTGTCGGTGTGGAACTGAGCGACATCTGGGCAAGCACTTACGGCATTGATGTTATCATTTATGGAGTAATATGTACATATGTTGGGATTAGATAAGTAGGTACCAAACCAACTTAGATTACAAGTAAGCTCTGCTTTGTAAGAGAGGATAGGCAGTAGCAATATCAAAAAGAGGCTCTAAGATTGAGTTGATGATCTAACTAATGTGTATGAGAAATCTAATCTATCTATTGAGGTCTTACTTTTTTAAAGTTTGAAGATCCTGAAAATCTGAGTGATTTCTTTTCTTTCAGGTTTACCGAATCGCTTACCAATATTACCAGGAAATTTTTACCGCCCTGCGTTGCGAGGAAGTTTGTTAAACCATCGTAGAATAAATAGATTCGTCGGGAACAAGCCCCAATATTACTCGAGGACCTTACTACGAGACGTTATGCAAACCCGAAGAAATCAACCAGAACTGCGTATCCCAAAGCTAAAACTTCAAGCAATACAGCTAAAACAATCGAATATGCAACAACTTGCAACACGGCCATTGCAACCTATGTCAAGTTTCCCGCTGCAGAGATTGGAATTGGAAAACGCTCTAATGCTGAACAATCAGGAAATTCAAAATCCTGTGTTTGAATCCAACGATAATGCCTATCCATACGAACCTATTAGGAAACGTTAAAAATAAATACATTTACATTTAAATAAAAACAAACTGTTATAAGTTATCAGTTTTTCATTTACCTTCTCCTTATTCGTAGCCTTATCCACATTTTTTTTGATTTTGGATTCTGGACCAAGTTACGCATTAGAAATATGAAAAGCGCCATCTCTCCCAAACTAAGCTAAGTATTATAAGCAGATAACTAGTTATTTACTTAATCGCTAGATGGCACTATGTGAAATTTATTCGAGGGCAATTTCGGCTTGAGTGATAGATCAGCTGATAATGTTAGAGCAAAATTATCGCTTTGATCTAAGCTTTGATGGAATGTCGCTGGAGAAAAAAAATATTATAATACAGGCTTGTTTGCTAGATACGAAGCACTTTAAAGATAGGTACCTATTTTGACAGTTCCTTAGTGCTAGATATAGACTAGGAATTAGTACCTTCCTACCTACCTAACTACAACGGGTGATAGACGTGCGAGTAAGTTCGCGTACTTGTGACTCGACGACACTTTTCGCTGGTGTGTCGCCGTAAGTACGCGTACTTTAAAACCGCCGCCGAGTAAGTTCGTTGACGATCCGACAAGTTTGAAATTTTGCTCGTAACGCCTCCGCTCGTACGTGTGGCAGCATTGCGAGTATTTGCGAGCCGCGAGCCACCAATTATTTACAAAATAATTATGAAAATCTTCCTTCTCTTCACGTAACTCTCTTACTAAATTTACATGTGATGTGAGCAACGCTCTCAATTCTGTCTGTACACACAATTTGGAATATCATCTTTTTATTTTGTTTTTAAAATGTCATCATCATCGGCCTTTAACAATGCTGGACATAGGCCTTCGGTCGGTAGTAAAATTATTTAAATTTTTAATTTCGATAGGTAAGTATTTTTTTAAGAGTGTGAGTAAGCTTCACGTGTGTCATGTCATCGACGACGTCAAGCCGAATAAATTCGCGATCTTAAAAACCGCGTACTTACTTTAAGTTCGTAGTTCGTATGTCTATCACCGACTTTAGAACTACTATAAAATTATCTACAAAAAATTTTTTTGTTTTTTTTTGTATTTTTTGTATAAAATTATCTGATTAGTAGGTATTCAGAGCAATAATTGACCTCCTTATTAACGAGTTATGTTGTGTGTGTTCTAAAGGTCAAAACACACAGAGGCCGGAGCGGAGGCGGAACGGAGGCGAAGGCGTGGCGGTTTTTCCGCCGTCACCGCCTGCGGTGTGTGTGTAGGCTTTCATAGGATTCCATAGAATACAACTCGCACGCCTTCGCCTCCGCTCCGCCTCCGGCTTCTGTGTGTTTCGAACTTTACTGTCAGTGTCGTGTTGTAAAAAAATTTACTTATTGCTTCAATCAAACCTGATCCACGCCAAGCCATTCTAAAAGAAGTTGAAGTTTTTGTTTATTTGAAATTGATGTTTTCATGTAATTACGAAAATTTCCTGAATATTCTTATTTTTCCACTATGGGTAAAAGATATTACTGTGATTATTGCGATAAAACAATGTCTTGCTCACCGTCTATCATAAAAACGCACAACAGCGGCTTAGCTCACCAGAAACTTGTTCAAGAACTAAGGTTCAAGAATAAAGGTAAATTCTCCAATTTTACTCGATATAAAATTAATTTAATGCCATTTAATCCAAAAGGATAGAGAAGAAACAATACCACATATCTGCTCATAGGGTGCCTTCTGCCATTTTATCCTACTAATATTTTAAACGCGAAAGTTTGTAAGTAAGTATGGATGGATGCATGTTTGTTCCTCTTTCACGTAAAAACGAATGAACGGATATGGATGAAATTTGGCAAAGAGATAGATTATAGTCTGGAATAACACATAGGCACATTTTATCCCGGAATTCCCACGGGAACGGGAATTACGCGGGTGTAACCGCGAGGCCCCGCTAGTAAGGAAATAGTTTCAAAAGTTTTTTCTTCAACTTTTTTCAGATCCAGAGACAATTGTATTAGAGGAATCCAAGAAAACGCAGTGTAAACGCTTCTTCAGTGGTGAATGTCGTTTTGGCCCAATTTGTAGGTACTCGCACTATTCTGTGGAACAAATTGATGCACTAAAACACTATGGTAAGAGGAAGACATTAATATAGATAGTTATATGTAATGGTTTCGATAACTTACTGTAGGTAGGTATATTTAACATATTAGTGTTTAATTTAATTGTAACTAATCACTACATAGTTTAAATAAGTCAACAACAACAAAGTTGCTTTTTCTGACCCTATTTCCCTATGTCCCTTTGAACGTTTACATCTTTAAAACTACGCAATGGATTTTGATGCGGTTTTTTTTAATAGATAGAGTGATTCAAGAGGAAGGTTTATATGTATACTTAATAAAAATGTGCGAAGCCGGGGTGGGTCGCTTGTATTTCATAAGCTTTAATTACAAATAAACTTATTTGATTTGATAAAATAAGTGCTTAGTTTTAATAATAACCAATCATTTTCTCGTTTTCAGTGTCAACAAAAAATCTTGCTAAAAACATTGTCACAAAGCTGTCTTTCCAAGATTTATACAACAACCTGCAGAAAGATAAAATGTCAAAGCAAGATGATGGCACCACGGAACTGGTAGACCAAAATGGCATAACCCATGTCCTGCCCTGGACTTACAACCCTGTTTTAGAGAATTTTGACCTCCCTCCTAGCATTAGGAAATTTGCTCTTGATGATTTTGACAAAGCATTACTCACAAGTTGGGGTTAAAGAAGGTAACATGCTTCAGAAGCTAGTCAATATAAATATTATCCACACAGTCATCTAGCCCCAAGTTCAATAGACCTTGTGTTATGGGTACAAGATAACTGATATACAGAGTGGATAAGAAAGTTTTTTTTGTGATTTCTAGGTACCTATTAGGTGATGGATTCACTTAATAATACAATACATTACATAGATACATATTTTTTGTTATAGACAGAACACACCCAGAACAAATATTTGGAAATGTAATGTTTACACACATAAGATGTCATTGTGGCATCCTGTAGCACCCTATACGGTGTAAAAATAAAAGTACCGAAAACGAAGGGGGATGGCGGGGTGGAGCACCCTTAAACTAAAACTTAAACAAAACGAAAAAAATTCTAATGTCTGTAAAGAATATAAAAAAGATTTTAAAGATTATAAAGTAAGTTAAAGATTTTTAATTATTTCGCTAGCGAGCAATGGAAACACACACATTATTTATTTGAGTAGATGTTTTCCTAGTGTTGTAGATACTATTGGTATGTACCAAGATAAAAACGTTTTTCTTTTTTCAAAAAATAAGTTTGGAATCATGAATCAATCTGATTGCTACTATATATAATTCGATAGTAGTGTTTTTACACCCTGTATGAAAGCGATGACTTGTGAATAACGCAACTGAACTTGACTCTTCTTTTTCTTTTACTAGCTATTTTATATATAAAAAACAATAATCATAAAATATTATCCTGACCTCGTATACCTACCAAATCCACTTCTTAGGTAGGTACATAAATTTCAATCATTTCAACACAAGAATTTTTATTAACAGCACGACATCTGACCTTTTTCCATTAAAATGAGGTTTATACTTATTCCAGTTCTTTTCGCTGTAAGTAGAACTAAGTTTGGTAGACCAGCGCATGCTGAGTGTCTAATTCTGGATTTATTTTCTTAATTATGATTTATTTTCTTACTAGTTACCTAGGTATTCATTAATAATGGAAGTTATTTACGAACCTAGTGATCACTCTGATCGCCTTGCACAAGTCTTTCGTTTTAAACGTTTGTGTGCTTCATTGGCGATCTAAAGTTATTTTTCAGGGCGGGGCATTTATTTAATTATAATTTTTGCAACTCACTTGGATTTTTGTTGTAGAAGCGTATACTTTTAAAGATACATTAACCTTGTTAAGCCCAGTTGTGAGCAAAGCCAGTTTAGGTAATATAATTAGCCCTCATGATAATTTGAACCTAGCTAGGTATGAAGGGTACCTATCAGGCAAAAAAATCATGTTTGTTGTATCGAAAATAAATACTTAAGGTGGGCCTTAGTATTTACTTTAGGTATTTTGATTTTAGTATTTGTTGTTATAGCGGCAACAGTAAAAGGTAATTCATAATTTGTGAAAATTTCAACTGTCTAGCTATCGCGGTATCGCGGTTCTTAGGATACAGCCTGTCCCGGTGATAGACGGACGTACAGACAGCGAAGCCTTAGTAATAGGGTCCCATTTTTACCATTTGGGTACGGAACCTTAAAAAAGAAAGTTACAATCAAAGAATAGAAACAAATTAGTGGGTAGGTATCACCTAGAATTACCAAATGAAATTAAACTAACTAGGTACTGACTGATGTGCAAGCAATCTAGAAAATTCTCTAGTACCTACCTCGGAGCTAAGATTGTAAGCGTGTTTTTGACTGTTTTAAAAAAAAACTCTTTCAGATATCGTTTGACCAAGTTGTCCAAAGCTACGTTGTTAAGGGTGGAAATTATACATCGCACAGCAATGACATATATGAGTGGATATTTCAAACAGGTAGCCACGGTAAAGGTTTCGATGGTTGGAAAATGATGTTTCCGTTCAAGATTAATGGTGAATACGTACCATATATGGAACCAAATCTCACTATATATCGTAGAATTTTCAATATCGGCTTGGAATTTATTCGCAAACTGTTCCGTGGAGATGTTAAAACAGAAAAAGAACAAAAAGATGATGATCCTAAAATGAAAGATAATGTAATGACACCAACAAGACGAGCTCTCCATGAAGAAAAAATGACAGAAATAGCTAATTTTTGTAAAGATCACCAAATGACTACAAACTATCTGTATGACGAAGTACAAAGGATCAAAGCACAGAGGCTAGTAAAAGACGAATTGCGGAATATGGTAACCCATCTAGAAAATCCCAATAAGACGATTATGAAAATGAAAGTGCTGAAATATTACAACAGATTGAAGGCGACAGATCCAAATAACTTCAAGAAAAAATTAGAACAATTTGATACAAATAATTTGGCAATAACTATAACAAATAACTTGTATTAAAATAGCACAACACCATCATTTTAATTAAGTAAGTCTCTACCTATTGAAAACTTAGTTAGTCTTACGTGGTCTTACCGTCATCACATCAATAGTAGGTATCTACAAAATGATGTCGCAAGAAATCGCGCGACAAGACAAATCGCGCCTGTGTGGTGGAGGCCTTACACCTAGAACAGTGGTCGACTTCACTTCATGATATAGCAGAATAATAGCATCTTATAGCCACATGCCAAGGGCATTGTAAAATTGTTACCTTGTACTAAAGTAATATAAGTAGATGTACCTACCTATAAATAAATAAAATAACTGGTACTACATGTTTGTGGATTCAATGAATGTATGATCAGACTTTATAAAATTACTAAACAATTACTTTCTAAATGTATATATTTTATTGTGTAAAACCTACTGCTTAAGTTACTACCTTCTTATTTATGTTTCTACCGTTTATTTGCCAAATAAATATATCTTTATCAATATTCTTTATTTTTTATTGGAATTAAGAAAACAGTCAAAAGTAGTAGGTAATATAACAAATCTAAAGTTTGGCTTCAATATCACATTTGTAATTAAATTTAGTCAACACTTAAAAATAGGTGAAATGGGTGAAAAAATACTAGTTAAAAGGTAAGTATACACAGGTATAATTATCTATTAAATTGAATTATTTATAACATAGAGAAGTTTAGGCGATTCCTTTCTTAGCTTCAAAATGAGATCGAATAGCTCTGACTGTGGGTTTACCTCCACTTTTAAGGTATCCTGTAATAAAATACAAATAGGTAATGAAATTTAAAAAGTAGCCTATGTGTTATTCCAGGACTAGAACCACGTGTATTAAAAATTTCAGCACAATCCGTTCGGTAGTTTTTGCGTGAAATAGGAACAAACATCCATACTATACAGGGTTATAGGTGTTTAATGATTAACCTCGAAAAGGCGACTTGGGTAGATCGAGACTAACAACTTTTGTTCTACGATTTTTTCTAATTCAATGATTTTTTTTCCATGCTAAAAAAAATATTCTTAGCAAATTTCCAGTTCTAATCTTCTTAGCTCTATCTAGGCGTCGCAGTTGAGACATATCGGTTTGGTACATGACCTAAGTATATGTCGTATACATAATCTAGTAGGGAAAGAAAGGGGTTGCGGTGAGGCGAGCAAGGGTTGAAAGAAATGCCCGCCAAAACTAAAAAAAATTAAAACTGGAGATGTATTACGTTTTGGCAAAAGTCATAGAACAAAAGTTGTGAGTCTTGATTCACCCAAGTCGCCTTTAAGAGGTTAATCATTAGATACCTATAACCCTGTATACACACATACGTCTAAACAAACTTATAGGTTCTCAAAAACTAATTTAGAATAGTGCTAGGGATCATGGCTCCCCCTTAAATATCTTTTTAAAGGTCTTTTTATTAGGTACTTCGTGATAAAAATTGTGTTGAAAACCTACCAATGGCTTTTCGTTTTTCTGCCTCAAAAGTTGTGGATTAACTTCCTCTGTCCAAAATGCATTCCAATAGTTCTGAAAATTTAAAAGTTAGGACAGATATTAAAAACTAAGTTGACGAACTGGGTCAACAAACGTAAGTATAAAGCATTCGGTTGTTTTTAACACTCAAGGTCTCCACATACAGAAGCCGGAGTCGGAGCGGAGGCGACGCGGTGCGAGTTATATTGTATCCTATTGAATCATATGAAAGACTACACACACACCGGAGGCGTGGCGGCGGCGACGCGGTGCCATAGGAAAAACCGGCATGCCTTCGCCTCCGGCTTCTGTGTGTGTAGACTTTAGTTAGGAAGTACCTACCTACCTAGGTATTTTTATTCTCTACCTACCTATCCTAAAATTACGTAGGTAAGTATACATTGCCATTGCTTCAAAAAGCTACTGTTTTGAACTTGTTGCAGTTATGGTAAGTACTTTTTTTTGCAGAAACGGATCTGAAACCCTTTAATTAGGTAACTACCTACTTTGACCTAATTAAATTAATAATTAGGTAACAACTACCTCTAGTAGGTTGGTATGGCAAGGATATCAGATAGATAAATGTAATGTAATTCAGTAAAAAAATACCCTAATCACTAGTCACTACATAGTATAAAACAAAGTCGCTTTTTCTGTCCCTATATCCCTTTGAATGCTTAAATCTTTAAAACTTCGCAACGGATTTAAATGCGTTTTTTTTAATAGATAGTGTGATTCAAGAGGAAGGTTTATACGTACCTATAATAAAACCGTACGAAGCCGGGGCGGGTCGCTAGTTAGGTATAAATTATAAATACATATTATCTATCTATTGTCGTATATGTGTCGAAAGGGTATGTAAGTAGACAGAAAGAAGAAGAAGACCGTTTGAAGGTATTTGGTACATGACTCTGAAGCTACCCTTACTTACCCCTGTTCTTAGAATGTCCTTCTTAATAATGTCCTCGGAAGGGTTTTTAGGCTCGGCTGCGTTGAGCAAAGCGGACTCTTTAGCTATTGCTATCACCATCTCTGGTGGCGCCTGAAACATCACATGTAAATTTAGGCGTCGTTATTCTATGGTTATAAAGCTTTATGGACACTAGCAAAGAACTAGCTGAAGTGGCAGTGGGCCGACCATATCTCGCGAAGAACCGACAACCGTTGGGGTAAACGTGTTCTTTAGTGGAGACCGCGACTTGGTAAACGTAGTGTAGAACGCCCTCCGGCCAGGTGGAATGAAGATCTGCGAAAGACTGCTGGCAGATGCTGGATGCGGCAAGCTGAAGACAGGGGGCTATGACGCTCATTAGGGGAGGCCTATTATAGTCCAGCAGTGGGTGAATATAGGCTGATAACGATGATGAGTAATGACAAAAGTACCTACTTAATTAATAATTTCTTACCCATACTGGCACTGGTTCAGTCGCTTCAGTTTTCGACCTCTGAAATTACATAGAATTCAGTAGGTAGGTACCTATGTAACTACCTATCCGAAGCCGCGGGAAGAAACTAAATACTTAGTTGTCAATAAATTAATATGCCCAAAGAATAATTTAATCAGACTCATTAAAAAGGCAAAAGTTTTTAGTGAGTAGGTACCTATAAGTAGCTAGTTATAGCCTTCATGCTTGCTTATATCGACAGAACAAATTTGGATGAAATCCTACCAGGATCGAAAACACCGCGAAGCATTTGTTACTAATGCTTATTTATTGTTTCTATGCACTTCTCATCGAAAAAATCGAAACACCTCTGTAGTTTATTATTCTATGTAGGTGATATGTACCTACCTACTATTTAAATAGAACAAAAAAAGAGGCAGTTAACTGCGGTATAGCTAAATTAAGGGTAGGTACCAAATAGTAGGTACCAAGAGTAGTAGATAAATGCAGAAATTCCGATTTTGAAATCTCCACATTCATCTTACGGCATTCTTCGACTCAGAAGTGTAGTTTATGTTGGGAAATTCAGACCAGCAGAGCAGACGCACTGAAAAATACCATCCGTATCAGGTCGTTCTTCCACAATGTCAAACCAAAAATTCTGCTAATAAGCACGGTCAGAGAGTGGAATGAGCTTCCTGCGTCTGTTATCCCGCCAAAGAAGTTACAATCACGGAGTCTTCAAATCAAAAGTGAATAGTTCCTTCTGGGATCTTCACTTATTATGGGATTATAATGGCCAATGAATGCAAAGTTCCAAAGAGCTCAATTTCGATGACCGAGCAAGCGAAGGATTCTAAAATTAGAATCCTGAGCGTTACCGAGGGCTTAGACCGAGGAAATGAAAAGAGTACTACGAGGTAAAAAATCCTTGCACTCGAGTGGAACACTTAAATTTTCGGCCCACCTCAGTTAGGAAATGATTATTAAAATTTAATAATAATTTCCGAAAAGTTACGTAAGTTAGGTATAAACAGAAAAATAAAAAAGCTCGCACAAAGTTTAGAGTCTGAGTTTAGAACAAATTAAAAAAGGTTGTTTGATAAATTCGGCACCAGCGAGGGAGGTGGAAGTAAACAGGTTTTTAAATTCACAAACATGATGTTCTATATTTCCTTTATCCTTTAGTCTTGAGGATAAAAACGGGTTTTCAAGATATCGAAGAGCAAAAATACTCTTTCCGAGAGGGGAGATGAAAAAATATTTTATTTTTAATTTAAACTTACGGTTAGGTCTATAAATCTAGGCACGGTCTGACGACGGCGGCGGCCAAAATCCGGGAAGGTATCCGGTTGGTAAAGGTTTTGATTGGCGTCCAGAACATCAGGTCTATTGCCAGCTGCTAATTCCGCTTTGTAGTTCCTCGCATCCTGGCTATCCTGTAAAACGGGTTATCCTGACTTGTCTATAATACACTAGGGGAGAAGGAGGCACATTAGGACACTTTTTAAAGAATAGGTCATAGATTTTTTTGTTTTTAAAATTTTTGTATGTTTTATGCGGTAAAACCTATATTCGTATTTTACCTTTACAAATCAATAATAAAATAAACATGTTTATTGAGTAGATTATGCAAAATTTTCATTTTAGTAAGACACTGACAATGTCCAAAACTGCCCCCCTTGGGGGGTAGTTTGGGACGCTACTGGGTATGATAATATGGTAGTAATAAAATCTTTAAAATTAAATATTTGAGTAATTATTTCATTATTATGAAATGTTTTAGTTATAAACTATAAATTCTTCAATTATCACAATTAAATTCGTACATGACATCAACCAAACTTAGAAATTATGAAAATGCAGTTACTCAAACATGAAATCTTTAAATATGTAGATTATTATGCGTCATTTATGATTAGGATAAATAACACACACAGTTTAAATCTTGAAAAATCTAATCTAAAAGTATTGCAGCAGTTCTGGAAGGGCTTTCATTCATTGGGTGATGGGAGCTTTGTCAGGATGATCCAATATTAATATCAACCACTCATCTTCTTTTCTTTTCTACCATTCAATACCAGCAATTTTATTCATTTCCCAAGCCTCTGTGTATTTTTAAAATCCTTAGTACATTAGTACGCCAACAAACTGGTTTGATTGACATTAAACCATAATTTATCTTTGATGATTTTAAAATACTTATATTTTTCCATCATAACTTCTTCTTTTGTAAATAACTGATTGATGCTATATTTTTCTTATATTTGCTTCGGCGATAAGCAACTTAAAACAAATGAAAACTTTTTATATTACTAATCACACACATTATGACATGTCCTAAAGTGCCCCTAATATCTAGTCCTAACCTACCCCAAGGGGTCATTTAAAAAACTTTGTGACACAATTTTTTTTTTATTACTTTAGAAACTAATACGGTAGGCTCTTTCCATGCATGGATACCCAAACTTAATAGAAACTATAAAAAAACATATAATTTATTCTCAAAGTCACCAAATAAACCCTTACGGAGTTCAGATGAATAATTTACTCCAGCCAACGGAAAACCCGACCTGCTAATAAAATCAGTTTTACAGCTGACAGCGTGGTGAATGATATGTCATGGTTTGTAGTAGTAGTGTTGAATACTAAAATGCATTTTCTTCCAAAAATATGTCGATGGTTTTGGAGTAATCTCCAATGTCTAAAGGTGCCCCTGTCCTAAGCTACCTCCTTCTCCCCTAGGTAGTACATTGAGAAATGTTAAATACGTATCTATTAAAATAGTTTCTGCCTGAAAAATCTCAGCCTTACCACAAAAAAACAAAATCACGACTTAGACACGTGTTTAACAGTTGCTTAGCAAAAGTCATCCTACAAAACCATGATAAACAACTGTTAAACACGTGTCTAAGTCGTAACTTTTTTTGTGGTAGTCCGTGTATTTTATATTCCAGAAAAAACTAGTGCTAGTTTTTTTATAGATAGGTGCCTAATTATGATCTTAAGCCAAATCTGGAAGTACTTACCTCCCTATCTATATTACCTTACAAAAAATTTCGGCCTGATTTGTTCAGTCGTTTAGGCGTAAAGAGTAGGTCGCAAAGATCCAAACAATTAGACATCCAAGCTTTCACACTTGGTTCACCTTGGTTGGTACTTGGTGTACTGTTATTCTGCGCAAAACCCCTGATCAAATCCAAAAAACGCAATCGTCAAAGATCTAAGTTTTATAATAAATGGGAAAGTCTGTGTGAATGTTTGTTATAAGTAGGTACCTACCTAATCTCAGACGCGAAAACTCCTATTTCCTTCAATTGGCGCTCCTAATTTTTTTACTGAGAACTAATTTTGTTTCTCTTGTCATGACTGATGGCGGTTTTAGCAATAACATTGCTAATTTCTTAGATATTGTTGCTTGCCGCACTTAGGGCTCAAACACAAAACTGCGAGCTCGCATCGCATCGCAAATATCTGCGAGCTCGCACGATAACGTCCGATCTCATTTGCATCGCGCATTCCTGTCTTAGGGCTCCCACACAAAACTGCGATTTGGTGCGATGCGATGCGATTCGATGCGATGTGATGCGATGTCACACGAACTTGATTTGCGAATTTCTGCGATGCGAATTTGTGCGGCGAACCGTTTTGTAGGGTAACCATACCTTCAAGTTTAGTCAGCCGTATTGGACGTGTTTTTAGGAAGCGTAAGATGGATCCCAAAAGATAATTGAACCGATTTAAGCAAAAATGATCCAACCCACACAAACCTCATTTCGAGATAATCGATATTTAAGTTTGTGGCGGTATTTCTCTAGCTTTGTAATACAAAATGTTGTTATTTTAATTTAATTTAATGCTATGTAAACTCAACTTTTTTGCTATAAATAATATAAAGAATAAATTGTAATATTTTAGTAGATAATTGAGAAAACTTGCGCCTGGATCATTATTACAAAATTAATTTTGTATGGAAAGAGCTATGTAGGGTGCAAAAATTAAAATGCAAAAATGATTCAAAGTGTGATAAAAATTAGTTATCATTTTTGTGTTTTAAAAGACAAAACAAACAAAATTGGCCCTACTCCTCGTCCAAATCAGAATAAGGTTGATCACATAAACCATCTACATCGTCTATTATTACAGCTTCCCTCGGTTTCTTAAATAAATCAATGCAATCATCTGGTATCTAATATTAGATCTGCTGGCCCTGTACTTATTTTATTTTATTTATTTATTTTTCGTTAAAGTACGAAACACACAGAAGCCGGAGGCGTGGCGGAGACGAAAGCGTGCGAGTTGTATTCTATGGAATCCTATGAAAGCCTACACACACACCGCAGGCCGTGGCGAACGCGGTGCCATAGGTAAAACCGGCACGCCTTCGCCTCCGCCACGCCTCCGGCTTCTGTGTGTTTTGAACTTTATGGTTTATTTCGTTTACGTACTTAGATGGAATAGCAATTTCAAATATTAACTTGTCAAAGCTTAACTTGTTTTATATCATCATCATCATAATCAACCTATATTAGTCCACTGCTGGACATAGGCATCCCTTAATGAGCGCCATAGCTCCCTGTCTTCAGCTTGACGCATCCAGCATTTGCCAGCAGTCTTTCGCAGATCGTCATCCCACCTGGCCGGAAGGCGTCCTATACTACGTTTGCCAAGTCTCGGTCTTTACTCAAGAACACGTTTACCCCAACGGTTGTCGGTTCTTCGCGAGATATAGCCGGCCCACTGCCACCACTTCAGCTTGCTAATTATTTGAGCTATGTCGATAACTTTGGTTCTCTTTCGGATGTATTCTTTACGAATCCTATCCTTCAGAGAAACTCCGAGCATAGCTCTTTCTATTCGCTTTCTTAGCGCTTTCTGAGCTCTTTGAACTGATGGACCAGCTTAATATTATAGTTTGAATCATTGTAGCAAAATAGAACGGTTAAGTATATGTTAGGGTAACCAAAGCAACACAAAAATGATTCAAGTGGCATGAAACACTTATACATTTTAAAAAATGGTCTTCGACATGACAGTTGTGGGTTGGATCATATGGATTTTCCGCATTTGTGAACATAGAGGTGTGAATCTTTGATATTTTAAAATATACCTTATACTGATTACATAGGTTAAAAAAACTCGAAATTGACTAGGTTGTGGGTTGGATCATTTTTGCATAAATCGGTCCAATTGCACTGCTGTTATTGTTAAATAGATATAAAAGAAAAATAAGATTCTGGATTCATCCATTTAATACGATTATGAACTCTGAAGGGAACTATTTTACTCCAAATTACTATGAGTTGAGAACTGAATCAGTTTTTTTTTTTACAACACAAAGAAGGCGGCTCAGGCGCCGCGCATCTTTTGCTAAAGTTGTCTCAGAGCGGGCTAAAAGGGGGGTCACCAAGTATGACGTAATATGACAGGAATGCGCGATGCAAATGAGATCGGACGTTATCGTGCGAGCTCGCAGATATTTGCGATGCGATGCGAGCTCGCAGTTTTGTGTTTGAGCCCATATTCCGTAATACTTGGTGACCCCCCTTTTAGTCTGCTCTGAGACAACTTTAGCGAAAGATTAAACGGATGAATCCAGAATCTTCTTTTTCTTTTATATCTATTTAACAATAACAGCAGTGCAATTGGACCGATTTATGCAAAAATGATCCAACCCACAACCGAGTCAATTTAGAGTTTTTTTAACCTATGTAATCAGTATAAGGTATATTTTAACATATCAAAGACTCACACCTCTATGTTCACAAATGTGGAAAATCCATATGATCCAACCCACAACTGTCATGTCGAAGACCATTTTTTAAAATGTATAAGTGTTTCATGCCACTTGAATCATTTTTGTGTTGCTTTGGTTACCCTAACATATAACCGTTCTTTTTTGCTACAATGATTCAAACTATAATATTAAGCTGGTCCATCAGTTCAAAGAGCTCAGAAAGCTATAGAAAAAGCTATGCTCGGAGTTTCTCTGAAGGATAGGATTCGTAAAGAATACATCCGAAAGAGAACCAAAGTTATCGACATAGCTCAAATAATTAGCAAGCTGAAGTGGTGGCAGTGGGCCGGCTATATCTCGCGAAGAACCGACAACCGTTGGGGTAAACGTGTTCTTGAGTGGAGACCGAGACTTAGCAAACGTAGTATAGGACGCCCTCCGGCCAGGTGGGAGGACGATCTGCGAAAGACTGCTGGCAGATGCTGGATGCGTCAAGCTGAAGACAGGGAGCTATGGCGCTCATTAAGGGAGGCCTATGTCCAGCAGTGGACTAATATAGGTTGATTATGATGATGATGATATAAAACAAGTTAAGCTTTGACAAGTTAATATTTGAAATTGCTATTCCATCTAAGTACGTAAACGAAATAAACCATAAAGTTCAAAACACACAGAAGGCGGAGGCGAAGGCGTGCCAGTTTTTCCTATGGCACCGCGTTCGCCACGGCCTGCGGTGTGTGTGTAGGCTTTCATAGGATTCCATACAACAATACAACTCGCACGTCTTCGCCTCCGCCACGCCTCCGGCTTCTGTGTGTTTCGTACTTTAACGAAAAATAAATAAATAAAATAAAATAAGTACAGGGCCAGCAGATCTAATATTAGATACCAGATGATTGCATTGATTAATTTAAGAAACCGAAGGGAAGCTGCAATAATAGACGATGTAGATGGTTTATGTGATGAACCTTATTCTGATTTGGACGAGGAGTAGGGCCAATTTTGTTTGTTTTGTCTTTTAAAACAAAAAAATGATTACTAATTTTATCACACTTTGAATCATTTTTGCATTTTAATTTTTGCACCCAACATAGCTCTTTCCATACAAAATTAATTTTGTAATAATGATCCAGGCGCAAGTTTTCTCAATTATCTACTAAACTATTACAATTTATTCTTTATATTATTTATAGCAAAAAAGTTGAGTTTACATAGCATTAAATTAAATTAAAATAACAACATTTTGTATTACAAAGCTAGAGAAATACCGCCACAAACTTAAATATCGATTATCTCGAAATGAGGTTTGTGTGGGTTGGATCATTTTTGCTTAAATCGGTTCAATTATCTTTTTGGGATCCATCTTACGCTTCCTAAAAACACGTCCAATACGGCTGACTAAACTTGAAGGTATGGTTACCCTACAAAACGGTTCGCCGCACAAATTCGCATCGCAGAAATTCGCAAATCAAGTTCGTGTGACATCGCATCACATCGCATCGCATCGAACCAAATCGCAGTTTTGTGTGGGTGGGAGCCCTTCCCCATAGCCGCACTTCCCCCAACTGACCTTATTTATGGGAAATTTTTATTCCTTGGTTTGATTCACCCAAAACTCGGTATGTTATAACTGTGTATGCTTAGTAAATAATTTTAAACAAGTAGGTATTTTTATTTTTACGAAACTGGAGGAGGCGTGCAATATATTTCTGAAATTTGACAAATAAATTCCCAAGCGGGCGAGCCGCGGGGCGCAGCTAGTACCTACATCATCATAAATACATAGTATAAAACAAAGTCGCTTTTCCTGTCCCTATGTTATATGCTTTAATCTTTAAAACTACGCAACTGATTTTGATGCGGTTTTTTTAATAGATAGAGTGGTTTAAGTCGAAGGTTTATACTTATGTATAATAAAACCCTGCGAAGCCGGGGCGGGTCGCTAGTTACATACATGAAATAGTAAAAAAAATATTTCAAAAAGAAGCCATGTAAGTATGTACCTACCTATACATATGTAGCTCTGTCCACACTGTGCATTTTCTTATTCAACTTTCTTCTACATCTTTCTATACAACTTTCGTTTGATGCTTTGTATAATTGATGAACGTAGAACGCAACACCATAGTTTGGTCGTAGGTATTTTCGTCTGTCTTTTGGAAACATGTGCGACGAGAATATTTTACTTATTAGGTATGTGCAGCTTACTTGGTTGTAAGAAATTCCAGAAAAAAAAGAACCAATTGAAAGTTTTAGATGGTACGAGGTTATTTATATTAAGTAATCGAAGTAACGCAACTTGAGTGAACTACGTGAAGATGAAGATATTCTTTTTAAAAAATTTACACGTTTGTCCGAAATAAATTTCGATCGACTTTAGAAATTGCTTCCCTCCATTTTGTTGTTGAACGCTATAAGGCACAGATATCCACCCAAGCCGGAAAACGAGAATCACAGCGTGCGCTTCGCTCTCACTCTCAACTCTTCGTCATCGTGCATGCGCTAAGGGCATGCCTCACGTGCGCTGTTGACTGCGATATAACAAAAAAAGGCACAGTGTGGACAAAGCTTTTGCACGGCAAAAGTGAATGACCTCAGGTCACTCAGCTACGCGTGCAGTAGTACATTGCTTGCTAGACAAAATATGCGTGCTGTGTAAAATAGTAGGTACATTGTTATCCAAGGGTTGAAAGTATCTTTTTTAGTCCCGAGACGGGGTTTGGCGCCCGAGTGTAACGAGGGCACCAATAGTTCGAGGGACTACATAAGTTACTTTCACCCGAGGACCTCGGGCCGAGGTAAACACTGTGCTTTTCATTACGAATACTTACAAGGAAAATAAAAACATGAGAAAACAAATTATTCAAATTGCCGCTATTTTTTTTAATATTAGTCAATCTAGGACAGTTGAAAGCCATAAAGCCATACTGCCTTGTCTTTCGTATTTTTTGAATTCAGTGAATTGTCGTTAAGGAGATTTTTTTTTAGCTTCAGCATTTATTCTGCCACTAGCGGCCCGTCCCGGCTTCGCACGGGCATTAAACATTACATTTAGATTTGTTAATTTTAACACATTCATAATAATAATAATAACTAAGTGAACAATATTTTATATAAATGGGTTTAGTTCTGAAAAGAACTTTTTAAATCGGTTTAGTTACTTACTAAACGAATTATTATCAAGCGTAAATTCCGCACACGTCCATCACGTAGGGAGCCGACCGCGCGAGTAAGCCGCGCGGCAAGTTTATTTCGTGATCTTAACCCCCCTCCCGTACCCCTGCCCGAGTGACGCCTACAACGCATAGCTAGCCGAATACAGTTTATTTTTTAATTTTTTTTTAACTCGTGATATCTTTTGAATGGATTGTCAGAATCGAATAATTCAAAAAGTAATATAAAGATATTGAAGCAGTCTTAAATAATACATCATTTATTTTGATAAGGGTTAATACCAAGGTACAAATAAAGAGCTTTTTGTAGCGGTGGTATTTTAATTTCTTTTTTTCAATAAAAAAACGCTTATTGTGACATGACTGTAATAGTTAGAGATATGCTGCCGCTGATTTTTTGTAGATAATGGTGTGTTCTAAAAAAATGTAGTATATCATTTTGTTCTATCATCAATAGTTTTCGCAGCGCACGCGATGTAAGGTAGTTTTTTGATATTTTTTTCACACCTTGGATTACGTTATCGTAATTTTAGTAAGGATGCCTATTTTTTTTGAAAATGAAATATAGCCTATGTCACTCAGAAATGATGTAGCTTTCCAACAGTGAAAGAATTTTTCAAATCTGCCAAGTAGTTTCGGAGCCTATTCAATTCATACAAACAAACAAACAAACAAAAAATCAAACCTTTCCTCTTTATAATATTTGTATAGATTATCATGGTTCAAATAGCACTGACCTCTATATACATACATATACAAGTACAATAGTAACGTTATAGCTGTCAGTTGAAAACGATTCTCCCTAGGGCGGAAAAGTATCACTTTCAACCCGCTCTTCAGGCATGTTCAGACCTACTTTCCGAGTATGAGTAATGAAAAGTACATTGCTTGCTAGCCAAAAAAATAAACGTTTTTATCTTCAGCTAGAAATTTTGTATGAATTCCTCCACCTGTTCTTCCTCTTAGAAATAGGACAATTGATTCGACATTTATTGAACATATGGTACCTACCTACCTATCACTACATAGTATAAAACAATGTCGCTTTCTCTGTCCCTATATCCCTATGTCCCTATGTATGCTTAAATCTTTAAAACTACGCAACGAACGAATTTTGATACAATTTTTTTAAATAGATAGACTGATTCAAGAGTAAGGTTTATACGTATAATAACACCGTGCGAAGCCGGGGCGGGTCGCTAGTTATTAATATATCACTTACTAGAACTACTATATTGTTTCTAGAAGTATCTGCTCCATAATCCCCGCCAGCGGCATCTTGGTGGCCAGCCATCTGCATCTGTCCGTTTTGATCTTCTCTGGAATATTCATTGCGAGACCCTTCTCCATTGTAGTAATCAAGGCCCATGAGGCTTTTTTTATCTTCATCACCATCATTGTCATTATAGTCACGATCCTCATCGTAATTATTGTTACTATTGGAACTGTAGTCGGTATGATACCCAGACTGAAATCAGAAAAAAAATAGTTAGGTAAGTAGATTTGATTATACTAATGTTTACCATTATGGACCTATAGTTAAATAGAGTACCTACACGTACCTACATGAATTAGTAGCTTGTGTTGGGGTGTGGCGCGCGCGATCTGTCGCTAATGTAAAATGTGATGAATTATGTGGTGGGCTAGTTAGACTAGGTTCATATTGCTGTGTCGGGGTGTGTTGTGGCGCGACAGAACACTATCGGTCTCATAGATTTACATTAGCAACAGATCGCGCCACACCCCAACACAAGCTACTAATGTGAATCTAGTCATACTAAATCTATGAGACCGATAGCGTTCTGTCGCGCCACAACACACCCTGACACAGCAATATGAACCTAGCTTAACTAGCGCCACCACATAATTCATCACATTTTTCATTTTCATTACATAATCTAGGAATTTCCAAAATTCACACGTTCAGTTACTCTCTAGTCTAGTCGTATACTTACCATCGCTTTTTTAATGATAATGTAGTAGATAGTTTTATTTTGTCTAGTTTAGGAAGAGATACGAAGTTGGTCAACGAAGTTGTTTGGTGGCCACCAAACTCTGTTTTTGCCTAGGTAGGTACTCTGTACCTTTCGATCTAGGTAGGTAGACCATCATTTTTTTTGTCCTAACCTACATGATTAGGGTGAGATATGGTACTTACCACAGTAAAATAAACATGTATCAAATGCAACAACGAAATTATAAAAATACGATTCATTTTACCTAATTCAAACCTTAGAAAACTAGGCTGGCTTGTGGTGATTGCGTTTATAACTAGTCATTAAAAAAACAATTTCTTGGTATGAATTCATAATGTTTTATGGATAATTAAAGTAACTGCTGTGACTTTTGTTAGCTAGCTTGATGATAATGAATTTATCTGATAGGTACACTGGTGCCCATGAATTTTACTGGGTAAAGTGAGTGGGTAGTTATTACCTACCTTCTCTTCAATTCGGCTAGAGATAAAGGGGTGTCCGAATTAGCATTTTGATGGTTCCGTATACGTTCCAAAGGGTAAACGGGATCCTATTACAAAGACTCCGCTCTATCCATCCGTCTATCTGTCTGTCTGTCACCAGGCTGTATCTCATGAACCGTGATAATTAAACAGTTGATATATAATTATGTATATACAGATGAGGTCGGTAGGTATTTGTGCCTCTATAACAACAAAGACCTACTATAAAACATAATAAAATTAATATTTAACGAGGCTCCCATTGCATTAATATAAAAATTATATTTATTATAAATAAAATATTTATTTAAAAAGAATTTTAGGGAACATTTAGGTATATTATATACTTACGTTTATTTTGTCGAATATCTTATTCGCGGTATTGACTGCATAATAATAACAAGCCTTAATGTAGAATAACAACAAAGCATCATCTAGCTAGCTACAAGCTAAGCAGAGCTTGTGGGCTTATCAGGTAAGTACCTAGGTGCCTACCTACTTACCTACCTTAAAGTGTAAGTAATGTTAATAGGGCCTACCGATTACTTTGTATCGCCACCCATCAGATTCATTCATTAGATTGTATATTAAAGATAAAAAAATAACCGGACTTTAATGAAAAACTCGGTTTAAAGGTAAAAAAGCGACAAATCCAAAAATAAATAAAATTGGGGCCAAGGATTTAACGATTTTAATCCTTAAATCTTTTGGGCTAGTTAGTTACAGACCACCCCACCTGCCCCCAGCTTTGTACGTCTGAAGACGTCTGTTCAAAAATATTGACCTTTCCGTTCATTAGTTTTTTGCGTGAAAGAGGAACAAACATCCTCCAAAAATAACGTGTGCAGTACCTAGCCCAATAGTGGGCAGAAGTTAGGTAGATAAGTAGGTAGGTAGGTATCTACGTACGACCTATTAGTTCATCTGACCCCTTCGCTTCTTAAACGGATTTTTGCCAATGGCTTAACTATCAATTTAGTTACAATTATGTAGGTACTTACATATTATGTACCTAGTTACTTAGTTATAAAAATAAAATTTTTAGGTCGGATACCTAGTTGGTAGGGGGGTAGGTACATGACGGGTTTAAATGTTCGAAGAAAAAGAAGTTATGTAGGTAGGTAAGTACTTTTGTAATAACTGTACCTTCTTGCCATTGAGGTAGGTACTAAGGGGTAGTTATAGAATCAGACGAACGGACAGGATAACAGGTAACTACATGCCGAAAGGAGTTAAGTATGTTATATTCTTATAAGAATAAAGAAAATTGATAGGGTATATTTTTTAAGGTATACGCTTTATTAAGCTAGGTTTCCCAAAAGCATTTATATCTAGTTATTACGAAAGTATCCAATTGGTTTCATGAATCTATGCAGTACCTAACTTCAACTTCTTGATTATGGCTTTGAGTCTGGTTATGCAGTACCTACCTACCACGGCAGCACTCAGAGCGAAAGTAAAAGAAGTTGCCAGATGGTTGTCAGGTTGATTGACAGTCAAGCTGCGCTGCAGTCGCTCTATCGCTGCTCGCTTCAGCTCAGTTCACTCACGTAAACTTCATTTCATTCTTTTTGCTCACGATTTTGTGGAATTTTCTCAAATTGTGATATTTTACTGCATTTTTTTTGCAAAATAACGTAAAAAGTCGAGTATACTATTTACTCAAAATCTTAATCTAAACACCCAAACTTCCTAAAATAAAAATGCTCTAACATAAACGTGAAAAGAAAATTGAAGTTTTATTAGAAATCCTTTGTTTTTTGCTGCGGAATGTTTGGAAGGCCTAGATGCAGAGAATGGACACCCTTGGCCACTCAACAGCTTCGTCTGAGGAGTTTGATACAGGTACAACTTCCAGTTTATATCTGGCTATGATTCACAGATCCCGGATCGCAGCGTTTACCAACAAACGCCTACACTGTTAATAATCGAGTTATTTTTGTAGTAGAATTGAGAGGCAACAAATTATAGGAATAAAGTGCTCATATATTGACTATGAACCTTTCAGCTATTGTAAAAATGCTTATTTATAACTTGCAAGCAACACAGATATATAATGACTAACTACAGAGGATTCAAAAATTGGATAATAGGTATCCTATACACAGATATTACAGATAGGCCCTATCAGTAAAATCAATTCAAAAATGAATATCAAGAAACCAATGAGATTTTGTAATATAAGTCTGACCCCAACTTTGTCCTCATCTCAACCATGTGTGAAATTTGGCAAAATATTGAATACTGTTCGCTTTTGAAATGTATTTTTTTTAATAATGTAAACAAGCAAGTAATATACAATCAATAATAAACATGAACTCATGGGTACTATTTCCTGATACATCAATAAAAGACTGTTAAATGACTAGTGACTTGTTAATCAGAAATCATACCTATCATAACCCAGTAAAGACTTAAATTGAAAGTCAAATTAACATTCAACAGTACCTATGAAAACACAGCACAGTGATTTTAGTAAGATTTGCTATCTTGCAAAAAGTTGCAGTAATAATGCATAAACATTTTTATCTAATCAGTTTCAAGCATTGCTTTGCACATACCTACCAACTGATTTCCTGCACTAGTCAACATTTGGTTTGTATAATTAATTTTAAAATCAACTTAAATATTAACAAATACCTAAGAATTAAGGCCAACTTCTAAATAATAAATAAAATAAAATAAAATCTCTTTATTTCGGATAACCAGGATCAATAATAATAGGAATAAATATAGGAAATAATGCTGGACAATCCACACAGCATCATCTAACCCCCAGCTAAGCAGAGCTTGTGTTAAGGGTACTAGATGACTGATATACTTATACAGTACATCTATCTATCTACTACATAGAAAGATTTTATTGTTGTTATATATTTATAACGCCTAGAACTCCAGGACAAATATTTGCCCCAAAAATTTGTCCCAAGGCAGGTATCAAACCCTCAACCATCATAGGCAGACCTTCGTCCACTGCACCATATTGGTTGTCATTTATTATTATTAACTAGCGACCCGCCCCAGTTTCGCATGGTTTTATTATATGTATAAACCTTCCTTTTGAATCAATCTATCTATTAAAAAAAAACGCATCAAAATCCGTTGAGTAGTTTTAAAGATTTAAGCAGTCAAAGGGACATAGGGACAGAAAAAGCGACTTTGTTTTATACAATGTAGTGATAGTATAATTTTTTTTTATTCTTCCAGATAGTCGGCTACAACATCAGACCGCCGGAGTGGTGCTCCTCCCAATGCAGCTTCTACCTGACTCTCCACCACACCACCATGTCGGCTCCGTTCTATACCAGTGAGAGGATATCATCTCCACATCCTAAGTGGAAGGATATTGACTCAGGTGACTTTTTATTCGACTTTTACAGTTGTTTTTACATCATTATCAGCCCATATTAGTCCACTGCTGGACATAGGCCTCCCTAATTTATTTACATAGGTAGAGTTAATAATAACAGAAAAGCTGAAACTTAGCTGTCAATCACCAAAAGTCCTGCTCCGGTTTTTCAAGGAGCTGGGCTGGTTAGGGCCTGGTTAGTGCGGGGGATAATGCACAATACACTCCTATGCGAGATGTCAGTGCAGATCACAGTTCCCCCACTTACAATTAGAATTAGAGTTAATAATTCATTAAAATCAATAATGATTTAAATAGGCAAAATTGATTTTTGATTTTTCCAATTAATTTTTTGCAAAGATTCCTTTCTATGCAAAACATATTATAATCTTGGAATTTATTTTAAAATGTTTAATACTTAATATTTATGCTGTGTGGCTTACAATAAAGTTTTAGAAATTGGGCGTATCCTCGGAAATTCTATGGCTTAATCAATAAGTTGGAAATATCTACTTTCAATATCTTTACTTTACTAACTGTACAATTTTCACCATTAATTTATGTTGTGCCTAGGAGGCGGGCGATGAGGTCGCTCCACAGTTTTTAACTTTTGCGACCTCATCGTTCATTGTTGTACCCTACTTATCTTTGTAATCTATTCTAAATAAATTATTTTGTATTTTTTGTTGTATTTAATCTTAGTCCATTGATAGTATGTAAAATGATACAAATTCCATCTAACAGGAAACACTTCCTGCGTCAAAACAACTGTTATGGAATGGACATCTATTAATGTAATGAACTGTAATAGTATAGGTATCAGTCATCTTAGTAGCCATAACACAAGTTCTGCTTAGCTTGAGGCTCTATAATGTAGTATGTATTAAGTATTATTATTGACAGACTATGGCGGGACTTTCACTGGAAGATAGCTGATGTTTATATTATATAAGTAGGGCCACTTTTATTTTAGAAACAAATAGGGTATCACTCTATTAATATAAACACAAGATATAAAGAATTCTACTCGAGTGAAGCGCTCAACTTGTCATCTTTATTATTAAACTTATTATTACCAGAATAACATAAATAAATAACAAAAACCAAGCTTCACTACATAGTATAAAATAAAGAAGCTTTCTCTGTCCATCAGTCCTGGATTTCTTGGCCGTATAGGCCTCGGCCTAGGGGCGGCGGCGTCCTAGGGGGGCGGCAGCGTCCTAGGGGGGCGGCAGTATGTCTATTGTATGTCTACCGGGGGGGGTGCGCAGCTAATAATGACGGAACGGGAAACATGGGGCGGCGGGACAAAGTGGCCTACACTCATGAAAAAAATAAATCCGGCACTGCTGTGCATATGTCATTGTGTCCCTTTGAACGCTTAAATCTTTAAAACTGCGGTTTTTTTTGAATAGATACAGTGATTCAAGAGGATGGTTTTTACGTATAATAAAACCGTGCGAAGCCGGGGCGGGTCACTAGTGTTTAATAAAGTGTAACAAAAACAACAAACTCATTCAGATCTCTGTGTATCTAAACAATCCCACAAAACATGATAGGTAATGATAACACATGACACACTTTGTTGAACCCATTCTATGCTAATCAATTGCGTGAGTCATATATGACGTGATATATATGTGTGACGGTTGTGGAAATTCTGATGAATACGCCTAGTACTTTCACATAGTATAGATAACTTATTATGTTTCGCACAACATAGCATTAGCATCAGTCGCTTTCTTTGTCCCTATGTATGCTTAAATCTTTAAATCTACGCAACAGATTTTGATGCGGCTTTTTTAATAGAGTGATTCAAAAGGAAGGTTTTTACGTACAATAAAACCGTGCGAAGCCGGGGCAGGTCGCTAGTTCTATTATAAATCAATTTATATGTTATATTTTTAGAATGTTAAAATGCCTTATCGCGAGACCGCGAGCTATCTGTTCACATTCACATTTTATACTGTGCTGCAGTGATGCGGTTCAGGTTTGCGACAACTTTCAGTGAAACCAATACTGATTGGCGATCATATCGTAAGAATGTAGATAAAAGATAAAGTAGATAAAAGAGCCAGCTACAGGAATCTTTGAGAGGAAAGGTGTCAGTTTCCTTTTATATTTTCAACACCTTCACTGTGCGGTCACGCATACGTCAATATACAAAGCATTATGGCAATACCAAAGCCACGTTGTTTGAAGGAAAGTATACTGAGGTTAATATGCTTAACAGGCTAACAAACAACTCGAGTTGATTACTGTTAATGCACGTGTTGTGATATTAATAAACCTGTAGTGACAATGCAACAATGTTGGATGTTAATAAAATGACGTAGTCATACACTACTGTGGGTTGTCTATTTAATATCACTACATAGTATAAAACAAAGTCGCTTTCTCTGTCCCTATGTATGCTTAAATCTTTAAAACTACGCAACGGCTTTTTATGCGGTTTTTTTAATAGATAGAGTGATTCAAGGAGAAGGTTTATACGTATAATAAAACCGTGCGAAGCCGGGGCGGGTCGCTAGTTAATAATAATTGAAAGTTCATAACAAAAGTAATACAGAGTAATTGGAAGGTGTGTTCAAAGTTTATTTCTAAGAATTTCTGAGGAATTCCACTGACCAAAACAAAGGCCACTGCGCGCGGTGTGACGGCCAAAACCATTTTTTTTTTGTATGAAAGTTGCTTAAAATTTTCTCTCTCAATTTGGTTTGTAGGTCCTTATTTAAAAAATTTGTGAGATATCCGCTTAATTGATACCTCAAAAGAAAGAGTAATAACCAAACAAGTTTTTAAACGACCGTTTTTTATAACGTCAAAAATGGTTTTCAAAAATTTCACATAGTATAGATAACTTATTATGTTTCGCACAACATAGCATTAGCATCAGTCGCTTTCTTTGTCCCTATGTATGCTTAAATCTTTAAATCTACGCAACAGATTTTGATGCGGCTTTTTTAATAGAGTGATTCAAAAGGAAGGTTTTTACGTACAATAAAACCGTGCGAAGCCGGGGCAGGTCGCTAGTTCTATTATAAATCAATTTATATGTTATATTTTTAGAATGTTAAAATGCCTTATCGCGAGACCGCGAGCTATCTGTTCACATTCACATTTTATACTGTGCTGCAGTGATGCGGTTCAGGTTTGCGACAACTTTCAGTGAAACCAATACTGATTGGCGATCATATCGTAAGAATGTAGATAAAAGATAAAGTAGATAAAAGAGCCAGCTACAGGAATCTTTGAGAGGAAAGGTGTCAGTTTCCTTTTATATTTTCAACACCTTCACTGTGCGGTCACGCATACGTCAATATACAAAGCATTATGGCAATACCAAAGCCACGTTGTTTGAAGGAAAGTATACTGAGGTTAATATGCTTAACAGGCTAACAAACAACTCGAGTTGATTACTGTTAATGCACGTGTTGTGATATTAATAAACCTGTAGTGACAATGCAACAATGTTGGATGTTAATAAAATGACGTAGTCATACACTACTGTGGGTTGTCTATTTAATATCACTACATAGTATAAAACAAAGTCGCTTTCTCTGTCCCTATGTATGCTTAAATCTTTAAAACTACGCAACGGCTTTTTATGCGGTTTTTTTAATAGATAGAGTGATTCAAGGAGAAGGTTTATACGTATAATAAAACCGTGCGAAGCCGGGGCGGGTCGCTAGTTAATAATAATTGAAAGTTCATAACAAAAGTAATACAGAGTAATTGGAAGGTGTGTTCAAAGTTTATTTCTAAGAATTTCTGAGGAATTCCACTGACCAAAACAAAGGCCACTGCGCGCGGTGTGACGGCCAAAACCATTTTTTTTTTGTATGAAAGTTGCTTAAAATTTTCTCTCTCAATTTGGTTTGTAGGTCCTTATTTAAAAAATTTGTGAGATATCCGCTTAATTGATACCTCAAAAGAAAGAGTAATAACCAAACAAGTTTTTAAACGACCGTTTTTTATAACGTCGAAAATGGTTTTCAAAAATTTCTGAAAATTTTTGTAAGTTTTAAATGTCTGTAAAAAAATAGCTAATGACTCAGATACCTAAGGACATGGTTTATTAGATTGCTTACACATTAGCTTTACTTAAATTAAAAAAAAAATCATTGGCCTTTTAAACTGTCAATGATTAGCAACTAACTGTAAAATTTCCTTGCCTCCATTAAAAAATTGATAAAAAAGAAACAGTCAGACTTCGTCTTAGACAAATATGGTTAGACTTAGACAAAAATGGTTACAAATAGTCCATACTACCTTCCCCTATCAGCTTTGCACCCACCTTCCAATCACCCTGTATATTCACTCAAAAAGATTGAATTGAATTTGTTCCTTTACAATACTTCAGTCAGTGTGATCAGAGTTAAAGACATATTTCTAACGACTTTAAAAAAAGGCGGGTCTTCTCAATTCAACTATTTTTTGTGTATGTACTTTAGTCTGGGCGAATCGATTAGATTATTATTTTTTAAATCTGGTGCTTCTCATGTAATCTCGGACATTGCAACACACACAATAAAGAATGAAACGAATTTTATAGACATATCGGATGAACCTTCGTATCAAAAATGCGATAGTAGTTAAGTCTTCAATAAGTACACAGTAGTTAAGTCTACAATAAGTTTTTACGATATGTGAAAGACTGGTGGCAGATGCTGGATGCAGCAAGCTGAAGACAGGGCGCTATGGCCTCATTACATTATGTATCTGTGTTATGGCCTTCAGCAGATATGCTCTTGTCTATCCAGGCATGTTCTTATATTTTACCTATATTACTAGCTATAAGTTTTCCTATAATTTAGTAAATAAATAAATTAGGGGCATATGTCCAGCAGTGGTCTATTATAGGCTGATGATGATGACAATAAGTTTTTGTTGTGTAGGTACTTATTCTTAAGGCAAATAAATTCATTTTATTTCTATTCTTATACAAAACTTTTACTTTTAAATGTATTGTTACAGAAATAACCCACAGAATGTCTTCAACAAACCTCGTTATAAGGATATGGAGCCACGTCATACAACCCAACGACAGTTCGCAAGACACAGTCATACAAACATGGGGTATCTACCTCAACGGCCTCCGATACATAGGCGCGAACCTCGCTTCTAACTTCAACTCAGATTGCTTTAAATGCAACACTCTAGTCTTCCAAATGCATGGAGGATATTTCTGTTCATACAAAAGTCTGAAACTAGACATTATTCCACCGGAATACGATCTAGAAAATGGCTCACCATCTTCTGATTCGTCTGGGCGGAATAACCTAGCGAAAATACAGCTAGAGTCCCGTATGATCCTAAATCATAAGCTAGTTAAGGAGTCTAGGTCGCTATCACCTAGCAAATACCCGAGGAAACTAGATAGAGAATACTCCAAAAGCCAAAGTCCTGTAGAGAGAGGATTCCAGCAAAATTTCCCAACAATGAGATCCTCCGCTAGTATGAATATCTCGAGGAGAAACGAAGAAACTGACCCGAGCAGTATCTACGAACATTCTCCAGAAAACTTAGATGTAAAAGAATATAGTGATAAAAACTGTGATAGCCTATCTAAAAACACTTCTCAAGAAGACCTATCTAATAAAGTTGACTTGAGTGAAACCGCTGAGAACTATGATTTACGAAATGAGGAAGACAGAGTACCTAAATACAGATATCTAGCTTTGAACTTCCTTAAATCTGAAATAAGACCTAGTTATAATGCGAACAAATTACAAAAACTTCATCTACTACAATATTCCATTAAAAAACGGCAGGAGGCTGTACAGGAAATTAAAGAACGTATCTACAAAAACTCAGCTGTCAACGATAGATCAACCGAAGATTTCGATGCTAAAGTTAAAGCTAAGAGAAAACCGCAAGAGAATTTGTTCACATTAGACGAGGGGCTAAGTAAGCTTAAATCTGGGTCGCAAAGTGATTTGAATGGTAGAATTAGAGAGGATAAACCGTTGGTGTCAAACGGACCTCGGTTGGGGTTGAAGTTGAATGATCTCCTATCTTTTAAGGTATGTATTTATTAAGATAGATACACTAAAGTCATTTAACAAGGGATATTTACTTTACTTTTAGAAACTATTATAGTTTTAAAATTTATAAGCTAGATACAGTCTGATCACACGCCTCGCAACATACGTGATAAAAGATAATGTACTGTCTAAATTACTTAAATAAAAAGAAACAAGCTTAAGAGGCCGTTCACAAATCTACGTTATGCTGATTTAGGTATTTCGACACCGAGTGGGCGGGGCATCGTGCTACTAATATATATAAAATATATATAAAAATCTTGATCCACCAGTAATTTTTACAAAGTTTTCTTAGGACTGATTTCGGTAGATGATTTTTTTATGTGAATCAAATATCGCTTCCATAGATTTATAAATAATTTAATAGTATCTGTTTGTCTTATAGTTTTTATGTAGGTAATTTTATTTATACTTACTATGTTACTATTACATTAAAAGTGAAAGTCTGTGTGAATGTTTCTTATAATTATTGCAGTAATTACTAATTTATTTTACCTAGAATAACACATGTGAAGTATTATTTTGAAAATTAACCTTTGAAGGGATTAAATAGGGTGGTAAATTTTGTACACAGTGCAAATAAATTTTGAAGTGAATAATTAAATACGTATTTTTATGTTTTACAATATAACCCCTAGGGCTTTTGCAATAAATTTTTAGGAAAAGAAAAATAACTTTTCCTTTTTCTCTCATTCACTCAAAACATGATACCATTACCTGAAAACCATTACGTATGTAAATAATAGATAAGCGCATCCGCTCTCCGCGTCGGCTCTAAATTCCAAAACGTGGCCTACCCACCAAAGAATAAAACGTAGTGATTATTCTCAGCCTTGGACATCGATATAGTTCTCAATTTGACAAATAAATTTACAAGCGGGCGAAGCCGTGGGGCGCAACTAGTAATATTATAATGTGAAAGATTTGTATGTATGTAACGAATAAACTCACAAAGTGACCGATTTCGAAGACTCTTTCACCATTAGAATGCTACTTATCCTTCAGCAACATAGACTATATTTATAAGTAAAAAAAAGGATCCCTACTAAAACTTAAATTATCTAAAACAAGGTGTAAAAAAGTTAGTCACAAAATGTCTTTCGGCGCGTGCGCTACGAAAACTATTGATGATAGAACAAAACAATGTACTACGACTTTGCAGAACACATTATTATCTACAAAAAATATCGCTACAATATATGTCTAACTATTACAGTGACGTCATAATAAATATTCATTTAAAAAACGCCATCATTAACGCCGTCGTCGCAAGAAAAGGCTCTTTATTTGTACCCTGGTATAATAATAATAATAATGCAGGACAATCCACACAGCACCATCTAGTCCCAAAATTAGCTAGTCAAAGCTTGTGTTATGGGAACTAGAAAACTATTATAATTATATAGGTAATACAATATGTATATGGATAGATTTTTTTTATTACAATAAAAAACGTATGCGACTAATTTTTTTTTTTTTAAATGTATTGAATGAAATACCATGTTGAATTGATTAATTGATTCCAAACAATAAACTTGTTTTAATTTAAATATTGTTATTAATAAAATAAGTGAAACGATACCAAAGATTAATTTTAGGGACATGAATAAGGCGTATTGGATTAAAAATAATTAAGTAATTTATATCCTCAGTTTATACGAAAATAAAAAAAAACGCCTTAAATGAAAAATAAACTTGGAAAAATTAAAAACACCTCAAATTCGTAGCAACATACCCTGGGTTTAGTCGGAAACGATCACGTGATCGAAATTTGTCTGGGTGTTTTTATAATAAAAAACTAATTTTTAGCTGCAAGCAGCTCGCGTCGGTTGTGTAGGCTGTTTTTTTTTTATTTAGAACCCCTTTTCGTAACCTACACTCCTGAATTGGTCGAAATCGAAACCCATGACAATATTTTGCGATAAAAAATGTCGAGGAGGGGCTCGATTTTTTTTCTTCCTATTAAAGATTATACCCTCTATACGATCCCGCCATCCGAAATTATCTATCGGTACGCTATCCGGTAGCAATTCAAAAGCGGGGGGTCTTGGGGGTCAAAAAAATTTCACCCCCTACAACGATTTGGAACCTTCCACACGACCCCACAAAAATCTGACCCACCTCCCTACACTGCCGAAGAACCCCAGGGGGGGGGGGTCGAGGGGGTTGTCCTGGGGGTCGTGGGGGGAACGCAGCTCAGCGAGCGAAGCGAGCCGTACTGGTCCCGGTGTCGCATCTCGGCTCGCTGCGTTCGCCTCGATGCTCCACCTTAAAAAAACCTCAAAAATGGGGCAAAAAATAGTTTTTTAAAAAAAAAGGGGGTCTGGGGGTGCAAATGGGTCTATTTTTTTTTTGGTTTCCGCAACTATTCGTCCTCCTCTACGTGACTACGAAAAGATTTTTTTTCCATCGCGAGCCGTTCGGGAGATATGAAAGGGGGTTCTAAAAAGGGGTCATGGGGGGGTCGATTTTTTTTCTTCCTATTAAAGATTATACCCTCTATAGTTCTATACGATCCCGCCATCCGAAATTATCTATCGGTACGCTATACGGTAGCAATTCAAAAGTGGGGGTCTTGGGGGGTCTTAGGGGTAAAAAAATGTAACCCCCAAAACGATTTTGAACCCTCCACACGACCCCACAAAAAAATCTGACCCACCCCCTACACGGCCGAAGAACCCCAGGGGGGGGTCGAGGGGGTTGTCCTGGGGGTAGTGGGGGGAATGCAGCACGGCTTGCTTCGCTCGCCGTGCTGGTTCCCAGTGTCGCATCTCGGCTCGCTTCGCTCGCCTCGATGCTCCACCCTAAAAAAAACCCTTAAAATTGGCCAAAAAACGGTTTTTTTAAAAAAAAGAGGGTCTGAGGGTGCAAAGGTGTCAAACTTTTTTTGGCTTCCGCAACTATTCGACCTCCTCTACGCGACTGCGAAAAGACTTTTTTTCCATCGCGAGCCGTTCGGGAGATACGAAGGGGGGTTCTAAAAAGGGGTCATGAGGGGGGGTCGATTTTTTTTTCCTTCCTATTAAGGACTTAACCCTCTATACGATCCCGCCATCCGAAATCCTCTATCGGTACGCTATCCGGTAGCAAGTCAAAAGCGGGGGGTGTTGGGGGTCTTGGGGGTCAAAAAAATTTCACCCCCCAAAACGAATTCTAACCCTCCATACGAACCCACAAAAAAATCTGACCCACCCCCCCACACGGCCGAAGAACCCCCGGGGGGTCCTAAAAGGGGTTCGAAATTTAAAAAAGTGGAAATTTTCCCAAACTCACCCCCACCCCCCCTACACATTTCCGAAAAAAAAAACATACCTCCCCCTCCACCAACAGGGAGAACAATCATGTCAGTCAGTGAGTGAGTGAGTCAGTGAGTGGTAAACCAATTTTATATAAAGGGTAATAAAATAATACCATACCTTGCTTTCTTCAACGATAGAATATTTAGTTTTTTTTTTGTTTAGTAACGCATTTGTATTTATTTTTCCCCATTTCGGCTTGTGATAAACCTCAGTTATAATAAAAATAACTATCTGGTAAAATATGTAATAATCATGTTACGAATTTAAAAATTATTGAAATGCGAATGTAAATATTTACAACGATCAAAACGTTCCAACTCGCTCATAAACGCTGCATTTTTTGGGCGTTTCGTCCGACGGAGAGTGCGAGCAAAAGTGACATAGGTCCACCTTCGACAAGCGCTCGCGCGGTACTGAGGGCAGATTGCCAGCACAATGAAAATATATACCTTTTTTAATAAATTCATTAAAAAAAATTAGATGGGATTTAAAACGTAAAATTAATATTGTAGTTTAAGAAAACAATGAAGATTATTTTGGTATAAATTTTATGTCAAAATGATGTAGAACTTTGGAGATATTAGGGTTTGTTTCGAAGCCTTTTCGATCGATAGTTAACCTCGGTTCAGATTTTTTTCCCTTCATATAAAGGCATATAACGAAAATGTATTTAATTATTATCGAAGAATGGGATATTTGTTACCTTAAAAAAAATAGTTTTATGGTCTATATTCAATGGAATCTTCAAATTAGAGCTCCCAAAACAGGTCTCCGAGCGTTTTTGCCTAAACTAGCATCGGGAGAATGATTATAACTAAATAAACAAATAAGTTATCTAAAATCTGGTTAATTATTACTGAAGTTGAGGAAACAATCTACTATTAACAAGAAATTGTTATTTCAAGCAACGAACGAAAGCTATAGAATTTGGACGACGAATAAGTGCATTTTCGCCTTTTTTCGTAATAGGGGCCTTAACCAGGCAAAACTAATAGAAATCTTCGGTACGCTATCGCGAACGATAGATGTATTTTGATTAAAAATCAAGTGTCCAGGCTTTAGTTGCTCGGCGTGGCTGCAGTCTTGTTCTAAATTACCCTCATTTCAATAAAATTTCAATAATTTTATTGAAATTTTAATATTTATGTCTAGATAAATTATATTAAATGAACCAATTTTCGAATAAAAATACGAATAATAAAATGAAATATATTGGATGAACCTCTGTATCACAACTGCAATACAGAAGTTCATCCGATGACCAATTTACAGACAGGCAGTAAGCCAGAGTGAAAATTGATTATAATTTGTTATCTTTCTCATCAATCTGTTAGACTACAAAAATTTATAGCAGTAGCTCTGTGTTATTTTAGCTTTCATAGTAATGAAGGAATCCGTAAAATGACCATATATTTTTAACAATAATAAAATATACAGAGCAATAGCTCTGTGCTATTTTAAGATTAAAGTTGAATACACACAGAAGCCGGAGGCGGAGCGGAGGCGAAGGTGTGCCGGTTTTTCCTATGGCACTGCGTCGCCACCGCCTGCGGTGTGTGTGTAGGCTTTCATATGATTCAATAGAATACAACTCGCACGCCTTCGCCTCCGCTCCGCCTCCGGCTTCAGTGTGTTCACACTTTAAAGGGGTTATTTTAGTTTTCATAGTAAATAATAAAATATAATTATTTTTCAGGCAAAACCCTCCCCATTCCAAAGGGCGGAGCATGTAAGGCTGACGAAACAACTAGAGATTCTAAGGTTCAAGCGTATTATTCTGTCGGATGAGCGGGACAGCAAACTAGCCAATATAAGAAGACTGAAAGAGAGGCATGCGAAACTCTCTGAGGATAACCAAGATGTTGGTAAGATCAATAGACTATACGAGAGATAGACTATAGAGGTAATTCGACCCAAAGTAATAAAAAAAACATTGGCTGACGATATAAAACCGTAAGAAATAGGAAAAATTCTTGGAGATGATGAAATTGCTGCATAATTTTCATTTTTTGTTACGCATTTATTGTTTTATTGTTACGCGTAATATTACAAAAATGACACCGAATCATTATCGTTTCGTATATACACTTGAAATTGGTGTCTACTTGCAAATTAATGCAATCTTGAAAAAAAACAATCACTCTTTTTATTTTGACACAAGATGGCGCTGCACAAATCCAAGTCGAGTACCTACCTACGTCTAATATACCAGGTTGTCTGGCAGAGATTGCTTTTGAGCGACGACTGCCAATTGTAGCTCAATATATAAATTGTTTCTTAGTTTTAAGTGAAGTATTTTCTATCTATCTATAGTCTTGACATTAGATTAGACAAGTGTCATCAAAAAAACGAATAATTTCTTTATCCACTATTTCCACTAGGATAAAAATTAAAAGGTCGCATTGAAAAGTCCTCACCTAGCTCGCCTATTTCAGGTACAGAACTAATGCAGAGCTACCACACGTTATCTCGACGGAACGACACCATTAAAGAGATGCGGCAGTCTTGCGCTGCCTTACGAGAGCTGGCCACTCGCTCCCACGCCAGTCTCACCACTCATAGGAACGAAATGCTGAATCAGTTGCATCAGATATTTTATATTGAACATGTAAGTAACCAGTAGACGGTGAATCCATCGAAATTACCAATGTTATCGACACATGTCACCTATCTCCCGCATCAACCCTACACAAATCAAATCTTCACCATTAAAGAGATGCGACAGTCTTGCGCCGCCTTACGCGAGCTGGCGACTCGGTCACACGCCAGTCTCACCACGCATAGGAACGAAATGCTGAACCAGTTGCATCAGATATTTTATATTGAACATGTAAGTATATTATCTTTATTAACAACGAAACTTACAAACAAGGAATATAACAAATTAAAACTAGTATATATGTATTGAGCTAACTGCAGACGGTTGAAAACAGACTAATGGTAGCTTTATTGAACCATGACAATACCAGTCGTCGCGTCCCCAAGACACTGGCTGCATTACCACGCTGTACGGCAATGCTGATCCGCTGAGCCAGATAGGTACTCAACAGCTCTCGGGTCACGCGTCGCATCGGACTCAGATATTTTTTTAAAACCCGGAGACCTCGGTACCCCACGGACCTAGGGTCTCGACTGCAAACGGGGCAAATGCGTACATGTAAGTAACCAGTAGACAGTGAATCCATCGATATGACCAAAGTTATCGACACATGTCACCTATCTCCCGCATCAACCCCACACAAATAAAATCTTCACCATTAAACCATTATAGAGATGCGACAGTCTTAGACTAGGTCGCACGCCAGTCTCAGCACGCATAGGAACGAGATGCTGAATCAATTGCATCAGATATTTTATATCAAACATGTAAGTAACGAACGTAGTGTAGGACGCCCTCCAGCCAAGTGGGTTGACGATCTGCGGAAGACTGGTGGCAGATGCTGGATGTGGCAAGCTGAAGACACCAACAAAGACAACGGCAAAGAGGTCATCGAAATGCTATGTACAATTTCTTTAAAAAAAATCTTAGTGTACGACAATCAATCATGTGATGTTCTTCAAACATTTTTAAACCTCCCTCCTTGGTGATATGTAGTGAAGTTTAAGACTTACACCTCCCAGCCAAAATCACGTGTATTTTAGTACCTTCAAAGAGTCTTAAAATTTTTAGAATATAATCTTTAAATACAGGTTATAAAGACTCTGCCCGTGTGCGGAGACGACAGCCCCCGCTCGCGTCCTATGAGCGACTCTGTAGCGGCTGGGTACGCGGCGCAAGCCACGTGCTTATGGAGGCCATACACGTTAGGGTTTGCATGCTGGTTTTAGCCTTGCATGCATAACCAACAGGTAAACCCTAGCGTGTATGTGATAAAACTGTACAGTTATCGGTGCATGTACATGCAACCGAGCAAATATCAAAATTGATATTTTATGCCGCTCGGTTATGTTTGCGCGCGAGCATAACCGAGCGTGTGTGGCGTCCGGCGAGCATGCCTGCCACAGTTGCTTTCCTCATAACAGTATCTTGTCTTTGTATTAAAGGAGTAATCAATGATAATAGTTTCGAATAAAGTTTTTCATCCATTCGTAAATAGTTTTCGTAATCTGTAGGTGAAAATCTCAATTCATTTATCAAATTTACGTGGGAGAACTGCTTTCTTTTCAATAACCAGCGTTTAGACCATTCAGTGCGATCTCTTTTTCTTTTTCTGTTCTGCAAAACAAGTGCTAAGCCAAGTACAGCTATCACATCGTCGTCGTCCATTGTAGTTTGGTTGGTATATACCGTACACAGTACCTAGGCGTCGTACACACACCGTCACGTAGCTCAACTGAGAGTTAATGGCAAAACTGTGCATGCAAACCCAAACGTGTATGTGTTATATGAAACTCGGTTATGCCTGTCGGTTATGCATGCAAGGCTAAAACCAGCATGCAAACCCTAACGTGTATGGCCTCCATTAGATACAAACCCACTTTGCTTGGCAGGCAGTGCTACGAATACTCTAGAATACTACCTTAAATACTAGTAAAAAGACTTTCGACCCTCACGTGATTAATGGACGGCCTTATCAACGTCTTCCAGGTGAACCAACTAACCTGGTCCATCCTCGGCGTGCCCCTGCCCGTGTGCGGAGACGACAGCCCCCGCTCGCGTCCTATGAGCGACTCTGTAGCGGCCCTACTTAGCTGCCGCCGTGCTCAACCAGCCACTCAGCGATGATTCTAGATTTTAGAATAATATATCTTTAAATACAGGTTATGCCTCACTTGAATAATGGACAGCACCTTATAAACATCTTCCAGGTGAACCAACTAACCTGGTCCATCCTCGGGGTGCCCCTGCCCGTGTGCGGAGACGACAGCCCCCGCTCGCGTCCTATGAGCGACTCTGTAGCAGCCGGGTACGCGGCGCAAGCCACGTGTTTAGCCGCCGCTGTGCTCAACCAGCCGCTAAGATACAAGCTAACGTTGCTGGGCAGTGCTACGAAGATTCTAGATGTTACGCCTGACTTGCCTGATCCTAAGTGAGTTTGTATCCACGCTTTTAATCGATCTGCAGAAATTTGTTCCGTTGGTCTGGGTGTTATCTATGTATTATAAAAAATATCTATCTATGTATGTATGTATATTATAATGTACTAGCGACCCGCCCCGGCACGGTTTTATTATACTTATAAACCTTCCGTTTTAATCACACCGCATCAAAATCCGTTGCGTAGTTTTAAAGATTTAAGCATACAAAGGGACATAGGGATATAAGGACAGAGAAAGCGACTTTGTTTTATACAATGTGATAATGTATTAAATATATCAGTTATCTAGTACCAATACACAAGCTTTGAGTAGCTTACTTTGGGGCTAGATGGTGCTGTGTGGATTGTCCAGCATTATTTATTTATTTTAATTCTTTTCATCCCAAAATCTGTTCCAATGGAATAGAAATAGCCTTGAAATGTTTCCATAGAAGTAACGCGTGCGAAGTCGCGGATAGATGCTAGTTTTTATACATGTAAGTCTGAGCATAGCAGAGTAGAGATACAAATAGAATATGATACATAACCATTATATTGTAACCAACTAAAATAAATGTGAATGTGTTTTTCCTTAACGACCTAACTTAGCAACCAGTCGACTTGATTTTCGATAGTTTGTTGATAGTGAGTAACATAGGTCCATTGTGTCCAAAAAAATAAATGAATTAAGTAAAGTTTACAATACAATACAAAAATGCTTTATTGTACAACAGAATAAATAAAATGATCCAAAAAGATGCTTATTTGTACACTTTTGTATCTAAAAATTGAAAATGCAATTTAAGCAGGTACTATGAAAAAAATGTTTTATCGGCATTAAGTTTTCAAGCTAAATTATTTATTATCGTATTTTAAAAGAATCAAACATAGAAAAGAAACAGAAGCTTCATAGACAAAGGCTAATTAATCGTTATTTAAGTAAAATCTGTTTTTGTTCACAGCATCCCTCTCTACACCAGAGGCGGTGACGTCACTTTGTTCAGATACGCAATGTTCCTTCTGAACAAATGCATAGGTCAGCTGTGTGCGGGCCGAGGCTTGCCTATAGCTGACATACGACCTACTTTATTGAACTTGGAACGTTTGCTGACTTCTAATACTAGCTTGTAAGTATTGTTCAAAGATTCAATATTCCTGGGCCCGAATTCCACTAAATAAATCGCTTTACCATTTAAATAGTAGGTATCGTGTCAAATTGACAGTGTTACACTCTTTTTGGTATTCTACTAGCACAAACTTTTTGAGGTTCATTCATAGCTGTGAGGATTACCTTTATCACTATCAATTTGACATTCTAATTATGAAAGTCTCTTCAAGTGCAAAAAATAGTAGAATACCAAATGCACAAACATCATTTTAATGGCACTATTGAGACCTTTATTTTGACATTAGTGGAATTTGGCCCCTGAACAAATACATAGGACAGCCGAGGCTTTCAGACAGACCGAATCACGGTTTTTTAGATAAGCTATTATAATATTTATATATATTGATGTATCTATTAATTATATCATTCATATATATATTTAAATAAAATAATAAATAGTTTTAAGCAAAATTAAACCTTACCCACAGAACGGACACTTCAAAACTGTATGGAGCTCATCACTGGTTCTCCGATAGTCAGTGTCCAAGAACGCAGTCTTTGAGAAGTTTGGTCGCCACGGAACGAGAAAGGAAATATCGACAGTTCAATAGATTTAAGGTAATTTGAACTTTACTACTTTAATTTTAGAGTATAGTTAAACATAAAAATTCTAGGGTCGCATAATCATGTTTATTAAACCATATTCAAATAAAGAATAAAAAAAAACATTAAAAAAACGCCATCGTGCATGCTCCACAAAATGTTGAGCAACGCTGGTTTTCTGGTAGGACCTTTGTTGTGTGGAAAAAAAAACTCGATGACCTTAGTGGCATATAGTACGAAGGTTAGCCTGTGACCGATGAGGTTCGGGTTCGATTCCCGCCTCTATAGGTATGTTTGTACGATCTGCAGATTTGTTCCGGATGTTCTAGGTGTTTCGTATTAAAAAAATATACGTGTGATGTATTGTATTAAGACAAGTATGTATATTAGATATCTAATACCCATTACAAAAGCTAAACTTAGCTTGGGGCTAGACGATGTTGTGTTAATTGTACAGCACTATTATAGGTGATCAATTGAACTTAAGCTAAGTGAATCTGATCACTATGATATAAATCACTTCATTCCAAGATATAACTAGTTTATTATTAACCAAGTAGTCCTTTAAACCTACAAGGTAAAAATAATTTGATAAAAGTATGGACTCCTAAAATTATAATTTTAGGGCTATATACTTTTATCAGATTAATTCACTTAAAGATGTTTGGCTAAGAAGGGGAAAGGCTTGTTTGAAATATTGGTACAAATTGATCACTAACCTATCACCCGCATCATCATCTATAATACTCCCTGCTAGACATAGGCCTCCCCCACTAATCAGTTATAATAATTGTGCAGGACGCCTACATAGTTATCAGATAACTAGTATGTATCTTACGTTTTGGTTATTATAGAGTTCAAATAATATTATAAACGATAAAGTTTGTGTGAATGTGGATGTTTGACAAACAACATTGTTTGTTTCACGCAAAAACGACTGAACGGATATTGCTGACATATTTGAAATAGCCTTGAGACGTTTCCATAGAAACATCGCGTGCGAAGCCACAGGCAGGAATGTATGTTTGTTACCGCTTCACACTAAAACTAATGAGCATGTTTTCTTTAAAAATAATACATGACCCCCTTTAGATCTCTACTCCCCACCAGGGGGACTCACACCACCGGTTGGGAAATCCTGTATTGTATATAATTAAATTTAATAATCACACATCACCAGTAACGCCATCTAGTTCCAATCTATGAACTAAAACTCTCCATTACTAATCTAGGACGCAGTGGACGGTCATTCGCCGCAATCAGCACTGGTGAAACGACACAGGCATTCGAGAAGCGTTGGCAGTTACCATGACGACCATGTAAGTAGTCATATTATGTTTATAGACTAATATTTCAATTGTTTTTACATGTACAAACTTACTTCCGACCTTACATTTGTTTTCATATCTGTTTTTATAATTTCATAATGTGTTTTACTATCGGTGCACTACCCTTTTTCGTCTTATATCCACTACAAGGTTGCCTGGGAGAAATCGCATTCAATGAATAGGCCGCCTTTTGTACCATGTTTATTTTTAATTAGATTAAAGTTTAGTAACTGTATGATACCGCTTAGTACAATAAAGTGTTCATTCATTTTAACATAAACGTGCAAGTGCATATTTTTGCATGAAGAAATGAGTGTGGACTATCAATATTGTCAAGTTTTTTGATCCCCTGAATACCTTTTTAGCACTGAAACGAATCAACTGATTTTGATTTAGCTTTTATTGGAAGTATCTTTAAAATGATTAGCACCCAAACATATGAACGATTTAGCTTTCTTTTTGATTGCTTTAGGCTTTTTAGTAAATTACCTTTTCAACGAGTCTTTATAATCTAAAAAAAAAGAATAAAATCTGTTTGGGTGGCAGTCTTACATGTTACGAATCATAGCAAAATTGTCGTTAGGGTTTTCCATGTTTTCAATTAGCTTCTATGATCGAAGTTGTAACAAAAAAAATGCTAGTTCATTGTCTCTTAGTGGTGAAATTACTAAAAAACCCAGAAAATTCTAATCACACAAAAAGGTTTAGTCGTGATTAGGAACAAAATTCCTAATAAAGTCTTGATTCCATCATGAGCACGGGAAAATCATTATTGACCAGATGTCATTTTCAAAATTTTTGTTGCGTAAGTTTTTTTAAATATATTTTTAGTAGTTAGTCTGTATCGTAGTCTATTTGTAGAATTTGTTTTATAGTGCAGTACGAGTAGTCGCAGTGTAGTCATACTGCAACTTTATTTTATCATCATTAGAGCTTATACAGAGTTTTCTAGAAGCTTCCACCTCATTATAAATAAATAATAATGTTGGACAATCCACACAACATTATCTAGTCCCATTATATCCAATTAGTTCCAACTGTTTATTTCACAAGGTGTAAAAGAAGTAATTTTCTAAAATTTTTGGGTCCATGTTTATGAAACAGGCCTTAGCTACATTTTAAATTCAAATAAATAGTGCTGGACAATTCACACAGCATCATCTAGCCCCAAAAAATACAAACAAAACTCTGAATATCCTCTAAATATGCCAGTACATTTTGAATTCTAAGCTACCTAAACAAAACCATTTTTTATAGGAGCTGGCAATACTGGACGCTTCCACGACATCGATCATGGGCAGTGAATCCAATATCTACGACATGAAGCTAAATCTAACAGGACCAAGCGAAGCCAAGCTTAAAACTCACAGTTCAGACCCAGAAATATCTACAAATGCGGAGGAATCCGAAGTCAAATTCACACTTGGTGACGATACGACTCTTGAGAACTTAGAGTCGAAGTTGGTACGCCTTTCGACTAACAACGATGATGAAGTTACTTGCTCTTCATGCTTAGATGAAAATGTCAAAAGAATATGTACAGAAATCACCGATTTCTGCTCCAAAGAAATACATGAAGGCTTCGATGTGGCGAAATATCTTGAAAGGAAGGAAAGCTGTGTGAGCGAGATAGAAGAAGCTGACCAATGCCTTAATTGCGAGAGTAAAAAGGACGGCGATTGTCAGTTGGACTGTTCTAAAAGTGTTACAGATGTTATTGTTATACCGAGTGCGGAAGCCATTTTGGATACAGGGCAAAGTGAACAAAATGGCGATATGTGACGTCATTTGTTGAAACTATTGTAGTTTTCATTGTATCACAAATAATTTCGACAGTTGACGAAATATCTTATTCCTAGGACTAAATTGTATCTACATTTATGCAAAGTTTCGACCTTATCCATCCAATGAAAGGGTCACAAACATCGAAACTTAATTTTTATTTCATTTTTTAATGTTTTGTAAAATGTGATAGCTAATAACATAAAACCTCAATAAAGCAATAATATAAATTTAAGCAGCAAACCCTGTTCATTTTCCTTGATAACGCCCATATAGCTACCAATCTGTACCTATTGTCAAAAATAGTTTAACCCCTGATTTATGTAATAGTTTTCAACTAAGAACAGTTTCTAAGCCGTCTTATTTCTCACTCTGGCTTCTAGTTAAGATTGAGAGTGAAATAACACTGATTAGCAACTGTATAAAGTTAACCGATTCTTATATATATATAACCGAAACAAGACAGTTACCTATAAGAGTACTATCAAGGTGTGAGTTACTATATGAAGTAAAAACTTTGGTGGTTTGACGATTTCATTATGACTATAAGCGGATTACCTACGAAGTACGAATCTTTCTAACACAATGTAATTCTACTTAAAGGTTGACAACGGAACCTGTATGCATAGTTTTTGTGTAATTGCAATGAAATAAATGTTTAGGGTTCCGAACCTCACAAGGAAAAAAAACGGAACCCTTATAGTATTTTTTTGTTTTCTGCCCGTCTGCCTATCAAGACCCTTTTTCTCAGGAACGCGTGTAGGTATCAAGCTGAAATTCGTACCAAATAGGTACTCATTTCTACTGTCCCTTGGAACTGTGAAAAAATCGAACTTATAAGCTAATAAGCTAACGCAATCAAAAGATATAGTCGTTAATGCTGAAAATGTTTGACACTCGAAAGGGATTTAAAACCTACAGGGTACTTCCCGTGAATTCAGAATCTTGAAATTTGGTACGGAGCATCGTCTTATAGGAAAAAAAAGGAAAAATTGCTAAACGTTACATTTTTAGTTCAAATAATAGAAATATTTTTTAGATTTTGGTACGGAACCCTTCTTGCGCGAGTCTGACTTGCACTTGCCCATTTTGAAGTCCCTCGAAGGGATGAAACGTTAGTGCTCTTCCTACACAAACTAGGTTCATTGTTAACCCGCTTACAGTCATAATGGAGTCTTTGTTTAAACATCAACGAATGTACCTTTGTTATACAGATGCCTTAATATAATATTTATTTACCCTAAAAGTGTATGACACCTCTTTTATTTCGTTAACGTCTCATTTACATGATAACATTTTCTTGTATATTCAAGAGCAATTGAATGAAACTAATTGAAAGAATTGACTTTTGATTGTTTAGATAATTGTTTATATTATTGTACAATAATTGTTTAGACCATGTATGTCATTTTTGTTGCATATAATTAAATTGAAGCAATTTCCATTAAATTATATGCAAAATTCAAGAAAATGTTATCATTTAAACGATGCTCAAGGGATTTTAACCAGCAATGGTTCAATTCTGGCTAGAATAAGTGTTTTGTAATCTTTATAAGTATTTTAATCATTACGATACTACTCAAGTAAAGATAACGAACGTACTTATAAAGATTGTCACTTACACATTGTCATTACTTGGTCTAGTAAAGCTAGTTCTGTGTATTTCTTACTAATTGTTCAGTCAAAAGTATATTTAAATGTATAAATGATTTAAAGACAAATATTCATATATTAATATTTTCGTAATGCGATTGTATTAAAATATAATTGGATGTTTTGTTTACCAACGCTTAAGAGTATCTTTTGTTTGTATTATTATACGCTGAAATTTGAGTTTATAAATAATTTAATTATTTTATCATTTATGGTAAGGAAAAGCGTGTCCTTAAAATTTCATTTAATTTAAATATAATTGATTTATTAACAATAATAAAGATCATAAAATATGTGCCTCCAGTATGTCACAGTGAATTGTATGTAATATAATTTAAAATTGTAAATAATATATGATATTTCCTAGTTGTAATTTGTATTTGGCAATACATAATCGGCTGTTATACGATTAATAATTATTTATTTCATAACCCTAAAATGTTGTTTTTATTAATTTTCCCTTAGAATCCCAAAGAATCGTAACCCTGAAATTCATATTATAATTTTTACATGATTGTGTAAGATAAATAGTATAAGAAAGGTGGCGCACTGCATCCGACCTAAATCCATGAAACTACTTTACAAAGTAGCAACAAAACTATTTTTACTTATGCTAGTTTACGCACTAAATCTGATTTCCGTCACCTGATTTCACTGACATCCGTGAATTTCTAATTTGGAACAGAATATTGAAAGTCTGAAGTGCTTGGATTTAGATTAGAAGACATAAAAGTGTCTAAGTAACATCTGAGCTCATATTTTTAGACTCTAGATCCGTATTTTCAAGGATTATAGTCGGATGTAGTGCAAAAAGATCGAATCTGGATTCAGTCTGTTATTAGGTATGAGTATTTTCTAGTAAGCACTTTTCGTTTAATGATGATCATATGGAGTTATGCCCACGATGTGTACTTATATTTTCCATAATGCGTGCTTTAAAGTACCTAGGTATTAAAAAAAAACACGGTTTCGGACGAATGAAGTGCGTAACCGCTTTCAGACAAAAAAGCTCTAGGACGAATAGAATTCAGCTAAGTATTTTGAGGTTAGAAGCTATTAAGCTCAGTTAAACTAACAGGTATTCTGCCCGGTTCGATCAAGAATTTATCACTCCGTCAAAATAATTTACACCAGTGTAAAAAGACCTCTTATTTCTTCGACGATTGATTAGGATTGAGTTCAAATCAAATTGGCAATTGCGTTGCCCAGCGAAAGTAAAAATAGCTCTATGGACGCATGCGTGTTCCCGCACGTTCTAAATTCAAATTGTCCGGCGCTTGCCCAGCCCGGACGTCGAATTTTCTTTTTTTTTCTCTCCTTAATTCGAAATTCGACTGGAAAGGCCACCTGTCAAATTCGAATAAGGAATTCGCGAAATCGGTTGTGAATCCTGTGTGTGAAAATGTGTGAACAGTGCGTTCAGCGGTAATTGGATTTTTGTACGTGACATGTGGTAAGTACGATTTTGAGCTATACCGCTTTTGTTATAGAACTTAGATTTATGTAGTTTAATGTAGATTATGTAATTTTAGTTTTGGTACCAAGGCGATGAGTTAGAAATGAGGCGATTTGGCGATAGCCCGGGTTCTTAGATTTAAATTGTTGCCAATATCATTATGGTCTGACTAATCGGGTGTTAAAAACCTGGGATCAACTAGGCTGCTTACAAATATAGATCTTGTAAAAGAAATGAGATTTAATCGCCAATCTTTTTTCGTGTCTGTCTGTGTATGTTCGTGTCGCATATAAGTAGCCGAAACGTAAACCCAAAACTCGATAAATAAACTTCAGGTACCTATTAAAACTAAGTTTATATAAGTACTAAGATCTTGTTAGTGTCAATTTTACTTAGTTCCAACAATATCAGGTAAGTACTAACTAGTATAATTATAATATTATCTTTGGTACTACTAATACTAGATGCTAGTACCTAATAGGTACTAGTATCAAGTATTAGTAGTTAAGTTAGGTACTACCTATTAGGTACCTACAGTAGTTACCCTATGTATTTAATTCATCTACAAAACTCTACGTAGTTATGCTGCCATTCATTCTTTATATTTATTTATATTTACCAATTGCAAAGGTTGAACAACATTCTGGAATCGTTCTCATTCTCGGAACCTGTGCTAGGAACCATAGCTCTAAAACACGTGCCAACTGTACAGTGAAAGCATATATCTTTCTCGGCAGTGATATACCTAACTAAGTATGAAAAGTAGTTTGAAAAAAACTTGATTAATTTGAATACCAATGAGTATAAGTTTGTTGGTTAATTTATCATTATAATAAGACAAATTTTATTAAAATATTCCTTCCTAAATTACATTAGGGTACTGAATACTTAAATTAGTGACTAAATTATGACATCTTAAATTAGTAAAGATTTCCTATTCTGAATGTAAAAAGAATTGAGTAAGAATAAAAAAATATATTTCGCCTAATCTAAAAAGATATTTTTAAATTTCTGACGGCATTTTCTCAGTTTAAAAGCATCACCAATAGTTGTTAATTAACTTTTAAAAAAGGAGGTACTCAATTCCGAAGACAGAATCATTAAAATCGGTGTTTTGTGTTAACACCGATTTTAATGATTCTTTTAGATTTGAAACCTGGTGCTTCATATAGTCCCATATAAATTAGATCAAGATCTGACCAGAAGTAGGTAGTAAAGTTATCTTTATAATGCGTATTTTATTTACTTATAATATAATTCTTATTTTTTTTATAGGAATACTTTTCAAGTATATGAAGTCAGCTTATAATTTTTTAAAACACGCCAAATTATACCACCTCTGATACATCCGCCAGGTTGACTAATCTGTCTGTATATTATTAGACACCAGACCGGCACTTTGTAAATATAAATAACGCACGGCATCGCTCTTGTAGACCCGCTCAGAGCTAACATAACCTAACCTCTCGTATAAAAACGAGAGGTTAGGTTATTAACCTAAGTTAATCCATCTGTTAATAATAATGATATTTTATTTCGGACAGCTCAGCAGATCTTATTTCACTTATTCTACAGTCCATAGTGCTGTGAGGATTGTCCAGCATCTTTTATTTATGAACCCTACATAGTATAAAACAAAGTCGCTTGCTCTGTCTCTATGTATGTAAAATCTTTAAAACTACGCAACGGTTTTTTTTAATAGATAGAGTGATTCAAGCGGAAGGTTTATAGGTATAATAAAATTGTGGGAAGCCGGGGCGGGTCGCTATCTATACTTATAATAAAACTGTAACAGGTCCAATTCTGTACATTGAAGATATTTTGAAAATTTTTTTTGAAGGGCACTCTATTATCGATGCTCAAGCCAAAACAGTATTTTTTTTCATTCATGTCTGTCTGTCTGTCTGTCTGTCTGTCTGTCTGTCTGTCTGTCTGTCTGTATCGTAAACGCGCATCACGCCGAAACTACTTGATGGATTGAAATGAAACTCGGTATGATTATAGGTCATACTACGAGGAAGGACATAGGATACTTTTTATCCCGGAATTCAGTAAGGTTCTCATGGGAGAGGGTATGAAAGTAAAATTCCTTTACCGCGCATCACGCCGAATCTGCTGAATGAGTTGGAATGAAACTCGGGACGATTTGAGTTCATAGTACAAGGAAGGACATGGGATACTTTTTATCCCGGAATTCGGTAAGGTTCCCCTGGGAGAGAGGGTGAAAGAAAAATTCTTTAACCACGCATCACGATGGAAATGAATGAATTCGAATGGAACTCGGGACGATTGGACATGGGATACATTTTACCCCGGAATTCAGTTTGGTTCCCCTGGGCTATACGGGTTTTAAAAAAATTCTCACAGCATCACTGAACGACGCGTGTGTACGCGTCGTTCAGTGATGAGATGCTGTGAGAAATTTTTGAAAACCCGTATAGCCCAGGGGAACCAAACTGAAATGAACTGATAAACGCGTAAGTTTGTAAGTATGAATGGATAGATAGATGGATGGATGTTTGTTACTCTTTCACGCAAAAGCTGCTGAACGGATCTGGATGAAATTTAGCACTGACATAGATTATAAGCTGGAATAACACATAGGCTTATTTTTTCCCGAAAATCCCACGAGAAAGGGAAATACGCAAGTAAAATAGCGAGTACTCGAAATACTAATCATGCGCAGACGAAGTCGCGGGCACCAGTTAGTTTATTATAAACGCAAAAGTTTATAACTATGGATGGATGGATAGATGGATGGATGTTTGTTACTCTTTCACGCAAAAACTACTGAACGAATCTGTCCGATATTTGGCACAGAGATAGATTGTAGTCTGGAATAGTACATAGGCTATATTTTATCCCGGATTTTCCACGAAAACGGGAATTACGCGGGTGTAACCGCGAGTATACTCGAAACACTAATCCTGCGCAGACGAAGTCGCGGGCACCAGCTAATTGTTTATAAATTATGGTCTTGGAATATTTTTATTTCAATACTTTCGTTCCGTACACTGTACTAAATCAAAAATCAAGAAACTGCTGAAGTTTAGGATGGAGCTCGTTAGATTCTTAGAGAAGATCGATGTCGGATATAATTATGGAGGGACTTAGAATACCTACATTATGGAGGTCATAAGAATATTTTTATCTATTCATAAGGTATAGGCGCTATACGGGTTTTAAAAAAATTCTCACAGCATCACTGAACGACGCGTGTGTACGCGTCGTTCAGATGCTGTGAGAAATTTTTGAAAACCCGTATAGCCCAGGGGAACCAAACTGAAATGAACTGATAAACGCGTAAGTTTGTAAGTATGAATGGATAGATGGATGGATAGATTGATAGATGGATGGATGTTTGTTACTCTTTCACGCAAAAGCTGCTGAACGGATCTGGATGAAATTTAGCACTGACATAGATTATAAGCTGGAATAACACATAGGCTTATTTTTTCCCGAAAATCCCACGAGAAAGGGAAATACGCAAGTAAAATAGCGAGTACTCGAAATACTAATCATGCGCAGACGAAGTCGCGGGCACCAGCTAGTTTATAGTATATACCTTAAAACCTACGAAGAAATAATTAATTCTTCGTAGCATAAAACTAACAAACATACGTATTAAATAAAACGCTATTAATGCGGCGACTCGTAAATGACGCAGTCAATAAATCATGGAATTAAAATAACACAAAATCAAAGTGATGTTTTTATTTCCTAGATTTACTTTTTATTTTAGTAATTTGAACATTTCCATGTGTCCTAGAATCCTGTAAGGCCTTTTAAATATGGAAAGTTGCTTCAATATACCATCATAAAAACCCTAACAGAGTCAATTTCACATTAGATATTGATGCTAGAGAAACAGAGCCTACTCGATAAACGCTGAAACCGTAATGTATTTACATAATTCTAACGAAAATACTGGTCGCGAACAGTGTGTAAAGTGAAACCAACGTTTGCTTTCAGCAAATAAGGAATGGCAGCATCAATACGTAGATAATTGTGGATATGAATGGCAGCATAAACTCGTAGAGTATTTTACTACATATGTAGTATAAAATAAAGTCGCTTTCTCTGTCCCTGTCATTATGTCCCTTTGAACTCTTAAATCTTTAAAACTACGCAACGGATTTTGATGCGTTTTTTTAATAGGTAGAGTGATTCAAGAGGAAGGTTTATACGTATAATAAAACCGCGCGAAGCCGGGGCGGATCGCTAGTTAGATATAAATCTTACTATTATAATAAATGGGGAATTCTGTATGAATGTTTGTTATAACTAATTTCCGTAACTACTTAAGTTATTTAGAAGAAATTTGGTATGTACATATTTTAGGACCTAGAATAAGACATATCGGGTTAGTAAAATTTTCAAAAATTAACCTCTGAGGGGGTAAAGTTTATATGGAAACGTATTTTTTCTTTCTTGGTTCGATTTACTCAAATGTCGGTATAAATAAAGAATGAAATAAATAATTAAACACGTTTTTTTATTCTTACAAAATAACCCCTAGGGGCTGTGTAATATATTTCTGAAATTTGTATGAAAAAAACGGGCGAAGCCGCGGGGCGCATCTACTCGCAACATAAACACGTAGAGTATATGAGTATCTACCCGCGGCTTCGCTCGCGTTGTTTCTTATCTTATTTATAGAAACTTTTCAATATCCCATTGGATAGAAATAGCCTTGACGTAATCGTGGTCTTACCTAGCCGTAAGTGTTGTGGTTCTTAGCCGTAAGAGCAGTGGCACCTAGCCGTAACTCCCGGAACTGCTGGGTGGTGATTTTCTTGACATGAGAGATTCCTCGCCCTACGAGTTGACGTTAGGTTGACTCGTCGTTGACGGCGAGACGAAAGGCGATACAGTGACTTTCCTAGTTAATGTGTTGTATAAACAGATAGGTATCTATATAGCAAGGGTTGAGACCCTTGCGCTACCAATAAGAAAAGTTTAATTGTAATGCTGGACAATCCATACTAGCCCCAAGATAAACAGAGCTTGTGTTATCGGTACTAGATGATTGATAGACTCAATAATAATAAACTACATAGATAGACATTTTTACTACTTATAATAACACCCAGACCCTGGAACAAATATTTGCAGATCGTACAAACATGTGTACCAAGGCGGTAAGTAATCGAAACTTTCGCTCGCCGCGCCACATTTGTCTTTTAAGTTACAAAAAAATTTCAACAACTACAAAAATTGCCAAAAGGTATACCTACCTTATAATGTTTTTGGAGCAACAGAGGCGTATTATCGTTTTTGTTATCGTTGGCTCTCAAATCTTGGCAGAAAATCTTAATAAACAGGCTTTTGGCACATGCACATCCCAATGTCATGACCTCTCAGCCTCCATTCAGCTACTTCAATTGTATTGCATTACACCCAAAAGTTTTCACGCTCATCCTCCTACCCCTAAGCTTTGCCTTTGCAGTTTCAGTTTCAGTATTCTGCGGCATTTGGTCGCGAACGGACGTGTCCCACACGCATCGCCTGAAAAAACAAAAAAGCTATAACTTTTTCTCTATAAATGAGGAAATAATCTTGATACTTTCCTTAAAATAATGTGAAAGTTAACTTTGCAAAAAGTGTGTTTTTTGTGTTAGTTATCTGAAGTGCAATAAGTTTTGGGATATGCTGATTAATGGTCGGTTTCCGTGTGCGTGTATTCGGATTATTTAAAAGGTAATAAAGAATTACTTGATTTAATTTAGTTGGCAATTCTTCGTAAATAGCTTCAGAAAGTTTATTTAATATCCTTTGAATATATTTCCTTGTTACCGTAAGTTAATGTAAGCACGTAAGTTAAGGCTTTCTAAAAAGTTCTATCAATTTCCTTAGTGCAGTTCAAGGTTTTTTATACGTATTGTTACTACCACAAATTATTTTTTTGGTCTATAGTATTTATTTTTCTCGCTGTTCGAATATTTTTCATAAAATAAAAAACGTAGAAAACCTATATTTTTTTCGTATCAAAGCAATAAATTCCGAGGCGAACGTTGTGGAATAAAATTTTTCCCTTTTTCAATTCCACTTTGTATTCGTTACAGATCAAATTTGAAATATTGTGCAGAGTATCAAGATTAATGTTTCCTCTGGGAGGTCGCATTAATTAAGCCAGCCGTTGCTTAAGATTGATGGAAGTTCTAGATTTTCACAGAAACATGACTTAAAACGAATGTTCTGGATCGAATTAGGTTTGTGATTTAATTTTTCAGTCTTTATTATTCTTGCGAAAGAAAGTGGAAACTCTAGATAAATAGTAGTATAATGGAAAGTTTATTTATTGAATTTAACTCATATTATCCCACTACAGGAAGTATTTTACCTTTTGTCCAGTTTTAACTAGTCTAGAAATGGTGAAAAATAGTACCGTAAATCACGCGAGCACGCTACAATCCTTACTATCTTAACTTTAATACACTCGAGAGCAATGAATCCGGGTCACTCAAAGAATCCAAAAAATCTCGGAAAGTAAGAATGCTAGGTTAATGCAATAAATTGTATTTAATAGACAATTTAATACTCCTTAAATGAAAGTTAAAAAAATGAGTCACATTTTATTTTTATACATTTTATTTACACAAAATTACATAAAGAAAAAAAACTGCTGATCTCTCCTTAAAACAAAAATAGGAAACATGAAATTTTTGAACTTTAAGACGATTTTCTTGAATTTCAATACTTCGTATTACCTCCTCGTGCTTCCATTACTGCGTTTACGCGGTTTGGCATGCTGTACACCAAGTTCCTTATACGATTTTGGGGAATATTCTCCCATTCCTCTGTGAGAGCAATTTTGAGCTCAGGAAGCGTGATTGGGGGAGGGTTTCGTTGTTTTACGCATCTCCCTAGCTCGTCCCAAGCATGCTCGATCGGGTTGATTATATTTTTTTAACTTTCATTTAAGGAGTATTAAATTGTCTATTAAATACAATTTATTGCATTAACCTAGCATTCTTACTTTCCGAGATTTTTTGGATTCTTTGAGTGACCCGGATTCATTGCTCTCTAGTGTATTATAAACGCGAAAGTTTGTATATATGGATGTTGGTTACTCTTTCAAGCAATAACTACTAAAAGGGTCGCTTTAATATTGCATAGAAGTAGTTCTAGCCCTGGAATAAAACATAGGGCTATATTTCATCCCATAAATCAGTTCCCATTTCATTTTAATAAAATGTAATGCTCTACCAAAGCTTGCATGTTTTCTATATAAGATAATTTGTTTTAATAGGTTCAGTACCTAACCAGTTATGTTACCAATTCACTATTTATCTATTATATCAGTTTAAAAAAGCGTTCAGTGCTTATAAACGTGTTTAAATTTGTTTAATATTATCTAGGATTAATGTCTACACTGGATTGTATTACTTTTATAAGTTAAGTTTATTAATAAAGATCTTTTAAATTTTAATTGAGTTCCCATGAGAAATAGCTTTGAAAGGTTCCATAGAAACTATGTGCAAAGCCGTGGGCTGATGCTAGTGAAATATAAAAATATTATCCTACAAAGAGCTTTACTTTCCCTCGAAATAAACTTCACTGCGGCGAAAATGCGCAAATCCAAGCCTAAACCGAGCTTACATTCGCTTCCTTTGTCAAGTGAACTAATTAAAATAAATATTATGCCTTGGGGTAGTCAGCGACACAACGCCTTTGAATGAAAAAACTTCATGAAAGTAGTTTTTATTTTAATTATAAAAATAATATTACTAGTAATTAAATTAAAAACATTCTATAAACCCGTAGGGGTTTGACCGTGTTACATTCCTCGGTTTTATGAAATTTAAAATAAACCTATCTACGCACTTACGTGTGGTGTAGTACGAGTCAGCAGGATGTTGTGAATATCAGCATCAGCATCCGCATTGATCGATGCTAATTAACAATGTTGATGTTCGAGTCGCGAGACAGACATGCATAGAAAGGAGGCAGTAGTAATAGGGTCAACAAACACCTTTGTTGGATTCAGTACACAAAGGATGTTCCCTGTGATAGCCTTTGTCTACTGGACCCTCAAAATACCAAGGTTTTTTGAGACTCGGTTTTTAGTGGAAGAACCACCTACATTAAGTTAGTGGAACACTCAGTTTGCATGCCCAACACCCACTAGCAAAAATCTGATCATCATCCGCTGATGTGTCAAAAAACGGCATCAGCAACAACCCTAGTACCAGTGCGTTACTGGTTACTCTACTGATCTAAGTTATTTCTGACAGTATTCGGACAACCTCTGTTTCACGAGATGATTTAGCATGTTCAGTTTATATCAGTTGACTGTACCTGTCTGTTTTTATTTTTTACTTTCTAATTGCATTCAATTATACAAGACAACTATGTATACTTTATAGTAAAGTTTTATTTTAATTTTAAACAGTAAGGGTTAGGTATTATAACAATTTTACAGCTTATTTTGTAACTTATTTCTATATATCACATATCTACCTTATTCATTTAATATCTATAATGAAATGAAGTGTATTGTAACCTACTACGGTGGAAAAAATTATATAATAATACCTATTTAATAAGTACCTTCTTTATGTTCATTCCACACTCAATTCCTAAAGCCTTTTGTCTCTCAGCGTACAAAGCTCGGACGATTAAATTTTTGCTGAAAATACCTTGTGAGACTTCAGGTGTGGTCTGGTAAAAAATATAGAAGGGTTTGTACAGAGATTCACTTTATGAATAAGAAACTATAACATTTTCTGCTTTATTAAAATTGGTTTTATTTATAAAAGCAAGACATGGCGCTCATTAGGTGGAAGCATGCCCAGCTGTGGACTGATATAATATATAGGTAATGCTGGGCAAACCACACAGTACCGTCTAGCCCCAAGCTAAGCAGAGCTTGTGTTATGGCTACTAGATGACTAATATGGTGTTTTTCATATGTTTTTTTAAAGACATCAAAAAGGTACGGGTAAAAATATCCTACTAGTAACAAGGTGAGATTCGACTATCTTTAGCGCACGTTCGCTTGCTTTCGTTTTTGCGTCCACATTTAATGAACCGATGTGAACCCCACGGCCGAAGACGAATTACCTTCGCGTGATTTCGCCATGACGTCCTCACTGATTCGTTCGCGTTCGTCTGTTACCCTTCGCTCGCGTTCGTTCGCTTGATCTGTAGTACCCACTATGAGGGTTTTCCTTGTTGGGTTGTCAAACCTAAACTGTTACCAACTTGTGTAATTAAGCGCAAATTATGCATACGTTTTGCATTATTCATGTTCAGAGCGGAGCGTCTTTGACAGTTGGCTAAGCATAGGTTATTTAGGTGCATTCATGTTCACCATTCATATTTGTTAATTCGACTGAAGACCACTAAATTTTTAATCTTTCAATAATTATAATTTTTATTTTTATTAATTTAACTGTACAGTCTGAACATATACTTAGGTATATTTTAAGTTCATAGTTAAGAACATTTAATTGGACGAGTAATCATATTTTCCTGTAACCAATAAATGAACCATTGAACCATATGCATAAGAATAGACAATAACAGAGTAGAATGAAAACTTCGCTCCGAACGCGCTCAAGGTCACGATATTAGCCTACGCGATTCTGCACGTTAAACGTGCAGTGGGCGGGCCCATTCAGTAGGGCTGTCACAGCCGGCGAAGCCGCACGCGGATTTTAATATTTATGTAAGTTAGGCGCTTATCATGGGAAGACCTGCGTCCAGCAGTGGACCAGTAAAGGTTGTAGATGATGTAAGGTACCTACCTCTATAATATGACGTCACTGTCAAGTTATTGTGGTGTGATCGGTTGTAACAATAACTCAAAAACGAAGACAAATATAAGTTTTTTTAGATTGTTAAAGATAATGATAAATGCATACACTATGTAAGTAATATTTTCTAAATATTTTGTTTTTGTAAACCACAATAATATTTAGAAACCTATCTAACTAATTAGGTAGATACCTAATCAAAGAAACGTGAACATCGGTCGTTGACCTTTTCTCTCTCGCCTCGTCTCGCGACGGCGCGGTGGGGCGCGGCGGTACAGTGCAGTAGCAACCCTGGCAAAACGCCTGGACGATAGAGGGGCGTAACGAGGTGAAGGGGGAAGTAGGTATATAAATGTCGGCGTTTGGGACTAGATCAAAGAAGAGTCCCTTCTAGTTATTATTTATTCTTATGCCATATGGCTATTCTATGAAGATTGCTTTTATATCTTCAATGGGTCGTGTTGTTTATGCAGTGTCAGCGCCATTTTAACTTGACCCTAACTTAAAGCGCGCCCATCATCCATCTGCGACCATCGACGATCTTTTCAGTCTGGTCACACCTTTTAGTTGCTTAAAGACTGCTGGCAGATGCTGGATGCGGCAAGCTGAAGACAGGGCGCTATGGCGTTCATTAGGGGAGGCCTATGTCCAGCTGTGTACTAATATAGGCTGATGATGATGACACCTTTTAGTAAAACTCCTCATTTGAAAATTATTGTTCCATTTTTATCTTTCGAGAGCTAGCAACCTTGTTCAATAAACAGTGTTGGTCAAAAACATACAGGCTGCTTACAAAAAAGAAAAAAATATGCTGGAAAGTGATTTTTTCGTATGGCCGCCATAAAACGGCCAGTATTTTGGTTAACTAACTTGATATTAAACAATGTTAAACTATTAAACAATCAAAATTACGTTATTGCGCCACAGTTCGCCATTAAATGAATTATACACGGAATTTGTTCAACAACTACTACAAAATGTACACTAACTACGAAACAATAGTGAAGTCAAGGTCATTTGAAGGTTTTTGAGTTCAAGTCCTTTTAGGCATTTAAAGTAATAATGAAAAGTGTCCTAGAAGAACTTGAAGCAAATTAAAATGTTGAAAACAGCGCGTGATATATTTTTCTATGACCAATAAATGAACTACATATTAAATAAATAATAATAATAAATAAATAATGCTGGACAATCCACACATCATCATCTAGCCCCAAAGTAAGCTACTCAAAGCTTGTGTTAAGCGCGTCACACACGGTGAAGATAATATAAAATATATATTATCTTAGAGCATATTTTAGAATATCGCTCACCATAGAAATCCTATGAACCATCACACACGACGAAGTTAATTTATATTTTATCTTCAGTATCTTAAGATACCGAGCGAATACGCAAATATGGAAATATATATTTCGTATCTTAATATGTTATCAAGGAATACGTGTGGCACAACGCAGACTCGTAAGGAAATGAACAGATTTTTTAATATTATCGTATCTTAGCCGTGTGTCATAACCTAAGATACTATAATATTTTATATTAGGGCATCTTAAGATAAAATATTATAGCATCTTCACCGTGTGTGACGCGCTTTATGGGTACTAGATAACTGATATATTTAATACATTATATATTACATAGATAGATATTTTTTTTATTATACATATTAAACACCCAGACCAACGGAACAAATTTCTGCAGATCGTACACAAATTTGTTCCGAGGCGGGAATCGAACCCGCAACCTCCTGCGTCGCAGGCGGACCTTCGCCCACCGCGCCACATCGGTCGTCATATTGAACATTTTATTATTATTAATAGGTATTAAACAACTTTTAACATTAAGCCAAAAGCATCATCTTGCCCCAAAGTAACAAAAGCTTGTGTGATTTAGAAAAAAAAAGAAAGAAATATTTTTTTTTATTTGCCTACACAACATAAACTTATTGTACTTACTAAAGGGTTTATAGGTTACAGAAAACGGAATTTTTTATACTATTTATTTTATTTTATTTTTTTATACTTAGAGAACATCCGGAACTAATATCTGCAGGTCGTTCAAACATTTGTCCCGTGATGGAAGTCGAACCCGCAAGCTCCCGCGTCGTAGGCGGCTCTTCGCCTTCTTCGCCACTGAGGTCGTCTTATTGAATGAAATCCGAAGCGGATCTATATCCGAAGGTTCTTTGTTAGAATTGGTTTACTCTTCCGGCTGAGTTTGAAGAGTTATTTGTCAACGGCACTAGCCTTTGAACAGTGACCTAGAAATCCTGCAAACAATTGTAACTGAATTTCTAAATGATTAAAAACATTAACTTTTTCAATAATAAAGTTCTTTTAGGGACCTTACCACAGAATAGACCTTAATTTATATAATTTACATGCCTTTTGAGGCAGAACATATGGATCAAATTTCTTAAATTAAGACCTACTTTAACTGTTAAGAAAAAAAGAAACAAAAAAATATGATTATGAAACAACTCTACAATAATTTTACTTTCTTTCATAAATAATTAATTCTGTTGTGTGTTAGATTATAAGTCTTTCTGTGAGATATTAGGAATAGGTTCATCTTTGATGATACACTGGAAATAGTCATACATGAGATGTTGAGAATGGCCGTGTATCACTTGATACGTTGGGAACTCTGATAGGACTCCCGCAGTTATTCGCTAGCGGCACCATTGATTCTTGCGACATGTGTTTAAACGACTTCAAAAAGCTAAAACTAAAAAAAACTGAGAATTCCGATATTCGAGTTATTAGTTTCCATAATATCTTTAATGCACCTAAAGTGCCAAACTTTTGTTCATTAAATATGTAAGTAATACAAAAACAAATCCGAAATTTTAATTGGTCTTATGGTTTTTTTTAAACCATCATAAAAAATCAGTAATGAACTTAAAGTGCTGAACTTTTTCAATTAAAATATTAATCATTAGTATGGAACTTTCATATGTTACTAGCATTTAACGTGGTTCATCGTACCCATCAAAAATAGATAACTTTCGGCGCGCCCAACCGACATAAATAACCTCTAGACCACTCCACTCGCTGACCCATATTTGGCTTAAAAATAAATTAACCACTTACTACTTTACCACGTTGCTATAAAGGCTATATTGTCCGCTCGCGTATTGTAGTAAATTTGTTTTGTAATTTGCCAAACTGTATATAAAAGGAGAAATGATTTTGAACGTTAAAAATTTAAAGCTCTCTGTAAAAGTTTTGTTTTTATTTCCAAAGCCATAAATATCTTATAGATCAAACTTCTCATAGAGTCAAGGTGATCGGAATGCTGGCTTCCATTTGATCAACAAATTAGCATTGCCATTCAACGTGGCAATGCTGCCAGCATTCTGGGCGCTCTAGCTTCTGGTGACTATATAATGTGATATAATTGTTAATACCAGCTGTAATTAATCATTTTCTTTCAATAATTCAGTAGTTTACCTGCTAGACTACTACTAGTAGACAATTATTGGGGTGTGCAATTAATTACCCTTAGCTTTTCGTCGTAAGACGTCAGATTTCGTCGTAATAGTAGTCAGTAAACAGCTTATCAAAGCCACAAAACACTTAAAGTTTGAAGCTTCGAATCTGTCCGATCAAATCTGATCCGTCCTATAAATCTCAGATTTGGATATCCGACCGCCTAAGTTTCAAGGTTAAATCCCATTTGTTAGCCATCTTCAACGTTTCGTCAAAGCCCTCTAGAGAAAACCATAGTCACACAAGAGTTTTCATTCCTTATTGTATACAGGGTGTTAGTGTAAACAGCGTTATCCTTGAAACCAGAGGTTCAGCATCATGAGTAGAGTCCAAAACCGATGAAAAATAATTATTCTATTTTTAATTTATTTTTGAAACAAAAATATTCGATACACCTTCTAAGTGGTAAAACTACAACACGAGTACATTGGCGGGGCCGCGCAGGTGTCGACCTGTTTTGATCAAACGAGCCGCCGCCATGCAAGTGTTCATTGCCGCGCCCCGCACGCACCTCACCGCGCCGCACGCGCCGCCCGCCTGCTCGCGCAGGTGCCGTCCGATCGCTCCTCCCTCACCTCCTCAGTGACAGACCGCCACGCTTACGGAGAGCACGTCGTCGCGTCGTTGACACAGATTTTCGCGCGTCAATTGTTTTCAGTACGAACGAGTGACGAAGTCTTACAAAAATGTAAATAAAAGTGGACTGAAATGGTGCGGCCTTATGCCATCGCTCTGGTGAACTTGGCTCGTACGATGTACGCAGAGCTCAGCTGCTTCCATCCCAGGATAACGTGTGCCAAGCTAGGAAACTATCCAAAGACACAAAGGCTACGTACGTACGTACATATGGCCAGTTCACCATGCCCAGTCATGCAAAATGCAAGTGTTCGTAAGGTGTTTAATAAGCTGACAAATTAGGTACTAATTTGTGTTTTCTCGAGTGTGTAATAATACCTAATCTACGAGTGAGAAAACATGCGGAGGTAGCGTGATGGTGAAGTGTTATTTTGGTAAGTGAATTTCATTCACTGTACAAGAACTGAAATTTAGATTGAATAGTAGATAAAATTGATTGATGATAAACTTTAACCCTAGATTCAATAACATTCGTCTCACAGACCGCGCAAAACGTAAAAATGATTCAAAGTTGTAAATCGAATCAGATACACCTTTTAAGCACCTTCATAAGTCATACAACCAAATACATCGCAAGTGTATTTTACTCGCAATGACGTTTCATTCGTCTGAGGGACGAACATTTATGAATAGAATAAGAACTGGCCTAGGGTTAAGTACGCCAAAAATACCTGCCTACCAAGGTACTTTGGTCTATTGAATTTTTTGATTATTCTGTGAATTTAGACTTGTTTTAAAACAGTTTATCTTGCCTAGAAACAAACCTGGAAACTTGCCTAGTTCTAGGGTGACCATAATATCGCGTACAATATCTATGACATAAAATATCAAAATACTGCGAAACTAAAACAGGCATTAACCTTATCTCATAGGTTTTGGACTCTACTCATGATACTGAACCTCTGGTTTCAAGGATAACGCTGTTCACACTAACACCCTGTATAAGGTAAAAAAAAAACAAATACATCGTAAAACTGGACAGGTTATGGCAAAGGTGAGCTTAACCCTAAAAGAGTTCAAGATATATGTGAATTTGAAATTGTAATTAATGATAGTAGTTATATAAAAGAAAAACAAAACACATTTAAAAAAATCGTATTTCGGAATTTGATACACTAAGGTAGTGTAGTAGTTAGACACATGTCACGTGGCACCTTGTATATCTCAACCTAAAGCAATAACCAAGTTTAAAGATCGAAGTAGAACCAATTCATTGCGGATTGGATAACTGTCAAAGTCCTTATCTAAAATGCTCAGCGTTTTGCAGCTTTAGTTCAGTTCGCGACACGGCATGCTATTACATATTTCGTGCTTGGAAAATTTCCAGTAGGTACTTTTCTCATAAAACGAAATGCTTGTTAGTCTGTATATGTACTTGCGAAGAAAAACTATGAATTGCATGCACCTATTTACTGACTTAAAATGAAATTAAAAAAGGGGGAAGTTTTCGATTCGACTGTTTCTTTGTGTTCAGATTTTTTTTATTTGTGAACCGATTTTGATATTCTTTTAATTTGAGAGCTTTTCATGTGGTCCCATGTCCCAATAAAGATCAAATCTGAAAATTATTTTGAATTATAATACTTAATACTTCATGATTTTTTAATTGATTTGGACTACATTAATGTTGTTCTCATATTTTCTTAAAAGAATTTGCAGTCGGATTATTTTCTAAAACGCGTTAAAATTAGACAGAACTTAGGTACTTAGTTGATTGAACCAGTTGTTTTTATGCTGCCATAAGGGGAAGTTTCAGTAGTTTGCAAAAGTCACGTTGAACTTTTCCCCAGTGAGTATTACAATAAATATTCGCAATGTTTTCGATGCCAGTTTTACGAATTTTCTTTTATGTTAGACTGCATTCACACTGTTGTCAAAGTCACACCAACTCGTATGAAACATAACTTGAAACATAATGTGCCCTTAATAAAAGTTTTAACCTTAAAACTTACAATTAACTTCAAACTCCTATCAATTAAAACATAACCCTTTTTTGCAAACGACTTCAAAAAAATAAGAGGACTGCTCAATTCGACTGTATTAAAAAAAATACAAAACGTGAGTTGATTTATAAAGTTCCGTTTTTATTGGAAACCAGCTTTCAAAATCAAAATATTCATCAAAATGCTGTTTAAGATCCGACTATTACGTTTTCAAATATGCTTCAAAATGCGTGAAATTTGAAGTCAGTTTTAATCTTTAAAACGTGCGATTTTAAAACGCGTCTTGTGTCGCGTGATTTGTTGCGCTTTTATAGCGCTATTCCTCACACACAGCGATTTCTAAACGCAAAACGCGAAAACGTCGGACAACTTCAATCACGGCAGTGCTGCAGTGATCATGCAACATGTAACTGCAAACAAATCGAGCGACAAAATCGCATGGGGTGGAGGTTTAAAGTGTACATTAGTTACACAACACTTCCTCGCGTCTTATCCTTGGCAGAGGTTCAGTAAAAGTGAAGATTACCGCAGAACCTCCACTTAAATATTAACGACATTGAGGCTAACCCTGACTTGGTGCTTTTAGGTATTTAATGCAGTGTACGTAAGGTCTACATTGTTTGTTCAGCTTTTATGAAGCCAGGGTGCTAACCTACTTTTGGAAGTTACATTCCATTATCTTATTAAATTTAACCTAACCTTCACCGAATGAAAATATTAGGATTAAGTAGGTCATTAAGTTCTATTAGGTAATCAACTTCGATAAAATATGGACGTTCTATTTTCGGCTGCGTATTTATCAAAATGTTCGCTTCTTTCTCCGTCAATTATAGACCGATACAGATAGAATAGAATAATTATTTATTTGATTATAAATTTACACAAAATATAATGTTTTATTTTGTCGTGAATAATCCAGAGATTGTTCAATAAATAAATATTTCTGAATTTTCTTTTTCTTACGATTAGTGGGTATTTGTGCGGAAAATAAAAAAAAAACATTGTAGGTACCTAAGTCGAGGATTTGTCAGTATATTTTCAGTTTTTTCTATATAATCTGTTTTTATACTAACCAGAGATAAATTGATGACTTATCAAGTAAAAGATCAAAGATCTCAGCTTATAGTAATAAGCTGAAATTCTGCAGGGAGGTTCCTTTTAGGAACCTGTGTAGAACGGATTTAGAAATTCGTATTCTATGGTAGTTAAAATGGGGTCAATTGGGTACTCGACGCTAATTAAATCATCTTGTCAAGCAAGATATATTTTCGTCGTTCCACTACCTACAGCGTACAGTAGTGTGGTTTGTAAGTACCAACATAAGCTCAACTTGGCAACGGCACCTTGACCCGACTAGCCTGAAATACTGTTATCACCTCGGAATAGCGACACTCTGAAATAGCTCGGGTAATGGTCAATGTTCGTAATTACGAGGTAACTTACTTTCCGATCCGACCAACTAAGATAATCTACTAAGACTACGCTAAATCCTACCATCCTGGGCCGATGTGTGTGGAGATGAGGCATAAATAATAATAATAATTCCGGATAGTCCGGACAGCATCATCTAGCCCCAAGCTAAGCAGATCTTGTGTTCTTACAATAAATATTACACTGATGATGACTGATGTAGGCTTACATCACAGTCATGATATGATATTTTGTCTTTAATATAAAGAAAATTTTACTTTAAAAACTGAACATTTTCTGGGTGGATGGAACCGACCGACGAAGGAGCTTTTACCTTCAAGATATCACAAATGTCAAACTCTTAAGTTTTATTGCTGATATTGATACAAAGTAAATAAATTGCATTCAATGAGCTAAAAAATGGCAGCTAGGCTAAATTTACACGTGTTAATTTGACGGGCATAAGTACCAAGTAATCAATGATTAAAGTATATATAAATAAATAATGCTAGTGTGGAGATGAGGCATAAATAATAATAATAATTCCGGATAGTCCGGACAGCATCATCTAGCCCCAAGCTAAGTAGATCTTGTGTTCTTACAATAAATATTACACTGATGATGACTGATGTAGGCTTACATTACAGTCATGATATGATATTTTGTCTTTAAATACTTAAAGAAAATTTTACTTTAAAAACTGAACATTTTCTGGGTGGATGGAACCGACCGACGAAGGAGCTTTTACCTTCAAGATATCACAAATGTCAAACTCTTAAGTTTTATTGCTGATATTGATACAAAGTAAATAAATTGCATTCAATGAGCTAAAAAATGGCAGCTAGGCTAAATTTACACGTGTTAATTTGACGGGCATAAGTACCAAGTAATCAATGATTAAAGTATATATAAATAAATAATGCTAGTGTGGAGATGAGGCATAAATAATAATAATAATTCCGGATAGTCCGGACAGCATCATCTAGCCCCAAGCTAAGTAGATCTTGTGTTCTTACAATAAATATTACACTGATGATGACTGATGTAGGCTTACATCACAGTCATGATATGATATTTTGTCTTTAATATAAAGAAAATTTTACTTTAAAAACTGAACATTTTCTGGGTGGATGGAACCGACCGACGAAGGAGCTTTTACCTTCAAGATATCACAAATGTCAAACTCTTAAGTTTTATTGCTGATATTGATACAAAGTAAATAAATTGCATTCAATGAGCTAAAAAATGGCAGCTAGGCTAAATTTACACGTGTTAATTTGACGGGCATAAGTACCAAGTAATCAATGATTAAAGTATATATAAATAAATAATGCTAGTGTGGAGATGAGGCATAAATAATAATAATAATTCCGGATAGTCCGGACAGCATCATCTAGCCCCAAGCTAAGTAGATCTTGTGTTCTTACAATAAATATTACACTGATGATGACTGATGTAGGCTTACATTACAGTCATGATATGATATTTTGTCTTTAAATACTTAAAGAAAATTTTACTTTAAAAACTGAACATTTTCTGGGTGGATGGAACCGACCGACGAAGGAGCTTTTACCTTCAAGATATCACAAATGTCAAACTCTTAAGTTTTATTGCTGATATTGATACAAAGTAAATAAATTGCATTCAATGAGCTAAAAAATGGCAGCTAGGCTAAATTTACACGTGTTAATTTGACGGGCATAAGTACCAAGTAGTCAATGATTAAAGTATATATAAATAAATAATGCTAGTGTGGAGATGAGGCATAAATAATAATAATAATTCCGGATAGTCCGGACAGCATCATCTAGCCCCAAGCTAAGTAGATCTTGTGTTCTTACAATAAATATTACACTGATGATGACTGATGTAGGCTTACATTACAGTCATGATATGATATTTTGTCTTTAAATACTTAAAGAAAATTTTACCTTAAAAACTGAACATTTTCTGGGTGGATGGAACCGACCGACGAAGGAGCTTTTACCTTCAAGATATCACAAATGTCAAACTCTTAAGTTTTATTGCTGATATTGATACAAAGTAAATAAATTGCATTCAATGAGCTAAAAAATGGCAGCTAGGCTAAATTTACACGTGTTAATTTGACGGGCATAAGTACCAAGTAGTCAATGATTAAAGTATATATAAATAAATAATGCTAGTGTGGAGATGAGGCATAAATAATAATAATAATTCCGGATAGTCCGGACAGCATCATCTAGCCCCAAGCTAAGTAGATCTTGTGTTCTTACAATAAATATTACACTGATGATGACTGATGTAGGCTTACATTACAGTCATGATATGATATTTTGTCTTTAAATACTTAAAGAAAATTTTACTTTAAAAACTGAACATTTTCTGGGTGGATGGAACCGACCGACGAAGGAGCTTTTACCTTCAAGATATCACAAATGTCAAACTCTTAAGTTTTATTGCTGATATTGATACAAAGTAAATAAATTGCATTCAATGAGCTAAAAAATGGCAGCTAGGCTAAATTTACACGTGTTAATTTGACGGGCATAAGTACCAAGTAATCAATGATTAAAGTATATATAAATAAATAATGCTACACAATTCACATAGATCTAGCTGCAAGCTAACCTGATATATTCAATAAAATATATATTGAACTGAGGTAATTTCATGGCTATTTGTGTCTATTAAAGTAAATGTGCTACTTACCGCTGGTATCAAACTTGTATTTATTGTATGTGCCTGGTCTTCTTGGTCAAATAAACAATAAACATAAATTAAAAAGTTTGTTGTGCACTTGTTTTACGGAAGTACCTTATAGCTTACAATACCTCATAGTTTTACGTCAACGTTAATATGATTAGTAACATAAACATGATGATATCGTGGCTTACCTCGTTAGCTGATAAAATTCGTCAATTTACCTGATGAGCCTTTTCCTTTCTTTTCATAATATATAAGTATTTAATTTTCTTATTAAATTACCTATACATACACGACAATAATTTCAATCTATCTATACATACCTTCGTCCAGGGTTCCTGTTACTTTCTGAAACATAAACTGACAATTAGGCTGTCTCGTTGGTTAACCTGTTTAATGTAGGTATGAAAACTTGTCGAAAACGTCTAAACAACTGATTAAAATACCATTTGTCTGTCATGGTTTGTACGACAGATGGTTAAATATTAAAAGGTTGTTTAAACTTTTTAGCATATTTTTCATACATTATGGCGATGAGCCGTCCACGATGCAGGAGGCAGCGCGTTTTAAGTCCCGTCGATGTTGAAAATTTTTGGGAACTAGTATAATTTCTTAGAAATGTTACCAGCTCATCTAATATTGCTTTATAATTTAACTAAATTAGGTTAGCAGATCCACAAGCCCAATGAATATAATTGAATCTCTGACCCAATCACTCAATCTCATTCACAAGGGAACTGACAAACAGACATACAATCTTATCTACAATTCGCTTCCTGATTAAGATAAGTCTATACATAAAGATAGGTCTAATTTATTTTCCGGCCCGCTCATTCTATTTCCGGAAAATCGAGATTTTCTTTAGCGGATAAGTACAAATACGACGGTGACATCTTAGAAAATATTAATGGAATAAGAGTTACTTAATCTAACATCTGTATTCTATATCTAGGTAACGAACTAGGCTATAGTTAATTATATTGATGTGTTGAAATTACAATCTTGTAATTTCAAATTAACTACGAAATTAATGAATTAATAAATAAGTACGTGTTACGTTTACTTCAAAATTAATGTCAAAACAGAATTGACATTTGCCGCCATTTGTAAAATATATAGCGTCTTCTATCAGAGTTCACTTATGTAAATGAGTTATCTGGTATATTACTAAGATTACCCAGGATATAATCTATAATAATAATGCGGTAGGTATTCGTTTACTCACTTGGGAAATCCTGTATCAAGGATAAACATTTATAATTATTTAATAAAAATAATCTAGATGTGCATCTAAATAGCGTTCCGTTTGACATTGTTTATTGAAATGTTCAGTCAAGGGCATGTCTACAAGTTTGTTTTCATTTGGGTTTCACCAAGAAAACATAAATCCGGCAGATCGATTGTCTACCTAAGATGTCGTAAAAGTTATAGTCAATTGAGGTCACAGTGGTTTGATGGGACTAGCTAGATTTATGTACTAACCTATAAGCTAGACTAGTAGACTCTATAATATACTTTTCAAGGTTCGGGGTTAGTTATGAATTAATTTTGCATTTACATATATCGAGGTTTGCCTTCGAAGTCAATGTGGTAAACCAAATACATAGAATATTAATTATTGGCCAAGGATTTATGATAAGAGATAAGAGATTTACTCATGCATTCGATGACAAGAAAGAAAGAAAATCGTTTAATTAGTTCACTACATTCTTGAGACTGTTGATAACATCTTAATTTACTTTAAATACCAACAAACTATGCAGCAAAACCAATACGTCCAGTCTCAGTATAATGTTGTAAAATGCATTTCACGGCATCTCTATAAATGGAACTATCGTATCAAAATATGAATGGTGTGGTTTCGATTTGGCATCGCTCCATTTACAATCATGCGTATATCATCAAATCTGGTAACTGAAAATAGTAGAGGTATACTTTAAAGTTGGCTAGTTTAAATTATATACCTATAGTTAAAGGTGAAAAGGGTTCAAAGTCAAGGCAGCTCTAATCTGATCGAAAAAGTTGAATAAATAGAAATAAATAATTCTGTATAATTCACACATCATCATCTAGCCCCAAGCTAAGCAGAGGTTGTGTTGTGATATGGGTATGACACAACTGATAAACTTAATACTTACCTACTACACAAATATGTATAATTATTTTATATAGAAAAAAAAAACCAGAACACCCGAAACATGTCTGCAATCATACAAACAAGTCCGGAATCAAACCGGCAACCTCCTGTGTCGTAACCTTCGCCTGCGCCTCTGAGGTCGTCAGTATTTACAAAAAATATAAAATTATTTATTTGCCATAACATTTTTGAGATACACTTTTCTGGTGGCCCACGAGGCAAGCCTGATATAAGCCCGATATTTATTTCTACCTAGGGTAAAACACAATGATGAAACAAAAATCCGCAAAGAACTATCTCCCAAACTATTAGTTACGGAACCACCTAATACCCAACGCTCGAATATGATTCCGATTGCTTCATTTATTTCGCGGAACCCTAATAAAATAGCAATTCCAATACCGCCCCAACCTCGTACTCATGTAAAATGCATGTGAGCAATCGTTCACACGGCTAGGTTGGGTCAATAGCGGCTTTTAATGCGGGAATCCTACATTCACATATTTTATTTTACGCATAGATACTTAATCATTCGGAAGCTAAGATATTCTACTTTTCAGTCTTATAAATATAAAATAAGTCGCGTGGATAAACAATATGATCGAAAATGCTCGGCTTTTTAATACTGACTCGCTTATATCTTCTATCCACGTGACATATATGTATCACCGCAACCTGTTAGGCATTAGATCTTCCCCCTCCGAGTCATTAAAGGTTTGCAATGACTACTTTGTTAATGTTGGTCAAACCCTGGCTAACTCTATCCTAAACAATCTAAACAAGTCTCAAGATACGCTAGCAGCACAGGTCCGCATCTCCGCAAACTTTTCACATTCATTTTTCATGGCTCCGACGGATTGTAATGAAATTAGCTCTATAATATGTAATCTCAAAAACAATTGCGCCCCGGGAAATGATGGTCTCTCTAACGACTTTTTGAAGAGATTCGGCTTGTCATTCATAGAGCCTCTGTGTCATGTGTTTAACTTAAGCCTGTCTTCAGGCGTGTTTCCCCAGTGCTGGAAGGTTGCTTCTGTAATTCCTATACATAAAGACGGCTCTGTTTTGTCCCCTTCTAACTATCGGCCTATTTCTCTCTTACCAGCTTTCTCTAAAATTTTAGAGAAAATTGTTCATAAGAGACTCTACAGTTATCTAGAACAAAATAACATCTTGTCGCCATATCAATTCGGCTTTAGAAAAGGCAAATCGACAGAAGACGCCGTGCATTATCTCCTTGATTTTGTTGCATCTGCACTAGACAATAACGAAAAATGCATCGGTGTCTTCCTAGATTTAGCCAAGGCGTTTGATACCGTCTCCCCAAAAATTCTTCTTCGTAAACTTGAATGTATGGGAATTAGAGGAATCCCACTACATTGGTTTGAGAGTTATTTGTCCGATAGGGTTCAGTGTGTCACAGTAGCAGGCCATTCCAGTGACCCCCAGGGTGTATGTTTTGGAGTTCCTCAAGGTAGCATACTGGGTCCTACTCTGTTTTCATTGTATATCAATGATATAACATCTCTGTTTAACGACCTAACCCAGACCCAGATACTGTGTTACGCAGATGACACAGCTCTTGTGTTTCGGGGTGATTCCTGGAATGAGGTAGCGCAGCTGGCGGAGAAAGGCTTAGCACGGGTTTCTACTTGGCTCAACGCTAACCTACTAACTCTTAACGCTAATAAAACAAAATACGTGTGCTTCCACAAAACAGCTGCTTCCAGTCCTCCTGTCTCTCTATCCCTTCATATTCACAACTGTCACAACTCTTCAAATTTCTCTAACACGTGTCCAAATTCTTGTCCTGAGCTTGAACGGTCTCTCATATTTAAGTATCTGGGAGTTCAACTGGATGAAAATCTGTGTTTTCGCCAGCATATCAATACTCTGTCTGGTAGAGTTAGGAAGCTCATTCACATAATGAAACTGCTACGTGAAGGCGCGGATAATGACACTCTTATGTCCGTGTATTCAGCTCTCTGTAAATCCATAATTGGTTATTGCATCACGGCCTGGGGCGGTGCTGCTAAAACCACCATGATAAAACTTGAACGAGCTCACAGGTCCGTACTAAAAGTAATGTTTCGAAAGCCATTTAGATTTCCAACCGCTACCCTACATTTAGAAACTCTGACCTTATCTGTTCGCCAACTTTACATCTCGGGTGTTGTCTCTACTTATCATAAAACATTTTCTGCTAGTGCCCCGTCGAACAGTCGTCGCGTAAGAGTCCATGTTCCGACCACTAAAACTACCTTTGGTCAGCGTTTCCGTAAGTTTGCATTCCCTTTCATCTATCGCCGGGTCATAAAACATTGCAACCTGTCTTGTGCCCTATATGGGGTAAAGGAAAAGATCAGACGATGGTTACTTACCCTCGACTACGATGCTACAGAAGACCTCTTAAGCATCTTAAAGTAAAATTTAACTTAATAAGATTACTTAGCTTAGGTTGTTAATTACAAACTCTTATTTCCTTCATTTACCCCTCCCACTCCTTTTTTCTCCTCGCCCTCTAGTCGGTAACTCCTCTCAAGGTACCCAAATAGTCTTCATCTATATAATGTTGATTTGATTTATTTATTTATTTGTTTTTGCCTCACCCAATTGATTGTTTAGACTCTTATAGTGTTTTCCTTTCTTTTGTTTGTTTGTTTGCCCTGTATAAGTTAAAATAATTATTAATAATTAACGATACGATTGTTACCAGGCTTCCCGCGACACAGGCTTGCCTCGTGCGGGGGCCACCAGAAAAGTGTAACTAAAAATATTATGGCAAATAAATGATTTTGTATTTTTGTATTTTGTATCTACTAACATTCCTGGAACAGGGAAATACACCCTTGCACTCTCATCGTTTAGTGTTATGGGTCTCCACAACTACATTATATATTGTACTAGCGACCCGCCCAGGCGTCGCACGGTTTTATTATACATGTAAACCTTCCTCTTGAATCACTCTATCTATAAAAAAAACCGCATCAAAATCCGTTGCACAGTTTAAAAGATTTAAGCATACATAGGGACATAGAAAGCGACTTTGTTTTATACTATGTAGTGATTAGCAAAGAATTAGAATGAAGACAAATGTACTACTAGAATCGAGTCTGATTTGTTTTTTATCGATCTAGTAACTAGATTAATAGCATTACCTATATAGGCCAGAATTTTAAATGCGACATTTTTCGGGTGACATGCGAGTAAAGTCGCTGACAGAAAACAGCTAATTTCTTGAAAATTAGATGTAAAAATACACTGTTCAATGACCTGAAAAACGATCCGACTAACGTACATAATGTGGTGATCATCCAAGCGATTTGCCCTTCTGAAACATTGCCAGCTGTCAGCACCGTCAGTCAATTCTATCTATGGAACTTGTTCAATCAGAACATGTATAAAGAATCAACACAATAGGCGAGCGTATCGCGACGACTCTACATTTGAGAAGCATCCATGTTTGATAGAAATCATATAAACTTATTTAAAAAGCTTGTGATAAACATCTAGACAATGTAAAGACCCAAATAGACTTATTTTGAAGGATACCACGCATACAGCTAATATCATGAAAAGTTGTTTGACTCTATGTGTAAGAATTATACAATATCTATATATATAAAAATGAATCCCTATTTCCCTTGGTCACGGCATCACGCCTGAACGGCTGGACCGATTTCGCTAATTCTTTTTTTGTTCTGTTCGTTATTATCAGGAGAAGGTTCTTATGAAAAAAAAAATTCAATATTCATAATTAAGACAGGACGACGTATGTCGGGTCAGCTAGTATATAATAAGATATGAAATGAAATTATCGATTAATTATTTATTTAAAGTAAAATTGGTTAGGTGGCATAGTGACAGGTTTTTTATAATATCAATGATTTTTTAAATGCCAAATCCTAGATACCTAATTAGTTATAGATATAATTATTATTTTATGCTAGCACATAGTGGGACATTAGTGCATTATTCAGTTAAACCATGTTTGAAGCAATAAATATCTTTGAATCTTAAATCAATTATCTTTTTGTCTACTTTTGTACCTTAGTATAGAACTTCGTATAAGTCCAGTCATCGTTCTTTTGTGGCAGTTAAGATAGTGCTACCCGTTTCTTCTTTCCCTCCTCCCTTGTCTTAGGATGAAGGACTAAATCTTAATGTAACTGACTGTGTACATCAAGTAATTTGTTTTCATACTACAGTAGAAACTCGATTAACCGGACTAATTGATGTCGCTAGGCATTCGGATAATCGAAAATCCGGATAATCGAATGTATGAAGAATAGCGAGTTTTGTGCATATGTATTTTATGGGTCCGGTAGTGTTAGCACAAACTAATATTGTTACCCGCTCTTTGCTACTTTAATATCCTGGAGCTAAATTCTTTCGGATAGAAGCTAAAGATTTTGAAGATAATGACTGCAGTTTCATCAGTATTAGGTATAATCAAAATCCAAGTCATAATAATGTTCATTAATTTTTTTTAAAGAGTTTGCTGCATCTAACTACATTACCGTATATTTTTTCACCTTGTATTTTCAATTCACGAATTCCATGACGAGATTTAAATCCATACAACCATCCGTTACTTGCCACAAACGTTTCATCACCGCCCAGTTATTTATTGAACTGTACCTAATTCTTTTTCACAAAGTAGAGGATCAGATATCAGTTGCCCAGTTGATCGTTTTTGTATAAACCAACAATGTAAAGCGTCTTCTGAAGTTCATTCTAGGTTTCTTCATCATTTTCCGATGTTAACACCCGTCTTCACTATTGAATTTGCAGGTGTACAGCAAAATTGATTAGGTATTCATCTTAATATCACTTATCCGATAAGTGATATTACACCAAACTTATCAGCGAATTTACGACCGGCTTCTGATTTTGTTTAATGAATCAATAACTTTTTTTACTTCAGCGATAATCACACTCTCATATGCTTTGACATATTTAAATATATTACGTAGGTAGAGTACCTAACATTTATTATTGCTTACTAACTAAAACAATAACAAAAGGCGTGGGCAGCGTGCTGTTCTGAGACGTTCATGCTTGCACAAATTCGAATTTTTAATTTTCGTCGTTTTTTAATTTATTGGTCGCGGTCGGTAGTCCGGATAATCGCGAATCCGTATAACTGAGGGCCGGATAATCGAGTTTCTACTGTATTTCATATTGGACATTTCTTTGGAATGTTCAAAGTTCAGTGACCGTGAAACATTGTCTGTCTGGTTTTTTTGAGGTTTTTAAATGTTTATGAATAATTTATTTGGCTCGACTAGACTAACAATTATTTTATTGCTTTTATTTACATTTTATTATTAGTTTACCCTATCTTACTTTTGCTGCGTTAACAATCTGAGTAATGTCGGAGTTCTTAGAACCGTTTGTAATTTAGTTTTCGATCACGTTCTTAGTGAGTTTTAGGCTATATCTATAGATTTGGCGCCTAGCAACGCCTCAAGCGGATAGAGAAGAAAAAACACTTTAAATCTTTGTTTCACATTGGTTTTGAAAGATTTGAAGCTGTATTTGTCTAATTCATTTTTGTGCGTCCGAGAGAGTAAGTAGTTAAATTCCATCGAGCTTTCGAATACATTTTACGTATGCAAACTAGAGTGGTACTGAGCGTACAGGTACTTAAATAGGTTTTGTGTGACCTAGACCACACGCTATAGAGCGATTATATGACCCCAGTTTCCCACCCAAGGGATTGTATTGATAAGGAATACATAGAAAATCGTTCTCTATTGTAGCATCTGTTTATGCTCTTTTGTTTATCGAAGATTTCTGTTTGTAAGACGGACTCTTAGTTACAAATCTAAGGAAAAACATTGCCAAACAATCGCGCTACAATATACTTATTTCAAATAGAGAAAAATGTCAATAGGTTTCCTAAAAATACTGATACACATAATGTTAATACTAGAAATAAAAATAAACTCGCTTTGCCTACAACTAGACTAAACAATAAATTTTAATGGTTAATGTATCTTTCAAAGGGCAATGTATACGCTTCGACAACAAAACTCCAAGTGAGTTGCAAAAACTATCAGTAAATAAATTCAAACAAATTGTCAAAACTATTCTTTGTAAAAAGGCTAACTATAAAGTATCTGATTATTTAGATGATAAAAAAGCTTGGGACGAATTTTGCTCCAACTCGAAATTTAACAACCTAACAAGGTAAAGGTTTCTGTTCGCTTCTTTACTTTACCTCAAAAAGATTGAAGTGAACAAAAATCAAAGTGAGCACTTTATTTCCTAGTTTTAATTATTAATAACATGAATTTTATGACGTGTCCAAGTGTCCTGTAAGGTCTTAAGGAAATAAAGCAATTTGACTTAGACTTTGAAAACCTACTTACTCGTATCGTCCCAGTGTCGTGCATAGATGAAAAAAACTCCATATAGTGCGTTCTTTGCACTTTGCACTGAACTTTAATCCTTTATGAAACGTAACGTTGCTTGGTCAAATGGCACGTTAAATATCATTCAAAATTCTAGAAACGAATCCCAAATATAAAGGCCCATTTACATGATACCATTTTCTTGTACATACAAGAGCAATAATTGAATGCAATAAATTAGGTGCAATAATTGACCTTCAAGAATTGGAAGCAACTGTTTACACGCGGGTACTGGTAAAAAAATTTAAAACAGTTATTGAATGCAAATCTTGACAAGAAATAATTGCAAGTGTCATATGTTTACACCAATACGATTATGTTTAGGAGATTATTGCTTTCAAGTCTTGACTTGTCTAAACACAGACTTGTAGGTGCGTGTACCATTTCCTGGTGCGTTGCTTCAAGTATTGCTCGTATTTGCATTGGCGAATTTTTATTCAAGTGTTGAACGTTTTAGAAAGAGTTGTTTATTAAAAAAAGATGAGTCAAAAAGTATAAAATTGGTTTGTAACCCATACAAAGGTTGTTAGATGCTCCGAGAATCTCTTTTCTTGCTATCCATTTTTTGATCCAACACCTTTTTTTACGATGTTTTCTCTAAATTTCTTATCTTAGAAGAGCAGCAACGATCAATACACCCTCACTCACTGCACTTATACAGGGTGTTAGTGTGAACACCGTTGTCCTTGAAACCAGAGGTTCAGCATCATGAGTAGAATCCAAAACGGATGAAAAAAAATGATTCTATTTTTTACTCATTTTTTTAAGAAATTTTTTTATAAACACTAAACGTTTGCTCACAAACACGTGACACAAGTACTTCGACCAGGCGACACGTGGCATGTGCACCTCAGTGTCGGATCACCTTCTGTGCGAATATCCCGTCTTTTGAAGGGCACAAGTAATGAAGTTACGATCCAAGTAAGGCGCGGGTATAAGTACTTACGTAGGTAGGTACTTAAAGTATGTAGAGTGACTATGGCATCGTGTACGATAGCGAAGACATGAAATATCAAAATCTTGCAAAACTAAAATAGGTGTTAAGCTTTTCTCATCGATTTTGGATTCTACTCATGATGCTGAACCTCTGGTTTCAAGGACAACGGTGTTCACACTAACACCCTGTATTTGCAAATGAAGAATTCAATTGAATACAAAAATTGCATACGAAATTTTTGTATGTACTGTTTATACCAAGAACAGTTTTGAATGGAATAATTGCCTAGTAGAGCAAGAATGTGACATGTTGTTCAGACGATGCCAGTCATTTATTGCTTCAATATTATTGTATGCAACAGGCAAGAAACTTGCATCATGTAAATGGGCCTTAACTCTTGGTTGTAAGTTACATTTTCGCTTGCACGAAGGCACGCAACAAAGTTAAGGTGATCCGAGTTCCATACGTTTGTATTTTCCCAAATATGAGCGATGTGGACATAATTTAACAAATAAATAACTGTTTTTGGCTTTGTTATTCGTCATTATTTGCGGCAAATTGTGTTTGATTCATGAAAACACTCGGTATAATTAGATATAACGTGAAAATTTTAGGCCATTTCTATCAATGCGTGAGTGAACACGGATAGTGTCGTACGCCCGATTACTTGAACTTGTGAGTGTGACGGCGGCGACGAAATCGCCATCTCTGTGCTATCTAAAGAATCATCTAATAATACCATAGTTTACGTTCTCAAAGCGTTTTTCCATCGTCCAAGTATTTATTCCCTTCTATTTTTGTTGCATGTCAAATAAGATCTAGGAAGCCTACGTGCCGTTCCCATGACAACAATAAATGACACTATGTAAACAGATAAAATGTTTGCTTATAGATACCAGTTTAGAGAGTTTTACGCTGGGGCCACACTACCTTACCGTCTACCGGGCTGTTACCGCAATAATTATGACATTAAATTACCGTTTAAATTACTGCATGAACTGGTGTGGTTACACTAGAGTTTACCTAGATATGTCAATAAATAAGGCGGTAAAAATATCACGTGCATTTTTCGCCGGTGAGCTCATATTGCACACTGGACAAACGGTAGTGGCCACAAACGCATTAATTACTGCGGTAATCTTCTTTGATGTGCGAAACAAGACCGCCGCCGGAGCTATTGCCTACCGCCATTTGCCATATTGATTGGCATTGTAAAATTATGGCCATAAATCGTGGTTACACCTAGGTGTTGTATAACTTATGGCAATAATTATCGGCATATCACGATAGTGTGGCCCCAGCATTAGACGTGTCAGAGTGTATGCAAAGCATTTCGCTCATTCATCAGCGACGACCGATGTGGCGCAGTGGGCGAAGGTCCGCCTGCGACCGGTTGCGGGTTCAATTAAAATAATTTATTAAATTAAAAAAATTGTGTACAATCTGCAGAAATTTGTTCCGTTGGTCTGGGTGTTTTCTATGTATTTAGAAAAAAAATATCTATCTATGTAATGTATTGTATTAAGTTTATCAGTCAACTAGTACCCATAATACAAGCTTTGCTCAACTTGGGGCTAGATGATGCTGTGTGGACTGTCCGGAATTATATATTTTTTTTTATTTTATTGGACTAATCGTCACTTTTTACAGGAGCCAAAACAAAATTTTGAACATGATTTTTTTGAAAAAATGTTTTTCTTTCATTCATCACATTCATCATTGTTTTCGTAATTTTTTGCTCTATTTTAAAATAATGGTCGCTGTTATATCTATCACCCAACTTGATAAAAACTACAAAAGCCCTTTTTGCATTCAAATTTTGAAGCAAAGTTAAGATAATAATCCCAATAAAAAGAAATAAATATTGAAATGAAATGTTTTCAAAAGAAGATATACTTTATGAGAAATAAAACATTTTCTAAATTTTTTGAAATGTGGCCGTTTTGCATTCAATGAGCGATTTGTAAAAATGCCTGAACATTAGCTGGCGTAAAGAGCTAAAATAAAATAAAAATCAGTTGGTGTTGATAGTACATAATTGTTTCATTTTATTTTTGTCATACCGTTAGAAACGAGGTCAGGACCCTTTGTGGGATGTACGCAGAACAGTCTACCAAAGTTTTATATTACAATAAAATAGACTTAGGAAGGCTTACAATAAGTAATTTATGACAAACATGAATTTGTTTGTACTAGGTCTATGACATTGTTCAAAACATAAAGAATAAAAATGATAAAAATCAAAAATTTTGGTAGTGTTGAAGGGATTCGAGCCCGTACTAACGGGATCTTGTGTATCAAAATTTTGTGGATATTTTATCATCAAAAAGCAAAAAGTAAATCAAATTTTCAGTGGTTTCGAACCCAGGTACGACTATACATCGTCGCACCCACCCGACTGTTCGAACCGCTAGTCCAACGTGACTTATTGAAATACGGTGAAAATTTGTATTACTTTTAATCTATTATAAGTGGTCGTAAAATCGGAGCTAAAATACCTAAGTACACAAAGAACAGAGTCAAAAAAAGTGGAGACTTCCTTACGCCAACAATTTTATTGTAATTTTATTATAATATTGGAACAACTTTCACAGTGAGTACATTTAAAATTAATGATTGTTATTGTGAACTCATTCAAATTATTTGTCAATTCCAATGATTTAACGAAATTAATAAATAGTGTGAAAAGTATTTTTTTTACCTATAATTTGTAAGATATTCCTTAGCTTATAAGCTAGTTTGTAAATAACATTACCCTCTGCGCCTTTTTACTTAAATTGTTCAAAACGATAAAAGAAAATTACCTCCAATTTTTTTTTAAATGTAAATAGAGCCTGTTTTTATTCTTAAAAAAAACAAGAGTCGAAAATTAGTTCGTTAACTAGTGGTTTTATTGAATTAATTTTAGATGTAATTTAGTTATGTCCCGAAAACGGAACTATTGGTCCGAAAAATATTTAGTCCTAAGGCGTCTCCAATTATCTCTGTTATTTTTCGAACAGTAGTTATTTTAGTTCCACTGAATTTATAGGGTTTGCCTGTGTGAGTGACTCGTAGCGGCCGATCACTCACACGGGCAAGATCTTTTTTTGTGTGAGTGACTCGTAGCGGCCGATCACTCACACAGGCAAAATCTTTTTTGCTCTTCCCAAATACAAGCTCCATAGATGCTTTCAACACTTGAAAAATTGCTTGGTACATAAAAAACAACATCCCATTTGCGGCAAATATATTACAATTAAACAATTATGCACAATTTAATAAGAAAATAGTGAAAAACTTCAACATAGAAAATCAGCGCCATCTTATAGCGGAGCTATGCTTAGTCCTGGACCAGAAACAACCTTAAGTCATTTATTTTACCTGTGTAAATAAACAAAGAGGTTACATACCTTATACACACAGACAAAAGGGTACATTTCGCGACGGCAAAACTACGTTATAAAATATACTTATCACGGCGTAGATTTGCTGTCATGCTCGTGTTGACGGTGACTTTGTTTTTAGGTTTTTATTTATTTACTTGTTTCTGCATGCAACTTCACACACGTTTGACGAAGCTTACCTATAAATAAGAATAATTCAGTTGAAATCATTTAATTTCGCAGGCAAAGTAACTGACATTCAAACTTTTGCCTGCGTTATCCTTATCACATTTTAACCCGTTGAAAGCACTTTCCAGCTCGGATGTTATATGCTCAATTAATTGTAAAATTATTAGGTTTAATTTTGGTTATTCATGAGCTGGTATGAAAAAAATGCCAAAAATCGTTCAAATAAATGGGTTCAATATCCCCAAAATGCCGAAATTTGAATAACAAAATATGTCCTTTTTAATCAAAATGCCTTCAGAATATTCCAACTGCTTTCTTCCTCCTTCCTAAACCTCTTGGGAATTATAATGAAAAAATATTTTGCAAAGGCTTTGCAAAAAACTCGTAGACAAACAAGCCAAAATGATACGTACGGTTTATCAGTGTATTAAATTAACCTACCTATATTTTCTTTCAAAGTTATAGTAAACAACAAGGTTCTGCTCGCGTCTTCGCACGCTTTATTTCTATGAAAACATTTAAAGATTATATAAATCCCATCGGAACTGATTTATGGTACATAAGTAGCCTATGTTTTATTCCAGGCCTAAAACTACTTGCGAAATTTAAGACCAATCCGTTCAATTTGTTATAAGCCGTTACTAATGGACTGTTTTAATAATTAAATTACTAGTCACGTACCGTAGATACGTTAGTGCAATGTAGCAAGGAACTAAGTTAGGTACGTTGAACAACGAGACTCGGCGTCTATGAGAATTTTAAACAGGAAAGATAAAGAATATTAACTTTCATATTTTGGAGAGTTTCAAGACTTCCAGTAGCCAGCAATCAATAACCATTTACGTAGGTTCACAAAATAAGCATTCACACAAGTCACATTTTAAACTGTAAATAACAGTAGTAAAATATATCGTCGCGTCCCCAAGACGCGGCAGTAATGCCCCGCTGTATGGCAATGGTAGATCCTCACCAGCTAGAGGGTTACGCGTCGCTGCGACCAGATATTTTTTTTGAGCCGGAGAGCCTCGGTACTCCATGGACCTAGGGTCTCGATTTGAACGCGAGCAAATGCGTAGGCCCACTTACCCGACCGACAAGAAATTGTCCGTCATTCATGTGTCCTTGACCTTTACTGACACAAAGGACATCGTAATTGAAACATTCCAAAATACAAATATAACCTAAATACTTGGAATAACACGAACCGAATGTTTTCTCTAAACACATTTGCTTACAAATGGTAGGAATGACAAGGTCCTTTGAAAGGAATGTTTCGTAGCGGGTGCTACGCAGCTACGACCGTAGAGGGTCTACGATAATTGCTACGAAAAGTCGTAGCAAAAATTTTGTGTATGATCTCTAAATTCCTACTACAGATTCCGTGTCTTATAGTCAAAATATACCTAGAGAGTTCTTTAGTCATGACGACGGTCGGTGCTGATTCACTAAATAAATATCGGAAAATAGGCTTGGATAGAAAACATTCATGTTATGGAAACTGGCGTAGAGGGAGTCCAGATAATAAAATTTAATCTATAGAAAACCACTGCCTGTGAATACTGGATTCTGCTCAACCAGATATCCTCTATACTTGTGGTTTCTTAAAAGACAAAGGAGTCTCCAGACTGTATAGAATAAATTGGAACAAGGAATCCAATAGAATGAAATGGATTTGAAAGCATCACTTACTCAATGTCTTGTTACAATTTATCTTTCTCTAGCACTCACATATGAACGAAGATAGAAAGAAAGAAGGATTTTTTTTATTTACCTCATTCTAACTACACAAAAACTAATTCAGGTACACAGGACTGGTTTTTGTGTGAGTCATAATTTGTGGCAAATCAATGGACTCCACTCAGCATTGTGCTTGATAAAGCAAGGTAGTGTGTCTATCCAGCGCTGGTTTTCAGTGAAGGCCAAAGGCATGTAACGTCACGAAAAACAGGGGTGGTGCGTTAATTAATTAACCATAGTTAAACAATAACCTGAATAACATTAAATTAGGTTTAAAGATCTTTATTCTCATACAAACTTACAAATAGTTTCTTACTAGCGACCCGCCCCGGCTTCGCACGGTTTTATTATACGTATAAACCTTCCTCTTGAATCACTCTATCTATTAAAAAAAACGCACCAAAATCCGTTGCGTAGTTTTAAAGATTTAAGCGTTCAAAGGGACACCATGACATAGGGACAGAGAAAGCGACTTTATTTCATACTATGTAGTGATAATGAGATACTTAACTAAATTAACATTAAGCCTACCTATTAGCCTATAACTTAGTAAAAAACTGTTTAGAATATACCTAATATTGTCACTGCGATAGCGAAGAGTAAAATATCTTCATCACATCGTTACCAATTTCGATGCGTTTTATCAAGTCAACAAACAAAATTCGGCGACAAAAACAATTTTCTTGCAATAGTCTGCAGAAAGCTCATCATCTACCTATATTAGACACTACTGCACAACGACTCGCGACTTTTCGTGCGAGAAAATTGATGAAAAGTTAGCCGATGTTTTAATACATACGAGTATGTATGTCTGTTCAAAATTTTAACCCGGTCCAGTAGTTTCGGCGCGAAGAGGTAATAAAAATCCATCCATCCATCCATTCAAAATTTCGCCTTTGTATTTATTAGTGTGATAAGCCTCCCATATAGAGCGCTATAGCCCCTGATAGCTCAATTATTTGTATCTGGTAGGTATGTTATGGAAATACCTATGGAAATCAAACTAAGGCTAAGAACTAAAGACGATGCGTCGCCTGACCGGAGAGCTGGTGAGTATCTGGCGCAGTGCATCAGCATTGCTACAATAGTGGTAATGCAGCCAGTATCTTGGAGACACGATGATGGCTAATGATGTGGATTAAGGGATGATTTATATTAGACCGGGCCGAGCCGTATACGTGGCCCGGACGGGGCACGGATTTGAAACGTTACATACATTTTATATGAACCAGTTTATATTACACCGTGCATGATCCGTGTCCCGTCCGGGATGAAACTGATGTACCTCGCTCCGGCCCCGCCCCGGCTCGGACTCGGCCAGGTCTAATATAAATCATCCCTAAGGGCTCCCACACAAAACTGCGATTTGGTGCGATGCGATGCGATGTGATGCGATGTCACACGAACTTGATTTGCGAATTTCTGCGATGCGAATTTGTGCGGCGAACCGTTTTGTAGGGTAACCATACCTTCAAGTTTAGTCAGCCGTATTGGACGTGTTTTTAGGAAGCGTAAGATGGATCCCAAAAAGATAATTGAACCGATTTAAGCAAAACTGATCCAACCCACACAAACCTCATTTCGAGATAATCGATATTTAAGTTTGTGGCGGTATTTCTCTAGCTTTGTAATACAAAATGTTGTTTTTTTAATTTAATTTAATGCTATGTAAGCTCAACTTTTTTGCTATAAATAATATAAAGAATAAATTGTAATAGTTTAGTAGATAATTGGGAAAACATGCGCCTGGATCATTATTACAAAATTAATTTTGTATGGAAAGAGCTATGTAGGGTGCAAAAATTAAAATGCAAAAATGATTCAAAGTGTGATAAAAATAAGTAATCATTTTTGTGTTTTAAAAGACAAAACAAACAAAATAGGCCCTACTCCTCGTCCAAATCAGAATAAGGTTCATCACATAAACCATCTACATCGTCTATTATTGCAGCTTCCCTTCGGTTTCTTAAATTAATCAATGCAATCATCTGGTATCTAATATTAGATCTGCTGGCCCTGTACTTATTTTATTTTATTTATTTATTTTTCGTTAAAGTACGAAACACACAGAAGCCGGAGGCGTGGCGGAGGCGAAGGCGTGCGAGTTGTATTCTATGGAATCCTATGAAAGCCTACACACACACCGCAGGCCGTGGCGAACGCGGTGCCATAGGAAAAACCGGCACGCCTTCGCCTCCGCCACGCCTCCGGCTTCTGTGTGTTTTGAACTTTATGGTTTATTTCGTTTACGTACTTAGATGGAATAGCAATTTCAAATATTAACTTGTCAAAGCTTAACTTGTTTTATATCATCATCATCATAATCAACCTATATTAGTCCACTGCTAGACATAGGCCTCCCTTAATGAGCGCCATAGCTCCCTGTCTTCAGCTTGACGCATCCAGCATCTGCCAGCAGTCTTTCGCAGATCGTCATCCCACCTGGCCGGAGGGCGTCCTATACTACGTTTTCCAAGTCTCGGTCTCCACTCAAGAACACGTTTACCCCAACGGTTGTCGGTTCTTCGCGAGATATAGCCGGCCCACTGCCACCACTTCTGCTTGCTAATTATTTGAGCTTTGTCGATAACTTTGGTTCTCTTTCGGATGTATTCTTTACGAATCCTATCCTTCAGAGAAACTCCGAGCATAGCTCTTTCTATAGCTTTCTGAGCTCTTTGAACTGATGGACCAGCTTAATATTATAGTTTGAATCATTGTAGCAAAATAGAACGGTTATATGTTAGGGTAACCAAAGCAACACAAAAATGATTCAAGTGGCATGAAACACGTATACATTTTAAAAAATGGTCTTCGACATGACAGTTGTGGGTTGGATCATATGGATTTTCCACATTTGTGAACATAGAGGTGTGAGTCTTTGATATGTTAAAATATACCTTAATATATTGATTACATAGGTTAAAAAAACTCGAAATTGACTCGGTAGTGGGTTGGACCATTTTTGCATAAATCGGTCCAATTGCACTGCTGTTATTGTTAAATAGATATAAAAGAAAAAGAAGATTCTGGATTCATCCATTTAATACGATTATGAACTCTGAAGGGAACTATTTTACTCGAAAACTATGAGTTGAGAACTGAAGCAGTTATTTTTTTACAACACAAAGAAGGCGGCTCAGGCGCCGCGCATCTTTCGCTAAAGTTGTCTCAGAGCGGACTAAAAGAGGGGTCACCAAGTATGACGTAATATGACAGGAAAGCGCGATGCAAATGAGATCGGACGTTATCGTGCGAGCTCGCAGATATTTGCGATGCGATGCGAGCTCGCAGTTTTGTGTTTGAGCCCTAAATTAGCCCTCTAAATTTATTGCAAACTGCAGTCAGCTTAATGTCATTTATTGTCACTACATAATATAAAACAAAGTCGCTTTCTCTGTCCCTATGTAAGTTAAATCTTAAAATTACGCAACGTATTTTGATGCGGTTGGGCAAACCGCAACAAATTTTAATAGATAGAGTGACTCAAGAGGAAGGTTTATACGTATAATAAAACCGTGCGAAGCCGGGACGGGTTGCTAGTTAAGTAATAAAGAACTATTAACTAGGATAAGCTAGTAACCCACTGTACCACAAAGGTAAAGCCACTATCTCGTCCAAGTTACATTTTACACGAAAGGGTCATTCATCATCTAGTCCCAACCTCTTGTTGAATTCTCTACCCATTTGAACCGTATCCCTTCGTCATACGAGCTGTTCTAAAATATGACGATGGACTGGACAGCTTTTCTAATTTGAGTTCTGTGTCGTTGTTGATAAAATTTCATTTTTGCTGTGTGATTTAAAGGTGTTTTCTATGATTTAGGGGTGTGTCAGGTAATGTCTAACGCTAGATTGTTTTATGAATTTTTGAGTGTTTTTTTGGGCAATAAACAGCAATTTGTGACGTGGATTTAAAAATACGAACTCTACTGAAATGGTTGTTTATTCAGCGAAGAAGAGAGTACTAAATGCCTTTATTATATTTTGAGTACTTAACAAAAATCCCTAAATTATGTACTTACCTGACCTAGTACTGAACAGTTAGACGACCTTTAAAGTGCAGCGGGCTAAGGTCCGTCGGCAAAGCAAGAGGTTGCAGGTTCGATTCCCGCTTCGATACAATTTTTTGTACGATGAGCAAATATTTGTTCTTATATAAAATACTAGCGACCCGCCCCGGCTTCGCACGGTTTTATTATACGTAGTATAAACCTTCCTCAAGAATCACTATCTATTAAAAAAACCGCATCAAAATCCGTCGCGTAGTTTTTAAGATTTAAGCGTTCAAAGGGACACTATGACATAGGGACAGAAAAAGCGACTTTATTTTATACTATGTAGTGATGTAAGAAGTAATGAAGTATATCAGTCATCAAACACCCATAACACAAACTCTGCTTGGCTTGGGGCTTGATGCTGTTAGGATTGTGCAGCATTAATATCTATTTATTGAAAATGTACCTATTCTTGACTTTGGACACTGGACTACCTACGGAGGGACTACCTCATTTCCTAGTCGGGCTAGTTGGACTTTCCTCTGGCTAATACTACCGTACCTACATGCTCCTGAAACTGCAGTAGTCTAAGTAATTCCACCGGGACTCGATTTGCATGTTCAAAGTTCAACAATGCAGGTGAATTGACGACCTATTTGGCGCAGTAGGCATCTGCCTGAGACGTAGGAGGTTGATGGTTCGTTTCCTGTTTTAAGACAGCTTGGAAGCAGTAAACGCTTTCGTATGTTCAAATTTCCATTTTAACTACCTTAGAACACAAAAAATATACACGAAACTTCATTATAAAGGACATGTACATTATACAAAGGTGAGCTTAATCCCAAAAGCGTTTTATTACAGCAAACGACGGTGATTAAGGAAAGTAGTACAATGAACACGTATTACAATACTTATACAGGATGTTAGTGTGAACAGCGTTATCCTTGAAACCAGAGGTTCAGCATCATGAGTAGAGTCCAAAACCGATGAGATAAGGTTAATGCTTATTTTAGTTTCGCAGTATTTTGATATTTTATGTCTTCGATATTGTACGCGATGTCATGGTCACCCTAGAAAAAATGTCCGTCTATGAATAATGTGCACTGTGGAGGACACTGTTCACACTACGAACAATTAACAAGTACCTAAGCGGGTGCGACTGACCGCAGTCAGCTGTGCACAAAATAGATACAGCTATTAGTAGTATGCGTGTCTCGTGTATGTGCGTCACCTTAGTGATTTTACGCCTTACGAAGATTTTGGTTTTAATAATCTGTAAAAAATAGATGTTTGTTTTTCACCGGTTTTGTACTCTACTCATGATACTGAACCTCTGGTTTCAAGGATAACGCTGTTCACACTAACACCCTGTATATGTAGGTAATTAAGTATTCATTACAAAATAATTAATATTTATTTTCTTCATTCATTATTTTTCTTCACCATTTGAAAGCCCCTGCCTTTCTTAAATCCACATAATTCTTTCCATCCAAAGGTTGCCTGGAAGAGATCGCTTCTACGCGATAAGGCCACCCATTGTACTAGTGTTATGTAATGTATTTTTGTAATGATTTTTCTGGTGTACAATAAAGCATTTTTAAATTGTATTTACAAAAATCTCAGGAGGTGCCTACGTCTTAAAAGGAACTTATGCAAAATTTCTTCGTAGCTCTTTTAGTTACAGCGATCTCGTGATAAGTCAGCTTTTAGGATTTAGAATTTTATGATTTAACAGTACTAAGACAACACTAACAAAAATGGCAAACAAACCTTGAGAACGTCGCATTGCGTTGTGGGCCCAATAATTTCCAGAATTCAGCAATTCTTTGTGCAAAATATATTACATCTTATGTCAAAAAGTCTTAATGGATATTTGATATTCACGCGTACAGAACACGTATTCAATCTTCGATGCGGTGTTCCCCGCCCCCTATCTTATCGTATGTGTCTCTATTGTTTGTGCGATTTTCATACAGGAAGTTACTGACTTATGCCTGTGGCTGTGTGCGTTTATTGTTAGCGCGATTTTCCTACGGGAAGTTACTGGTTTTCTGCCCGTAGCTTTGCGCTTTATCCAGATAATAATTTACATACTAGTACTAAGTTATATTCAGTTCTACGAGAGCTTCTATTTGTCCTGCCAAACGTAAAAAAACTACGAAGTATCAAGGAATTTAAAGTCGCTTTCTCAAATTATTATCCAGGGAAAAGCTCATAGCAACGAACAAAAGCAAATTTTTCAAAACAGATGACGTATAATATGTATCTGTGAATTACACAGCTAAATCCATAACTTTCGACTTTTCTACTATTTTTATCGTTAATGGAATGTTACATTGTCCAGGCCCTCTGATATTATATACAAGTTACATGATAAACGATCCGAAAGGTTCGGTGTCATTCATAAAATACCAACAATGGTGAAATGATCGTTTACTTTGAGATGGGTCAAGTGCTGAAAAGACTTGGAATTCGGGCGATGCTTTTCATTATAACACCAACAATATAAATACAAAATGAATAGGTTTTCTACAGACTTAAAAAAGGAAGAGGTTGTCTATTCGACTGTTGAATGAGAACGTTTTTCTAGCTTCACCTATTTGATTTTCTTCTTATTTGAAAACTGGTGCTTTTCATGCTTTTCGCATACCTGAATTTGATGAAGTACTGACCAGAAATGTTTGAGCTATCTATACTTATAATAAAACTGTAACAGGTCGAAATCTGTACATTGAAGATATTTTGAAAATTTTTTTTGGAGGGCACTCTATTATCGATACTCAAGCCAAAACTGTAATTTTTTTCATTCATGTCTGTCTGTCTGTCTGTCTGTCTGTCTGTCTGTCTGTCTGTCTGTATCGTAAACGCGCATCACGCCGAAACTACTTGGTGGATTGAAATGAAACTCGGCATGATTATAGGTCATTCTACGAGGAAGGACATAGAATACTTTTTATCCCGGAATTCAGTAAGGTTCTCATGGGAGAGGGTATGAAAGTAAAAATCCTTTACCGCGCATCACGCCGAAACTGCTGAATGAGTTGGAATGAAACTCGGGACGATTTGAGTTCATACTACAAGGAAGGACATGGGATACTTTTTATCCCGGAATTCGGTAAGGTTCCCCTGGGAGAGAGGGTGAAATAAAAATTCTTTAACCACGCATCACGACGGAAGTGATTTAATTCGAATGGAACTCGGGACGATTGGACATGGGATACATTTTATCCCGGAATTCAGTTTGGTTCCCCTGGGCTCTACGGGTTTTCAAAAATTTCTCACAGCATCTGAACGACGACGCGTACACACGCGTCATTCAGGTGCTGTGAGAAATTTTTGAAAACCCGTATAGCCCAGGGGAACCAAACTGAATTCAACTGATAAACGCGTAAGTTTGTAAGTATGAATGGATAGATGGATGGATAGATTGATAGATGGATGGATGTTTGTTACTCTTTCACGCAAAAACTGCTCAACGGATCTGGATGAAATGTGGCACAGAGATAGATTATAAGCTGGAATAACACATAGGCTTTATTTTATCCCGAAAATCCCACGAGAAAGGGAATTACGCAAGTAAAATAGCGATTACTCGAAATACTAATCATGCGCAGACGAAGTCGCGGGCACCAGCTAGTCTTTAATAATTGCGTATTTTATTGACTTTGGCGTTGATGATCTTCTCATTTTTACTTTTAATTTGAAGATGGTTTATAATAAGAGTAAAAAAAATTGTAACATTAAAGTCGCCTTGGTATAAAAACTAAGCTAATAGATATATTTTGAAAGTTTATCTGTTGTCCTTAGCTTTGCTTTCATCTAAAATATTGTATTTCTTTTACAGTTATGCATCTCCGAAGAAATAAAAAATTAGTCTGAAGAGTGAGATAGAAAACCAAGATGGCGGAAGCGGAAGGGGGTGCAAGCGAACAAGATGATGTTTCATTCTTGCGAACGGTAAGTGAATTTACTTTACTAATTATAAGTGTTTTTTGAAAGGAAACTGAACTAGTCATTTATTTATTTCTTGTCACAAATACAAAATGTTTATTTTCTTTCTCAAAGTGGGCGAAGGTCCGCCTGCGATATAGGAGGTTGCGGGTTCGATTTCCGCCGATTTATAAATACCGGTTCGACTGACCTTGACATGGTACCAGTACTTCTTTGGTATCGATACAAATTATACCGGTACTTTCATTGGTACCGGTAATTACCGATATTATGCTCGAAAAGTATCGGTACTTTTCAACAATTTTATTTTGTGCAAGCGAGAGAGAACACTGATTAGAAAAGAAGAACGAGACGACGCGAGAACCGCTAAGAATACCGGTACTTTTAGGCAAAGTACCGGTACTTCAAAAGTATCGATACTCGAATTTAACGAAATGAAAGTACCGTTACTACCGTAAAAGTACCGGTGTTATTGGTACCGGTATCAAGCCCTGGCCGCTAGTGCTTACCTGCTATGTTCTTTTATATTGATACCTAGGTACTCAAAGAAAGATATTCAGTAAGTTCCGCTTCTAAATAAGCTTCTTGCTAAGAATATCATTGTAGGTAACGTAACGTGGAATCTATATATGTATATAAAAGAAAGTCGTGTTGGTTGCAACACTTATAACTCGAGAACGGCTGGACCGATTTTTATGATTTTTGTGTTTTTGGATTTGTCTTCGTCGGGAATAGCATATTATGTAAAAATATGATATTTGACAAATAAATAAATTTCCCCGCGGGCGACGCTGCGGGGAGCAGCTAGTTATCTATATAGACATATATATTAGGGGAAGCCTATGTCCAGTCGTGGACTAATATGGGCTGATGATGATGACTTAAAGTATAGATCAGTTGTTAGTAGTAAAATCATAATAAACATCCCGGTTTAAGTACCTGTTGCCAATCTATTGATAGATGATTATTGAAAATAGTATTTTTTCGAGAACATTTAAATCGAGAGAGGACGAAAAACCATACCCACGGGGGCAAAAAACGTGAGCTTTCTAAACTTATATTCTAATTAAAGTTGAATAAAGACCATTTCTCAAATTGCTTAAATTTATTCGTTTTGCAATAAAATGCTCGTTACAAATTCTGCTTAGCTTAAAGAGAAATAAATGTCTTCGGACTTTCGGATTAAATTTTCAGGCTTTGCATTTAATTTATCTCTCATTGTGGATGTTTTATACATAAAGTTTGTTCGGAGCTGAAGATTTGAGGGATAAAAGTCCTATGCCTTAGTTTTTTTTTTAAGAATGTGTCAAGGTCAAATTATTTTACACTCGAACTTCTTCCTGAACCTTCGAATAAATGATTACTTGAATAAATCATCATCATCATGCACCTGCATTAGTCCACCATTGGTTTCCCTAGTGAGCGCTGCCGTAGCGACCTGTCTTGCGCTTGCCGCATTTAGCCTACAGTTTTTCGCAGATCGTCATCCCAACTTGCCGGAGGGCGTCCTACTCTACATTTGTCTGCATAAATATAGCTTACCAGCATCTGCCTGCGGTTTCGCACGCGTTGTTTCTATGGATACATTTCAAGGCTATTTTAATCTGATTTGGAACTAACTTATGGATGAAAAGTATCCTTTGTTTTATTCCAGAGATCTACGACAATTTAAAATTTCAGCTGGATTTATGTTACTTTTGCTTGAAAGAGTAACAAACATCCATTCGTTCAAACTTTTGCTTTTATAGAATTAGTACGGATCAAGTATCAAGTGACCGACGACGCCACAAGAACGCTTAGTAACTGATACCATAAAATAGCTCCCCACTGACAAAATGATATCACAAAAGACCTTGATTGTAATTAGATGCCATTTAATCAGAGGCTTTCTCAGATAATTTTATACGTTCTTGTCAAGTTATTATACTACAAATATTCAAAAGGCGAAAGTTTGTGTGCGACGCAGGTTCGGTTCTATTCCCGCCTCTTGATAAATGTTTGTACTATCTGCAAATATTTGTTCAGGTTTTCTGATGGTTTTTTTATGTATGATAAAAAATATCAATTTATATTTTGTATGAAGTATATCAGTTATCTTTTATCCAAAACACACACTGATTTGCTAGTAGCTAGATAATGTTATGTGAATTTTCCAGCAATTATTTTTTTATTGTGGAGATGTTTGGCCAAAGACAATGCCAAAACTACTGAATAGATCTGACTTAAATTTTGCACATCATTGTAATGATGTAGACCTGGAAAAACATAAAGGCCACTATTTATATGCCAAAAAAGCGAGCGAAGCTTCGAAATTCCTAAATTTTTGCGAGCATTCGAGAGAAGCGGCACGCGTGAATATTGAACCGCACTCAAGAACTCACCCTGAAGAAGTCCCAAATTAAGGGATAAAACGTTGGTGTTCTCCAAACACAAACTAGATTCGTAGGTATACCGATTACAGTCATATAAGGTTGTATATAACTCAAAAGTCTCTTCCACTTTCCTAAATCAGCCCTTTCAAAGTGGCAGGTATAGGTCAAGTCAAGTCAAAATGCTTTATTTCCTTAAGAAATTACAGGACACTTGGACACGTCATAAAATTCATGTTATTAATAATTAAAACTAGGAAATAAAGTGCTCACTTTGATTTTTGTTCACTTCAATCTTTTTAAGGTAAAGAAGCGAACAGAAACTTGTTAAGAAAAATATTTTGTGGGCTGGCAGGCCGGTCAAAGATCAACTAGAAAAATTCTCATGACGTCGCCTCAGGAAAACCATGATTTATAACATTGATTATGTCCGGTCGTCATTACTGCTTTAAAAAAATTGAAGTAAACCAACTTTAATTTATTAAAAGCTATGAGTGCTAGTTTTCAAACACGCCAAATTGTAATAACTGAGATTTTATTGTTTATTTATTTTAGGGAAACCATCTGCACATTATACATGAGTTGTCGATAAAATAGAAATTGATGGGCCATCGACAGGAATCCACTGATAGATTCATAATAATTTTTGAATCTAGTTATCACTACTTACATCTATGCAATAAGCTATAAAGTTGTTAAAATAAGTTGTAACAATAATGAGCCTCGGGTCAGTGCGACTCGTGACCCGAGAGCTGGTGAGTATCTGGCTCAGCGCATCAGCATTGCCATACAGCGTGGTAATGCAGCCAGTGTCTTGGGGACGCGCGACTGGTATTGACATAGATCAATTGAGCTACCTTTAGACTGTTTGCAACCGCCTGCAGTTAGCTCAATGGTTTCAATTGTAAATACTAGTTGTTATTTTTCTATTCCTTGCTTGTTAAATAACTGATTATGTATCTAAAGCTTAAACGGAGGCAATGTCGCGGTTATTTAACATGTGTTCTGTCCACATAAAAGGTCCAAAAATTGGGCAAATATTGGTGTGGGGTTTTAAAAGCACGTTTTATAAGGGTAGCTGTCGTAATTTGTGGGTATAGCTTAACCGACCGCCGTTTTATGGCGGGAGGCAAATGGGCACTTAGGTTGAGGTTATTTTTACGTTAAATTTACTTATAATTTTAGCTTACAAGATGGTTTTAAATTTACTAAAAGAATCATGGCCGGAATTGACTCGTTAAACATTTTGACAATATTTTTCATCATCACTACATAGTATAAAACAAAGTCGCTTTCTCTGTCCCTATTATATCCCTATGCCCCTTTGAATGCTTAAATATTTAAAACTCCGCAACGGATTTTGATGCGGTTTTTTTTAATAGATAAAGTGATTCAAGAGTAAGGTTTATACGTAAAATAAAAACGTGCGAAGCCGGTGCGGGTCGCTAGATAAATATAAAAGAAAGTTGTGTTAGTTAACTACACCATTTATATCTCGAGATAGGCTGGACCGATTTTTATGATTTTTGTGTTTTTGGGTTTGTCTTCGTCGGGAATAGGATAAAAAGTAAAAATGTGATATTTGACAGATAAATAAATTTCCTCGCAGGCGACGCTGCGGGGCGCAGCTAGTGATCAATGAAATTATTTCTCGATTCAAACCATAAGTTTGTATATGTCGGCGCGATGACGTTATTTCTACGCGACAACGATCTAGTTTTAAGATTTAATCGAAGTGTTTAAACCTATAACATCAATAATGTTAAGTTTCCTATAAAGAACTCTGTAAAACTTCAAAAATATTGCCACGAGTTTGCTCCTTTGCTATGGTACAAACGCGGGGCGATATTTTGCTATAAATAAAGCCGTCGGCCGAGCAAACATTCATTCTTGCTCGAGTCGCCGGACGGAACGGACCTTCCTGGAATAAATCAAACGTTCTTGTTTCATTCTTGTTTCTTTGAGACTTACCTTCCATGGAGGAACACCAGGACAACAACGATAGTGACGTCAGCACTGCTGACGTCACCCTTTTTAAAAAGGGTTCTGGGGCTCCTCCTCCTCCTCCGTCATCAGAAGTGGGATCAGGGTCCGTCAGCGCTCCTGATCCAGACCATGCTCTTCGGGCAGCTATACAGCATGCAGCAGATGCATCATCATCGGCTGCACCACAGACAACAAGCATGGACACGTATAATGTGTCCACGCAACCAGCGGAATCGCCAGCGCCTGGTTCAGTAGGCGTAGGCGCACCAGGCCTGATTACGGCAGGCATACCACCACATTTCGTCATGAAAATGATGGAAATGATGCATCAAGTGTCTGCACGTTTCTGTAGTTCACCGTGAGATCCTTAAATACGTATCAAGGATCTTTATCTACCTTCGTTCGATCCGGATGCCTATGTGGGGGTTAGGGAATGGTGTACGCACATTGATAAGGCAATCGAATCCTACAAATTTAACGACTTCAATGTGCGTATGAAGGTAAGTAGTCTGATTAAAGGGCGGGCTAGAATGTGGGCTGACGATTGGTTGGTTACCACGTCATCGCGTCATCGTGGGAAGAGGTCCACAATAACCTCATCACCACGTTTGAACTAGAGAATAGGTACTCTCGCGACGTCATACGTTTTCGAGAGCACAGTTTATGACTCCTCTAAGGATATTGTCGAGTTTCTATCACGTGCATGGGCCCTATGCAAAAGAGTCACCAAAGATAAACTTGGAAGTGAAGACGCTGTGGAAGCGGTGATAGGATGCATCATCATCATCATCAACCTATATTAGTCCACTGCTGGACATAGGCCTCCCCCAATGAGCACCATAGCGCCCTGTCTTTAGCTTGACGCATCCAGCATCTGCCAGCAGTCTTTCGCAGATCGTCATCCCACTTGGCCGGAGGGCGTCCTACGCTACGTTTACCGAGTCGCGGTCTCCACTCAAGAACACGTTTACCCCAACGGTTGTCGGTTCTTCCGACTTTCGGTGATAGGATGCGTTGATGATGAACGTTTGCGGATCGAGTTACTCAACGCCAGAGCTACTACGGTTCCTGAGCTTATCTCGATTGCGTCAACCATTCGAAAACGGCGTCTTCGACCTGATTCGTCGTCAGCAGCACCAAACAAACGTCCATGCTTGATGGAAAGCAGTCAAAACTCCATCGAAAACGAATCATAAAACCGAAAAAAGTAGATTCAAACCAAAGGATGCCAAACAAAGCAACGAAGATCCTCAACCGACTACGTCCAGCAAACCAACCACAAGTGTGATGTCCTGCTCCTTCTGTAAAAAACCAGGCCATACCTACGAGACGTGCTTCAAGAGACAACGAGAACTCGCGTCGAATATAAACTGCGTGGCAGGAACTAAACTGGCGCCGATAACTAGGCAAGTTGGAAACAAAACCATGCAGGCTGTGTTTGATAGCGGCGCGGAGTGCTCTATCGTGCGAGAATCGGTCGCTGCGTCACTACCTGGACAGCGGTCTGAAGCTGTCAACTGTTTGAGAGGTATCGGAAGGTTTCCCGTATTCTCAATGATGAAACTGACCACTATTTGTGTCATTGACAATATCAGCGTAGAACTACAGTTCTTTGTCTTGCCGGACATTGAAATGATAATGCTCAATATGATTATCTCGCCAAAAGGAACACGGCTGATTCACCAGCACTCTATCAACCATGTGAGTACAAATAACCCAATATTTGAGACACTGGACTGTGACATAACGGACGATCACGAAATGGAGCAACTACGAAGATTGTTAAACAAATACGAACATTTGTTTCATCTCTGGTAGTCTCCGTCTACCAGGGATGCATCAATAGAGCGTTAATAACGCTTCTGGGGTCAGTTGCACAAGTATACGTCGATGTTGTCTTAAGCAAATGCACCCAGTTTCCCGAGGGATTATCAAATCTAGAACGGATCCTTGTGGCGCTACAGGATGCTGGATTCTCGATCAACGCTGACAAAGGCAGTTTCAAACGTACCATTGAATATCTTGGTAATGTCGTTTCAGACGGACAGTTTCAACCAAACTCCAAAAAGGTAGAAGCACTAGTAAAAGCACCCGTACCGAAAACCATAAATCAGGTGAGACAATTCAATGGACTTGCTGGGTACTTCCAGAAGTACATTCTCAACTTCTCCCGTGTCAAGGTGCTGCTTTACTAGTTAACGAAACAGGGAGCTAAATGGGAGTGGAATGAGCGTCACGTAAACGCACGTCTGGAAATTACGGCACGTTTATCATCTGCTCCAGTTCTGACACTCTTCCAAGAAGAAGCGCCGATACAACTATACACGGATGCGAGCAGTCAAGGCTTTGGCGCAGTACTGGTCCAGGTCATAGACGGCAGGCAACATGCGATCGCCTTCATGAGTATGAGGACTGCGGGTGCTGAGAGCCGTTATCATTCATATGAGACTGAACTTTGGCACTCTACCCTCGACAAACTTCAGCTAGCTATGAATTGCACACCACACAGAGTTACTTGAGTAGCTCCACTCACGCTGATAGCACAATGCAAACATTGTGTACCACCTGAACTTTTGAACATAGCCAATATCGACGAACAAACTATCGACATTAATCTCTGACTAGACATGTAGAACAGAAAATGACACGGACAGCCGAACAAGATAGACAACGCTTCAATCAAAGGAAAGCAAAAGTGCACCACTTCGAAAGAGAAGACTACGTACTTATCAAAAACAACCCCCGAAACAAAACCTCTGTAGACCCCAAATTCACTGAACCTTTTGAGATCCTCAGAATCCTGGAGAACGACCGCTACCTAGTCAAGCGAGTTGTTGGCAGAGGACGTCCCCGGAAGGTGGCCCACGACCAACTACGCCGCGCACCGCAACCAGGCGAACAGCAAACCGTGTCGGCGGAAGTAGACGAATTGCCAGCAGCTGGTAAGCTCTCCGCACCATACACTTCCCACGCTGGTATGTCTGGATAAACTTGGTGAGTCTATCTTACCATACATTAATAAGACAAAGCTCACACTAAACCCAGTTATACTCCCCAAAAGCTTTGGTTTACCACCATAAGAATAACGTAATCATATCCTCGTGCCTGAACACGCCTAAACTCAAATACCTCACAAAAACTAAACAGTTCTTAAATCTCCTACATTCATGTAACTTTACCTTACCTCATATTCCACGAGAACCTCCGAGAACCTTCTACGAGAACCTCCGAGAACTTTCTACGAGAACCTCCGAGAACTTTCTACGAGACCCTCCGAGAACCTCCGAGAACCTTCTACGAGAACCTCCGAGAACCTCCGAGAACCTTCTACGAGAACCTCCGAGAACTCTAACCTAACCTCCTACGAGAACCTTATAACCATCAAACATAACCTCCTACGAGAACCTTATAACCATCCAAGATATCCTTACCTTCTACGAGAACCTCCGAGAACTCTAACCTAACCTCCTATGAGAACCTTATAACCATCCAACATAACCTCCTACGAGAACCTTATAACCATCCAAGATAACCTTACCTTCTACGAGAACCTCCGAGAACTCTAACATAACCTACTACGAGAACCTTACAACCATCCAACATAACCTCCTACGAGAACCTCATAACCATCCAACATAACCTTACCTTCCACGAGAACCTTCGAAACCCTAACCTGACCTTCCTCGAGAACCTTCGAGACCCTAACCTGACTCTCCACGAGAACCCTCGAGACCCTAACGTGACTCTCCACGAGAACCCTCGAGACACTTTGTTTTACAACTCTATGGAGTTGTAAACAGATACCAAACTCAAAAGCATAAAACTTTGTTACAGTAAAAACGCAGACCAGGCAGGTGCAGAGCGCGCACCGCCTTGCAGAATGGCCGTGTCGGCGCGATGACGTTATTTCTACGCGACAACGATCTAGTTTTAAGATTTAATCGAAGTGTTTAAACCTATAACATCAATAATGTTAAGTTTCCTATAAAGAACTCTGTAAAACTTCAAAAATATTGCCACGAGTTTGCTCCTTTGCTATGGTACAAACGCGGGGCGATATTTTGCTATAAATAAAGCCGTCGGCCGAGCAAACATTCATTCTTGCTCGAGTCGCCGGACGGAACGGACCTTCCTGGAATAAATCAAACGTTCTTGTTTCATTCTTGTTTCTTTGAGACTTACCTTCCATGGAGGAACACCAGGACAACAACGATAGTGACGTCAGCACTGCTGACGTCACCCTTTTTAAAAAGGGTTCTGGGGCTCCTCCTCCTCCTCCGTCATATATATGCTATTCTTTTTAAATACAGAATTTCATATCATTTCAATGATTTCTAGACAACCATTAATGTGCTTAGCTGTACGTCTACAAGGGAGATCTAGGGGGGAGATCTACTATCACGTTTTACGCGCGTGCTTCTATAAGAATCAGAGACTTGAAACTCAGACTTGAAATAACAAATTCCCTGCCGCTGACGAATAGAGTAAATAATTGGGATGCTTTTCTCCCAATTGATTGTCTTGGTAATTAACGGAATCTATTTCTGGGTGTCTGGTGATTCACCTTGGATATTGGCAGAAGTATTGTTATTTAAAAGTTTCATTGTCACAATCATCTGTGAGGATATAAAAGTGAGAGTTTCAAGCTGAAGAAAATATACGTTAATTTTATATAAAAACTAGCAGCGCCTTGCGGTTTCACCCGCGATATTTCCCGTTCCCGTGGGAAATCCGCGATATAGCCTATATGTTATTCCAGACTATAATATATCTCTGTGCCAAATTTCATCTACAGGGTTATAGGTATCTAATGATTAACCTCTTAAAGGCGACTTGGGTGAATCAAGACTAACAACTTTTGTTCTATGACTTTTGCCAAAACGTAATACATCTCAAGTTTTATTTTTTTTAGTTTTGGCGGGCATTTCTATCAACCCCCGCTCGCCTCACCGCAACCCCTTTCTTTCCCTACTAGATTATGTATACGACATATAGATCATGTACCAAACCGACATGTCTCAATCCGCGACGCCTAGATAGAGCTAAGAAGATTAGAACTGGAAATTTGCTAATAATATATTTTTTTGTATAGGAAAAAAAATCATTGAATTAGAAAAAATCGTAGAACAAAAGTTGTTAGTCTTGATCTACCCAAGTCGCCTTTTCGAGGTTAATCATTAAACACCTATAACCCTGTATATCCGTTCAGTCGTTTTTGCGTGAAAGAGTAACAAACATCCATCCATCCATCAATACTTACAAACTTTCGCGTTTATAATATAAGTTGGATTTTATTTATTATCATATGACTGAGTATATTGTAGTCACTATTATACTGTTTTAATACTGTAGCAAACATTAACAGTTTCTACCTTAAGCAGGTTTGTCAGACAAAGCTTATTTATAGCTCTAGGTCATTCGATATGTAAACTAGACTACGTATAAGCCGACAATGTAATAGTATTATTATGTTATTATATTAAATAGTATTGCACAGCTGTTGTGAGGATATATTGCAATAATTACATTTACTTATCGATGCGTTGAAATTGGTTAATGAATTGGAAAATTGTTTCTGTGTGCGATAAACCTACAGAGCTTTTTTAGGTGCAAGTATTAAAGCGTCTACGTGTTTGACTCACTCATGGAAACGACCATATAATTGAAAACCGGTCAAGAGCGAGTCGGCTATCGCGGTTCTAGAAATACAGCCGTTTGACAGACAGACAGATGGACAGACAGTGAAGTCTTAGTAACAGGGTCCAATTTTTACCCTTTTTACGGAACCCTAAAAATCAATTGGTTCTAAATCGCCGTTGTCAATTACCTTATAATGATATCTATAGTAAAAGCTTAATTTGTTAAAAATCGCCAGCGTCTAGTTTACTTGCCCAATACAATTATAATGATACTTTATTCAAATTAAGCACAGTAAAAGACCCCAGGAAAAAGCGATGATTAAAATGAAAGAGCTTCTCACTTGAATGGAGCCGGTAATTGGTTGCTGGCGCTTAGTAATAGCTAGGGTTGCCAGGGCTGTTGTTACCAATATCTCACGTGAAACAAGGCCATTCTTAACGTCTCACGCGTGTATCTCATCGACTCCTGAGAGTTACATTATCATTTACGATATCCAGTGTGATACCCTGCTGTACGGTTGTTTCGCTGTAATGAAATTATTACCCGAGTTAAATAATAGACCAATCCTTATAAAGTAAATGTTTCTGTTTATATTATTTACTAGCGACCCTATATAAAGCTTCCTCTTAAATCACTCTATCTAATAATAAAACCGCATCAAAATCCGTTGCGTAGTTTTAAAGATTTAAGCATACAAAGGGACATAGGGTCAGAGAAAGCGGCTTTGTTTTATACTATGAACAATATTAGTTAATCAACATGGCAAGGTCGCTACAATTTACTAGATCATCCTTCTTAAGTGGCGATACGTAACCTAAAACCAAAATAACATCAAATACATATCCTAAGATCCGCGCAAAAAATTATACTTCATAGAGTATAATTTTTACATCCTTAAAATACGCCCTGTAGAATCGTCTAAAATACTCTCTGTTTAACCTAGTTAAAGGGTGCTCGTAAACAAGCCATTTAAAAGTGGCCCAGAAGGACTGTTATCTTAACTGTTATTTTACAAGTGCCAGTTTGTTATCATTTCAACTTTTCCTTTTACGTTAGAACGTTTTTGGACGTTGTGTCGTTTGTTTATGTGTTTTTTCATTGGAGTAATAATGATTGTTATTTTACTAACAAAAGAGTGTTATAGAGGATCTTTGTGGCGTAGTGGGCGAAGGTTCGCCTACGACGTAGGAGGTTGCGGGTTCGATTCCTGCCTCGGGACAAATGTTTGTACGATCTGCAGGTATTTCTTTAGGGTGTTTTCTATATTTGATAAAAATATCTATTTAGTGTAACGTATCAAGTAGGTATATCAGTTACTAGCGACCCGCCCCGGCTTCGCACGGTTTTATTATAAGTACCGAACGGGATAAAAAGTATCCTATGTCCTTCTCCTGGCTCTAAACTACCTCCCTGCCAATTTTCAGCTAAATCGGTTCAGCCGTCCTTTAGTTATAAGTGAAGTAACTAACACGACTTTCTTTTATATATATAGATCTAGTACCCATGACACAAGCTCTACTTAGCTTGAACCATTTTTTTATGAGAATATAGCGGCCTTATGTGGCTTCACTCGCTTAAAAAATATATGAAAAGTAGAAAAGCCTTAGTTTTATTATAGGCGAACTACGTCTATTCAAAATTTATGCCCGATAATGGATCGGGTTTTAGCGTGCAGTAGTTTTGGCGTGAAGAGGTAAAAAACATTCATCCAAATTCTCGCATTTATGATAGGTATAAGTGTGATAAACACCTTTAAACTGAATTAATCCTGGTCTGAAATAATATCTATGCAAAACATTATCCTGATCCGTTCAGTAGTTTTCGCGAAAATCACAACTTCTCAAGCTTCTCACTGTATTTTAGTAGATTGTTAAAACACTTGACGAGATGTGAAAAAGTAAACAAAGCCCTTTTCACAAGCCTAAAGATACTAATTATAAAAAATAAATCGAGGGCACCAAAGTTGCTTCAAAAGGGTCTGATGGTCTAACGTGAAGACAAAAATTGCTTGAAAGGGTTTGTAAGAGTAGGCTACAAAATTGAATTACGATGACTGATCAACCACATAATTTTATGTTCAAACGAATTCAAATAAAATAATGTTTCATATAGAAACTAAAAACAGACTTCAATCTCACGCATTACATAGGAAACCTCAAAAATACTTGTTAGAACTTGGTCAAATGTAGGTACGTAAGAAACACCATCTTTCAAAAAATATATCCCGATTTGATTTTGATTTAGTACTTTTTCTGGTTAAAGTTGATGTTTATCAATCGACAGACAAATTTTCGATGAAAATGCAGTCGTTCAAATCAGTTGGGATTAAGATGGTTCAAAGTAAAATCGTCTTCAGAGGTAGAAATTTCTTAGTGAAATAGAGCTTCACTAAATTTCGTGGTTGTTCGTCTTTGTACATAATAATAATAACTAGAAAGTAGCAACCCTATTACATGAACTGAATCATTTCCTCCTGTGAAACTCCAAACGAATGGCTCTGAAAGACAACACTAGCCTTTGTATTTCTTTGAATGCTGTATCAAGTGATCTGAAAATATCTAGCTTATATTAATTTTTTACTGTGTAAGGTACGCCATAATCAATTTTTGAATCTAGCCAATTCATCCAAATGTTGTCTGGAAAATATTTATATTTATAAAGGCCTAAGGGATTTCGTTTCTACCACCTAAAGTTTTCTTGTGTTGCCTGAAATAAATGAGAAACACAATAAAAGTTTAGGTGGGATAGAATATACTTTATTGCACAAAATTTGTACATGGGTGGAGCATGCAAGATACCATTCTTTACCTTTGGAGTGTGAACAGCAGTTTAATAGGTAGATAACAAAAACAAAGAAAGAAAAAACTATAGTATTTTATTCATTCAATATGAATGAATAAAATACTATAATTACTATAATATAAAGTAATAATATATTTTCATTACTCATACTCGGAAAGTAGGTCTGAACATGCCTGAAGAGCCTGGAGAATCGTTTTCAACTGACAGCTATAACGTTACTATTGAACCATGATAGTGGAATAATAAATGCTGAAGCTAAAAAAAAAATCACCTTAGCGACAATTCACTGAATTCAAAAAATACGAAAGACTAGGCAGTATGGCTTTATGGCTTTCGCCTGTCCTAGATGGATAAAAGAAAATAGCGGCAATTTGATTAATTTGTTTTCTCATGTTTTTCATTTATATTTTCTTGTATTCGTTATGAAAAGCAGTGTTTACCTCGGGTGAAAGTAACTTATGTAGTCCCTCGAACTATCAGCGCCCTCGTTACACTCGGGCGCCAAACCCCGTCTCGTGACTAAATAAGTTACTTTCAACCCTTGGGTAACAATGTAAAATTATATTTGCAGGAAGACATGGTGTGCCTGTCATGCACGGCGACCGGCGAGCGAGTCTGTCTAGCGGCAGAGGGCTTCGGCAACAGACATTGTTTCCTGGAGAACATCGCCGATAAGAACATACCGCCGGATCTGTCGCAGTGCGTGTTTGTTATTGAACAGGTGAGTGTTTCTACTACTAGGTGGCTAACCTCGGCGACCGGCGAGCGAGTCTGTCTAGCGGCAGAGGGCTTCGGCAACAGACATTGTTTCCTGGAGAACATCGCCGATAAGAACATACCGCCGGATCTGTCGCAGTGTGTGTTTGTTATTGAACAGGTGAGTGTTTCTACTACTAGGTGGCTAACCTCGGCGACCGGCGAGCGAGTCTGTCTAGCGGCAGAGGGCTTCGGCAACAGACATTGTTTCCTGGAGAACATCGCCGATAAGAACATACCGCCGGATCTGTCGCAGTGTGTGTTTGTTATTGAACAGGTGAGTGTTTCTACTACTAGGTGGCTAACCTCGGCGACCGGCGTGCGAGTCTGTCTAGCGGCAGAGGGCTTCGGCAACAGACATTGTTTCCTGGAGAACATCGCCGATAAGAACATACCGCCGGATCTGTCGCAGTGTGTGTTTGTTATTGAACAGGTGAGTGTTTCTACCACTAGTGACTAACCTCGGCGACCGGCGAGCGAGTCTGTCTAGCGGCAGAGGGCTTCGGCAACAGACATTGTTTCCTGGAGAACATCGCCGATAAGAACATACCGCCGGATCTGTCGCAGTGCGTGTTTGTTATTGAACAGGTGAGTGTTTCTACCACCATGTTGCTCACCACTGATTTCACTGGGTTCCCTGTTAGCTGTCCAACAGGCCACAACCGGTCTCTTAAGAGTCTGGTGCCTCCGGAAAACACATACACTCATGCATACACGATCAGTCTCATCTTTAAATACTTTTAGTTACACAAACAATCTACTGCGCCAGAATAATGTATTATTGAAATGTTTAAATGGCCAGTGCGAATTCGTTTGAAGAATTTGCAGTAGAGTAGTCATAATAGCAATAGTGCTTTATTACTTAATAACTAGTACGGAAAAAACCTATGATTAGGAGATGGGCGTTGACACTACCACACAATTGTAAAGTTTCATGTGTATTTAAGAGGCTGTTATACTTATCCTGAAGAAATTGATATCTAGAAACTACCGAGTTCTAGGCATTTTCGTACTTGCTTACGTAGTGCTCACAGTAAAATTATCCTACATTTTTCTTAATTCTTCTTATTAGGTTAAATGCGAAAGTCTTACGTACCAACATAACCATAACTCAGACTTTACTTCTAACAAAAACAGCGAAAGTGACTGACGAAAACAAAATAACAAGATCAGTTGATTGAGCTCCCCTAAAGTAGGGCAGAGTTTTTGTTGTCTTGACGCCGGGATCCCTTTATGCTACAATAATGATAGATCGTTGGTTTTTATATGGTAGAATAGATTGTACGATCGTTAAGAGGAGAAAGGAAATGTTGATGCTACTGACAAAAAGCAAGAGGAGAATGGAAATGTTGATCGAAGTGCTACTGATAAAAAACTGAATTTACTGCTTATGTCTTAGTTTTTATTTTAATTTATGTTAATATTGTAAGTTTTTTATTAGTATAATTAGTATTAAAGACAATTAATTTTATTTTCTATTTATATTTTCGATTTGACAATTTGTTTTAGGAGATATTTTTCAAAACAAGTTGTTCTGAATGTAAGTGCGAAAATATGGGCCAAATTGTGAATGACTTTAGGGGCACTGTTTCTAAATGCCTTTAAATACAGTCGAGCGAAATGACAGCTGTTTTTTAACCAATTATCACTGTATAAAACAAAATCGCTTCCCGCTGTCTGTCTGTCTTTCCCTAGTATGCTTAGGCTGTGTCCCCAGTAGGCAAACTGTGAGCGGCCGACTGAGTGAGCCGCAAATTTGTGGCGAACAGCTACAAAATCTTTCAGTTCAGTACTTGCGTATCACAAGTACTGAAACCTGCGAGTCGGCCGCTAACTGAGACAGTCGGCGCACGTAACGCTGCAAACTGCGTACAGTGAGCGCAAACTAGCAAACTGTGGACACTCAATTTAAAATATATGGAAGGGCGTACTGAACTGATACGCCGCAAACTCAGTCGGCTGCTCACAGTTTGCCTACTGGGGACATAGCCTTAGACCTTTAAAACTTCGCAACGGATTTAGAGGTCGTTTTTTTAATACATATTCATGAGGAACGTTTATATTTATTTTACACCTGTGCAAAGGCGGGGCGAGAATGTTTCATAATTGAAATGTTTTATATCTTACAGGCCTTGTCAGTGCGAGCTTTGCAAGAATTAGTGACCGCTGCTGGCTCCGAAACTGTAAGTATACACAATATCTAAACTTGTAGAGAAAAAACTTAGAATAATTGTTGTACTGTAAAAACCTGTGAAATTAACCAATATATTTTATCTGAAATATCTATCTCACCCTATCTTTAATTTTCAATTATATTTATGACTAAATCACAATGTGCAAATCATCTACGATTGCAATTGGCAACTTCGCATCTATGTTTAACATTTCAAATTCAAAATTTGTGAATAATTCTGTTATTTTCATGTCTGTTTCGTGTCTAAATGTTACAGGGGCCAAACAATTTAGTGAGTATAAAGGAATCGGTAAATTTGCATGCGATCATTCTCATAATAAGATTCTAATTGGTGGACTGATTGGCTACTCTAAATTGGACGGAGTATAAGATTTACTAATTCAAACTTCCGATTGCCGATTCACTTTCGTTTCTGTGGTCTCAAATAATTAGTTTCCAAGATCGGTGCAAGAGTTTAAAAAAAAACCTTTTTGGCATCAGTTTTTCATAACATACCTAGTTTATTGTTTAAAAAACACTCCAATATTGGTTGACATTATCTTTATATCATATTAATGCAAGTTAATAATTAAATGTTATACATAAAAATAAAAGACAGTATGCATTTTTTTTTCTTTATTTGATGTAAAAATGAGCTACGATTTTTTAAATGGGTAAATTTCTAGTAGTAAAATTTTAAGAAAAGTAGCGTTTGAGACCAGAGACCCCTTTCGCTACTGCCTTGATTCTTCGATACTTAACTGAAATGGAACATTCGTAACAAATCATAATTTCATTGATATAACATTACATTGACGAAAAGACAATGTGGAAATAAAAAACAAAAATTATTGAAATTTTAAATTTATTCTGCCTCGCTCTTATACTAATGTCATTCTATTATATTTATTATGCTTATTAATACTAATAAATCTAATCGGCGTGATGCTTTAGTAGAGTAGATGTTTTAGGCCTATCCAATACTAACAGGAATACCCCCTAGCTTTTGAGTATTTTTGCATCTTTGTAGATACAGTACCATTTTATTACCTTAGATATCAAAGTTATCTCGATCATTATTTATTCTATAATATTGTAGATAGTTTATGTTACTTAGTTATCTTCATTAATTTATTTCCCTGGCTATCCAAATCACTTATTATTTTAAAAGACTTTATCTGATTTACTGATTTAGTTATTCCAAATTTTCAGAAATTTTTATTTCAATTTTATTATTACAATCTTGATGGTAATTTTCAAATTTTCCTGGAAGGACTTACAAAATTTATTCTATGGATATATATATCTTGGACGAAATTACAAATTTAAAAGAAACCTTGTGTGTGTGTGTGTATTATTGTTCAATCGAGCGTGTATTTCTGTGTTTTTTGCAGGGTAAAGGTACCGGGTCTGGCCACAGGACTTTGCTGTACGGCAATGCCATCCTACTACGGCATCTCAACAGTGACATGGTGTGTACATTTAATTACTAGCAGCAACTATAATCTATCTCTGTGTTAAATTTCATCCGTATCCAGTAGTTTTTGCGTGAAAAAGTAACAAACATCTATCCATCCATACTTACAAACTTTCGCCTTTATAATCTTAGTAGGATTCATCATCCGATTTCAAAAATACAATTTTAAGGGGCCTCACCCTTCAGTGGATCCTCACGGGATGATAACGATGATGGTTGAAGAAGTCCCTTAAATAGACAGTTGATTGCATAATCTAAATCCTTTATGCCTGTAATCCTTAGACTGAAGTGACGTAAAAATTATATCGAGTCATCATCCAATGCGTAAAATATGTAAAGAATCATATCTATGTAATGAATAACTTTTTCTTCAAGGCTAGACAAAAAACGCTAAAAATAAAAACATTTTTCAGACAAAATAGTCCATATAAAACTATGCATAGCTACTCTGAATGCTATGTGCAGCTACTCTGAATAATATGTGAAGCTACTCTGAATACTATGTGTAGCTACTCTGAATGCTATGTGTAGTTACTCTGTATGCTATCCGATATTTTTGATCACGTAACTGATCAAATTGTCTCTATCCTCCAGTACCTGGCTTGCTTGTCCACTTCATCATCACAAGACAAGCTGGCCTTCGATGTGGGTCTCCAGGAGCATTCGCAGGGCGAGGCCTGTTGGTGGACCCTACACCCTGCCAGCAAACAGAGGTATTGTAGACTCTATGTTTGTTGTAATATGACTCTGAATGTCTTGCCTGTCCACTGTGGCTTTCAATGTGGGTCAGCAAATAGATATTGTTGACTCTATATTAGATACAATATGATTCTGAATGTCTTATTTGTCCATCTCATCAGTTGTATACGTACAGAGACGGTGGCGTTTACTTTATTGTACACTAGGTATCTGCCCGCGGCTTCATACGCTTTGTTTCTATGGAAACGTTTTAATACTATTTCTATCCCGTGGGATTTATGCGATAAAAACCTATGTTTTACATTCGAAATTTGGCGTTTAATACCATTACCTAAAGAACATACCAACTTTAATAAAAATAACTTTGTTTTGTTTTATTCATTTTCGTTGTGAATAGCTTACTAATCAAACTACCTTAGGGTTCCGTGATAATCATAAAATTCTACTCGAGCTAAGACGTCGACACTGCTAGGTTAACAATAAACCGTTTTGCTCTACTTGACCGTAATTTTCGGTGACGTAGAGCAAATAAAACATAAGTGTATAAGCAGTGAATAAAGTGCATTTCAACTTTCAGATCCGAGGGTGAGAAAGTTCGAGTCGGTGACGATTTGATCCTCGTCTCCGTTGCGACTGAAAGATACTTGGTAAGTTCTAGTTATACATTTTTATAATATTTTCTAGTTACTTAAAGTTATATTTTTAGTTGTTATTTTTTGAACAGTTGTTATTAAAATGGGATAACTAAATGTGAAAAAATAGGCCTTTCGTCTGTAGCTCTAAATATTTTCACAAGAAAAACAACAAACTTCGATGTAATGAAGCATTTGGAAAATTGTTGATTTTGTTGTAATAATTATCTGAAACTAGTATATGCCCTAATATCAACTTCGCACGCATTATTTGTATGGAAATGTCTAAAAGCTATTCTATCCCATTTGAACTGATTTATGCGATGAAAAGTTTGTGTTATTCCAGGGCTAAAACTAAGTCTATTCAAAATTTCAGCCAGATCAGTTCGGTAGTTTTTGCGTGAAGTGAACAAACATTCATTCAAACTTTCGCGTTTATAATATTAGTAAAGATAAGTATTACCAAAAGCAGCATTAATTCGAAGTCTGTTAAACCATAGAAAACAGGGTTCATAGAAAACACGACGATTTGAGGGAAACCACTCTTCGCCAGTTTATTCCTTTTAGAATGCAGGAAACGTTATGAATCGTAAAAATATCTATTTATGTAATGTATTAATTCACACAGCACCATTTAGCCCCAAGCTAAGCAGAACTTGAGTTATGCTAGATGATGCTGTGAGGATTGTCCAGCATTATTAATTATTTATAACTAACTATAGGGAAAGCTGGCTTTGAAAAGCGATACGTTACTGGAAAGACAAAATAAGGCGTACATATTTCTATTGTCGGTGAGGTTATGTTATATGTATGTGATAGAAACGATACATTTTGTGAACTTTTAACAAACTGTATTCTTGTATCTTATGTTCCTTTGTTTAAGTTTAAATTTCAATCTATCATTAAATGTAGTAAAATCATAAATGTTCGACTCGTTTTATGTCACCATCGATAAATCAAAAATCATTTGTAATTCTTGATCATCTTGTACCTTATTATTGTGTAAAACGTTTAAATAGCTCGTTAAATTGTTCAAAGTAGTCCAGTTGTGTCTTAGATGATTATAGTCAACTGGTAACATTTTTTTGTATCATGGCCATTTTCATCAGCATTTGTTCAAAATTTGTTTCGTGGTTTTTTTCATGAGCATTTGTTCAAAGTTTTAACATCAATGTAAAAGAGGTTCCTAATATTTAATTTATCTTTCCTTACTATCATGACCAGATTAATTTGACACATTAGGTACCATAAGTTAGGTAAAGTGTCAAACTCAACTATTGGTAGCGAAAACGATAAATACATTGAGTACTTATTGGATAAAAATAAAAAACTGATAAAATAAATCATTACTATTGTTAATAGAATTCTGGATGTCCTCTTATTAATCTGATGTTTTTCAAACAACTTCAAAAAAGGAGGAGGTTCTCAGTATGACTAAATTTCTCAACTAAAGGTTCTCAATAATTTTTATGTGTGAATTATCCTCACCCTTAGTACTTTACTCCAGTCACTAGACTCAAAGTAAAAAGTACTAATGGAATAATAAATTAATAAAAAACAAAGTTCGTCATCGAATCATAGAATTCCAAAAGTTATTATAACCTGTGTACTTGTTCCTAAATAAATTAATTTGAAAATTGGATGGGGACATGATTTCGAACGATTTCTAAAAAGGAGGACTTTTTAGAAATCGTTCGAAATCATGTATCTTATTGGAATTTCTATAAAACATCCTCCTTTTTAGAAGTCGGTTTAAAAATATATCTTGTCTAACATTTCATTTATTTTCCAGCACACAACGAAAGAGAACGAAGTATCGATAGTAAACGCGTCCTTCCACGTGACGCACTGGTCCGTCCAACCGTACGGTACCGGTATCTCCCGCATGAAGTACGTGGGATACGTGTTCGGAGGGGACGTGCTACGGTTCTTCCACGGAGGGGACGAGTGTCTGACCATACCTAGTACTTGGGCAGTGGAAGGCGGGCAGAAGTAAGTGTTATTGTGTATAAGTATCGATAGTAAACGCGTCATTCCACGTGACGCACTGGTCGGTCCAACCGTACGGTACCGGTATCTCCCGCATGAAGTACGTGGGATACGTGTTCGGAGGGGACGTGTTGCGGTTCTTCCACGGAGGGGACGAGTGTTTGACTATAGTATATAATATATAATACCTAGTAGACTATATTATATATATAATATATAATACCTAGTACTTGGATAGTGGAAGGGGGGACAGAATAAATGTTATTGTGTTTAAGAAATTAATAATATCGCAAGAATAATCATCTTATAGTTCTTCTCGAGACTTATATTTTATACAGCATCCTAACCGCGATTGCTGCAAAATTTGATTGTCCTATTATTTGTACATTTTTCGTTCGAAGGACAAAAATCATTAATTGCGTTAGAGTACTAACCCCAAGTTATAAGCATACTAACACTGTAAATTGTCTGAATAAATAAATTATTATTATATTGCTGTATCTATATCGCATACGCCATTATTAAATTATTGAGCTATTTGTTTCATTCTTTCAGTATTGTAGTTTACGAAGGCGGATCGGTAATGTCTCAAGCCCGTTCACTGTGGCGTTTGGAGCTCGCTAGGACCAAGTGGGCTGGCGGCTTTATCAACTGGCTGCATCCGATGAGAATCAGGCATATAACCACTGGCAGATATCTCGGGGTTAACGACCAGAATGAACTGTATTTAGTTAGCAGGTGAGTTCAAATTCAAGTGACTTTATGGATGTTAGTACACGCATGTTGGAACTCTCTGGATTGAAGTGGGTTAGTAGCTTTATCAACTGGCTGCATCCGATGAGAATCAGGCATATCACTACTGGTAGAAATCTCGGGGTGAACAATCAAAATGAACTGTATTTAGTTAGCAGGTAAGTTCAAAATAAAGTGACTTTATAGATGTTAATATAAGCATGTTGGAACTACCTGGAATGAAGTGGGCTGGCGGCTTTATCAACTGGCTGCATCCGATGAGAATCAGACATATCACTACTGGCAGATATCTCGGGGTGAACGACCAGAATGAACTGTATTTAGTTAGCAGGTGAGTTCAAAAAAAAAATACTTTATAGATGTTAATATAAGCATGTTGGAACTACCTGGAATGAAGTGGGCTGGCGGCTTTATCAACTGGCTGCATCCGATGAGAATCAGACATATCACTACTGGCAGATATCTCGGGGTGAACGACCAGAATGAACTGTATTTAGTTAGCAGGTGAGTTCAAAAAAAAAATACTTTATAGATGTTAATATAAGCATGTTGGAACTACCTGGAATGAAGTGGGCTGGCGGGTTTATCAACTGGCTGCATCCGATGAGAATCAGGCATATCACTACTGGCAGATATCTCGGGGTGAACGACCAGAATGAACTGTATTTAGTTAGCAGGTAAGTTCAAAAAAAAATACTTTATAGATGTTAATATAAGCATGTTGGAACTACCTGGAATGAAGTGGGCTGGCGGGTTTATCAACTGGCTGCATCCGATGAGAATCAGGCATATCACTACTGGCAGATATCTCGGGGTGAACGACCAGAATGAACTGTATTTAGTTAGCAGGTGAGTTCAAAAAAAAAATACTTTATAGATGTTAATATAAGCATGTTGGAACTACCTGGAATGAAGTGGGCTGGCGGGTTTATCAACTGGCTGCATCCGATGAGAATCAGGCATATCACTACTGGTAGAAATCTCGGGGTGAACAATCAAAATGAACTGTATTTAGTTAGCAGGTAAGTTCAAAATAAAGTGACTTTATAGATGTTAATATAAGCATGTTGGAACTACCTGGAATGAAGTGGGCTGGCGGCTTTATCAACTGGCTGCATCCGATGAGAATCAGACATATCACTACTGGCAGATATCTCGGGGTGAACGACCAGAATGAACTGTATTTAGTTAGCAGGTGAGTTCAAAAAAAAAATACTTTATAGATGTTAATATAAGCATGTTGGAACTACCTGGAATGAAGTGGGCTGGCGGCTTTATCAACTGGCTGCATCCGATGAGAATCAGACATATCACTACTGGCAGATATCTCGGGGTGAACGACCAGAATGAACTGTATTTAGTTAGCAGGTGAGTTCAAAAAAAAAATACTTTATAGATGTTAATATAAGCATGTTGGAACTACCTGGAATGAAGTGGGCTGGCGGGTTTATCAACTGGCTGCATCCGATGAGAATCAGGCATATCACTACTGGCAGATATCTCGGGGTGAACGACCAGAATGAACTGTATTTAGTTAGCAGGTAAGTTCAAAAAAAAATACTTTATAGATGTTAATATAAGCATGTTGGAACTACCTGGAATGAAGTGGGCTGGCGGGTTTATCAACTGGCTGCATCCGATGAGAATCAGGCATATCACTACTGGCAGATATCTCGGGGTGAACGACCAGAATGAACTGTATTTAGTTAGCAGGTGAGTTCAAAAAAAAAATACTTTATAGATGTTAATATAAGCATGTTGGAACTACCTGGAATGAAGTGGGCTGGCGGGTTTATCAACTGGCTGCATCCGATGAGAATCAGGCATATCACTACTGGCAGATATCTCGGGGTGAATGACCAGAATGAACTGTATTTAGTTAGCAGGTGAGTTCAAATTCAAGTGACTTTATAGATGTTAATATAAGCATGTTGGAACTAGCTGGAATGAAGTGGGCCGGTAGCTTTATCAACTGGCTGCATCCGATGAGAATCAGACATATCACTACTGGCAGATATCTCGGGGTGAACGACCAGAATGAACTGTATTTAGTTAGCAGGTGAGTTCAAATTCAAGTTACTTTATAGATGTCAATACAAGCATGATCGTTGTAGAGAATATAGCTGATCAGAACAAAGGGGGCATATTAACGTAATAGTTAAATTAACTTAACGCCTCCAATAGATTCAAAGAGAAATCTAGTATAATGACCAGCATTTACTGTAGGTATATAGTTAACAAATCAATTCAAATTGATGCGTAGAATAATTTTGTAAAGTTCTAGAAGTTTGGAACCTGTCATTATCATTTAGTGAAAACGTCTCAAAGTTAAATCGTGTAGTAATATCTCAAACAGTATTAGAACGAATCGATTTTTTGACGATTTTTTCTAATTTCCGTATTCAGATGTTGATTGATGAAATGGAGTTCATTTCCAGGAAATTTACTCGCACAATTATAGATTTTTTTGAATAATATTTTGTATACTTAATTATTTATATGACACAAAATGCGCTTTGTTTAAAAACTTTATTATTTAGATTCATTTTTATAATTAAAACACCACTTAAAATATAAATGATCATTACAAACAGAGAGGAAGCTACCACCTCATCTTGCGCCTTCTGCCTCCGCCAAGAGAAAGATGACCAGAAGCAGGTGTTGGAAGACAAGGACCTGGAGGTGATCGGGTCGCCCATCATCAAGTACGGAGACTCTACTGTCATCATGCAGCATTCTGAGACCAATCTGTGGCTTTCTTACAAGGTAATTGTCTAATACAAATTCCAGGTCAAAGTCGCTCAGCGAGCTATGGAAAGAGCTATGCTCGGAGTTTCACTGAAGGATAGGATTCATAACGACCGATGTAGCGATGTGGGCGATGGTCCGCCTGCGACGCAAGAGGTTGCGGGTTCGATTCCCGCCTCGGAACAAATTTGTGTACGATCTGCAGAAGTTTATTCCGTTGGTCTTGGTATTTTCGAAGTATAAAAAAATATATGTAATGTATTGTATTAACTATATTAGTCATCTAGTACCCACAACACAAGTTCTGTTTAGCTTGGGGCTAGATGATGCTGTATGGATTGTTTAGCATATTTATTTTTTTAGTAGGGTTTTTCTAATACAATTAATTCTACCAGCCCCGAGTTAGAGTTAGGTAAAACCATTCTACGCGAGCGATGTCGCGGGATACTGGTACACAACAATTAAACTTGTCGTTTATAGATAGATATCTTTCTATATATATCCGACAATCTTATCGGTACATTCTACTAACATAATAAATGTAAAAGTATGTCATAAACACCCATGTTTTTTCCTCAGTCATACGAAACCAAGAAGAAAGGCGTCGGTAAAGTTGAAGAGAAGCAGGCTATACTGCACGAGGAAGGGAAAATGGACGACGGATTGGACTTCTCAAGGTCCCAAGAGGAAGAGTCGAGAACCGCCAGGGTTATCAGGAAGTGTTCTTCTCTCTTCACCAAATTTATCACGTGAGTAGACTTTTTTTATATTTTTTTAAAATTATAGAGTCAGCAATTATAATTATAGACTGCTGGCAGATGCTGGATGCGTCAAGCTGAAGACAGGGCGCTTTGGCGCTCATTAGGGAAGGCCTATGTCCAGCAGTGGACTAATATAGGCTGATGATGATGATGATGATGATAGAGTCAACTGGACTTAAAGAAACTAACCGACTTTTAATTTCACAAAATTTCGTAAAACTGTTTGTCAGGTCTTGATTCTAAAAACAAATTTATTTAGGCCCACGTGAGAAGCACCAACTTTTTAATAAAGAATCTTAAAATAGGTTCACCTACAAAAAAGTTATGATGCAACATGAAAATTAAAAAAGAAACCGGCTAAGTACGAGTCGGACTCGCGCCAAATCGGTACACAAATTTCATATTTTAAGATTTTTTTTATTACAATATGAATAATGCATACCTATTGCCATTTGAAATCGAGCAAAAAAGGCAAAAAAAATCGGGTTTGTTGTATGGTCAAATATATCAGTGATCTAGTACCCTTAACACAAGCTTTGAGTAGCTTACTTTGGGGCTAGACGGTGCTGTGTGGATTGTCCTGCAATATCTGTATGATAATATGACGACCGATGTGGCGCGGTGGGCGAAGGTCCGCCTGGTTCGATTCCCGCCTCGGAACAAATTTGTGTACGATCTGCAGAAATTTGTTCCGTTGGTCTGGGTGTTTTTTATGTATAATAAAAAAATATCTGTCTATGTATTGTATTAAGTATATCAGTCATCTAGTACCCATAACACAAGCTCTGCTTAGCTTGGGGCTAGATGATGTTGTGTGGACTGTCCGGAATTATTTATTATTATTATTTATTATCTATTTATTTATTTTTGTTTCTCTCCCCCCAGTGGTCTAGAAACCCTCCAAGAAAACAGACGTCATTCGATGTTCTTCGCGTCAGTGAACCTCGGGGAAATGGTGATGTGCCTCGAAGATCTGATCAATTACTTCGCACAGCCTGATGAGGATATGGGTGAGTGGAGATTGTGCTTTAAAGCGTTGGTGTTATGGTTCAAAATAAAACAGATTCGGATTTAGTCAGCCTGTAAGGAGTTTAAAATAAAGAACAGCCACTGTTTAAGATAAGATAAAATAATTCTTTATTACAAATAAATAATTATTTTAGCTTTGCATTGAAAAATAAACAAATAAATTAAGTTTAACCCTGAAAGCTTTTTAAGCGTGTATATGAAAATGCTTATCAAAAGAAATGAAGTGTAAAATATGCTTCGAAGAGATCGCTGTTTGCGATAAGGCCGCTGATTATGCCAAAACATGTAAATTAACAGTTAAACTTAGTTATACTGTTTTTGTTAAACTTTATATTTTAAACTTTAAACTTTATATTTTGTGATGATACAATAAAGATCTTCACTGGAAGACTGATTTCTTCAAATCCAGATCAAGTTTGATTGGTGGATAGCAGAATCGGCTTTTGACATCTTTTCAAAGTTAATTAATATAGTACGCGGCGAGTAAAAGTTTTATTAACAACGAAAATTACAAGCAAGGAATAGAAAAATTACAACTAGTATTTACAATTGAAACCATTGAGCTAACTGCAGACGGTTGCAAACAGTCTAAAGGTAGCTCAATTGATCCATGTCAATCCATCAAAAACTGTCAAAATCCCTTTGCCTAACGAATCTTCACTTGTTCAAGTAAATTGGTGATGAAATGCTGAAATCATCCTATACACAGTACAAAAAAGCTCTTAAAACTGATAATTTCTGAAATTTCCCATGCTTTTAATGTTATTTTCTTTTCCCCGCACAACTGCAAAACTACTTAGGACAGGCTCGAAGCTTGAGAGGTATACAAGTAGAAACACTCGATATTCACTAGTTTGCATGACATTTTGCAAGCGAAATCGTGCGCTAGAGCTAGTGCAAAATTAGTGCTATAAATTCGTGTATATTTTTACCCTTAGAGTTACTTAATTGGCTGAATTTTATTTGAACCCATAAAGAAATACTTACACTGCTTTCAATTCAATCATACATAAATAATAGTACATTATATGAAAATATTAGTAAATTTTATTTGAGCCTGTAAAGAAATAGTCCGCTTTTTACAGAAATCACACACAAATAGATGATGATGTTACACTTATGAAAATATTAGTTTATTTTGTTTGAGCCCGTAAATAATACCAATATAATACACTGCTTTCAACACAAACTAAAATCAACACACATTGACCATAGCCATATACATACCTACCCATTTATGTATTATTCCTTAGGAGGCTTTTCTACCAGAGAGCTATCTTAGCGAATCGGTGACTGTATTAAAAACTGTAAATATGATCTCTAAGCTCTGAAACCTAGCCACTCTGGCTTATGCCACTGCCCTCCACTGTACCTTGAAGTTTTTTCGTCTGTGTAAATGGCTAATAATTATAAACAAAAAGTAATACACTGGATACAAATTGAAATTTGTATTAAAACAGCTGATCGACTGCAGGCTGTTGCAAACAAATCTAAAAGTAGGTAGCCCAACTGTTTCCATGTCCTATGAAGTGACTAGAAAATCTTACACTTTTTTTCTATATTTTAACAATTGAATTATCTAAGATCTTATTTTGTAAGCCTAAAGAAATTAGTCGATTAATATCTAACTTCTTTTTTTGACTTCTTATTTCTTGTATAATGGAGGTCAGAGTATTTAGCCTATCATTAGTTGACATATTTCACCTATTATACAACGCGGCTTAGCTCTAGCAGAAAACCTCAAACTCATTTTTAACCAAAAGTCACAATAATAACCCAATAAGTTAGATCTTTCACAATCAAAATAATAATTAAGAAGTTAAATAAATAAAATAATCTATTCAATTCTGACCAGAACACGAAGAGAAGCAGAACCGTTTCCGAGCCCTGCGGAACCGCCAAGACCTGTTCCAAGAGGAAGGCATCCTAAACCTGATCCTCGAAGCCATCGACAAGATCAACGTGATCACCTCTCAGGGGTTCCTGGCGGGATTCCTGGCTGGGGAGGAGAGTGGGCAGAGCTGGGAGTTGATATCTGCGTACCTCTACCAGTTACTGGGTAAGGCAACCCGCATTTATAGGAAGGCAACCTGAAGCTGATCCTCGAAGCCATCGACAAGATCAATCGTATTATTATAACCATCTGAATTGATATAAATAGTTTTAAGTATACTTCTATTGTGTCAATTTCAAACTATCAAATTCAAAATATATTTATTGCCGACAACAAATATATTTATTGACGACCGATGTGGCGCGGTGGGCGAAGGTCCGCCTGCGACGCAGGAGGTTGCGGGTTCGATTCCCGCCTCGGAACAAATTTGTGCACGATCTGCAGAAATTTGTTTCGTTGGTCAGGGTGTTTAATATGTATAATAAAAAATATCTATCTATGTATATAATGTATTAAATATATCAGTTATCTAGTACCCATAACACAAGCTTTGAGTAGCTTACTTTGGGGCTAGATGGTGCTGTGTGGATTGTCCAGCATTATTTATTTATTATTATTTTATTATTATTGCATGAAAATGTTGTTTATTCAAGAAGTATTTCAATGTAATTTGCCCTTTATGGCATGCAATTATATGTCTAGTCTCATCCATTGTTAATATAATATTTTTTTTTAATATATGCGGGTTCTATTTAAGGTGATTTCGTCCAGGACTAAGCATAGCTCCGCTACTAGATGGCGATGATTTTCAATTTTGATGTTTTTCACTATTTTCTAATTAAATTGAGCATAATTGTTTAATGGTAATGTATTTGCCGCAAATGGTATGTTGTTTTTTATGTACCAAGCAATTTTTCAAGTGTTGAAAGCATCTATGGAGCTTGTATTTGGGAAGAGCAAAAAATATCTTGCCTGTGTGAGTGATCGGCCGCTACGAGTCACTCACACAGGCAAACCCTATAAATTCAGTGGAACTAAAATAACTACTGTTCGAAAAATAACAGATAATTGGAGACGCCTTAGGACTAAATATTTTTCGGACCAATATTTCCGTTTTCGGGACATTACTGAATTACATCTAAAATTAATTCAATAAAACCACTAGTTAACGAACTAATTTTCGACTCTTGTTTTTTTTAAGAAAAAAAACAGGCTCTATTTACATTTAAAAAAAAAAAATTGGAGGTAACTTTCTTTTATCGTTTTGAACAATTTAAGTAAAAAGGCGCAGAGGGTAATGTTATTTACAAACTAACTTATTAGCTAAAGAATATCTTACAAATTATAGGTAAAAAAAAATACTTATCATGCTATTTATTAATTTCGTTAAATCATTGGAATTGACAAATAAATTGAATAAGTTCACAATAACAATCATTAATTTTAAATGTATGTTTAAGTGTACTCACTGTGAAAATTGTTCCAATTTATAATAAAATTACATTAAAATTATTAGCGTAAGGAAGTCTCCACTTTTTTTGACTCTGTTCTTTGTGTACTTAGGTATTTTAGCTCCGATTTTACGACCACTTATAAAAGATTAAAAGTAATACAAATTTTCACAGTATTTCAATAACTCACTTTGGACTAGCGGTTTGAACAGTCGGGTGGGTGCGACGATGTATAGTCGTACCTGGGTTCGAAACCCCTGAAAATTTAATTTACTTTTTGCTTTTTGATAATAAAATATCCACAAAATTTTGATACATCCCGTTAGACGGGCTCGAATCCCTTCAACACTACCAAAATTTTTTATTTTTATCATTTTTATTCTTTATATTTTGAACAATGTCATAGACCTAGTACAAACAAATTCATATTTGCCATAAATTACTTATTGTAAGCCTTCCTAAGTCTATTTGATTGTTATATAAAACTTTGGTAGACTGTTCTGCGTAGGTACATCCCACAAAGGGTCCTGACCTCGTTTCTAACGGTATGACAAAAATAAAAAGAAACAATTATGTACTATCAACACCAACTGATTTTTATTTTATTTTAGCTCTTACGCCAGCTAAGTTCAGGCATTTTTACAAATCGCTCATTGAATGCAAAACGGCCACATTTCAAAAAATTTAGAATATGGTTTTATTTCTGATAAAGTATATTTTCTTTTGAGAACATTTCATAAAGCTAGTTTAATTTAAATATTTATTTCTTTTTATTGGGATAATTATCTTAACTTTGCTTCAAAATTTTAATGCAATATGGGCTTTTGTAGTTTTTATCAAGTTGGTGGATACCTATAACAGCGACCATTATTTTAAAAAATAGAGCAAAAACTTACGAAAACAATGATGTTTTAATATTAAAAAAGAAAAACTTTAACTTTTCAAAAAAATCATGTTCAAAATTTTGTTTTGGCTCTCTGTAAAAAGTTACGATTAGTCCAATAAAAAAAATATATATATAATTCCGGACAGTCCACACAGCATCATCTAGCCCCAAGGTGAGCAAAGCTCGTATTATGGGTACTAGTTGACTGATAAACTTAATACAATACATTACATAGATAGATATTTTTTTTATAAATACATAGAAAACACCCAGACCAACGGAACAATTTCATGTTCAATTTCTGTAGATCGTACACAATTTTTTCCGACACGGGAATCGAACCCACAACCGGTCGCAGGCGGACCTTCGCCCACTGCGCCACATCGGTCGTCGCTGATGAATGATCGAAATGCTTTGCATACAATCTGACACGTCTGATGCTGGGGCCACACTACCGTGATATGCCGATAATTATTTTAATTATAACTTATACAACACCTAGGTGTAACCACGATTTATGGCCATAATTTTACAATGCCAATCAATATGGCAAATGGCGGTAGACAATAGCTCCGGCGGCGGTCTTTTTTCGCACATCAAAGAAGATTACCGCAGTAATTAATGCGTTTGTGGCCACTACCGTTTGTCCAGTGTGCAATATGAGCTCACCGGCGACGCGAGTGATATTTTTACCGCCTTATTTATTGACATATCTAGGTAAACTCTAGTGTAACCACACCAGGTCATGCAGTAATTTAAACGGTAATTTAATGTCATAATTATTGCGGTAACAGCCCGGTAGACGGTAAGGTAGTGTGGCCCCAGCGTAAAATTCTCTAAACTGGTATCTATAAGCAAACATTTTATCTGTTTACATAGTGTCATTTATTGTTGTCATGGAAACGGAACGTAGGCTTCCTAGATCTTATTAGACATGCAGCAAAAATAGATAGGAATAAATACTTGGACGATGGAAAAACCCTTTGAGAACGGTAGACTATGGTATTATTAGATGATTCTTTAGATAGCACACAGATGGCGATTCCGTCGCCGCCATCACACTCACATGTTCAAGTAAGCGGGCGTACGACACTATCCGTGTTCACTCACGCATTGATAGAAATGGCCTAAAATTTTCACGTTATTTCTAATTATTCCGAGTGTTTTCATGAATCAAACACAATTTGCCGCAAATAATGACTAATAACAAAGCCAAAAATAGTTATTTATTTTTTTAATTATGTCCACTTCGCTCATATTTGGGAAAATACAAACGTATGGAAATCGAACAACCTTAATGGTTGTAAAATCTCTGCAGATTTTTTTCAGGGTATTTTGGGTTTTTACTTAGTATTAAAGTAAAACGTATGTATATATCTATGTCGTATAATGAATTAAGTAAATGAGATATCTAGTACCCATAAAAAGCTCTGCTTAGCTTGGGGCTATATAGCTCTATGAATTATCCAGTATTATGTATTTATATTAATTAATTCCACAGCCGCCATAATCAAAGGCAACCACACAAACTGCGCTCAGTTCGCAAACAGCAACCGCCTCAACTGGTTGTTCTCTCGACTCGGGTCACAGGCTTCTGGTGAAGGGACGGGCATGTTGGACGTGTTACACTGCGTGCTTATTGACTCGCCTGAGGCGTTGAACATGATGAGAGTGAGTAATGTACTACAAACTCCAACCGCCTCAACTGGTTGTTCTCTCGACTCGGGTCACAGGCTTCTGGTGAAGGGACGGGCATGCTGGACGTGTTACACTGCGTGCTTATTGACTGGCCTGAGGCGTTGAACATGATGAGAGTGAGTAATGTACTACAAACTCCAACCGCCTCAACTGGTTGTTCTCTCGACTCGGGTCACAGGCTTCTGGTGAAGGGACGGGCATGTTGGACGTGTTACACTGCGTGCTTATTGACTCGCCTGACGCGTTGAACATGATGAGAGTGAGTAATGTACTACAAACTCCAACCGCCTCAACTGGTTGTTCTCTCGCCTCGGGTCACAGGCTTCTGGTGAAGGGACGGGCATGTTGGACATGTTACACTGCGTGCTTATTGACTCGCCTGAGGCGTTGAACATGATGAGAGTGAGTAATTAAAATAAATAAATAAGTAAAATAAAATAAAAAGTTTCTTTATTCAGACATTTTTGTCCACATACAAATAAAAATCACAATTAAAGAAAAATATTGGTAACTAATTAAAAGTAATGCCTGCTTTACACTTTGTTATGTATCAAGTGCGAGTGACAAGTGCAAGTGATACCTGCGTCTTGTAAGCGCGAATTTTCAGGAAATCAATATCTTTATTTATCTTTAGGCTTACAAAATAAGCACTTAGATAAGTCGAATTTTAAACTATAGGAACATTATCAAAATAATGTAAGAAATAAAGTGATAATTGATTTTCTCTTCGCTTCAATCTTTTGTCCACTCGTGGAAGAAGCGATAAGTAATATGATTTTGATTTCTAGACGACACGATGCAGCGCCGTTGCCTTCAAATCGTAAAACTTAAGACGCAGTGTGAAAGATGGCATGCGTCTTAGTTCAAAATGTTCCGCGAACAATTATCGGAAACCATAATGTCATTTGCACTTGTCTACTCTTATCACTTTGTGTAAAATTTGACTTGTCTGAACGCTTATTTGGTAAGCTAAAAGAGGTATTACACTACACGGTATTCAGGGACCCTAACCCTAACTAAGAGTGGTGTAATAAGATTTAGGGTCCCTAAAGGACGGACCCGGACCCGGACGATATTCAGGGCCCGGTAGTTAGGGCCCTGAATAACGTGTAGTGCAATACCCCTTTAAAGAAATAAAGTTTTCATTACTCATACTCGGAAAGTAGGTCTGAACATGCCTGAACAGCAGGTAATCGTTTTCAACTGACAGCTATGACGTTACTATTGAACCATGATAGTGGCAGAACAAAAGATGAAGCGTAAAAAAAAATCGCCTTAGCGACAATTCACTGAATTCAAAAAATACGAAAGACAAGGCAGTATGGCTTTATGGCTTTCGCCTGTCCTAGATGGACTAATATTAAAAAAAAAAATTAGCGGCAATTTGATAAATTTGTTTTCTCATCTTTTTTATTTATATTTCCTTGTATTCGTAATGAAAAGCACAGTGTTTACCTCGGGTGAAAGTAACTTTATTTAGTCCCTCGAACTATTGGCGCCCTCGTTACACTCATCGTCGTAACCCTGTACTAACGTGTTTCATTTCCAGGACGAGCACATAAAAGTGATAATATCCCTGCTCGAGAAGCACGGACGGGATCCTAAAGTGCTAGACGTGCTGTGCTCGCTGTGCGTCGGTAACGGCGTAGCGGTGCGCTCGTCCCAGAACAACATCTGCGACTATCTGCTGCCCGGGAAGAACCTGTTGCTGCAAACACAGCTGGTGGACCACGTCTCCAGGTCCTCAATTATATAAATTTTTTTTATACACCCAAAAAAGGTGGCAAACTAGCATGCGGTCCGCCTGATGGAAAACGGTTACCGCGGCATTAACGCATGTAACATCAGAGACATTACACTCGCGTGTCCGACCCTTTAAATGTCTTAAAAAAACCTCATGTCATAGTCCTAGGGGAAAACCTCGGCAGGGAAATCAGAACACAACCCATTGTACAAGCGGTAGAACACGCATAGAGAAGTCTCAAAAATATAATAATAATAATAACTTTATTGTTCAAAAAGGTAGTTTATAGCCAGACACTTCTAACCAAAATATACTTAATGTAGTTTTTAACGTATAATTGTATTATATTTATTTCCAGCGAAGGCTCTTCTAACCAAAATATAATTCTTATAATATTTACAATGGATGTGTAAAATGCAATTTTTATTTATAAATTCTTGTATAATTGTGTTAGATAAGGATTTTATTTGAACTTCAGACAAACACATACAAAATACAACAGTTAAATTTTACAATAGTAGAAATAGACAATAATAAATTTAATTTAACTAATATGTGTTATAACCAATTTGTGTTATTAGTAATATGTGTTATCGTGTTATATTTGCAGCGTCCGGCCCAACATATTCGTGGGTCGAGTGGAGGGATCGGCGGTGTATCGCAAGTGGTACTTCGAGGTGACGATGGATCACATCGAGAAGACGACACACATGATGCCACATCTCAGGATCGGCTGGGCCAACACTTCGGGGTGAGCGATCTAACTTATCTACCTTACTAATCATAAAAAATGTTTTTTTAATAGTTTTGACATTATAAGTAATATTTTTATTATTTCTATTTTAATGAAACAGACAATATGTAGATACAATAGAATACCTAGATATTTTTAAGTACTTCATAAATTGTACCTGCCATCTTCATGAATAAATGATTATGATTAAGGCAAACTTTATATCTGAATTATAGATACTTAAAATCATATGTTATCAGTTTGGGCATCTGTTTTGACCTACCATTAAAGCATACCTTCCTGTTTAGATGTACAATGTCAATGTTACTTAGAATTTAGTTTTAAATTACCCAATGTGCGAATTACCAGCAAAGATCTTCACAAATACCTAATTCTGTAAGGTACCTAGCTATCTACTCACGTAGGTAAACAGATTCATATTAAATAGAGACTAGGGTCAGTGTTCTTCATGGTTGAGTCAGATTCAAATTCTTAATAAAGTAAATAATAATATTCAAGTACTAAACCGATGAAGCTGCTAACTGTTCGATTGTCCTTTAGTGAACACTGCTTTAAGAGGGTTTTAAACTATCCGACTCACGGTTTTAGATAAGCTATTTTATTTTTATTTATTTTTTATTTTATTAAAAAATCTATTATACTGGAACAAACATTACTAAATGCGATGCGACGCGTGGCCCTCTAGGTGAGTATCTGGCTCAGCGCATCAGCACTGTCATACAGCGTGGTAATGCAGCCAGTTTCTTGGGAAATGGCTTTCATATGTCGTGACATATGAAAGCCATTTCCCAAGAAACTGGCACCAGAAAGAACCAGTTCTGGGAAGAACCAGTTTGTTTTTGCTCCCAGAATAAAGTCTCTTGACTTTCTCCCAATAACGTTTGCTGGAAGAGAACTCTTTTTAGGGTTAAGCTCGCCTGTGCCATAGCTTATCTAGTTTTAAGATATTCTTATGTATATTGTTTGTATGTGCATTAAAGAATTAAGAAAAAGTTTTGATGTAAGACACATTATTTTAAAGTCGGTTTCAAATATAAATAATCTATTGCAGATACGTCCCCTACCCTGGTGGAGGAGAGAAGTGGGGCGGAAACGGAGTGGGAGATGATCTGTACTCGTTCGGCTTCGACGGAGCGTTCCTCTGGTCGGGCGGACGGAAGACGCCGGTCAATCGCACGCACGCCGACGAACCTTACATTAGGAAAGGTATAAACATAGATAGATAATTACTTTATTGTACAATCAAATAGTGGCTCAATCGGCGGCCTTCCGGGCAACCTTTGGATGGACAGGATCTGTCAATTTATGAAAATATTTAAATATTTTTGGTAAATTATCATAAACTATACAAACAGAGACAAACAAAGCCAAATGAGCATTGCCATAATCATAAATTATAATACAGGTAAAGTCTAGGGGATAAGGGGAGACCTAAATCCAGCAGTGGACTAATAATATTAGTCCTGGACGGCCTCCCCTATATTATAGGCTGATGATAAGTACAGGAAAAGGTATTCTAATACTAGGATATAGGCGTGGGGAACAGCTCTTCAACGATTCCTTATCCCCGATCTGCATGGGGTGGGGATTTATACTGTAATAGATTCATTTTCCTTGTAACAGATGGATATAGGTATTAGTTAATCATATTTCTATTATACTAAAACAAGCACTTTTTATTTATTTATTATAATTAATTGATAATACCTACGTATAAAGAATAGATGTAATACTTATGAATACAAATATAAAAAAGTATACTTATTAGATGATTGTATAGTTAAGTCCATATTTTTTTTATTTTCTTAATGTTTTGTTACTTATAATAGGTAGGGGTTTTTTTGTTTTTTTTAATAATAATATAGTTAACAAGCATGCTTTTTTTCAACGTTTTGAGGCAGTTTTATCCCATGAGAACTAATTTATGGGATGGTAAGTAGAACAAAAACCTTACAAACAATCTCGAATATTCTTTCAGGTGACGTTATCGGCTGCGCTCTCGACCTGACCGTGCCGATTATCAACTTTATGTTCAACGGCGTAAGGGTCACCGGTTCTTTCACCAACTTCAACCTGGAGGGAATGTTCTTTCCTGCTATCAGCTGTTCTAGTAAATTGAGGTGACGTTAATTAACTTTATTGCTAAATCAAAATGAAAATAAGAAGTCATGATGCGTTGATAAGAAGTTACGATGCGTTGCGATGATGGTATAATTCCCTCCTTGGTATAAATGTGTCACGTATGCGCTTTGATTATATACTTGTCTAGATAGATAGTTCGAGCGTCAAAACGCCAAAAAATATATCAGCCAACTGTTGGCTCATAAGCTGATCCCGCCTCGTCAGTGGCGACTCTGACTTTGTGCGGCGCACACGCGTTTCGTGACAAATAAAGATGACCATTTGCGCTATAAAAGTGTGCAGGAATTACAAAGGATGATTGAAAACAACTAAAGAAATTACTTATCATCGGTAAGTACACTTTGAATCACTGTAAGTTAACGAAACAATTTAATAATAAAGTTTTAATGTTGTCCTTAAATACGATGCCATTTGACGCCATGTTAACTGGGTTGCCTGCTCTATGAATACAACATTTCCATAGTGAATAATAGCTAATATGAAAAAAGTATTTAATCACGACCCAACAAATGTTTTTCGAGATTTTGCCGACGCCGTAGATTGAGTCAAAACTGCAAAATACCCCCTGCCCCCCATAAGACTGCCCCTATTGAGGTTGCTACTAGGTACATGCCATAGAGATAGGGCGTTTCTGATTGCGGGATCGCTTTTATACGAACCCGTTTTCGTTTCTTATTCATCGTCATCATAATCATGATCAGCCTATATTAGTCCACTGCTGGACATAGGCCTCCCCTAATGAGCGCCATAGCGCCCTGTCTTCAGCTTGCCGCATCCAGCATCTGCCAGCAGTCCTTCGCAGATCGTCATCCCACCTGGCCGGAGGGCGTCCTACTACGTTTGCCGAGTGGCGGTCTCCACTCAAGAACATGTTTACCCCAACGCCCCGCGCCACAACGGTCGTCAAATGTATCTATAATAATCCAATTGTAACCATGATTTTATGACTTGTATAAATATAATGAAGAACTACAATATTAAAAATAAACTTTAATTTTCAGTAATATTTTTACTTTTCCTTACACATATATTTTACTTAGTAATCCATATGTACAAAATTCTAAAAAGTAAATTAAAATTTGAAATCAAATATTATAGATGATTCAAAATCTAAACATTTTTTCCCTATTATTATGGGAAATATTCAAGAGCTGGTATCACTCAGTACAGCCACATGTGACGTAGCACGCTTGTAGTTACACATACTTGTGTGCGTAATTCGCACACAAGCGCTTCAAGTCTGGCCTATTGTTTTTGTTGCGATTGCAGCGCAACACTCCATCTAGACAAGTAAATAATCAAAGCGTATGCGGTGTTATGGTGTATAACACCGCACGTTGTATAAGGCAGATTTTATGAAATTTTATTGGCATGTTAAACTTTAATTTTATTAAACGTATTACTTTTTTATTTGTACTGTGCAGGGATCACTGATGTCTGTTTGTTTTTATTTTATAAGTATACTAGCTGACCCGCCCGCAATGTCATTCACATCGGCTTTAGTAATACACCATTGACAGCTTAAAAACGAATTTCAAAAAATCATTCGAAGCCTACGTCCAAAAGGAATATCCATGCAAAATTTCAGCTTCATAGCTCTTATAGTAAGAGACATCTCTTAATAAGTCACCTAGTTTTCTCATTTATAAATATAAATAAATAAAATGTTTGTATGATGGTTTCCCCTCCGCAGTTGTCGTTTCCTACTGGGAGGCGAACACGGTCGCCTACGCTACGCGGCCCCAGAAGGGTACTCCCCGCTGGTAGAGTCTCTCCTACCACAGCAAGTGTTAGCCTTGGAGCCTTGCTTCTACTTCGGCAACCTCAACAAACGAGCCCTCGCCGGGCCGCCCTTGGTGCAGGATGATACCGCGTTTGTGCCCACACCGGTCGACACTACCACGGTAACTATACGGTATATTTAGCAGAACTAACGGTACTCCCCGCTGGTAGAGTCTCTATGCCACAGCAAGTGTTAGCCTTGGAGCCTTGCTTCTACTTTAGCAACCTCAACAAACAAAGCTACCGATCGAGTATAGATTGATAGATAAATAATAAATTATGGGAAAAAAATGTATTTTCTTTTTGTTTTATGTTTTTCTTTATTTCTGTTTTTCCTATTTCAGATAACGCTGTCATCGTACATTGAACAAATTAGAGACAAACTAGCTGAAAACATACACGAAATGTGGGCGATGAACAAGGTAAGTTTATAAGTAGGTAGGTAATTTATTTGTTTTTCTGGAAATTTTGTAGTAAAGACCATAAACTAAAGATTTCTACCGTTATATAAAAATAGATAATAGATGGAAGGATAAAGTTGCTTTACATGACACTAAAGTCTCCCTTATTTATACGAGTCGTATATCTAAACTGGATAACTGTAAGAACAGTATATGTAGGTATGAGATGGTGTTTCTAGCCTTTGGAATAAAAGAGACTTTAGTGTCATTTAAGCTATACATGACACTAAATTCTCCTTTATTCCTACGATTCGTGTAACTAAACTGTATATCTCAAGCGAATTGGTCTCAGACTTGAGTGTCATGTCACCTATAAATGACTAAAGTCTCCTTTATTATTACGAGTCTTGTTACTTAACTGTATATCTCAAGCAAATTGGTGTAAGACTTTAGGGTCATGTAAGCTATACATGACATTAACGTTTTCTTTATTGTTACTAGTCGTGTACTAAACCATATACCTAAACATAGACACACCAGACCCTGTATAAAAATCAGAGACAGGGACCTTTTTGGCCCCTTATGTAAATAGCTTTAATCTTCTTATTTTTGTGTTTCTTCTTGTTGTTCATGTACCTGTTGAATGTCTTATTTATATCTATGAAAAGGGGCCAAATAAACGGATTTTCTTTTATTCTAGATCGAGGCTGGCTGGATGTACGGCGAGCAGCGCGAAGACCTGCACAAGATCCACCCCTGCCTGGTTCCCTTCGAGCGGCTGCCCGCCGCCGAGAAACGATACGACATACAGCTGGCTGTGCAGACTCTCAAGTACGTACACAACTACACCTGTCCACTGCTGGACATAGATCGAGGCTGGCTGGATGTACGGCGAGCAGCGCGAAGACCTGCACAAGATCCACCCCTGCCTGGTTCCCTTCGAGCGGCTGCCCGCCGCCGAGAAACGATACGACATACAGCTGGCTGTGCAGACTCTCAAGTACGTACACAACTACACCTGTCCACTGCTGGACATAGGCCTCCCCGCTCCGCTAATGAGCGTCTATAGCTTTTGGCCTTCACTTTTTAAGTATCCCTTCTTGGACACAAATTTTGGCTTAATTTTATAAGTAACCAAAACATTTATGTAATATGTTTAATTAATAAATTATTGTCATATATTTGTAAGGAAAAAAAAAGAATTTTAATACCATCATTGTCAACCTATATTTAAGCAAATAAATACTATTTCATTTCTAGAAAAAATTAAAACTAGTATATAAAATTGAAACAATTGAGCTAACTGCAGACGGTTGAATACTAGTCGTCACTTCCCAAGACACTGGCTACATTACCACGCTGTATGACAATGCTGTATATAAATGCAATATATTCGTTTCAGGACAATCCTAGCGCTGGGTTACTACATAACGTTGGATAAGCCTCCGGCGCGTATTCGCAACGTGCGCCTTCCTAACGAGCCTTTTATGCAGGTATTACTATGAAAAGTAACTTCTTCTTTTTAGTCGTGCACTCTTGGCATTGGCATAGTGGTCGTGGTTATGGGTGGTCCTGAAAAATAACTACATAGTATAAAACAAAGTCATTTCCCGGTGTCTGTTCCTATGTGCTTAGATCTACTGTCATTAAAAAAACTATTAGCTATCTATTCTTCTACACCGTATACCACGCTAAATAGGGCCGACACAACAGTACATGTATTTTTTTAATTCTCCCATTTATTCCTTCTGCTATATATTAACGTTTCAAAATAAATTTGCACTATTTTAATATAATAGTGAAAAATAGTTAAAGTATGTATTATATACTTTAACTCTTTTGAAGTGCCCTATAGCGTGCATGTCCTATTCTAATAAGAAACGGACAGACCCGTCGGTGGTGGTCCATATAAAACACAAAAACTAATATTAAGCCCTAAACTCATAAACTCATTTATTCGTGCATAATTAGCATACGTACATTTCACAAGTGTAAACTAAATAAAATGTTTATTAATAAACAACAAAATAACATATAGAGGTAAGTATTAGTGGTTCGAGGGTTTTCGGCAGCCGAACTCATAGAGCCCTTATGTTACAAGTACTAATTATCTCAATAATAAAATAAAAAACCTTTCAGAACCGTCAGTGGTGGTCCATATAAAACACAAAAACTAATATTAAGCCCTCATGTTACAAGTACTAATTACCTCAATAATAAAATAAAAAACCTTTCAGAACCGTCAGTGGTGGTCCATATAAAACACAAAAACTAATATTAAGCCCTCATGTTACAAGTACTAATTACCTCAATAATAAAATAAAATACCTTTCAGAACCGCCAAGCTAATATTAAGACCTAGAACAAAACAAATAAATATCGATTTCCCCACAGTCCAACGGCTACAAACCAGCCCCCTTAGACCTAAGCGCCGTGACCCTGACTCCGAAGATGGACGAGCTAGTGGACCAGCTGGCCGAGAACACGCACAACCTGTGGGCCAGGGAGCGCATACAGCAGGGCTGGACCTATGGACTCAACGAGGTTTGACTTTATATTACTGTTTTGTAACTTATGAAACGGATAAAATAAATGTTACTATCTGTTTCTTATTTTATAAATAAAAAAAAAAACTCGTTTCTATGATATCGGGCCGTATCATGACCCATTATCGCGAGCCATATAATGACCCATTCTTTTCGGAGCCCGATATTATTTTCATAAATTTTATAAAGAAGGTACCTATGTGTTTCTCGTTTTCATGGTATAGGGACATATAACACACAACAAAAAAGTGAGGCGAACTGAAAATCACTTACTTATCACTTTATTTCTTATATTATTTTGATAATTATGTACCTATAGTATTAAATTTGACTTGTCTAAGTGCTTATTTTGTAAGCCTAAAGAAATAAAGATATTGATTTCTGATTTCTTATAATGACCCATTAAATCGGGCCATATAATGACCAGGTCTTTTTAGAGCCCGTGATTATTTTCATATCACTACATAGTATAAAATAAATTCGCTTTCGCTGTCCCTATGTTATTATGTCCCTTTGAACGCTTAAATCTTTAAAACTACGCAACGGATTTTGATGCAGTTTTTTTTAATAGATAGATTGATTCAAGAGGAATGTTTTTACGTATAATAAAACCGTGCGAAGCCGGGCGGGTCGCTAGTACATTATAAATAAGTTATGTGACTCTGTTATCGTCGTCGTTACTTAGTTTTGAATTACAATTGAATACTTATTGTCGTCCATATATCCATTTTTTTATTTTAAATTGCCGTGTCGAAATCGATATCATAAAAAGTAAATATTTTATGGTAAATTGACATGTCCAAATCAAAGCAATAAAACTGACGTGTGTAAAGTTTTTGTATTATTTAAGTGTATAACTAGTTTAGATGTAATTGTATATATAAAAAATAGATATCAAAATAAATAAAAAATAACAGTAGTTTTAATTTGCTGGCAACAATGTTACTAGGTTGTTTGATATTTATGTCATAGACAACGGTTACAACTTCACATTGTGGTTCCTCAGGATCCAGACATGCACCGTTCCCCACATCTGGTGCCGTACCCTAAAGTAGACGAGGCCATCAAGAAAGCCAACAGAGACACGGCTTCGGAGACTGTGAGGACTCTGCTCGTGTATGGATATAACCTGGACCCGCCTACAGGGGAGCAGCATGAAGGTAAAGCAATATTATTAGAATAGTTGTACGATGTCATATTTGGTCAATGTCATATTTGATTGATGTCATATTTGATTAATATTATATTTGGCGACCACTGTGACGCAGCGGGCGAAAGTCTACCTATGAAACTATATGCCTATGAGGTTACAGGTTCGATTGTATCATGCGTATTTAGATCACTCTTAATCAATATTAGTTAGTATATAATTGTGAAAATTTAGAGTCCTAGGTTAGCATAGGACCGTAGTGGAAATCATATATCTTGGGTTATCTACGGATATTTTCAATTTACCTAATACCACCCAGCAGGGGTAAATTCTGCCGCTGCGGCGGATAATGAAGCATTTTACGATTATAATCCTTAAGTTGTGTAAATGCTAATCCAAAAAAATAGTAATAAATTGTAAAAAAGCATCACAAGTCATTTAAAATCTTTTTTTCAGCATTGCTGCTAGAAGCATCCAAACAGAAGCAAGCTGACTTCAGAACCTATAGAGCTGAGAAGAACTACGCGGTCAGTTCCGGGAAATGGTACTTCGAGTTCGAGATTCTTACTGCTGGACCGATGAGGGTGAGTCTCTGCTATTTTATAGCACCGGCGACGGATGACAGGCCTGTACAAACTTTATACCAAAATTATTTGCAATTCGAGCGTATTTTCTACTTTGTTAAGTTTTTCCGTCATCGAATTTTGCAAACGTGTCATACGATTTCGTTCTTTTTTTCGTATATAAAACAACAATACTTTATGTGGTTTTTGATTGGGAACGTAATTTTTACTGTCTAATTAAAGAATAATTTGACAATGAACTAAATACCGAAACTTTTCTGTATAATGTTTGGGTTCAACTTCAAACGAGCGTTGATTGATGTAGTCTAAATTAAGAAATGTGATTCATCGGGAAGAAATTTTATTACAAATTTTCTTCCTGATGAATCACATTTCTTAATTTAGACTACAAAAATCAACGCTCGTTTGATTATTATAGCCAACATTTTATGCGACGTGGCAGCTTGTCCAAGTCCTTTAAAAAAATGCCTTTCTTTATAAATACTTAAGTTTGACTCATTTCTTCAAAAAAAGCACCCCACAAACTCACTTTGAAGCAGATTATGCTTTATGAAAAGTTCAGAATTTTTGGTTCCGTTTTTATTTAAAACGGCTTTGATTAAGAAACCTGTTAATTTTCATGAATAAAAACCATGATTAACTATAATAATTTCTTTACCAGGTGGGTTGGGCTCACGCTGATATGCCTCCCGGCATGATGCTTGGTCAAGATGAGAACTCCTGGGCTTTCGATGGATACAATGTAAGTTTGTTTTCTTTATTTAATATAAATATTTTTTAATATTGATTGATTGAATTTAGGAATTTCAAGAGCGAGCTTACGAGATGACGATCTGCGAAAGAATATACCAACACGGTCTAGCTTCATTTAGTCGCGAGAGGGAACGAAGGCCTTGCCCAACACTGTGATACCAATAACTACACGATAAAAGTGTTAAATAGCCGACTAGAGCCGAGGATACCCGATTAAGCGTAACTGACCCGAGCGTGACCGTTCGATAGCTTAAAAAAATACGCTTTTAATAGTTTTCATTACAACAAATTGAGTTTGAAAGGAGTGCGTACTGAGATGACGGCTGATAGAAATGAATGGAGTAAGAAAATACGATATGCCGGGAAGAGAGTCAAGAAACAGATGATGAAAGAAAGGAAATAATAATAATTATGGTGGAAAATTCTCATAGAATTATCTAGCACCAAGATTTCTCCTAATGTAATACACAACATGTTTATTTTCTGATTTTCTATTGTTTATTTATTATCTGTGTGACATTTACTATTCTATTCTGAATTAATAAATGAATTTGAGACTTAGACTGTATCGATGTATTCGATTCTGTAGTATCCTCCTGTGCAGCAAAGTTTAGGGCAAATGATGATGAAATAATGATAACTATACTGTTAGTCGATAAAAGCACACGGCGGTGGAACGGATTCCTTCGGCGTTCAGTTGAAAATCGGAGATATCGTCGGCTGCTTCCTCGATGTCGTCGATCAAACGATTAGTGAGTGGTCGAGGACGGTGTTGCTCTGATTGGGATCTAATTTTGGCGGAGTAGGGTTGCTTTTACTTTGCAGCGATGTAGCAGTAATGTTAAAAGTATAATTTTGATTTTGGTTCCGATTTGTTTTGAATAGAAGTCTGCACAATTTCATGTAAGACAAAGAAACCTGAAATATTTTACTTGTAAATAAAATTAAAAACAAAAGACTTAATTGATAAGAAAATTTAAAATATTTTCAACATTTTCCTGCATAAAAATTGATTTCTTTATCACAGCTTTTCAGCAAATCGTTCAAAATTCTGATTTTGCGGCTTCAATTGTACCACCAAATCGCCTTAAAATTTGATAATGAGATTAAATAGGAATTTTCATGCATATATTTAAGCGTCTGTAAATTTTCAATCCCAATCTATTCTCGATGAAATTTACTTCGAGAAATTACTTATAAATAGTGTAAGTTCCAAAATTAGATCCGTAAATCAGAGTAGCACCAAACTGTATAGGATTTTTCGGTGTTGTGGATAACTGGTGATGATAACAAATTTTCTGTAAAGTAAATCTTTTCTCTTATTGTTTTACTTTCTGTCTCTGTTTTCCTTTAAAAACTTTAAATAAATGTATAAAAATAATCTAATTGTTAGTGCTTTTAGTGAGTAGTTCTTCCCAATGTTTAGATGATAAATCAGAAATATCAACTTGTTTGCTCGATGTTTTTAAATTATTTAAGGTTTGTAATACCAACACACCGAAATATAGAGCCAAACCCTAATTTTTTTGTCTATTAGCCGCCCAAATTTTGTATTTCAAACAAAATTACAGTCTTATATCGAAGTTTACAAGGTCTTCAATAGATTTTTTCATCATTTCAAGGAGGAAAAAGTATACAGCGGTAGCACCGAATCGTTCGGCAAGCAATGGGCAGTGGGAGACGTTGTTGGCGTATTTCTCGATCTAATCGATAAAACGATAAGTAAATAACTTTGGCATTTACTCTGAGCATAGCTTCTAGTGGCAGAAACATTTTTCATGCAACGTAACATTGCTTGTCGAAAGTTGGCCTTGTTTAATCCGATTTCTTTTTGCATTCTTGCGTTGAATTTTGAGTTTTATCTTTGATTGACTTCAAATAACATTTTTTGAGATTTTCTGTAAATTGTATAAAATTTAGCTACTTGCTAAAAAGTTCAAATGTGCCTTGTCTATCGAAATTATTTACTGATTTATGTCACATTGAATTACTAAAAAGAAAAAAAGCTTACGTAATTGTTGATTGGTATGTTATTTATCAATTAAATTATTAAATAGAAGGATGTTCTTGCCACCATCAAAATTGGAACAATCATGCCCACATCGCTTCAAAACCGCTTGTGAATATCAGTATCACTGAACACGCATCGCATCGCTACTTGCTTGCTACGTCGATGATGATGATAATCCATAGACGATAGATTGCACCTCACGAGTTATTTTGGGATTGATTAAGTAATTTTATACAAATTACTGTTTTTGGTTCAAGTTTTAGACTACTATTTAGTGCACAGACTTAGAATAGAAAAAGTCTGACCAACTACCGAAATGGTTTTAGGTAGTTTTTTATAGTTCCCACTTAGAGAGAAAGTCTTATAGAGATAATTATTAGTCATCTAAACTACCCAGAAACTAAATTTCAAATGTAATTATTTACATTTATAACTCCGTTTTCCCTGCCTAGAACAAAACCTGAGCTAATTTGTATAGATATTATAGCTTAGTTGGTTGGCTAACAAATCTTTGTACATACTTCTGAAACTCCCTATTCTTGACTTTTTCTTACCTTTTGTAGCTAATAAGGTAACTAACATTTTTATATGCTGACTTGTTTATTAACAGCGTTTTTGTTTTTGTCTGTAAATACTAATTATATTATTCTGTATAGTCAAAGCACATTGGATGTGTATGTGCTTTTTGATAATCTTATTTTCTGCGCGTGCCTAAGTTCCACCTACAGGGGAAACATTAAAGTATTTATCCCTGTTCAAAGACTCTATATTTAGTTCGTTTGACGAGAGGTGTTGCGTTGCTTATTTCTAAGAATTATTTAATTATAGTGCGTAAGCCCTTGCACTCGGGGAATATCAAAGAAATTAAATAACTTCGCAAAAAAATTTGATTTCGGCGGGACCCTGAAAAAGGAAGGTCGCGGGTTCAAGTCCTGCAAACATAAAATTATTTGTCACTTTGTAGAATTTGGATTATTCAACTTGTTAGTAAAAAACAACATAACGTGATTATTCTCTTGTGATATATTTTATAGTTCTAAATTTATTTTTTTTAATTAAGGCTAATGCTTTTGCAAATATTGCCAACAAGAATTCCCAAGACCAAAATTGGTGGCACAGATTGGGAATTGAAAAGACCCAATGTTACTCAGAACTTAGTACCTTCTGATATCTTACCAAAATTTGCTAGACCACTATTTGAAAGACTTTCTTGGCAAGTGTTGACAAATCAGATAAAAACCCCCAATCTTACCAGCAAGTGTCTTTTCAAGTGTCATCAAACCAGTTAACAAAGACCCCCGACTAACTCGATTCCCTACAAATCCAGGTTTCTCACTAAATGGCGAGCTGCTAATGGACGCACTCGGCGGTGAAACTACCTTCGCTGATGTTCAGGGCGATAACTTTGTACCGGCTTGTACTTTGGGAGTGGGACAGAAGGCTAGGTGAGTTTATTATTATAATTATTTAGTCTTCCTCTCAAATTTCCTGTTTCCACAATCTTATATTTTCCTTGCCTAGCTTAAGAGTGATTAGTACAAGTAATAAATACCGTGTTGTCCTGTAATAGGTTAGTACTTACACTTAATTTTACAAAATAATATAAAAAACTTCTTCATAAGTTTTCGTCTCACGTAATTGTAAAAATGAAAAAATAGTAATATTAATGCTGAACAAACCACACAGCATCATCTAGCCCCAAGCTAAGCAGAGCTTGTGTTATGGGTACTAGATGACTGATATACATTATTAAATATATCATCACTACATAGTATAAAATAAAGTCGCTTTTTCTGTCCCTATGTCATAGTGTCCCTTTGAACGCTTAAATCTTAAAAACTACGCGACGGATTTTGATGCGGTTTTTTTTAATAGATAGTGATTCAAGAGGAAGGTTTATACGTATAATGAAACCGTGCGAAGCCGGGGCGGGTCGCTAGTATAGGTATATATGATATATTTCATTATTTATTATACTTAGAGAAAACGGGCGAAAGTCTGCCTGGGACGCAGGATGTTGCGGATTCGATTCCCATCTCGGGACAAATGTCCTGCAGATTGTTCAGGATGTATTTGGTGTTTTCTATGTATATTTAAATATCTATGAGTATACATATTTAGTAAATCATATTTAGTATACCAAGTACCCATAACACAAGCTCTGCAAAACTTGTGGCATAAGAATAAATAATAACTACGTAGAAAGGACTCTTCTTTGATCTAGTCCCAAACGCCGCCATTTATATACTTACTTCCCCCTTCACCTCGTTACGCCCCTCTGTCGTCCAGGCGTTTTGCCAGGGTTGCTACTGCATTGTACCGCCGCCGCGCCCCGCCGCGGCGCCGCCGCCGCGCCGTCGTCGCGAGGCGAGGCGAGTGAGAAAAGGTCAACGAACGATGTTCACGTTCCTTTGATTAGGTACCTACCAAATTAGTTAGATAGGAACCTACTACAACACAATAATATTTAGAAAATATTACTTACATAGGGTATGTATTATCATCTATTATGCATTATCTTGTATTGTTACAACCGATCACACCACAATAACTTGACCATGACGTCATATTATAGAGGTAGGTACCTAACCTACACAAATATTAATATCCGCGTGCGGCGTCGCCGGCTGTGACAGCCCTACTGCACGTTTAACGTGCAGAATCGCGTAGGCTAATATCGCGACCTTGAGCGCGTTCGGAGCGAAGTTTCCCTTCTAGTCTGTTCTTATTCTTATGCTTGTGGTCAGGTGATGCAGTGTGAATTGTCCGCATCATGTATTTACGAGGAGTTATGTAAGCAGCTAAAACAAAGTAATTATTTTGTCAATACGTCTGTTGCACAATTTTGCTAATATAATGATTTGTATCTGTTGTCCAGGTTGACGTACGGCCAAGACGTGAATACCCTGAAATACTTCACCACCTGTGGTCTTCAGGAGGGCTACGAACCTTTCTGTGTGTAAGTTATCAAGTTATACCATTAGGTACCTAGGTATATAAGTGTAATCAAAAATGTATCTCACTAAGCAAAAGTAAATCAATATATTTATTTCTTTAGGGTTCCAAAAAAAACACTTAGACAAGTACAATAAGCACTTAGAAAAGCATTATCCTAACTAATATTATAAATGGGGTGTTTTTGTCCTTCCTTCACGACCTAACTAAGCAACCAATTGACTTGATTTTTTGAGTGAATGTGCAAGCCAGAGATAGTTATGTAAGAATAAAAAAATATGTGTTTAATTATTTGAGTTTTGAGTGAATCAAACCCAGGAATCACAATTTTTCATAGAAACTTTACTTACCACCTTTTTTAAACCCCACAGGGTAAATTATCAATATAAGATTAGCCTATGTCTTATTCTAGAACCTAAGCTATCTACATATCGAATTTCATCTAAATAAGCTAATATTTGTAGTAGATATTCACACATACTCACATTTATTATTTTAGTAGGATAATGTTATTTTCCTGTCCTTTTATTCTTCAATTCGTAATTTCTTTTTGTTATTTTCAGCAATATGAACCGGGATGTGACACACTGGTACACAAAGGATCAGCCGATATTCGAGAACACGGACGAAATGCCGGACACCAGGATTGATGTTACTAGAATACCGGCTGGCTCAGGTGAGAACTGACAAAGTAGAATAGAATAGAAAAACTTTATTTGTTACGCAAACACATGAAATAAAGGAAACAAAAGAATACAATGTAAGATATAACAGTTTGCTTGAGTCACAAAACGGTCCCTGTCTCAGCATGAGCTGGTTGTACATTTACGTACAACCAACGCTGGTCTTCCGAGTAAAAGTTACTCAGTGCGGTGTTGGTAAAGTTCTTATTTGATTACTGAGGTAATCGAAAAGGATATACTAAATAATAAAAAGAAAATATAAGCTGAGAAGAATATAAAAAACAAAATTAAATTAAGAAAATAAAACTGAAGAAGGCTATTAAAATGTTTTTAACGTATAAAGAATAACAAACAAAGTAAATGGTTAACCTACAAGTCTTTAAGCCGCATTTTGTGGTGTTTTGTTTATATTTTGTTATTTAGTGAGCGCGACATAATCATAGAGTTAACAAGCTCTTTAAATAAAGATTTAAAAAAAAACGCAAGCAGTCTTACAGACCGTCATCTCACTTGGCCACAAGGCCTCCTACACTACGTTCCATTAGGTTCCAAAATAAAAACTTTCTAGGTTTTTTTACTACGTTTGCCGCAGCCTGAACTCAAAAATTGAAAAAGAATAACTTATTTTATTCTCTTTTGGAACGGCCGCTACATTTTTTTCTACCTTGACGTCATCAGTAAGATTTTAGTAAGATATACGAAGTTGCTCTTGAAGGCCACCAAACTCTGTTTTCGTATCTCTTCCTATAATAGACAAAATAAAACTACTATAGGTGCATTAAAAAAAAGCTTATGATAGATATATTTTTATTTTCAATTATTATTGTTTTGATTGTATTATTATTGGAAGTAAACTGACATTGCACACCATAAAGATAGAATACAATGATTCACATTCACATAAAAATATCTAAAACCAACATGTATTTCATGCAATAAAATTATTTGATTTGATTTGATAGGTAGTATAACAAACTGAACGTTTAAATTTTGGAAATTCCTAATTCCTAAAACACATATCACAGATGTACTAATGAAATCGTATTTTGTTTCTAGAGACGCCACCGTGCTTGAAAATCTCACACAACACCTTTGAAACAATGGAAAAGGCTAACTGGGAGTTTTTGAGGCTATCTCTTCCAGTCATCTGTCATTCGGAATTTATTGAGTAAGTTTCGTTCGTTCGAGTAGATGGTGAATAGTTTGTTAATTATCATTATTTTTTAGGTATTACTTATTTATTAAATTAAATGCGGATTCGATTCACACAACATCAACACGAATGTTTGTCGATCTGCAAACATTTGTTCCGGCGTTTTAAGTGTTTTCTTTAAAAAATCTACCCGAGTAATGTATTGTATTAAGTATATCAGTTACCTAGTACCCATAACACAAGCTTTGAGTAACTTACTTTTGGGCTAGATGGTGCTGAGTAGATTATTTAATCATAAAAATCATAAAATTCAAAATTCAAAGTGCTTTATTTCCTTAAGACCTTACAGGACACTTGGACACGTCATAAAATACATGTTAAAAAATAATTGAAATTATGAAATAAAGTGCTCACTTTGATTATTGTTCACTGTCATTGTGTTTATTTCTTTGAATTTATTGCGGAGGGATTCTCTGGGACCCATATTATAGATTGCACGAACAGCCCTCTTCTGCAGCACAAATACGGTGTTAATGTCTGCAGCGTTTTCCACAGTAGTATACCATAAGACATAATACTATGGAAGTAATAAAAAATCATAAAATCTTTACTGTACACCAATAAAATTATACACAAAACTTAACAATAGAGGACATGTACAAAGGCGAGCTTAACCCTAACAGAGTTTTCTTACAGCAAACCTTGGTGATTAAGAAAAGTACAGTGAACATGGATAGTAGATAAGTGTACATATAAAGTAAAGTAGAAGAAAAACAAGTGAAGAAAAACTTTTGTTTAAATAAAAATAAATAATAGAAAAGCATATACTCAAAAGACACCATGTTTATTTTATTTATTAAAATTTCAGTGAGCGCGAGAAAGCCCGCCGCTGGGTGGAGATAAAGCAACGGCAACAGATGCTGATGAAGAATGCCACTGAGGCTCAGATGCCGGCGCACATTGACCAAATCATGAGGAGCGGATTCACCATCAGCGATATCAAAGGTGAGAGAAACAGTCATAGACATACATAGGTCAAGGAAAGCAAGCTGAAGTGGCAGGGGCGATATGTATAGAAGAACCGACAATCTGTAGGGTAAACATCTATTGCGTGAAGATTTCTTCATCTCTCTCACTCACTCAAAAACGGTGAGCTGTGTCAAAAAGAGTGAGCAAAATCGTTTTTTGCTCGAAACGTGCGACTCAGATTAACGCACGAACGGTTGTCCATGCAAAACAGCAACAAAATCATGTCAGTGCTCCCCCTATTATTTTGTTTTTTAAATCAAATCAAAGAAATTTATTTGTTACTTACTTAAACTTATGAAATATTAGTTACAAAGAAATTAAATTAAAGACTTATGAGTTTATTTACAGTTATTTTGATTTGAGTATATGTTTTTATAGCGGCAATAGAAATACTCCATTATACAAATGTCTAACTATCACGAGTCATTAATAAATAATAATAATAATAATAATAAAATCATTTATTTCAGGCATCATAAAAATAGTCAAGATGGTAAATACTAATTCTAAGGCCCATATAAATAAATACCTTACAGTCTAACATACATAAAAAATATCATAACTATATATAAAGTGGACACACGTTATAACTGCCGCGACGTGTATTTCGCAATCACGGTGTCAGCTGTCGACGATGCCCGGCGGTGTCTCCTTTCAGGCGGCCGATGAACCGACGGAACTTGACACCCTTCGGCCAAAACTCTTCGCTCATGTACGTCGAAAGATGTTGAGTTGGAACTCTCACCATAAAGGAATTGAAGCTCACATTATGGCGAGAGTCCAGCTTTTCGACGCGCATCGAGAGTCCAGTCTTCGTTTTCAGGAAGTCCTCCACTGCCTCATGTCATTAGATACTGTCTGTCACCAGGCTGTATCTAATGACCCGATGGACGGACAGTTGAGTCGTAGTAATACGGTCCCGTTTTACCCATTTCTTAAATAACCTTAAAAACCGATAATTTTTCCCCTATTATTACCAAAGTCTGTGAAATATTTTTGGCTGTTATAAAATTAGTTCGCTTAGATTGCACTGACCTGTGCTCCTTTCTTCTAAGGTTATTATGGGTGTTTAAAACCCAAAATAACCCTAGAACAAGCAGAGGTCTACTTCGCCCTTTTGTTAGCTACCAAACCTGACTGTAGAATTTATGGCTCAATTTTTGCATTCTGTTATGTTTTTACCCTTAGAGCTACTTTCCAGCAAGTCTTTTCCCACTTATTTATACCGCATTGCCCTGTTTCGTTGCACTTTTTTGACCCTTATGTCCCCCAACCCAAGGTCTACACTACGACGAGAACCAAGAAGAGATGCCTTCAAGCTCTAAGATAAAACGCCTGCCTTCAAGACCTCCAAGGAAAACCTCAATCCCTAGAGGTGGATATAACTTGCAGCCAGGTTATTTGTATTTGCTTTGTGGATAGCTGTTTGGCTTTTGCTTGTTTGTGTGCTTTTAACAGAAAACATTAATTTAGGGACCTTTTAAATCATTTTATGCATAAGGGACTCCCGCTCGCAACTTCAATTGAAGGAGCCAGCACTAATCGCCTCGAATATCGTAAATATATCTCTTTTCAGCTGATACAGGCGTGCACCGTGCGTGCGCGATAGCAATAGTAGCCGCTCAAAATTTATTATAATAGTGGTTATGTCCTGTAATAACAAACATTATGACTGAAAACTTATATATTATGGGCAAAGTGTTATTATTTTATAGCTACACAATACATTCTATGTTCCCAAGCAAACAAAATGTCAGATGATGTTGTTTTGAATACTATAGCAATAGGAAGAAAACATAATCATACCTGACTCAAAAAAATGTCAAATGAATACGTTTCAGTGTGAGCATCCCCCTGTACGGGTTAAAAACACTTACCACGGGCCTAGATACGAGTAGGTATTACTTATTTGAATTCAAAAACATAAAATATCATGGTGAAAATATGCTCGAATTACAAATAATTTATTAGGGTTTTTGTAAGGGCATCATCCCTCGTAGATATTATGCTTGAGTGACGACAGAAAAGCGTTACTGTAGCGTTAACCATATACGATGACTAAGCAAGCTTTCGACTAACCCAAAACCACGTTGAAACGATGTTAATACCATTCCACATTGAAGAAATTGCTCAAAATCATTCTTTTAATTTCTTCCAACGATCAAGAACACGTACAGAAATCTATTTTCAGACATTATTAGGCAGGTATCTACGCATTTACTTTCAGCTCACAGTTTAAGACTTATCTAACCAATCGTTTCTATTAAAATTCTGTCATTGGATATGATAATTAAATAGCACACAATAAAAATGCATTTTCAAAAGCACTTAACAAATTCTTGAACACTTTCGTGAGAATACACTAAAATCTCATAATAAAACTCTATTCTCAAAACTAACTTAGCATTTTTAATAAACAACTCTAAAACCCTGACAATAAAATTCAAATTCCAGGTCAACAAAACGGCATGCATCGTTCCACCAGTGAAGCGGAGATGGCCAAATATGAAGCTCAGAGTTTAAGCCCTGATGAGAAGAAGGATAAACGAGGAAGGTCACCTTTCAAGTAAGTGTTTAAACAGGCAAAAACTAATAGTTTTAAAAGCCTGAAAGCTGGCTAAAAGGGCCTGAACTCTGAGGCCTAAAGGTTATATTTTTGAGATATCATATTTTTAAATTTTTTTAAGTTAAGTATGTTGAAATTTTGATTTTTTTTCATCTACATAAGACTGAAAAGGCTCATCAAGAATTGGAACCTAGGAGTCGAAGTGAACATTTTTATCTATGTACTTACAGCTTGGCAAAAAAGTCTTGAAACGGAACTAATTTTTTTGTTTAATGGCAACATTCTTAAAACAATGACGTTTGATGTAAAATTGTAAACAAAGATTACGAATTCTCGGATTTTTTACTTGGATCAGTCAGGCGGTGGTGATAAAGTGACGAAAAGTGAAAAATAATGAATAAAACAGTTAGAAGTGCTGCCAGGGAGGTTATTTATAAGGTATACAGGCGATGTCTGGCAGAATTTGAGGCCAGAACTATTCTTTCAGATCTCAACAATGTTTTTCAAAGAACCGCTGATATGACAGGTTTGTGAGAGTTTGTTTTGTAATTTTAAGTTGAATCAAAGGTAACTTGATGGTCCTAAAGCAGGATTAAATTAAAGTTCCACGGAACAAGTGAAATATTCAACAATAAACATCGGGCAGTTAGGTTATGTTTACGTTTGTTCTGCGTACTCTGCTATAGCGCGGGCATAGAATTTGATACTTGAGCTAGACTAGCTTATATGTAAATCTATTTGTACATAATTTTAATGTTGTGTTATTTCTTTGTAATAAAGTTACTATAGTGTTTGTATTTTAAATGGTCTAGAAATTAGGTGCCTAAATAATAAACTGAAAAAGTTAAGATAAAGGTATCATAAAAAGTTTCTTCTTTATAGGAAGCAGCTGAGCGTGCTAAAACGGAACGGTTCCAAGCTATTACGGAGGAGGTTTGGAAGAATTCGTGCCAGCACGTAATAAAAATAGAAAAGGAATACTGTGAGAGGAGAGAGAACTTACAATGTATTAATAACAATGTATTAAATTTTAATTTACTTTATATTTTTTTCTTTATATACTTACATAACGAGAACCTTGCTCAATTAAACAATATTTACTGATACTAGTATACTATGTGTGGATATAAATGTACGTATAACAGAAATATACACCTAAGTATCAAGACTAGCTTGGTGCGCTATAGGTGTTGCCATAAGGACCTACAGTGGCGCCCCCATTATTTTCTACTCTTTTTTGCCAAGCTATACAACTGTAATTTTAGGGGTCAAACTGTAAAATTTTGCTATTATACTGTTTTTGTCTACACAACTAGTATCTAATCACGTCTTTGCACGCGATGTTTCTACGGAGACGTCTCAATGCTATTTCTATTCCATGGGATCTAATTTATATTATCCCATAACTAGAACAAAATCTATTCAAAATTTCAGCCTGATCCGTTCAGTAGTTTTTGTGTGAAAGAGGAACAAACGTTCAAACATACAAACAAACAAACTTTCACGTAAAATATCGCTACGTAGTATAAAATAAAATCGCATCCCGCTGTCTGTCTGTCCCTATTTACTTAGATCTTTAAACTACTCAACGGATTTTTGATGCGGTTTTTCTAATAGACAAGAGTTTTCAATTCAAGAGGAATATTTAGTACTAGATGCGCCCTGCGGTTACGCCCGCATGGAAATTTATTTGCCAAATTTCAGAAAACACGCCTAGAAGTAGTTTCGTAAAAATAAAAAATACAGGTTTATTATTTACTTTCCAGTTTATTAATACCGAGTTTTGAGTGAATTAAACCAAGGAATAATCATTTTCCATACAAACTTTACCACCCTATTTAACCCCCTCAGAGGTTAAAATTTCTAAATTTTAATATCCTGTGTTATTCTATACTTCGATTCAACAATATAGATATTTTTTGTAAACAAATGAGTTGCAAATACACAGGAATATTGGTGAAACATATTTTATGACACTGGTATCATCATAGCAAGTTGCAGGAGCTTCAATCGTTATCGAACTCGAACGTTCATCTTTTTCGCTGTGCTTGAGCAATTATGTGTTATAGAAGTTTTAGTTTTGCTTTTTAGTTGTTAGCTTGCAGCTATCCTGCTGTTGTCTGTTATTGTTATTAGCTTTTGTTAAGTTTTCATTCATAAATGTCATTGTTTACATAAAATATCTATATTTCTGAATCAGAGTATAGGTCTAAACTATCACATACCAAATTTCATCTAAATAAGTAGCAACGGAGATTACTTATAACAAACATTCACACAGACTTTCCCATTTATTATAATAGTAAGATACCATGCCCCTATCTATATTTAGATCTTAAAAACTACGCCACGGATTCTGACGCAGTTTTTTTAAATAGAGTTATTCAAGAGGAAGGTATATGTAAAATAAACCCGTGCGAAGCCGAGGCGGGTCGCTAGTAAGTATTTAGTAGTAAGGATGTCTTTTGTCCAACAGGTTCTTCCGCAGCAAACGCGGCGAGAGCGGAGACCGCGCTAAGTCCCGTAAATCGAAGACTCCAGATCCGTTCAGCGATACTGAAGTCTCGCCAGAACGGGGGCCTAGGAGACCTAACCCGCAAATCAAGGTTTCACAGGTTTGTACCTTATTACTTTTATTGTGGGGTAGATTTTTGACAACTTTGTTACACTTGCACTGTACTTAAAGGGGTATTACACTACACGTTATTCAGGGACCCTAACCCTAACTAAGAGTGGTGTAATAAGATTTAGGGTTCCTAAGGGACGGACCTGGCAAGCCTTGCTCCCTTATCGCCCTAACTACCGGGCCCTAAATAACGTGTAGTGTAATACCGCTTGTAAGCAAATCCTTTAAAGCCGCCATACACAGAAGCCGTGGCCGGGCTGAGGCGAAGGCGTGCGCGTTATATCCTATTGGTACCGCACCGCCACCGCCTCCGGTGTATGTGTAGTCTTTCTTATGATACAATAGGATACAACTCGCACGCCTTCGCCTCCGGCCCGGCCATGGCTTCTGTGTCTGACGGCTTTGAAAGCCTCATTTGACGTAATTCGATCTTGGAATTCCCGAGTCAAAGTTTCTGATATTATTTCTGCCTGAGTAGATAGTTTATTTAGCAAAAGGTTTTGTAAGGATTGATAGTATTTTTATTTCATATCATTGCTGATGTGTACACATTTTCTTTAAACATTTCACACTCAGTACATTCATTTTTGTATCTATAAAGGACATAGAACTACAAATCTATCAACCTAACAACTGTTTCATCCACAGCTTTGCCATTTTCATCGATCTACTTTTACCATAGAAATGTTTAAGGGTTTTTCAAGTACCTACTATGCAGCGATGGTAACTTGAAAACCCTAAAATGTCCCTCCCTGGTCGCAAACATTTGTTTGTTAATACAAGATTTGTTTGTGAGCATTACAGAACGCTCGCGGTGCGCCATAGCAGATTTGTAATCTCATAACTCAACATTATTTCATAGGTTCCTCCTATGTGTAAATATCGAGAAAATCATGAAAGTGCAATGTTTCGCACATAATTCGATCGAGATTAGGATTTGGTCTATTGAAGTGACTTATGTTTTGATTGGTAGGCGTTTTACAAAAACTTAAGGGGGCGCCATAGCAGATTTTAGTCTCAAAACTTTATTAAATAAAACTATATACTTATAACATAAAACTCAACCTTATTTCATTGGTTCCTCCTATGTGTAAAAAATAGGCTCTATCCCGCTCCTATGTACGTGAAATACTATTCGATTCACACAAATGGTTTGAGCAGGTCCTCTTATCTCATATATCTCAAACAACTACAGCTAACATCTATTTTACTGCACCTTACCATCACATATACAACTCTTTCAAAACACTACCATCGCACTGTACAAACGCACAGCTGATTGTTTGTTTTCTCCAAAGGCGAATCAAAAGCATAACGGCGCTCCTCGTGCCAGTAGGTCCAACCTAAACGGAAGCCTCACTGGCCTTAACGTAAGTTCATTTACCATTGTGTGTTGTTTATACTAACCTTCTCTGTTCACAATATATTATGAAGGCTAAGGTCAGAACTACACTGCCTCGCACGACAGCCTTTGACTGTTACCTCACGAGGCAGCCTCGATGTGTTCCGTACCTCAAAAGGAAAATTCAGATCCCTTTGTTGTCTGTCTGTCTGTCAAAATCCTTTTTTCTTGTTATTAATAAATGTCTCTTCAATACAACAGTGAATGAAGGCCAAATACTCTAACGCAAATTAAATTTAGCGAGTTCACCTGCGACGCAGGAGTTTGCGGGTTCGATTCCCTGGGACAAAATATTGGATTCTCAAATATTTGTTCCGAGGTTCTGTGTATTCCTATGTATAATAAAATCCCTATCTATGTAATGTATTATATTAGGTCTAGAGTCTGTCAAACGAAAGTAGACACTCGAATTTTTTCGTTCCTTTTTACATGGCAATACTCAGTGTTTCCACCTGCGGATGCTGTGCTCTACAACGGGGATAATTCAGGGAGGTAAAAATAAAATTGCGCGTAATAACAATATAATTATAATGAGTTGCGACTCACTCTTTTGAACCTCACTTGATTTCAATAAAACAATTTTTTTCGGAGTCAGAATAATTGGCATTATAATAATCTAAGTATGTTTCCCGGAGGGAACCAAGGATCGCCATTTCCAATAATTCGACGTACTTGTTTCGTTTCAATTAATATTCTTCTTTGATCGTTGTCTTAGGTATACTCTTGATTTTTTTCCAAAAGATTAGGGAAAACCAGAATCAGTGTGCGGCATTACTATTTCCCAATGTTTTGGGTTGCCCGAATAATATTTTTTGAATTTGCCGCAATTTTTTAGTGTCTACTTTCACTTGACAGACTCTATCAGTCATTTAATACCCATAACACAAGCTTAGCTTGGGACTAGATGATGTGTAAATTGTTCTGCATTATTTATTTCATTAATTATATTTAACGTATCCTCAGCAAATGCAAACACCAACGCAAGACCGTAAGCAAATGACCACCACAAACCTAGCCGCTTCGGGCACCGAAACGGTCGGCAATGAGATATTTGATGGGGAGTGTTTGAAGCTTATCAATGAATACTTCTATGGCGTCAGGTAAGGGGGATTAGAATAGAAGTACATTTATTTATAACAATAAAACAATTATCAAGACACACTTTTAAGTAACATAAACCTAACATAATTTTAACAAAACATAATTGTTTGGCCGTAAGTTTTGATAATAAGCTTTTATACACAGTTTTATTTATTTATTGATGTAATTAGAACGGCCCTTAATTAATTAATAGTCCAGTCATTACGTCGGAAAAATCGGCTTCATAAAGAAAGTGAACCGAGAAAGCCAAATTTTTGATATTACGTGGGGGGTGGCTAGAAAAGCTCGACCAAAATAACCTTGTGCAATTTCCGCCATCTTGAAAAAACCCTTAAATTCAGTTTTTCATCATAACTCGGTTCCCCGTTGAGATACGAAAATTTTTATAGAATACTTTTTGTAGCTTTTTTCACGATCTACAATTAAAGTCCTTTACATTTTTCACGTATCGATCGTCGTTTTCGAGATATCGATCAAAAATATCGTAAATTTTTGGAGAATTTTTTTTATTTCGCTATTAACTTTTTAAGAAGATATCAAAAAATGTTTGAAATAAGACTTGTAGAGCGTGTCCAGACCTACAAATTCGTTTTTTTATTTTTCATTTCCGACAAAAATTACGACGTCCAGCGCGCCACAAAGTCAGTAAAACTGTGCCCGGTTTTCATACGGTCGCTCTATGGCGAGACGCCATGGAGACGCGTCGGGCGCGCTGGGGCCGACTTTGTGGCGCGCTGGAGGTCGTAATTTTTGTCGGAAATGAAAAATAAAAAAACGAATTTGTAGGTCTGGACACGCTCTACAAGTCTTATTTCAAACATTTTTTTGATATCTTCTTTAAAAGTTAATAGCGAAATAAAAAAAATCTCCAAAAATTTACGATATTTTTGATCGATATCTCGAAAACGACGATCGATACGTGAAAAATGTAAAGGACCTTAATTGTAGATCGTGAAAAAAGCTACAAAAAAGTATTCTATAAAAATTTTCGTATCTCAACGGGGAACCGAGTTATGATGAAAAAACTGAATTTAAGGGTTTTTTCAAGATGGCGGAAATTGCACAAGGTTATTTTGGTCGACAATTTGAACTTAAGCTTTTCTAGCCACCCCCCACGTAATATCAAAAATTTGGCTTTCTCGGTTCACTTTCTTTTCCAAATGTATATAATGACTGGACTATAAGGGCTGTAGATTTTGTTAAACATAAATAAATAAATAATTCAAGTTATTATAAAAGGGTCCTAACTCAGCATAATGCTGGCTGAGGTCTCATAGGAGAGCGCTGGTCTTCCGTTAGAACTTTTATAGTTGAGGGTATTTACGTTCTCATCTTATCTTCTTGAGTGGACACCGTGACTTAGCAAACGTAGTGTAGGACGCCCTTCGGCCAGGTGGGATGACGATCTGCGAATGATTGAAGGTAGATTCTGGATGCGGCAAGCTGATGACAGGGTGCTATGGCGCTTATTAGGGGAGGCCTATGTCCGTCCCGTACGTTCTTATCATCATAACCATTATTTCAGCCAGTTTTTGTGTCAGATCCATCAGGTTCTTTAACTTTTCACTCCCTTATGAATAACTAGCATCTGCCCGCGGCTTGGCACGCGTTATTTCTATGGAAACGTTTCAAAGCTATTTCTATCTCATGGGAAGTGATTAATGGGATGAAAAGTAGCCTAAAAAGTTATTCCAGGGCTAGAACTACGTCTATTCAAAATTTCAGCCCGATAAAGGACAAAGTTGAAAAAGCTTCTACAAATACCTAAAAGTTAAAATAATATAAAAAAAGAAAAATGGGGTACGAGAGTGAATAGGTGTTTTCTAGATTTTCGTGAGACATCTTCGGCCACATCGTCACTTACCATCAGGAGAGATTGTGGTCAAACGAAGGTTTATCACTACATAGTATATAGCTTACTTTGGGGCTAGATGGTGCTGTGTGGATTGTCCAGCATTATTATTATTATTATTATAGTATAAAACAAAGTCGCTTTCTCTGTCCCTATGTCCCTTTGACTACTTAAATCTTTAAAACTACGCAACGGACTGTGATGCGGTTTTTTTTAATAGATAGATTGATTCAAGAGGAAGGTTTATGCGTATAATAAAACCGTGCAAAGCCGGGGCGGGTTGCTAGTTGCTGATAAAAAAAATAGTTCTCAAATGTTCCTCTTCCCCAGAATATACCCCGGTCAAGACCCCACGCACGTGTACGTCGGATGGGTGACCACTCAGTACCACCTGCACTCCAAGGACTTCAACCAGAACAAGGTCATGCAGTCCTCTGTCATCATCACTGATGATTACGACAGGGTTGTAGAGAGGTCAGTCCTTGACAATTTTATCTATTTTATAAACCTTTCTGATGTAAAAAAAAGGGTTGGAAAACGTCGAGAGGTCAGTTCCTGTCTATATTATCTATTTAGAAACCTTTTTGATGTAGAAAAAAGGTTGGAAAACATCGAGAGGTCAGTTCTTATTTATATTATCTATTTAGAAAGATTTCTGATTAAGACAAAGAGTTAGAAAACGTTGAGGTCAGTTCTTGTCGATATTATCTGTTTATAAATCTTTTTGATGTAGAAAAAATGTGGGAAAACATCGAGAGGTCAGTTCTTGTCTATATTAATCTATTTAGAAATCTGCTGATGTTGACAAATGGTTGGAAAACGTCGAGAGGTCAGTTCTTGTCTATATTATCTAATTAGAAACCTTGCTGATGTAGAAAAAAGGTTGGAAAACATCGAGTTCTTGTTTTTATTCTCTATTTAGAAAGATTTCTGATTAAGACAAAGAGTTAAAAAACGTCGAGAGGTCAGTTCTTATCTATAATATTATCTATTTATTAAGATTTCTGATTAAGGCAAAGGGTTTGATTATTTCACTACACACCCAATTTCATGGACATACAAAAAAATACGGAGTCTGAGAGAATTAAAACCGAAGTGCGTACGTGTCTTCGGATGTGATGTTAATGTGTGTGTGTACTTTCAATAGGTATTTCTATTTAAATCGTTCGTTTTTATTGTGCAGTGTAAACCGCCAATCATGCTACATGGTGCGTGCTGACGAGCTATACAACGAAGTAATGGCGGAGGCGACTGCTAAAGGGGCATCACAGGGCATGTTCATTGGCTGTTCTGTGGACACCTCGACCGGCAGTGTTAGCTTCACTTGTGAGGGGAAGGAAACTAGCCGACAGTTCAAGGTAAGTCGAAAAGTCAAGGTATGGCCATGGTACAAGGTAAATCGATAGTTCAAGGTATAACCGCTGAAGACCTCTGCTGGGATATTTACCTCGACTGGAATAGCAGTGTCAGCTTTACTTGTGTGGGGAAGGAAAGCCTACCTTGAAGCCGGCAGTTCAAGGTAAGTCGATATTTCAAGGTATGACGATGATTCAAGGTAACAGCGCTAAAGGCACTTCACAAGGCATGTTCATTGGATGCTCCTTATCTACGGCGCATCCAATGAACATGCCCTGTGAGGTATCTAACTCGACTGGTATGGCAGTGTCAGCTTCACTTGTGAGAGGAAGGAAACTAGCCGACAGTTCAAGGTAATTCAATAGTTCAAGGTATGACGATTATTCAAGGTATGACTGCTAAAGGGGCTTCACAGGGCATGTTCATTGGGTGTTCTGTATACACCTCGACCGGCAGTGTTAGCTTCACTTGTGAGGGGAAGGAAACTAGCCGACAGTTCAAGGTAGTTTGAAAGTTAAAGGTATGACGATGGTCCAAGATATGACGATGATTCGAGGTGTAACCGCTTAAGACACTTCACAGGGCATGTTCATTTGATGCTCCTTATCTACGGCGCATCCAATGAACATGCCCTGTGTGAGGTATCTTATTCGACTAGTATGGCAGTGTCGGCTTCACTTGTGATGAGAAGGAAACTAGCCGACAGTTCAAGGTAAGTCGATAGTTATCGAGTCAAGGTAATACAGAATAAACAATTCTTAAAGGTAAGATAACGACTAGGAAGATCAATAAATAGTCACCAGATTTATAAATCTTCGAGAAAATGTTCTTTAGGATGTGTGTGTGGCTTAGTAAATGTAATAAAATAAAAAATTTAACCACTCGTGCGGCAAGACGGTATGACCCGACGACGGTTGTGACAACGCTAAAATCTTTTTAACACAAATTACTTAACTAATTTCCTAAATGTGTTTCTTAAAAACATGGTTTATTAAAGTTGGTAATATTTTATACGTTAATTTACTATTCTACAAGAACCCCGTGTCCATTTCAATGCATCGTGTTATTATTGTGGGTCAAATAACCGCATTTTCTTTCTTTCTGTTTTCTTTAGTATCAGAAAATCAATATCTTGATTTCTTTACGCTTACAAAATAAGCACTTAGACAAGTCAAATTTAATACTATAGGTACATAATTATCAAAATAATATAAGAAATAAAGTGATAATTGATTTTCAGTTTGCTTCAATCTTTTGTCCTCTTATCTCGCTTCTAAACCAATATAATAGCAACTCCAAAAATATTATTTCTCCAGATGGAACCAGAAACCAAACTGTTCCCCGCCATCTTCGTAGAGGCGACCTCAAAGGAAATCCTTCAAATAGAGCTAGGCAGGTCCTCCGTGAGCCTTCCCCTCAGCGCCGCAGTGCTGCCCACTAGCGACAAACACGTCATACCTCAGTTCCCGCCCAGGTTGAAGGTGCAGTGCTTGAAGCCGCATCAGTGGGCTAGGGTAAGTGTTGTCTATTGTATGACGAATGTAGTGTAAGACGCTCTATTGCTATGTGTGGTGATGATCGCGAAAGTGGCGGCAAGCTGAAGATAGAGCGTTATGGCGTTCATTAGCGGAGACCGGTGATGACACTTCAGAATAACTTAATCATCAACCTATATAAGTCCACTGCTGGACATAAGTCACACCTACTGAGTGCCATAACGCCCTTTATTCAGCTTGCCGCATCCAGCAACTCCTACACTACTTTACGTACTGAATAACTTATGACCTTTCGCCAGCCACCCGAGAGGGGTAAATTTATATTAGCGCTACGTGCATATGAATATACTGCATGCAGCGAAAGCTGGATTTACTCCTTTTTCGTAGTTTTTATGTTATCTTTTCTGTTTGAAGTACAATTACTAGGTATCTATCGAAGACAATAAGTGTTTTTTCTTTCATTCTTTCAATGACTAATCATATTCCTATTCTTAAAATAAACTGCTACTTTGGTAAACCAGGTTCCAAATCAGTCTCTACAAGTGCACGCCCTGAAGTTGTCAGACATCCGAGGCTGGTCGATGCTGTGTGAAGATGCTATATCCATGCTCGCCTTGCACATACCTGGTAAGTCTCTCATCAGGATTGGCGGCAGAAATTACACACTTATGGTCTAAGATCCGACTGCAAAATTAGCCCGCTCATCGCTTTTTGCTTAAAACCAAATTTTTATGTTTATTTGTAAGAAGGAGAATATGTATCTACTAGGTTGCCTATCAGAATTTGGATGAGATACATATTCTCCTTCTTACAAATAAACATAAAAATTTGGTTTAAGCAAAAAGCGATGAGCGGGCTTATTCTGCAGTTGGATCTCATACTATTATGGTTAGAGTCCGAAACAACAGCATGCAGCTAGATCCAAAATGATTTATTTATTTTACCTGATTTATGATACCTGATGTCCCAAACTGTCGGTAAGGTAGGTAGAACGACTCTAGAAACAAAGAAGCTAATTAAATGGCCTTCACGGATGAATGACTGATTAGAAGTAGGATACGCTATGCAATCATAAACAATACAATTCAATATTACAAGCAAAAATTATGTTTAAATTTATCAAGTACTGGTATTTTTTACTTGTATTTTTCTCATTTGCCAGGCCTTTGTTCAGCTGTAGACTAATATAGGTTGATTTTGATTATTAAAAAATTCGATCGACTAAATAACATGTTATTTATTCTTATTTCAGAGGAAGACCGCTGCATCGACATCCTCGAGTTGATAGAAATGGATAAACTCCTAAGTTTCCATTCACACACGCTCACTCTCTACGCTGCTCTGTGCTATCAGAGTAACTACAGGTAACTACACTTAATACTACCTAAAAAAAATATCTATCTGTGTAGTATATTGTATTAAGTATATCAGTCATCTAGTACCCATAACACAAGCTCTGCTTAGCTTGGGGGCTAGATTATGCTATGTAAATTATTTATTTCTTCACACTTTTCAACACCAGCGCCGGCCGCAGCTGAAACTGAAAATGAAAATAAAAAATAGCAATTAAAAAATAAGGACTCACTCTGTCCGTCTCAACCTCTCCCACAACGGGTGGTCGCCGCGGGAGAAAACGACCAAAACCCTTCATCTTACTCTAACGAAAGTTTGTATATTCTCACTTATAATGTACGATCCCTGGCAGAAAAAAGTCGCAGAAAAAGTCGCAAAAAAAGTCGTAGAAAATGTCAAATGGGACATCATAGGTCTCTCTGAAACTAAAAAGATGGGAAAATATATTAATGAACACAAAGACTACATCATATTTAATAACGGTGAACAAAAAGGAAGAAATGGAGTTGGCTTTATAATCAAGAAACACCTAAAAAACAATATTTTAAATATAATAGCACCTTCAGATAGAGTTGCACGTTTGGATTTGAAGTTTAAGAACTTTTACCTCACAGTAATACAAGCCTACGCGCCTACTCAAAACGCTAAAGAACCAGAATTAGAAATATTCTACAAAACCCTGCGGAAAAGCTTAGAAAATTCAAGAAAGAACACCTTTTTAATAGGCGACTTTAATGCCAAAATTGGTATACCAAAAGAAGACGAATTTAATGTTCTAGGAAGATTTGGTTACGGAAAAAGAAATGAAAGAGGCCAAAAATTTATTGAATTTTGCTATGAAAACCAACTGATAATTACAAATACTAAATTTAATAAACCTACCCGTAAGAAATGGACCTGGCACTCCCCGAATGGCGAATATAGGAACGAGATCGATTTTATAACTACAAAAAACTTCAAGATACTAAAGGATGTACACGTTCTTGACATTAACTTCCCATCAGATCATCGGCCGGTCAGGTGTGAAATAAAGTTGGCAGGAGTATCAAAACAAAGTAGAACAAATCTGTGCAATCCAAAGACCAAATTATTTACACCCATTGAGAAAAACTATCTTAAAGAGATAATACAAGAAGAAGTTATACTACAAGGTAGAACTCCAGATGAATCATATCATAACATAATTAACTCTATCAATAAATGTGTTCAAAAGTTAGCACAAAAAAATACGAAAAAGTTTGATAATATTTTTACCGAAGAAATTATAAACCTAATTAAAGAAAGACAACAATTGAAAAAGTCAAATAAAAGAACACACGCACAAAGAAAACGTCTTAGGAAACTATATTCAAAAATTAACAAGAAAATCAAAGATGAACAGAAAAAACAACGTCTTAAAGTTTTACAAGAAGAACTGGAAATCAGCGGATCATCTAAGAGAGCTTACAAAAAACTAGAAACTTCTACAAAATGGATTATGGAGCTAAAACAAAATCAAAATAGCAAATTAGTATCCTCTAGACACGAGTTATTACGAACTGCTACATCATTCTACAGGGAACTCTACATGGAAAGAATGAAAGAACAAGAAGACAAATGCGAAGCTCAGGATTTTACACATGAAGTACCACTTTTTATCCCGTCAGAAATCGAAGCAATTATCAGCAAAATGAAAACCAACAAAAGTCCTGGGGAAGATCAAATAACAAGCGATATATTGAAAGCATTCGGAGAAGCTATACACCCTGCACTAACACACCTGTACAACCAATTACTACTAAGCGAACAAATACCAACTTCGTGGTAAGGTTGTTTACTTTACTATATAAAAAAGGCGATCCAAGAAATATAAATAATTATAGACCTATCAGTCTACTATCAACAATCTATAAAATATTTACTGCCCTACTTTCATCTCGGATGAATAGAACTATTGAAGAAAACCAAACTCGAGAGCAAGCTGGATTTAGAAAACATTATTCAACCATTGACCATATATTTACACTAACCCAAATATTAGAGAGATACACTGAATATGGCAAAAAAAGATCTATATAGTTTTTATCGATTATCACAAGGCTTTCGACTCTATTAAACACATAGAGCTGTGGAAAGCCCTTGCAGAGCAGGGAATAGACACCAAGTATATCACAATTTTAAAAAATATATACGCAGATTGTGTTGCTAAGATAAAACTGGAGAAACCTGGAGAACAATTCAATATAGAAAAAGGTGTCCGCCAAGGTGACACAATTTCCCCGAAATTATTTATAGCTCTATTAGAATATATATTTAAAAACTTGGATTGGGCTCAAAAAGGCGTAAATATTAATGGAGAATATCTATCGAATTTAAGATTCGCAGACGATATCGTTTTGTTCTCTGAAAATTACACAGAAATACAATACATGATAACAAGTTTAGTAAGAGAGAGCCAGAAATGTGGATTAATGATGAACTGTGAAAAAACTAAAGCAATGACTAACGACAAACCTCTACCGCTTCATGTTAACAACCAGACACTTGAATATGTTGAAAACTACATCTATCTGGGACAGAATATATGTTTCGTAGATAGAACTAAAAAAGAAATAGAAAGAAGAGTAACGATAGCATGGAGAAAATACTGGTCATTAAAAGAAATATTTAAAGGCAACTTTACTTTGAATATCAAGAAAAAGCTCGCTGACTCTACCATTCTACCAACTTTGCTCTACGGGTGTCAAACATGGGCTCTCACAGTTGAAAATAAAATTAAACTTAGATCCTTCCAACGAGCGATAGAGCGAAGTATGATGGGTCTTAAGCTTCGGGATCGCATCAAAAGCTCAAAAATAAGATCCAAGACTAAGCTTACAGATGCAGGTACGATGGCAGCAAGACTCAAATGGAAGTGGGCAGGCCACATCGCCAGAACCGGCGATAACCGATGGAGTGAAAGAGTTTTGCATTGGTGGCCACGAGATGGAAAGAGAGACCCAGGACGACCGCTTCGCCGATGGAAAGATGACATCATTTTGGTAGCAGGAAAAAAATGGATAAGAGTTGCTCAAAGTAGAGCCAACTGGAAAGAGATGGAGGAGGCCTTTATCCAACAATGGATAAACCCTTCAAAAACAAATTAATGAATTCTTATATTTTTTATTCGAACTTTTCTTATAAATCTAAAACCATGTATCTTTATAATAAACTCAAATCAAAATCTTATTAATAGAAATTTGAAATTTATATTCAATATTAATTTAATAGAAAATAAACTAGGTTAAAATATTGTTCAAATGTAAATTATTATGTGTATTTAAAGGGAATAAAGGCTATTTTTATTTTTTATTTAAATTATTTATTTATTTTGTCTTTTTAAAATATATTATAGACAGATGTGCCGATGGCGGCAAAAGGTAAGTTGATGTCCTTACTTATATAATAAATGCGAAAGTTTGGATGTATGGATGTTTGTAACTCTTACACGTAAAAACTACTGAACTGATCTCTGAAAGTTTACAGCAAATCGGGCATATTGGTAAAGGAGTTACAGTAAACACCAAAAAAACTTAAACACCCTTTCAACCCCTTAGTGGTGGAATTTCTAAAAATCCTTTCTTTCCTTGTTTCTCTGTCGTAAAAACCCTCTAAATTTCAGCTCTCTAACTTCAGCCATTTAGGCTGGAGCTCCAAATCAAATTCATTTATTGAAAACATTAATAAAGTTATAAGTCGAGTGAGCACGGAGCTAATTATTTTTACAACAACGATATCTACTCCAAAAATAGCTTGTTCTTCACTATCACTACATAGTATAAAACAAAGTCGCTTTTTCTGTCCCTATTTCACTAAGTCCCTTTGACTGCTTTAATCTTTAAAACTACGCAACGGATTTTGATGCGGTTTTTTTAAATAGATAGAGTGATTCAAGAGGAAGGTTTATACCTATAATAAAACCGTGCGAAGCCGGGGCGGGTCGCTAGTTTATGTATAAGATTTAAATAAACTAATCTTCTATATCTTTTTCAGAGCCGCCCACGCTTTATGCCAACACGTAGATCAAAAGCAGCTTCTGTACGCCATCCAGTCGCAATACATGTCGGGTCCGCTGAGACAAGGGTTCTACGATCTACTCATAGCGCTGCATTTGGAGTCGCACGCCACTACTATGTAAGTATTGTTTAATATCTTGTAAACACAAACATGAGAAAAAACTTCTTTGAAATAAATAAAGAAAAAAAGTCATTTATTCCGACAGATATTCAATAAAATGTCAGTAGCGGAAAATCCTTAAACATTCTTGTTTAATTTTGTGTTATTAGTATTCCGAATTTTTTAAGTACAACCGGACAAAGCTTTTTAGAGTCCTATGCGAAGTTTGACTTCCCATTCCTGGTTAAAAAACTCTGAAATATGTGTACTTTTATTTTATAATAATAGTGTTTCAACAAAGTTTCCATAAAAGCGCACTACGTAATGTATGTCTAATGTATCATACAAGCTTTTCATTCCTTCGCACCCCTTTAGGGAACCCACCTAAGCGGGGGTTTTTTCTAAAAAAGGAAGCTTTTTTCTACATTTCAACCTTCTAGCTTCAACGGTTTTGGCTCTGTGAAGACGAATCAGTCAGATTAAGCTCTTTTATCAATATAAAGTTTTGCTAATCTTATCGTATATTTCCAGGGAAACCTGTAAGAACGAGTTCGTTATCCCCCTGGGTCCGGAACTAAAGGCTTTATACGAAGATCCGGAGATGGGCCACAGCCTGCGCTCGCTGCAGACAGAGAGCGTGCGCCCGCAGATGAAGATGACTGATATCACGTGAGTTTGCCTTTCATCCAATAGGATGATGACAATATCGCGTGATGATACTCTCACGTCATGTATCAGAGATCTTATTGGTCGGAACTACAGGCTCTACGAGGATCCGGAGATGGGACACAGCCTCCGCTTTACCTTTTATATTCATGATATTTTGTGTAAATTTCAAGGCAATTGAGCCACTGGTTAAAGAGTTTAAAAAAAAACCACCTATTCACTCCCTTAGGGGAGGAATTTCCAAATATCCTTCTTATCAGGTGTCTGTGTAGTAATAGATACAAAACCTCCAAATTTCAGCTTTCTAGCTTCATCTATCTATCGTTAGGCTGGCCATTTGTCTCAAAAAAACACGCTTATTCCGTTAATTCATGCTCTATCCCGCTGTATCGTAGACAACAAGATTAAGGTGAGGAATAATAGGACAACAAGGTAGGTATATAATTCAACAATTAAATTCAACTCTTTCTTCGTTCCAGTGAAAGCATCACAGAAATCAGCAACCTCTACTCGCCTTACTTCCCTCTCGAAGTCGTGAGGGAGTTTGTGATGCAAGCCTTGGCAGACGCGGTCACCACCAACCAAGTTCACAACAGGGACCCTGTAGGAGGGACCAATGAGAACCTCTTCTTGTAAGTACACCCTTATAGTAAGGCTAATGCTAATACAAAGCTAGAGGTTTTCAGTTTTTTGGTCTTAAACAAAATTGAGTGTATTTGGTTTTGTGTCAGTCAGTTTTATCTTATTGTGTTTCTTCATGGGAGTAAATTGTTAGATGGTGCTAATTTGCAAAAAAGTAACAATATACACTCAAAGTAGGTCGCAATCTGAAAACGCACTTTGCGCTAAGTTTATGAACAGTGAAAAAACTAAGCCGTCAAGTTTTTATAGTAATACTAGTTTCTGTCGGCGGCTTCTACGAAAACGTTCCAAGGTTATTTCACTGCCATGACAACTGATTTTAAGATGAAAAGTTGCCTATGATTTAGTTTAGGGATATAACTACCTTTATAAAAAAAGGCCGGCCCGAGCCGTTCAGTAGTTTTGGCGTGAAATCAGAAATAATAACTTTATTTCTATAGACTTACAAAATAAGCACGTAGACAAGTGAAGAGGTAAAAAAACATTCATACATACATACATTAAAAATAATAAATAATAAAAAAAAAATATAAAAATAATAATAATAAAAATAATAAAAAAAATTTATAAAAAATCGCAAGAACGTAGCTAAGTTTAAAGCTAAGTGTTGTCCGTCGGAAGCTAATGTTTCTAAATATATCGAGCGGCGGAATCAGTGCAACAAGGTGTGTAGGGACACCCAGCGCCGTTACATCCACAATTCTGTCCAAAATCAAGACCCTTCCAAAGTTTGGAAGTTTCTTCGAACGCTAGGGGTTGGCAAATCACGTAACGATTCATTTCCTAAAGATATAGATGTTGATTCTTTAAATCGACACTTCTCTACGTCTTCCCAATTTGATGGGTTAACTAAATCTAACACTCTGCAGGCTCTTTCTCGATCAACAACCTCTGTCACTCCATCCTTTTTTCTAAGTCAGTTTTCTGAATGTGATGTTAAGAGAAGCGTCATGTCGATCTCATCAAATGCCATCGGTGACGACAACATAAGCCGTAATATGCTGCTGCCCATTCTCGACGATGTTGTTCACGTCCTTGTCCACATCCTTAACCACTCCGTTTCCAGTAGCACTTTTCCAAGCGCTTGGAAGAATGCTCAGATTATCCCTCTCCCTAAGAAATCTAGACCCTCTTGCTTATCCGATTTCCGACCTATTTCCATTCTTCCTTTTCTCTCCAAGGTGCTAGAACGTCTGGTACACAACCAGCTAAGCCGATTTCTCTCTAGCAACTCCCTCTTAAATCCTTTACAATCTGGTTTCCGTCATGGCCACAGCACTACGACGGCACTCGCTAAAATTACAGATGACATTCGCCGGGGCATGGACAGCGGGCATGTGACTGTGTTGTCGTTACTTGATTTTAGTAACGCGTTTAACAATGTCGACTTTGACATTCTTCTTGCTCTGCTTCGTTCTCTTAACATATCTCCAACCGTTACTGACTGGTTTCATAGTTACCTGTTCGGTCGCCGGCAACGCATCCGCCTTGATGACAAATTCTCATCTTGGTGTGATGTTACTGCTGGTGTTCCACAGGGCGGCGTACTTTCTCCTCTTCTTTTTGCAATTTTTATTAACTCTATATCCAAATCTCTATCCAGTTCTTACCACCTTTACGCTGACGATCTGCAAATCTACGAACAAGCTCCAATTTCAGACATAACGTTAGCTATTAACAGAATAAATAATGATCTGTCTTGCATCCTTGCGTGGAGTAAAGCACACGGTCTCTCAGTGAATCCCAGGAAGACTCAAGTCATCATAGTAGGAAGCTCGAGAATGATAGCTAAAATTGATATGACTACATTAACTCCTATCTCTTTTGACGGTCTATCAATTCCACTGAGCAAATCCGTCAAAAACCTGGGTCTGATTATAGACAGTGAGTTGTCCTGGGGTCCACAATTGGCTGAACTCAGCCGAAAAATGTTCGCATCGGCTGGCTCACTACGGCGACTACGTAATTTCCTCCCGACTTCCACTAAAGTTACACTTGCCCAGTCACTTTTGCTTCCAATTCTCGACTACGCCGACGCTTGCTATCCGGACCTCACTGAAGAACAACTGAACAAGCTTGAGCGCCTCCAAAATTTCAGTATCAGGTTCATATTCGGCCTTCGCAAATATGATCACGTTTCCGAATATCGCGCTAAACTCAAGTGGTTGCCCATCCGACTTCGCAGGAATACTCATATACTATCGCTCTTGTACAGTATCTTGTTCTATCCTCCGAGCCCTTCCTATCTTAAGGAGCGCTTCGAATTCCTTTCTAACTCTCACTCTCTCTCTTTACGTTCCTCTGAAACTCTTATTTTAAAAGTCCCATCTCACACTACCTCTTTCTATGATAAGTCTTTTACTGTACAAGCTACTCGTCTATGGAATGCTCTTCCCCTGGAAATCAGACGTGCGAAAACACTTACTACTTTTAAAAAACTGCTTCACCAACATTATTTATCTATGTAAGGTTAGATGATTATGTAAGTTTATTATATTATTGGTAGGCCATATGTTATGTATTTAATTTATTTTCCATTTCTCTATTTAAGTAGATATATTGTAACTTTACCACCGTCTATATTGTTCTTTTATATCCAGTCCATCCAAAGGTTGCCTGGAAGAGATCGCTTTTAGCGATAAGGCCGCCCATTATACTTAGTCTTAGTTTGTAGTTTGTATATATATTATTTTCTTTATATGTGTGGTAGGTTTAAGTATAATAAAGAATTTTCATTCATTCATTCATTCATTCATTCATTCATTCATTCATTCATTCATAAAAAAAAATTATAAAAATAATAATAATAAATAATAATTGCATTTAAAATATAAGTGTTATAATATTCAGATGTTCTAAAATGTATGTGTATGCCCTAGGCCGCTGATAAAGCTGGTAGACCGACTCCTGCTGGTGGGAATGATGCGAGACGAAGACGTCGAGAAGCTACTCATCATGATCAACCCTGAGACCTGGGATCCTACATTTGATAAAGGTAATTACTAATAAGCGAAATATTATTTTTAAAGAAAATTATACTAAAATAAATAAATAATTCCGGACAGTCCACACAGCATCATCTAGCCCCAAGCTAAGCAGAGCTTGTGTTATGGGTACTAGATGACTGATTTACATAATACAATATACTACATAGATAGATATTTTTTATTATACATATTAAACACCCAGACCAACGAAACAAATTTCTGCAGATCGTGCACAAATTTTGTTCTGAGGCGGGAATCGAACCCGCAACCTCCTGCGTCGCAGGCGGACCTTCGCCCACCGCGCCACATCGGTCGTCGTAAAAGTATAATATAAAGAATTTATTATTATTTTTGTATTTACAATTGTAACAAATTCACTGCAGACCGTAAATAATCTAGAGGTAGCTCTACAGATCCATGTCAATACTAAGACGTGGACACTCACGGTAGGGCTTTTCCACCAGTTCCAAGTCGCTCAGTGAGCTTTGGAAAGAGCTATTTGAGTAGTTTCTATAAGGAGAAGATGAAACTAAAGTTACTACGTAGCTCAAAGAATTAGCAAGCTGAAGTGGCAGTGGGCTGGCCATATTTCGTGAAGAACCGACAACCGTTGGAGTAATCGTGTTCTTGAGTAGAGACCTCGGCAAACGTAGTGTAGGACGCCCTACGGCCAGGTGGGATGACGATCTGCGAAAGACTGCAGGCAGATGCTGGATGCGTCAAGCTGAAAACAGGGCGCTATGGCGCTCATTAGGGGAGGCCTATTTCTAGCAGAGGACTAGTATAGGTTAATGATGATGATTATCGCGATCTTATTCAAGAATTTTTAGCTTTCTCTAGCACTGAAAACAATCTAATATCAGTCTCCTTATTCGCAAAAGTCGCTTTGAGAAAGCGACTTTGTTTTATATATATGTATGCTTAAATCTTTAAAACTACGCAACGGATTTTGATTTGGTTTTTTTAATAGGTGGAGATAGAGATTCAAGAGGAAGTTTTATACGTTTAATTAAACTGTGCGAAGCTGGGGCGGGTTGCTAGTTGCCAACTAAGGAAGAACTTAAAATATATACCTTTTTGTCAGAGGGCAAAGACGAGCACAGAAAAGGACTGCTCCACATGAAAATGGCCGAAGGAGCGAAACTGCAGATGTGCTATCTACTGCAGCATCTCAACGACATACAGCTGAGGCACAGGGTCGAGGCGATCATCATGTTCGCTTACGACTTTGTAGGAGACTTGCAGACAGATCAGTTGAGGTAACAATCGATCCCCAGCCCGCATTCCCAAACATGGGGATTCCTCAGTTCTACGATTAAAGCCACAGCCGTTTATTAGGGGAGGCTTGTATCCAACAGTGGAGGCTGTAAATAAGCTTTGAATCTTACACTTCGACTCATATTATTTAAATATTATTATATTGGCTTGTCGTCTATTAGTAGAGTTAAAGTCTACGAATAGGGAGCTCAGTTGCTTCAGATGGAAGCTTATTATAGAAGCTCACACAATTGCCCATGACTGATTCTCCCACCTTTCGTAATCTAAAGTAAATGGCAGGTGTAACTTGTTCTTGTTTCTTATTATGTATTGCAACATTACCTAATGTAATATTACAGTCTGAATTGTGTACATAATTCTCACATGGCATTCATTCAAAAAATGCGCTCACCGCTAATATTTTTGCATGTACTTCTTCAATTTCCAAGGTCCAAATCCACCTCTCCTCTTTGACATAATTTGCGAGGTTCAAAAGGTTGTGATAATTTCAGACGTTACCAGGAGATCAAACAGTCAGATCTCCCCAGTGCTGTGGCAGCGAAGAAAACGAGAGAGTTCCGTTGTCCCCCGAGGGAACAGATGAACGCTATCTTGGGTAAGATTTAAAATAATTAATGTTTATTTATTTTTCTTCACATAAGGTAAATTCTTATTTTGTAACAAAACAAGTTAGGTATCTAAGTTTTAAATGTATTGTGGAGACTTGGTCCTGATGTAGGTTCAGAGATCCTGTGTTACATGGTCACCAGGGCCTGTGAAACTTTTCAATGAATAGTATGTTTTTATTGTAAATTCGTAAGAATACCATAAATGCGAAATAAAAGTACCTATACGTATGTACTTCAGGATTTTTCGAAAATACCCTTAAAAATGGGTAAGAACTTTAACTCACCAAGTTAAAGTTTGTAAGAGATTTGGATCTGTTTTCTTTGTGTTTATTGTATGGTGTGTTTATGTATAACACATTTCAAATATTAGGTCCTTACATATGAAACTGGCGTTTTGTATGGGAGGAACAAAAAGTCGAATATTTTTTAATATAATATATTTAATTAATCAAAGTATGAACCATTATTTTCTATGCACTTTTGCCATCTTATAGGTAGTTCATTGATCCCTTTACTAAAAAAAACAGTCGGACGGGAATCAATAAAATCTTTGAAGGCGATTTGGACTGCCCCATCGGAGTTGAATTTTTTCCCTTGCAAGAAGTTATCCAAATTTCGAAAAAAATGGTTATCTGTTGGAGCAAGGTCCGGGGAGTACGGAGGATGTCTTAGACTTTCCAATTGAAGCTCTTCTAATTTAGTAGTCGACGCGCGTTTGCCGGTTTGCTTCAGTCAATTCGTGAGGTACCCACCTTTCAAGCTTTTTAATCTTCCCAATTTGCTTCAAGTGAATTAAAACAGTTTTATCACTAACACCGCAGCCTGCAGCTAACTCGGACGTGGTTTGCGATGGATCCGCTTCCACAATAGCCTTCAACTCTTCATTATCAACTTGAGTCTCAGGCCGTCCACGGGGCTTGTTCTGCAAGTCGAAATTTCCAGAACGAAAACGTTGGAACCAAAAACGAACTGTGTTTTCTTTTGCAACACGACCGCCATACACATCATTCACCCTTCGAGTTGTTTCCGCAGCACTAGTGCCACGGCGGAACTCGTACTCGTAAATAATGCGATATTTTAAGTTTTCCATTTTGTAAAATGAGTGACGCAAACAGAAAAAAACAGAAGAAAAAAAACAAATGAATGACGATCATCGAAGCACAAATACCTACATGAGTTTATAGCTGTACAAATTTGAATTTGGAATTCCTTACCAAAGAGGAGAAATTTGTGATTAAAGTGGCCAGTACGAAAAACGCCAATTTCATATGTAAGGACCTATAATATAATTATTTGAATCACACCATAACAGGTTCCTAATAAATTGAAATTAATTATTTCTTCTTCTTACTCCATTTTCCTTACTCTCTTTCGAGGATTAAAAGTAGCCTAAACGAAGACTATATCGAGAGTACCAAATTTATCTTAAGCCCGATACAAACATCCCACTTAATGAACAGCATCCGTTTGATTGTTTACTCCTCACCCAGGATTCAAGCACATGGACCAGGAGGAGGAGTCCTGGAAGGAGAACTGTCCGTGCGGAGAGGAGCTGATCGCGCGCATGCTGCAGTTCCACGACGGACTCATGGTGCACGTGTCTCTGAACGCGCTCACAGAGCCACTCGCTGAGGTAACTAACTACCTACCACTTAAACACATGGACCAGGAGGAGGAGTCCTGGAAGGAGAACTGTCCGTGCGGAGAGGACCTGATGGTAACTAACTAACAAATGAAACATGCTCAGGTAATTCCGATCACTGAAAATGTTAGAAATATTATCAGTGATCGGAATTACCTGAGCATATTTACCTAAAGTTCGAGCGGTTAAGTAACACAGAAGAGATAATACCTCCAAATTACTTTATGTTATGTTTAACAAATAGTAAATGATATTGCCATTTTAGAATAAATAAAACTTTACTCATATGTAATTATCTCTACCTACATGAATCAAATATACCTATATAGGTATTAAATTAATAGCTAGTAAGTCATACGAACATTCTATTTAAAATTCCCTATTCGACTTGCTCACTGAGTTTTATTATAAGTACTTGTATAAACAGAGCCTAGTAGAGCTTGAAAATTCTTTATTTTATATTTTTCATCGCCATTTTAAATTATATATATACCTACTCATAATTATATATACGTACAGGAATCAACGGAACCCGAAACGAAACCCGGAGCCTTCGGGAAGCTTTACAGTCTAATCAACACTGTGAAAGAGTTGGAGGAAGAAAATAAGGTAAGAACAAGAGAATTGCGAGAGTTGAAACTTAAAAACAACAAACATTTTAATTAATAAAGTTCAAAACTATATAAATAAGTGCATCTTCATAGGAGGACTCTTGGATACGTCAGAAAATTAAACTACATTAATAAAACAAGGAAATAATTGTTTTTTTTTTTTTCTTCAATGTTTGAATGATGTGGCCCATATTATATCTGAAATAGGCTAGTTGTCTAAGAAATAGAATGAGTCCGTCAGTTAGATTTACCAAAAATATTGGACACACATTTTTTCTTTTGCAAATGTAGCAGAAAATGACCATGATAAAGGGCATTAAAGAAACAAATTTTGTATAAAAAGTCACAGGCCCAGGGCGTGACGTCACAAGCCCCTACATCTCAACTTTAAGGTGATACGATTTCCATACGTTTGTATTTTCCCAAATATGAGCGATGTGGACATAATTTAACAAATAAATAACTGTTTTTGGCTTTGTTATTCGTCATTATTTGCGGCAAATTGTGTTTGATTCATGAAAACACTCGGAATAATTAGAAATAACGTGAAAATTTTAGGCCATTTCTATCAATGCGTGAGTGAACACGGATAGTGTCGTACGCCCGCTTACTTGAACATGTGAGTGTGATGGCGGCGACGGAATCGCCATCTGTGTGCTATCTAAAGAATCATCTAATAATACCATAGTCTACCGTTCTCAAAGGGTTTTTCCATCGTCCAAGTATTTATTCCTATCTATTTTTGCTGCATGTCAAATAAGATCTAGGAAGCCTACGTTCCGTTTCCATGACAACAATAAATGACATTATGTAAACAGATAAAATGTTTGCTTATAGATACCAGTTTAGAGAGTTTTACGCTGGGGCCACACTACCTTACCGTCTACCGGGCTGTTACCGCAATAATTATGACATTAAATTACCGTTTAAATTACTGCATGACCTGGTGTGGTTACACTAGAGTTTACCTAGATATGTCAATAAATAAGGCGGTAAAAATATCACGTGCGTCGCCGGTGAGCTCATATTGCACACTGGACAAACGGTAGTGGCCACAAACGCATTAATTACTGCGGTAATCTTCTTTGATGTGCGAAAAAAGACCGCCGCCGGAGCTATTGTCTACCGCCATTTGCCATATTGATTGGCATTGTAAAATTATGGCCATAAATCGTGGTTACACCTAGGTGTTGTATAAGTTATAATTAAAATAATTATCGGCATATCACGGTAGTGTGGCCCCAGCATCAGACGTGTCAGATTGTATGCAAAGCATTTCGATCATTCATCAGCGACGACCGATGTGGCGCAGTGGGCGAAGGTCCGCCTGCGACCGGTTGTGGGTTCGATTCCCGTGTCGGAAAAAATTGTGTACGATCTACAGAAATTGAACATGAAATTGTTCCGTTGGTCTGGGTGTTTTCTATGTATTTATAAAAAAATATCTATCTATGTAATGTATTGTATTAAGTTTATCAGTTATGTTATATAAGTTTATCCCATAATACGAGCTTTGCTCACCTTGGGGCTAGATGATGCTGTGTGGACTGTCCGGAATTATATATATATTTTTTTTATTGGACTAATCGTAACTTTTTACAGAGAGCCAAAACAAAATTTTGAACATGATTTTTTTTAAAAGTTAAAGTTTTTCTTTTTTAATATTAAAACATCATTGTTTTCGTAATTTTTTGCTCTATTTTTTAAAATAATGGTCGCTGTTATAGCTATCACCCAACTTGATAAAAACTACAAAAGCCCATTTTGCATTAAAATTTTGAAGCAAAGTTAAGATAATTATCCCAATAAAAAGAAATAAATATTTAAATTAAACTAGCTTTATGAAATGTTCTCAAAAGAAAATATACTTTATCAGAACTAAAACCATTTTCTAAATTTTTGAAATGTGGCCGTTTTGCATTCAATGAGCGATTTGTAAAAATACCTGAACTTAGCTGGCGTAAGAGCTAAAATAAAATAAAAATCAGTTGGTGTTGATAGTACATAATTGTTTCTTTTTATTTTTGTCATACCGTTAGAAACGAGGTCAGGACCCTTTGTGGGATGTACCTACGCAGAACAGTCTACCAAAGTTTTATATAACAATCAAATAGACTTAGGAAGGCTTACAATAAGTAATTTATGACAAATATGAATTTGTTTGTACTAGGTCTATGACATTGTTCAAAATATAAAGAATAAAAATGATAAAAATCAAAAATTTTGGTAGTGTTGAAGGGATTCGAGCCCGTACTAACGGGATGTATCAAAATTTTGTGGATATTTCATTTTCAAAAAGCAAAAAGTAAATTAAATTTTCGGTGGTTTCGAACCCAGGTACGACTATACATCGTCGCACCCACCCGACTGTTCAAACCGCTAGTCCAAAGTGAGTTATTGAAATGCTGTGAAAATTTGTATTACTTTTAATCTTTTATAAGTGGTCGTAAAATCGGAGCTAAAATACCTAAGTACACAAAGAACAGAGTCAAAAAAAGTGGAGACTACCTTACGCTAATAATTTTAATGTAATTTTATTATAAAATTGGAACAACTTTCACAGTGAGTACATTTAAAATTAATGATTGTTATTGTGAACTTATTCAATTTATTTGTCAATTCCAATGATTTAACGAAATTAATAAATAGCATGAAAAGTATTTTTTTTACCTATGATTTGTAAGATATTCTTTAGCTAATAAGCTAGTTTGTAAATAACATTACCCTCTGCGCCTTTTTACATAAATTGTTCAAAACGATAAAAGAAAATTACCTCCAATTTTTTTTTTAAATGTAAATAGAGCCTGTTTTTATTCTTAAAAAAAAACAAGAGTCGAAAATTAGTTCGTTAACTAGTGGTTTTATTGAATTAATTTTAGATGTAATTTAGTAATGTCCCGAAAACGGAAATATTGGTCCGAAAAATATTTAGTCCTAAGGCGTCTCCAATTATCTCTGTTATTTTTCGAACAGTAGTTATTTTAGTTCCACTGAATTTATAGGGTTTGCCTGTGTGAGTGACTCGTAGCGGCCGATCACTCACACAGGCAAGATCTTTTTTGCTCTTCCCAAATACAAGCTCCCTAAATGCTTTCAACACTTGATAAATTGCTTGGTACATAAAAAACAACATACCATTTGCGGCAAATACATTACCATTAAACAATTATGAACAATTTAATTAGAAAATAGTGAAAAACATCAAAATTGAAAATCATCGCCATCTAGTAGCGGAGCTATGCTTAGTCCTGGACGCGAAATCACCTTAATGCCCTTTATCTTGGTCATTTTCTGTTTGATTGACAAAAGAAAAAATACGTGTCCAATATTTTTCGAAAATTTAACTCACGGACTAAATAGAATAATATTTCTCTTACCCAGGCAACTACCCTATTGTTTGTTAAAATCTTGCAGGCCTTAGAAGAACCAGCAAAGAAGACGCCAGAAGAGAAATTCCGCAAAGTACTGATCGGAACTATTGTCAAATGGGCTGAGGAGTCACAGATCGAAACACCGAAACTAGTCAGAGAAATGTTTAGGTAAGTGCCATTAACCTAAACCTTAAGGCGCAAACTGGAGGTAAACTAGCGCCACCACTTATTTTATTATATAACTACGTTAAGCAAAGGAATCACTACATAGTATAAATCAAAGTCGCTTCTTCTGTTCATATATCCCTATTTTCCTTTGAATGCTTAAATCTTTAAAACTAGGCAACGGATGTTGATGCGGTTTTTTTTATTAGATAGAGTGGATTCAAGAGGAAGGTTTATTCGTATAATAAAACCGTGCGAAGCCGGGGCGGGTCGCTAGTTTTCAATAATCCAACGTTCAGTTTGTTAACCTATCACAAGCCTTTTTTAATGCATCTAGTAGTTTTATTTTGTCTACTACTTATTTTGTATCGTATTTTATTTTGTCGACCCGCCTCGGCTTCGCACGGTTTTATTATACGTATAAACCTTCCTCTTGAATCACTTTACGTTTTAAAAAAAACCGCATCAAAATCCGTTGCGTAGTTTTAAAGATTTAAGCAGTCAAAGGGACATAGGGAAATAGGGACAGAAAAAGCGACTTTGTTTTATACTATGTAGTGATGATTATAGGAAGAGATATGAAAACAGACTTTGGTGGCCACCAAAAGCAACTTCGTATCTCTTCCATAAATAGACAAATATGCTTAGGGGTGAATCTAAAATGACGACCTCAAATAAACTAACGTACCCTTATTTTCCAGTCTTCTCGTCCGTCAATACGACGCGGTGGGTGAACTCATCCGCGCGCTAGAGAAGACGTACGTAATCAACGCCAAGACGAAGTTAGACGTCGCTGAGATGTGGGTCGGGCTGAGTCAGATCAGAGCTTTACTGCCGGTGCAGATGAGTCAGGAAGAGGAAGAATTAATGCGGAAGAGGTTATGGTAAGAGATCATTATCATCAGCCCATATTAAACCACTGCTGGACATAGGTCTGTCGGATGTATTCATTACGAATTCTATCCTTCAGAGAAACTCCTCACATAGCTCTTTCCATAGCTCGCTGAGCGACTTTGAACTGGTGGTCCAGCCCTACCGTGAGTGTCCACGTCTCAGCTCCGTAGGTCATACGGGTAGGACGCACTGATTGAAAACTTTCGTTTTCAAACATTGCGGTATGGTAAGAGATTTAAGATAAAGATCATTAATTTGCAGGAACATGTGTATATATGAGATTTTTCAGGTATGTTGGTATCAACATGTTTTACCATGTTGATACCAACTACCGCTTCTATTATAAGCTTTCATCTGAAGCAACCGAGCTCTCTATTCGTAGAATTAAACAGTACATAAAACAAAATCTTATCAAGAAAACATTACTCCATAAATAATTACATCAATGACGTTAATGCTTGGCCAGATGTCGCTCAGCTCCACACCGACAGTATTTTTAATTAATTATAAAACAAATATTGTATTAGACACATAAGTTATACACGTGCTACGTGGTTTCTGTTTCTGTATTCAATATACAGTAACCGTTTTCCATCAGGCGGGCCGCATGCTTGCATGCCACATTGGTGGTATAAAAAAAAAACTTACAAAAAACGCCAGAAAAGAGAATCGCCGAAAGTATTGTTCATTCGACATACTGCCCTTCAAATCTTGAGATTTAACGTTTATTCATCTTTCCAGGAAACTTGTCAACAACCACACATTCTTCCAGCATCCCGATCTGATTAGGTAAGTAATAAACATTATCAGCTAATTTATTCGCCAAAAGGTCTATGCACTTAGAAATAAGTAATTCACCACTACTTTGCGTGGCTTTCTCCAAGTTATTTAAATTTCCTAACCTTTGAACATTTCAAAAAAGTGTGACTTTTGAATTATGCCGTCCTTATTCATCGTAACATATTTCATCGTATACGTTTTCTGTGTTTTTTTTTGTCAATATTATATACCAACTTAGGTAGTACATATACGTTTTCTGAATTTTATATACCTACTTAGGTAATACATATCACCATAGAAAATAAAATTATAGAGACCTAATGATTAGAAAACTTGCACTGGGCTTCACTCAACGAAAACTCGTTCCTAAAATTCGCCTCCACTATGTAAGCGCGGTGATCGGCAGACCACTGCTGCATAGTGACTATAAAATCCGCACTAATCACCTAACGAACGTTACTACTCCCTTCCCGCTAGCTCCGCTGGTTGCAAAGGTATTCGTGTTTAAAGTTGTAAATCAGCGCTGACAACACCTTAACCATCACTCAACTGACTCGGATAATTTATATTCTACGGAATTCCCTTACCATTAACCCCAGCATAGCTTATTTATGATAGCCTCATCAAGTATCTTGATCATGTTTTTAGGGTTATCCGTGTCCACAGCGTTTACCCTCAGTATAATTATTTGATTGGTACCCTCATCATGTATCATCACTTTACCTCGACAGATACATGATGAGGGTACCAATCAATAAGTAAGTGATGGTAAATGGGGTATGATTATAAACTATGGAGTTTCTTGCCACGCCCTTAGCTACCTAGCATCCCTTAGCGTTTACCCCAGCTTAGCTTATTGATCGATACCCTCATCAAGTATCTTGATCATGTTTTTAGGGATATCCACGCCCACAGCGTTAACCCTCAGCATAACTTATTGATTGGTACCCTCATCATGTATCATCAGTGATGATTCATTACTTTACCTCAACAGGCTCGGTTATTTTATTATCTACGGAGTTTCTTACCACTCCCTTAGCTACCTAGCATCACTTACCATTTACCCTAGCTTAGGTTATTGATTATACCTACCAGCTTAGCTTATTTATGGTACCCTCATGATGTATCTTGATCATGTTTTTAGGATTCTCCGCGTCCACAGCGTTAAACCTCAGTATAACTTATTGATTGATACCCTCATCATGTTTCTTGATCATGTTTGTAGAGTTCTCCGCGTCCACGAGAACGTGATGGCAGTCATGATGAATACCCTCGGCAGACGAGCTCAGGCGCAGTCGGATGCACAGCCCGCGTCGCCTCAGCCTACAGAGGATAATGCCAAAGAAAAGGTATAATATAGATATCCCTATAGTTTACATTTACTAAATTACATTACTACATTTACTATAATATTGTATTTAGTTTTATAAGTACTTATTAGTTCTGTCTGTTTGTCCGTGATAACACGCGCCAAAGGTCCTGTTAGAAAACCAGCGTTACTCAATTGCTTTATTTATATATATATATATATATATATACTAGCACGATTATATCAACCAATTACACTAGATATCAACAAAAATAATTTATCATTAAGATTATACAGGTACACATAGATAAAATTTATAAATACAAAAATTCAAACTACATTAACACACTTATAACAAAGAAAAATTAAATCGTTAATTATTATAACATAATTAATAATAAGAAAATCAAATAAAAACCATTAATCATTTCAATCAAATCCCTCGCAAAACCTCAGGCACGCCAACATAATACTCTTCCATTCATCCGCAAATATATCGCAATCCGGGTTCTGGTCTAGAAGTTTGTTTAGGGCTGTGAGAGTGCGAGGTAGTGGAGATTTGGCGCGGGCTACGGTTCTGCAGAAAGGCTCTGAAAAAAGCCTATGGCTTCTGTGGCGAAGGTAGTTATCAGGAAGGTAGAGACGAAAGAGGAGATTGTGCAGGTCTGGGGCGTCAATCATTCCGCGGAGCACCTTGCACATAGTTGCTGTCTGTTCATACGCTCTTCTGGTTTGTAGAGAGTTATACCCGAGACATCCTTGAAGAAACCTGGTTGGGTACATGAATGGGTAATACCCATAAAGTCGTTTGTACATAAACCTGAGAAACGCCTTCTGAACCTTCTCCAGTAATAGAGCGTACGTGCTTTCATGGGGGTTCCATACGGAACAGCTTGACTCCAGCTTGCTCCGCACTAGAGCCCCGAACAACAACCGCAGCACTCTATCACTGCGAAAGTCCCGGGCATTTCTCAGGACAAAACCAAGTCTCTGGAAAGACTGCTTGGCGACTGTGGTGATGTGGTCGTGAAAAGTGAGCTTTCGGTCAAAAGTTACTCCCAAATCCTTGATTACCGTAGCTCTGGGAACCAAGCTTCCGTGAATCGTATAATCAAAGATTACCGGATTTTTCTTTCGACCGAAAGTCATAACGGAGCATTTGGAGGGATTGAAGTCCATCTTGTTTTCCAGGCTCCATCGACAGACCGCGTTAACACTACCTTGAAGCACCTCACAATCTGCCACAGAGTGTATAACATTGTAGAGCTTCAAGTCGTCCGCATATAGTAGACACTCTGCGTGCTCTACAGTAGCCGGTAGATCATTAACCATCAGAATAAAAAGCAAGGGGCCTAAGATAGAGCCCTGGCTCACGCCAGACCTGGTGTGATATGGTGCAGACTCATAGATGCCATGTCTGACATACTGCTGGCGATCACGCAGATAGTCGGCAAGTAATCCAAGGAGATTAGGCGAAAACCCAATGACGCTCAGTTTGGCCAGAAGTATGTCATTATTGACTCTATCGAACGCTTTTTGAAAGTCAAAATAGAGTACGTCTACTTGATAGCCGAGGTCTAAGTTGGTAGAGATGTACTCTACAAGTGTCAAAAGGTTAGAGTTAACTGACCGTTTATCTCTGAAACCGTGCTGAGCATTACTTAAGAAGGTTTTGACTTGCGAGTAGATGATTTTGTGCAAGACGTTTTCAAACACCTTAGCAGGAGAGGATAGTATGGCGATAGGCCGATATTCCTCGACAACCAGCTTATTTGATGTCTTTGGAATCGGTGTTACCCTTGACACCTTCCATTGTGTTGGATAGGTACCTGTCTGCAGAGCCAAATTAAAAATGTGATATAGAGGAGGAATAAAACTTTTATAGACTGACTTAAGTAGAGCTGGTGGTATGCCATCTGGACCGATAGAGCTTTTAGGTTTTAATTTTTTAATTCCATGGATAACATCCTTAGGTGTAATTTCACGAACACTGACATAGTTGCTGTTGCAGCTCTTATCACCGCGATTTATACTATCAGCGTCAAGTGTTGGGATATCAGGCAGAAACACACTTCCGAAAAAATTGGCAAAGGCCTCGGCCGCTGCGGCACCCGAACACGACTCTCCTTTAAAAGTAACATTTGCCTCAAACCCACCCTTAGCTCTTAGACTAGAGACGTGGCTCCAAAACGCACGGGGGTTCAATGCTAAGTTGTTTTCAATATGCCTTAAATGCAGATTATAGGCAATCGATACCCGTGATTTCAGAGAAGCCCTCATGTCTGAAAATAACCTGTAGGTTTCGTCAGATTTGTTGTTTTTCCATTTGGCATGCAGTTTTACCTTTCGCTTTGTATCGTTGATAATTTCGGGAGTGAACCAAACGGGATAGCGCCTAGTATTAGTTTTATTGCGGCGCTTTTTAGGTAAATAATTATCAAAAATATCATAAATAGTGGCATAGAAAGCGTCACTTGCGAAATTCACATTATCAGAGAGTAACACACGATCCCAGGAGGCGTTCGAAAGAGATATGTGCAAAAGCTCAGCATCGCAACGGTTGAAATTCCAGTCTCTCGTTGAGTTTATGTTGCTCGGTTCTATGCGATCCGAACTACGTGCCATCTCTACCAATACCTCGACATCTAGGGCAGGATGGTATGCGTCCATAGGGACTATACCCTCCGTGCGTGAGACTAGTACCTCTCTCAACCCTTCGCTCTCTTTAGCCAGAATAATATCCAGAACACTGCCATGTAAGTTCATTACGACGTTATGCTCGATAATGTTTGAGAATGATAAGAAATAACAATAATAATTCTTAATATTTAAAGAGGCACTATTTAAGTTAATATCACCAAAGATTATCACATATCCCTTCAAATTATTAATGAAGCTTTCAGTTTTACAGAACCACCGCATAAAGTCATGATCGGTAGAGCTAGGTTTTAAATAGACGACACATACGTGAAACGGTCGACCGCACCAAGTGAAGCTCGCCCACAGGTCCTCCCCGCCATCCGTCTCGAGGTCCTCTCGCCGGCGCAGCGCGATGGGCGCACGCGCGGCCAGCAGGACTCCCCCGCACGGTGTTCCCCTGTCACGGCGTAGTATGCACCAGTCACCGCATACCAACTCAGAGTCTTCTACAGAGTTGTCTAAGAATGACTCCGTCACGGCAACTAGGTTATGCTCCAGCAAGGCAAGATTATTACGCCACATGGAAAGTTTAGTTTTAAGACCCCGTACATTCTGGTAAAATGCTTGAAAAGACATTTTATTGCTATCGGTTCTGGTCACGAAAGGACTGCCGCCTTATGCCTGAAGTAGCATTTGGATCGATGTTACTATCGGCTCTTTTCGGACTGGCAGGTCTTCTATAGTTGATCCACGGTTTTATCCTCGCGTTAGTCGGCCATACATCGATAGAGTAACACTTGTCATAGTAAACTTCCGGCACGCCTATTTTATACGATTTGTAGCTTCCTTTGGGCGTTAACTCATCCACGGAGCAGGATCCTATAGGGCACAGTTTTTTTAAGTATTCGTGGACCTCACTGGCGCTCGATGCCATGTTCCATAGATGAAGATATTTTATAGGTTCAATCGCTTTCAAAGTTGTTGTCTCTGGTCCAGCGGTTCCGCAGAGAGAAGTTGGTGCTCTACTTTTGCGCTTTTTGACCTCTGTCCATTGTTGGCTAGCTTCAAGATTGTGATAAACTTGTTCCGTATCAACTGTAGTGCGGCCGACGCGAGTATTCTCAGGCACTTTCTCTACCATGATAGATGATTTCGGCGGCTCAGATTGAGTACTCAGAGGCACAGCGCAACTCAGTTTAGTAATCTTATTGCTTTCTGGCTCGTGCAATCTTCGTCCCGACAGCGTAGCCTGCGCAGATCCCGAGGGAGCGGCGCATGTTGGCTCCTGACGCTCCCGAGAGATTTTATTTTCATACTCCTCCAATTTTGCGTTGAGAATGACGACCTGATGAGCGTAGTTGTCTAGTTTCACCTCATAGGTTGAGATAAGTGAAATAGCTTTTGTCAGCTGCTCCTTGATGAAAGTCATCTCACACCTAAGGCCTTTAATTTCCGTAGAAAGGTCGTTTGGTTTATCGTATCCACTAGGGGAGTCCATGTTGGTTGGGACAGGTCTCTTCCGAAAAGTCACGTTTGGGTCGCGAGCTTTCTTCGAACCAACGGGAGTAGAACTGTTGTCTCCCCCTTTTTTAGCGGCGCAGGAGCATTCCGGACAAACCCAAGTATCCTCGGCATCGGTTGAGTTCCTCCCACCCGTGCATAGAAGGTGATAACGCTTGCTGCAGTCAGCGATCACACATCGGCGATAGTGTTCTTGTGGCAGGATACTATTATTACAGGCGGAGCAACTCATTGTGGATGGCTATTTAAATTGTTGCAGGCGCGCGCTAACTCTCGCGTAGGTATGATGGTAAGTGGTCAGTGCAGCGGGGTGAGTGACCGCACGGGCCGGCGATCGACGCCGGCGATTCGACGCGCGCGAGCCGCGAGTTGTCGTAGGTCAGTTACCGACGACGGTTGGCCGAATATTTTAAAACGTTTCTGCTTGTAACATTGGATTCCGTGGGTCAAATTGAATAAAGTAATCGTTACCAGAAAGAAATTTTCACTGGCCAGAAGTTGGTTATACTGTCTAGAGTTAGCTGAACCAATCCATATCACTACCAGTCGTCGCGTCCTCAAGACAATGGCTGCATGCTACCAATGCTGATGCTCTGCGCCAGATACTCACCAGCTCTCTCTTTCGAGTCATGCGTGAAATCGACCAGACGCTCTGATCATTTTTTTAAAAACCCGGAGAGCCTCGGTACCCCACGGACCTAGGGTCTCGAATCCAAGGGGAGCAAATGCGTAGGCTCTATCGAGACCATATGCATATTTGCGTCTCTTGAGATCCTCAGCCAAATCACGAAAACTTACCTGATATCTTTTTGAATATCTCTGATTGTATTTTATGTGTTACTTTCCAGGATACATCCCACGAAATGGTGGTAGCTTGCTGCCGTTTCCTCTGCTACTTCTGTCGAACAGGGCGACAGAACCAGAAGGCTATGTTCGATCACTTCGACTTTCTACTGGAGAACTCCAACATCCTGCTCTCGAGACCTTCTTTGAGAGGATCTACACCTCTCGATGTAGCCTATTCTAGTCTGATGGAGAATACTGAACTGGCTCTGGCTCTAAGGTATGTTGGCTTTTAGGCAAATTTTACTATATCCAATTGGCTTCAAAGCTAAATTGGCTTAACACCTCCAGGTATAGACATAATTACACTAACATGGAGCTCGATGTCTTCTTTATAGTCAGTCGTTATCCTTATTTGATAGGCAAAATACTGAATTGGCTTTGGCTAGACTAGAGCCAATTCAGTATTCTTTAGAAGGTATGTTGGCTATTGGACTGATATTTTTGTTGATCTGATTTATTTTCACTTTTATTTTATATATTATCACATTTATTTTAACTAAGGTCTAACTGGGAATGCCTTAACCATATTGTAAATAACGTCTTAACTGTTCTGGTTTCTTTTTACTTTAGAATTAGGTAAATGATATCTTTTCTTTTTTTATGTAACTACTTTTAGTATAGACTTAATTTTTTATATAATATAGTACCTAGATTATGTTGGAAATAACCTAAATCCCCGAGGCCGTTGCGATCTGCGACACAGTATTTTTTACTTCTGCAAATCACATCGCTTCCTATTTTTATTTTATGCCCTTTGTTTATGTTCCAAAATAAAGGCTTTTTACTTTACTATCTTGCTTCCCTTTGATCTAAAAGGGGTATTACACTACACGTTATTCAGAGCCCGGTAGTTAGGGCGATTAGGGAGCAAGGCTTGCCGTCCCTCAGGGACCCTAAATCTTATTACACCACTCTTAGTTTAGGGTTAGGGTCCCTGAATAACATGTAGTGTAATACCCCTTTTACTTATCTTTCTTTCAGAGAGCACTACCTAGAGAAGATAGCAGTGTATCTGTCGCGCTGTGGGTTGCAAAGTAACTCTGAGCTCGTGGAGAAAGGATACCCCGACTTGGGCTGGGACCCCGTGGAAGGCGAGCGCTATCTGGACTTCCTGCGCTTCTGTGTCTGGGTTTGTACACTTTAAGATGACTGCAATAAGGTTGAATATAATTTAAAAATAATGGATTACTTCCTGCGGTTCTGTGTCTGGGTTCGTACACTTTAAGATGCCTGCAATAAGGTTGATTATTATTTAAAAAATAAGGGCTTTGTTTATTTTTTAGTGTTACCCGTAAGAAGTATGTACATATATTTTAGATGGTAGAAAGGTGTGATAAACACAAGCCGTTAACCCATTTACAGGAGTATTTTTGAAAAATCCTGAAACCGTTTTAAAAAACTTTATATTTGTAGTAAGTATTCAATTTAAGTTTCAAGCAAATCTAGCCGCGGGTTAAGGAGTTACAAAAAACACTTTTCTTCACAATTTCCCTTCTTATCGTGTGTCTGTGTAGTAAAAGGTAACTTACCTCCAAATTTTAGCTTTCTAGCTTCAGCGGTTTTGGCTGGGCGTTGTCTCCAAAAAATCGCTTGTTCTTTTATACAGGGTTATAGGTACCTAATGATTAATCTCGTTAGAGGCGATATATACACCACCATAATATTTTATTTTTTTATGCGGATTTTTAACTTCCGGTCTTTTTCCGGTCTTTTATCCTGGCAACTTTTATGATTGTCTATCGATTTCTATCAACTCCCGCTCGCCTCACCGCAACCCCTTTCTTTCTTTTATATATGTATAAGATATATAGGTCATGTACCAAACTCACATGTCTCAATCTGTGACGTCTAAGGTAGGATTTCACCGAAAGTATCATAAAACGCGTTCAACTGAACGCGTTTCCGGGTAAACGAGTTCAAATATCGAGCTAAATCTCGATTAAAGTCCAACCGTTTTCATCGGCTTTATGGAGATAATTTTTGATCGCGTTCACGTAAACGAAGATTTATCACAGATACACATAAAATCATAGACAAAAACCACAGATTGCATTTTGATTTCTCAGTTTCTATGTCATTCCTCTTCTATTGGTCATTCCGTTACTTTTAGAGTTTCGTGAATGTGCTTTGGTGTTTTCGGTTGATAAATTGAGATTTTTCGACTTATGCGTGTTTCCTGGACTTCGAATCCTCTTCACTATTTCACTTGGCTTTGCTTGTTTACTGGACTTCGATTTTGTGCTTGTTTATTGACTTTGATCAGATTAAGAACTCATTGTTACTTGTTAACTCATTACGTGTTGATGCTTACATGTCTGAATGAAACTCGAATTTATCTTCAATAGCTGCTAATACCGATATAACAGTTAGTTTTGTGAGGCGAAATCAACCGATCCGGTGTCAGGTTTGGGGGCTAAATGGAGTTCTAAAAAGGGCTAGATGGGGGCTAGATTTGGCCAAATAAATTACAATAGGAAAAATTTGCTTTTTTTTATTAGAATCCAATAAAATGAGTAATTTTATAACAATCGTTTACTTAATATTAACTAAAAAACTTAAAAAAAAAACTACTTTTTTAATTAAAAATACACCTTAAAACTCAATCTCCCCATCGTAGGAGGATTCTTCGCCGTACAAATCACTTGTACTTTGCGAAGTTGATGGTTGAAGAGATTGATTATCAGTTCCAGCAGGGGCCTTGTTCAGAATAAACTTAAATTTTTCTTTAGATCCAATCTTTTTTATGACATCTATTGGGATATCATATGTGTAGCAAGTTTGACCAAATTTTATAAGACCAAATCATATTTGTAATAAACAATGTGATTTGTCGAACCTTGATCAAACGAAATGTGCAAAGTAGTCTCATTTGAAAGCTAAATATTTTACCTAGCTTATAAAATAAATAAATAATACAAATTCGGTACATAAGCGTAGAAAAATAATATTTATTTAGAAAAACAAACTATTTTAATTTGATTTTTTCTCTGTAACTTTAAAACTGGATTATTGAGTTGTACTTTTTTGCATGTTGTATTAAATTTCATAATTTATTCTACAAATGCTCAAAAAACTGGGGGTCTATCTCCTTCCGTTGTTATGTTATTCACCATTTAAATTAGGTACTTTCTGCCATGTAGATGTAGGTGAATAACATGACAACGGAAAGAGTTAGACTCCCAGTTTTTGGAGGATTTGTAGAATAAATTATGAAGTTTAATACAACATGCAAAAAAGTACACTTCAAAAACCCAGTTTTAAAGTTACAGAGAAAAGATAAAATAAAAATAGTTTTTTTTTGTCTTATTTCTAAAAAAAATATTGTTTTTACAACGCTTATGTATCTTATTTGTATTTTTTATTTATTTTAGTAGCTAGGTAAACTATCTAGCTTTCAAATGAAACTACTTTGATTGAAATACACCATTTCCTCAAAAAGAAACGAAGAAAAAATCAGATGAAGTAGTCTTCATTTAAAAAAATATTAAAACTGCTTTGTTTTTGAGATAAATAACATATAATTTTTTTTATCCCGATTTTTATCGATAAATATGTGTCGTGTATCCGCACATTTCGTTTGATCAAGGTTCGACAAATCACATTGTAGAATTTTTAAAAATTTGTACTGTGTGCCAGATAGTTTTCTTACACTGTTTCGGGGCTAGATATAGGGCTAGGGGCCAAATCATCATTTTAAGGCTGAATAAGCCAAAAAAGGGCTAGATCTAGCCCCGAAAGGGCTAAGTTGGCATCACTGTCTTTGTCATCAAGGGCTTAGAGTAACTAGACATAGAGTGAAATTTTACACAAAATTCCGGTTTAACTTGAAGCCATAAAATATTTTTACAACATTTTTTTTAATGGCGTCTGTTTAGTTTACGATTTATTTTTGTACCTAAACTAATGTTTTACTCAAGAATAAAAGATTCCAGGTTGTTATAACCCGTGAAATGGAATCTTGGACTGTTTATAATGATTATGTGAAGAGTTGTGACACCCTTTCACCGCACAATAAGTAATTTTTATTAGAAATTCAGCGAGCTCTTCCCCGTAGGACTTGATATAATGCACTGACGAGTCGAGCAATGTACTTACGTAGCCTTTAAAGGCTAACTTGAAATGGCTTCACTTCGCGTGAGCCTACTGCGGTTCTAAGCCAAATTATTCTAAGATCAAGGGTATCAAAAAATTCGTCTCCGACACGAATCCACCTTGGACGATGAACAAATACTTCCTCATCATCACTATTATCTTAAAAGCTAGTGCTAATGCTCTTTCCATTGTTTGGAATTGTAGAATCCTCATAATTTACCTAATATACGATGCAATAAGCGATGACATTGATTGATTGACAGTTCCCTGAACGCGTTTACAGACGTTAAACCGCCAATATCGGACGTTCAGAATGTTTAAACGCGTTCATCGTTGAACGCGTTTAGTTCATGCTGGTGAAATGCAAAATGTGACAACTGAACTCCGTTAGATGCGGAAACGAGTTTAACGTCACTTGATCGCGTTCAATTTACAACGGTGAAATCCAACCTAAGAAGATTAGAGTGGAAATTTTCTTATATTTTTTTTGTACGGAAAAATAAAAATCATTGAATTAGAAAGAAATCGTAGAACAAAAGTTGCTAGTCTTGATTTACCCATGTCGTCTTTTCGAGGTTAATCATGAAACACCTATAACCCTGTATATTACTAGCGACCCACCCCGGCTTTGCACGGTTTAATTATACATATAAACCTTCATCGTGAATCACTCCGTCTATTAAAAAAAACCGTGTCAAAATCCGTCGCGAAGTTTTAAAGATTTAAGCATACATAGGGACAGAGAAAGCGACTTTGTTTTATACTATGTAGTGAAGACAATTTGCCTTTCCCAGGTAAACGGCGAAAGCGTAGAAGAAAACGCGAACCTAGTAATCCGTCTACTGATCCGTCGACCGGAGTGCCTCGGCCCGGCCTTGAGGGGGGAAGGGGAGGGGCTGTTGAAGGCCATAGTGGACGCCAACAAGATGAGCGAGAAGATTGCCGACAGGCGGAAACTGAGGGAGATGGAGCAGGATGGAGATATGAGTGTGAGTTGCTATTACTAAATATTACATACAGCCTTGTAAGGCTGTATACTTATATAAAAGTTCTTTCTTGATCATGGCGCATGAAAAAAGGAACTCTTAAAACAAATCAAATCATGGTAAAATATCTCCTGGATTATTTTAGGCTATGACTGTGTTGAAAGATTGTCCATTTTCAGCGATAAGGCCGCGTTTTGTACCATATTTATTTTTAATTAGATATAAGTTACTAACTTTAATATGAGGACAGGGCGCTATGGCCCTCTTTGGGGAAGGCCTATGTCCAGCTGTGGACTATTATAGGCTGATGATGATTTATTTATTTATTGATGTAATTAGAACGGCCCTTAGGCCAATTATAAAAATTACAGTAGGTTTTAATATTAAATATAGTTAGATTAAGAATATGTTATAAATTAAATTATGCTAATTATGCTATAAATCGTTACTTACCTATGTCAAATAATCAATATAATCAAGTTCAATTAAATTATCATAAAAATATTTATTAAGGACTAGCGACCCGCCCCAGCTTCGCACGGTTATTATACGTAAAAACCTTCCTCTTGAATCACTCTATCTATTAAAAAAACCGCATCAAAATCCGTTGCGTAGTTTTAATGATTTAAGCATACAAAGGGACATAGAGACAGAAAAAGAGCCGTTTTTTCATGGACCTACTATTTTCTCCTATTAGTAGGACCACGAGGGAGACCTATTTCTGTCTTTCCTATTATATACTATAAATAGAAACAACCAATAATTTATACACCCTGTATATTAAAAAAAAAGGTGGCCAGTCCTATCTTAGTTTTTCAAAAAAATTGCCTACTGTTATATCACCGTGAATTAATTGTAACTGGCATTTTAATATGAAATCATCGCGATCTAATTCTTCTTTTCGATGTCGTGATGCATCACTTGTTCTTTCGCTTTCCATATCCATTATTGCATTTATCAACCGCAGGATCGAAACTGGTGAACGCTTTTTAACATTCTTGTTTAGTTGAGAGTGCCAGCTTTCAACGACATTATTTGTACGGTGACGTTCACCATATACGCACCATGAAGATTTGTAATCTTTGTTCTTCCACCATGTTCTTTCCATATATTTCAAAAATTTTGTAATTTTTAGGGAACTGGTGCTTTCATTCTTGATATAATCAATACCATTTTCTATGAGATTTTCAGGTAGTAGAGCTAAACCCTTACATAATCCGACAATTCTTTTTTCTATTTTTTCCTTAATTTTAAGTTTGACTTTGGAATTTTTCCAAATGGCTTTCGATAAATGAGCAAAACATTTTTTTAATATCACTTCCGGGAAAATGTTCATCAAAGTATTGGCAATAGCGATTTCGAAGTTCAAATGGATTTTTTTTGGAGTCCAATTAGGTATTTGTGATTTTATCATAGCGAAAAGAGCAGCATACGACTCTTGCTTTTTATCAGACATGAGGGCATAAACAAGTGGTACTACTTTCGTTTCTGATGACGAAGCACCAAGGTCTCCGTGAATTGTAAATAGTTGCTCAAACGGTTGAGGACAACTCTGAAAAGTTCCATCGACGAAGAACTCCTCAGCTTCTCCTAAAAGCTCTCCATCATCCTGGACACCTCCTGGATGCTCTCCATCATCCTGGACACCTCCTGGACACCTCCTGGATGCTCTCCATCATCCTGGACACCTCCTGGATGCTCTCCATCATCCTGGACACCTCCTGGATGCTCCATCATCCTGGACACCTCCTGGATGCTCTCCATTATCCTGGACACCTCCTGGATGCTCTCCATCATCCTGGACACCTCCTGGATGCTCTCCATCATCCTGGACACCTCCTGGATGCTCTCCATCTTCCTGGACACCTCCTGGATGCTCTCCATCATCCTGGACACCTCCTGGATGCTCTCCATCATCCTGGACACCTCCTGGATGCTCCATCATCCTGGACACCTCCTGGATGCTCTCCATCATCCTGGACACCTCCTGGATGCTCTCCATCATCCTGGACACCTCCTGGATGCTCTCCATCATCCTGGACACCTCCTGGATGCTCTCCATCATCCTGGACACCTCCTGGATGCTCTCCATCATCCTGGACACCTCCTGGATGCTCTCCATCATCCAAGACACCTCCTGGATGCTCTCCATCATCCTGGACACCTCCTGGATGCTCTCTATCATCCTGGACACCTCCTGGATGCTCTCAATCATCCTGGATGCTCTCCATCATCCTGGATGCTCTCCATCATCCTGGATGCTCTCCATCATCCTGGATGCTCTCCATCATCCTGGACACCTCCTGGACACCTCCTGGATGCTCTCCATCATCCTGGACACCTCCTGGATGCTCTCCATCATCCTGGACACCTCCTGGATGCTCTCCATCATCCTGGACACCTCCTGGATGCTTTCCATCATCCTGGACACCTCCTGGATGCTCTCCATCATCCTGGACACCTCCTGGATGCTCCATCATCCTGGACACCTCCTGGATGCTCTCCATCATCCTGGACACCTCCTGGATGCTCTCCATAATCCTGGACACCTCCTGGATGCTCTCCATCATCCTAGACACCTCCTGGATGCTCTCCATCATCCTGGACACCTCCTGGATGCTCTCCATCATCCTGGACACCTCCTGGATGCTCTCCATCATCCTGGACACCTCCTGGATGCTCTCCATCATCCCGGACACCTCCTGGATGCTCTCCATCATCCTGGACACCTCCTGGACACCTCCTGGACACCTCCTGGATGCTCTCCATCATCCTGGACACCTCCTGGACACCTCCTGGATGCTCTCCATCATCCTGGACACCTCCTAGACACCTCCTGGACAACTCCTGGATGCTCTCCATCATCCTGGACACCTCCTGGACACCTCCTGGATGCTCTCCATCATCCTGGACACCTCCTGGATGCTCTCCATCATCCTGGACACCTCCTGGATGCTCCATCATCCTGGACACCTCCTGGATGCTCTCCATCATCCTGGACACCTCCGGGATGCTCTCCATCATCCTGGACACCTGGATGCTCTCCATCATCCTGGACACCTCCTGGATGCTCTCCATCATCCTGGATGCTCTCCATCATCCTGGATGCTCTCCATCATCCTGGATGCTCTCCATCATCCTGGAAGCTCTCCATCATCCTGGATGCTCTCCATCATCCTGGACACCTCCTGGATGCTCTCCATCATCCTGGACACCTCCTGGACACCTCCTGGATGCTCTCCATCATCCTGGACACCTCCTGGACACCTCCTGGATGCTCTCCATCATCCTGGACACCTCCTGGATGCTCTCCATCATCCTGGACACCTCCTGGACACCTCCTGGATGCTCTCCATCATCCTGGACACCTCCTGGACACCTCCTGGATGCTCTCCATCATCCCGGACCCCTCCTGGATGCTCTCCATTATCCCGGACACCTCCCGGACACCTCCCGGACACCTCCCGGACACCACCCGGACACCTCCCGGACTCCTCCCGGACACATCCCGGACACATCCCGGACACCTCCCGGACATATCCTGGACACCTCCCGGACACCTCCCGGACACCTCCCGGACACATCCAGAACACATCCCGGACACATCCCGGACACATCCCGGACATATCCCGGACACATCCCGGAAACCTCCCGGACTCATCCCGGACACATCCCGGACACCTCCCGGACACATCCCGGACACCTCCCGGACATCTCCCGGACATCTCCTGGACACCTCTCCATCATCCTGGACACCTCCTGGATGCTCTCCATCATCCTGGACACCTCCTGGATTATCGATTATCTGACTGGATTTTTAGGGAACTGGTGCTTTCATTCTTGATATAATCAATACCATTTTCTATGAGATTTTCAGGTAGTAGAGCTAAACCCTTACATAATCCGACAATTCTTTTTTCTATTTTTTCCATAATTTTAAGTTTGACTTTGGAATTTTTCCAAATGGCTTTCGATAAATGAGCAAAACATTTTTTTAATATCACTTCCGGGAAAATGTTCATCAAAGCATTGGCAATAGCGATTTCGAAGTCCAAATGGATTTTTTTTGGAGTCCAATCAGGTATTTGTGATTTTATCATAGCGAAAAGAGCAGCATACGACTCTTGCTTTTTATCAGACATGAGGGCATAAACAAGTGGTACTACTTTCGTTTCTGATGACGAAGCACCAAGGTCTCCGTGAATTGTAAATAGTTGCTCAAACGGTTGAGGACAACTCTGAAAAGTTCCATCGACGAAGAACTCCTCAGCTTCTCCTAAAAGCTTTCTGCCTTCATTCGAGCAAAAAACAGAAATGCGACAACTTCCATTTAGGTATTCTGCTAAAAGATAACTCGACAACTGTTCTGGTATTTCCACAGACTCTACATTCTTGAAATTTGTCCTTTTGCGACTTGTATACAAAGCAGTTTGTATATTTTTAAGGGGTGGCACCGGAAGTACGAAATGTATACCTTTTGTAGCGTATTAGGTGAAGGCTACATGTAATTGTAATTTTGACTGAAAGCCTGACTTGCTGTGATTTGGAGATATGGAGAGAAATAAATAATGCGTACTTCTTTCCAAGATGGCGTGTAATGAATGTCTAGTACAAGCGTTTAGGTGAGGTAAGGAGGTGGGGGGTGGATGCACAGGTACAATACAACTAGATAGGCGCGAACATGCCCCCGGCCTTGGAAGTAGCAGCTTTCAAAAAGTGTGAAGTTCCTCGTCACTATGGTCTTCTGGAAGGAGTGGACAGATCTTCGCGTAGGCTCTGCGGACGACGCCAGTCGCTGTTTGTATATCTGCTACTCTTGATACTCCATCCTTTCCTGGAATCGTAGCGAGGACACGGCCCATATTCCACTTTAGCGGTGATGAGTTACTTTCCTTGATAAGGACAAGTGAATTTGGTTTCAAGTCAGTAGTCTGCTGCTTGTTCCATTTTTTGCGTAGCTGTAATTCGGATATGTATTCTTTGGCCCAGCGGGTCCAAAAATGTTGGCGTATTTGTTCCACCCTCTCGAAGCGCTGAAGTCGGTGTGTTGGAACGTCGATGACGTCATCGCTGGCTGGCGCTGTTAGCGGTCGACCAACCAGGAAATGAGCTGGAGTTAGAGGAGCGAGGTCTTTAGGATCGGGAGAGAGGGGAGAAAGAGGTCGGGAGTTCAATATAGCTTCCACCTGTGCTAATACTGTTGTGAATTCCTCGAACGTGAGGTGCGCGTTTCCTATCACACGTTTCAAGTGATGTTTACATGATTTTATGCCTGCCTCCCACAGACTACCAAAATGAGGAGAATAAGGGGGAATGAATTTAAATTTTATTTGTTGATTTGTTGCGTATTCAACAATGTCAGACGAACAATTGCGTAAAAAATTTGAAAATTCATTCATTAATCCTACAAAGTTAGTTCCGTTATCGGAATAAATTTCTAAAGGTTTACCGCGCCTAGAAATAAATATTTTTAAAGCTAAAAGATAACCATCAGTAGTGAGGTCACTGACCAGCTCTAAATGCACCGCTCGTGTCACAAAGCACACAAACAAACAAACGTATGCCTTAGAGGTTTTAGCGCCCCTACCTTTGCGATTAAGTATGAGATAACTCCCACTATAATCAACCCCGCATCGATTGAAAGGATTCGTGGGCGTTATTCTTTGTTTAGGATAATTACCCATTAAAGGGGTAAGTACCTTCCCTCTCATGCGCGTGCACTTTACACAAGCATGAAGTATAGACCTAGCTAGGTTCCTGCCACCCACTGGCCACCAGGTATCACGTAAATGGCACAACAATGCCTGGCTACCAGCGTGATGTAGCTGCTGATGTTCGTAGCGAAACAAAAGCTTAGTAAAGTGATGTTTGTTCGATAATAAAATAGGATGTCTCTTATCGTAAGAGAACTCTTCAGAGTAGCCTAGACGCCCACCCACTCTTATTATTTTATTTTTATCAATAAATAAGTTTAGTTTATTTAAGTGATTATTTTTTATTAAAGCGTTTTTCTCGATTAATACATACTCATCAGGGTAACTTTCGAATTGAGATAATCGTACAAGGGTTCGTTCCGATTCTCTTAACTCATCTACATTCAGCATACCTGTTATCCTATTATTTTTATTGCGAATATTATGTATGAATCGTAACATATATGCTACCGCGCGCTTCATACGTTGAAATTGCGAAAAACGTTCAAACGGAAAGAATGACTTAGCTTCCTTTGTTATTAGCGATGTAACAGCTGACGATTTCAGCTCAGGAAGATCGTCACATGATTCTTCTACCCTATAGTCATCTAGCGTAAAACTCGGGCTTCGTAAATATTCTGGACCGTTCCACCACAAGGAGGAAGAAGAAAGCTCGTGAATACTTGCACCTCGCGACGCAAGATCCGCGGGGTTATCTTTACCCGACACATGACGCCAAATAACATCTTTCGTCAATTCGTGTATTTCTGAAGTTCGATGTTGAACAAAGGGTTTTAATTTATTTGGTGCCATGCGTAACCAACATAATAATATAGTCGAGTCCGTCCAAAACACGATATTGCGAAAGTTACAATTCAACGAGCTACGTATTTTATCTAATATTTTAGCACCTAGCAACGTGCCGGATAGTTCAAGCCTAGGTATGCTTAAAACTTTTATAGGAGCGACCTTTGTCTTAGAAAAAAGCAATTTTACAGTAATTGTTTCATTTTGACTCACCGTGTGAACGTAAACACAGGCGCCGTATGCAGTTTGCGACGCATCGCTAAAAACATGAAGCTCTAAACGTATAGGTATACTTCCTATAGCGTGCCGAGGAATGCGAATAGAATCTAGCGATTGTAGTGAGATAAGAAAGCGGCTCCATGAGCGCGCGACACTGGGAGGAACAATATCATCCCAACCGATTTTAAGTAACCATAATTGTTACAATAGAACCTTAGCGATTATTTATCGTAGGGCTCAACAAGCCCAGAGGATCAAATATTTGAGAAATATTTGACAAAATTGATCTTTTAGTGACTGGCCTATCATCGCATTGGAATTCAGTTTTGAAATAGAATTCATCATTTAAATTATTCCAGCCTAAGCCTAGCGTTTTCTTTCATAAAACTTGCGTATAATGATTTATAATCGGGCGAACGCTGTAACCTTTTTTCTAAAGCGAGAAAACGGCGTTCGGCTTGCGTATAAGACTCGCCTAAGACGTCAGGTGACTGTTTTAAAGGAATACGTACAACGAACCTTCCCTCGCTGTCGCGCGTAGTTGTGCGAACGAAGTGTTCTTCACATGAACGTTCCTCTTCAGTCTGCGTATCCTTAGCCTTAGGAAGCTCTTCTATTTCCCAAAACATACGTAATTGTGAATCTAGCGTACGATTAAAATTACAATGAACGGGCATAGATTTTTGTGTTTGTTTATAAAGCGGACCGGAAATAATCCAGCCTAATTTTGTGTTTTGTAAATAGGGCCCACTAGGAAGTCGAATTTTACCTTCTTCTAATAGGTCCCAGAATACATCAGCGCCTATCAAAATGTCTATCTTCGATACGTCGAGAAAGTTCGGATTAGCCAACCTTATGTTGCCTGGAATACAGAGCTGCGCATTTTCACAAAAGGTGGACATACCTGAACTTATTTGTGGTAATACAAAATAATTAATGCGTGTTTTGAATGTTTGATCGACGTGAGACTTAATTTCAATGCTACAAGTTTCCGAACATTGTAGCACTGAGTCACCTACTCCTCGAATCTCGTGAGTTGATTTTATCAATGGAGCATTTATTTCGTTACATAATGATTTAGTTATAAAGCATCGTTGAGAACCTGAGTCTAGAAGCGCAAGCGCTGGGTGATAAGCACCGCGAGTGTCGGCTACCTCGATCACAGCTGTTGACAATAGCACCGTATGCATACCTACATAACTAGAGCAGTTAGTCTGCATATGCGCCTTATTTACCTGGATTAGCGAGTCCGTGGTAGAAGAAGCGTTCTTGCTATACTGAGTAGGTACACTTGAATGGAATGTCACTGCACTATCGGTATGAATCAATGTGTTATGCTTAGCGTTGCATTTCCTGCACGATCCGAAGTTGCACTGATCAGGTGAGTGTCCTGCGCGTAAACAGTTTTCACAAAGTTTATTGTCGCGAATAAGTTTTAACTTTGATTCTAAATCACTCTCTATGAACTTCAAACACGAATACAATGCATGTGCTGCGTTGCACTTTAGGCATGGCTTGTAGGAGCGAGACTGACGATCGCCGCCGGGTTTGTTGTTAGAAACATTGCAGTGTGAAACATTTTGTTTATGCGAACCTTGTTTTTTATAATACCTTTCGGTTTTTTCTGTTTGTGGTTTGTCATGTGAAAGCTGTAATGTTTCTAGCATGTCTGCCCTGTCCTGCATGAAACCTATCAAATCACTCAACTTTATAATGCGTTTCGTATTGTGATCTTTCGTTGATAAAGTGCATTTATATGTTTCCCATTCGCGTTCCGTTAACTTGTCTAACTTAGACACAATCATGTAGATAATGAGTGTATCCCAGGATTCGGTAGGCTCGCCTAGGATTTTGAGCGCGCGCAAGTTTTTTAGAACTGTGTCAATTAACATTCTGATCTGAGAGGGTGATTCCTTTGTTAGTGCGTTTATAGTAAACAAAGCTTTGACGTGGTTGTGAATTAAAAGTCTATTATTATTGTACCTATTCAGTAACAATTCCCATGCGACAGAATAGTTATCAGCAGAGAATTCCATCGATTCAATAACCAGCAATGCGTTACCCTTCAACGATGACTTCAAGTAGTGAAATTTTTGAATACTACTAATATTTTTAGAGTTATGAACAAGCGATAAAAATGTATCTCTAAACTCGAGCCAGTGATCATACGATCCATCAAAGGTGGGCATGGTTATAGTGGGCAGTTTTACAGATAGTGATGCGTTGCAAGTACCTTTAGATTGGTCAGTAACCTCATCACTGGTAAGCAGTGATTGTGCTAAAGCTAAAGTACTATAATAATGATTCTCAAAAGATTCCCTACAGCTTAATTGATCTGAAATCACACTATCATAAACATTATCTTCAATTTGCGTTTGGATGTTATTAAATTCTGTAAATAGGTTAGTAGCTCCGTTAATGCGTAGTTTTAGGTCTATAGAATTTCTATGAGAAAGAACAGGATCCTCGCTATCTACTAACGATTGGACGTAGTTAGTAAACTTAGTCAAACGGCCTTTAACTATTCCTCGTTTTCTTAGCAATTCGCGGATTAGAGTGGGATTATTCCCTAACGGCTGATTAGGAGACCTATCACGAGACCTGGGCTTATCTTGGGATTCTACGTTAAGATTTTCTGTAGACATTTTGGTGGTGTGTGTAATTAATACTCACGATTTTAAGGCACTGAAACACTGAAACACCGAAACAGTTTAGCACACGTGTCACTAATGGAAAAGGAAGGTGATGGATGATGAAGGAAGGTTGGTCCCACCAGATGCGTATGGAGAACGATGAGATGCCAATCCGACTTCAATTCCTTAGCGCTTTGCCTCCCAATTGTGCTTCGATGTGGTGAACTTTGTCGTACGATATTGCGCAGTTACAGCAATGGCCGCCAAGTCTTTCGTTGTAAGTTGTAAGATTGTATTTCCGTAGGTGCAGGATTCGTATCCGGCTCGAAGGACCAAAAATGTAGCGTATTAGGTGAAGGCTACATGTAATTGTAATTTTGACTGAAAGCCTGACTTGCTGTGATTTGGAGATATGGAGAGAAATAAATAATGCGTACTTCTTTCCAAGATGGCGTGTAATGAATGTCTAGTACAAGCGTTTAGGTGAGGTAAGGAGGTGGGGGGTGGATGCACAGGTACAATACAACTAGATAGGCGCGAACACCTTTATCTTCCAATTTCTTCTTTTCTTTTCCATATATTTGCGTAATTGGAGTATCAGTAGAAGAAGCTTGTTTCTTCATTTTATTTATCGCTTCGTCGATTTGGTTTTTGGCCAGTGTTGCCGTTCTAGCGACTTTGTCGCTAGAACTAGGGGATTTTATGAATTTTTAGCGGACAAAATTCCACATTTAGCGAGAAAAAAATTTATAGCGACTTCTAGCGACTTTTAGGCATTGACCCAATATGTTGCTACAAGGGCAACCGTGGACCATCGCCCGCCGTGAAACGTTGATCGTCAAGTATTATGTATCTCATTTTCAATATGTTACTGTAACAGTCCAGTTTGTAACCTGTCCTGTTTATTGCAAATATAAAATTAAACTATTTATAAAATAGAGTCTTCATAAATCTCATATTACGATATCGTCGTTTGAAATGCCGAACCCTAAACATCCGTCAGCAATTTGAGAGTTTAAAAGCAACTAGGCATAAATAAGCTTATCTTTGTTTCATACCATAATAAATCTATTGATTTATTGTACTTTGTTTTTGGAAATCAACTTAGGCTATCTCACACTTGAAGTGTAAACTGATATTTTTGGGACATAAATAACTTAGCAAATCGTATTGCCACTTGATATTTTAAAATAAACAGAGTGCGTTTCTCACGAAACGTTGGACCTTTTTAATAAAAAATACACTTGAAATCGACCATAAATTAACAGCAATAGGTAACTATAAATTGGTGGCAATTTGAACCTTAGTGAATAGTATGATTTTAGTCTATTATTTATGAGTTTATAAATAATAAGTATTCTAAATAGTAATTATCAGCATTACTGATAGTACACATCGAGGATAAAATTAATCACGAATCGATTTGTACAGAAATTATATTATAAACATATTTGAGAACTTTGAAAACAATAGGTATTTTACAGGTTTATATGATTCTTATTTTAAACATATGACAATACTTAATAATGTAATATTTAGTATCAATAATAATTAACACATTGATAATTTGATCTCATGTGAGGCTGAATTATAACCACTAATGCCATCTCGTAGAGAAATAGTGAACTGTTTGGGGCGGGATTTGGAACTTTAAATCTTACCACCTACAAATCGTCGATCAATAAGATTAAGAAATCGACTAATTAGGGCGGGATCAGTGCGTAGGAGACGCCCTTAAGACGAGGTTATAAAATAAGAAAAAGAAGGAAGGAGGGATAGTTGGGATGGATTCGTAGTTGGGATAGTTCGGGTTTGCAGGGCTGAAAGAACGGTCTTTTGGCAAACGCAATTTCGGTCTAGATTTCGAAAATAGTTATTTAAATTCAGGGTTTAAATTTAGAGAGTTTTGCTATTTTGTCTATTAATTCAATTTGTACTAAATTTAACCATCTATTAAATTATTATTTTGGATATAATTAGAATAAAGCCAGTGTTGGATTTTATGACACTTTGTCATTTAATCGATTAGTGTAACGTAAATTCTGTGTGATCCAGATTGCGTTGCTGGTTCCTGAAAAGCTAAGTTTGCATGTATTTTACTATAAAATAGGAAAGGAGTTTTATTCGGCTGTTCCTGCAATATCAAATATTTTATTAACCTACAAAAACTAATAGTAATTTTTGTTTATTTAATTTCAATGTGTTTTTCCCTAGGAAAGGAGTAAGGATTCTTTTATCCGACAATTACAACATTTTAATAATTAGACACAAATGAAATAATTAACTTAAAACCAATCGTAATTTCTATCTATTAAATTTCACTATGTTTTACAGAAGAATTTAATCTAAAGAAGTCTAAATTCGAGAGATAATGATTGATATGCTAAAATTAATAGTCTTTCATGATGACTAAAAGTTGAGTAAAATTTATACAGTAATGTATTCTGATTTCAGATATGGTCATGAACCGATATTTATATTAAAACAGAGTTGCATTTACCTTCATTAGGGAGAAACCCTCCCTATTTTGATCAATCTAACTATAGCTTGGTGCGGTTGTCACCCTCAGGATAATTCCTCCGAATGTGAGAGAGTCCTCTTTAAAGCTATGAGAGTATCTCAGTTGGATGAATCATTATATGAAATGAAGAGTAATAAAAGTAATAAATCTACAAGTGAAATCTGAAATTAGAACTATAATTACTATCAGAAGCTGTAGACTTCTCGGACTAAACTCCCAATGAGGAGGTCCCTTTATTTATGGAAAAAATTCCTAATTTATTAGAGTATTAACTCTAACACAATAAGTTTAATTGTATTTTACTTCTATTAAAGAGAAGACCTTTTGGACATTTCCTCCGTATGTGAGTGAGTCCTTCTTAAATTATGAGAATATATCTCAGATTAATCTATTATCACCTTTAGAAATTTGAATACTATTACAAATAAGAAGCTGTAGACTTCTTGGACTAAACTCCCAATGAGGAGGTCCTTTTATCTATGGAAATAATTCCTAATTTATTAGATTCAATAATCACAAGAAGTTTAATTGTATTTTACCTCTATTTAAGAGAAGACCTTTTGGACATTTTCTCTGTATGAGAGTGAGTCCTTCTTAAATTAAAAGAATATATCTCAGATTAATTTATTATTATCTTAAGAAATTTGAATACTATCAGAAGCTGTAGACTTCTCGGACTAAACTCCCAATGAGGAGGTCCCTTTATTTATGGAAATAATTCCTAATTTATTAAAGTTAATAATCACATTAATTTAATTATATTTTACCTCTGTTAAAGAGAAGACCTTTTGGACATTTCCTCCGTATGTGAGAGAGTCCTTTATGAGATAAATATGAAAATATCTCAGATGAATTTATTACTATCTACATTTCTTTTATCTTTTCTATATCTTCTTACATTCCTGAGTGGTTGGTGGTATGGGTGAAAGGCACACTTGTTATCACTTCAGGATGTTGGTTCTAGAATATTTGAATTTGCAAAACCCTTTTATAAAAGTAATATTAAAATTAAAAGAAGCAATAGCCTCTATTGATTCCAAGTGTTGGGGATGGCTTGGAGGCCTTTCCAGGAAATTTTAATAATTTCCATTCCCTCAGGAAAAGTATTGATATTTGATTATTTAGATTGATATTTAATTTAGAATAAAGAAAATATACTGAAAATTAGGAATAATATACAAGGTTAAAGTTATTGATAGGGTTAATTCATTTGTCTTTAGCACCTAAAAGAATCGAGTTACTACCACAACACAACGTAGAGTCCTACCACTATCTAGACGATCATTGGCCATATTAATCACTAGCTCTATATTCGATAGATTAAGGAACATAGGTGTAATAATAGGTACAAAATTATTAGGCAGATTAAATAGGAGTTTTAAAATAAGGCGAAAAAAAATTTATATATAGCGGGGGTTTGTTACATTACGCTGGCATAGAAGCAGAGCATGCATGAATTCCCCGATTATGAACATTCTTTGTAAGTTTTGTTGTCTATCTCGCTCACTGCTATCAAAAATGAGTGATGAAATGACCGAAAATTACGTACGTATTGGGTAGGCAGTTTCGTAGGAGTTCATTCATTGTGTCGTCAGTTCCGTTGTAGTACTTTTGCAGTTATCATTGTTTGGAAGTTGTTATCATTTCTTAATGACTTATGACGACCGATGTGGCGGGGTGGGCGAAGGTCCGCCTGCGACGCAGGAGGTTGCGGGTTCGATTCCCGCCTCGGAACAAATTTGTGTACGATCTGCAGAAATTTGTTCCGATGGTCTGGGTGTTTAATATGTATAATAAAAAAAATATCTATCTATGTATATAATGTATTAAATATATCAGTTATCTAGTACCCATAACACAAGCTTTGAGTAGCTTACTTTGGGGCTAGATGATGCTGTGTGGATTGTCCAGCATTATTTATTATTATTATTGTTTGAGTTGTGTTCTAGTAGTTAATGAGTGATTTTGCAAGATTATTTTGATTATTATCGAAGTTCCAGTGAAAAAAAAAGTTTTGTTTGACAAAACTCCCTTAAAATTAATAAAGATATAAAAAAAAATTTAGTTGACATTGACAGACATCACAACAAACTACGGAGGAATAAAACTACAACTATTCAACTACTACTCATCACGGATTATCGTGTAATACGGGTACCGAGGCTCTCCAGGTTATTAAAAAAATATCTGAGCGTCTGGTCCATGCGACGCTTGATCCGAGAGCTGGTGAGTATCTGGCTCAGCGCATCAGCATTGCCATACAGCGTGGTAATGCAGCCAGTGTATTGGGGACGCTTTCGACTGGCATTGACATCATGGATCATCATTGAGCTACATTTAGACTGTTTGCAACCGTCTGCAGTTAGCTCAATGGTTTCAATTGTATATATGTACTAGGTAGTTGTAATTTTTTCTATTCCTTGATTGTAATTTTTGTTGTTAATAAACTACTACTAAAATCGTTATTTCGGTTTGAGCGTTGCTGAGGTTAGTTAGCGACATCTAGCGGATTTTTATGGAACGATTTTTTCCATATCTAGCGGAATTTTTAGATTTGACTAGCGACTTCTTATTTTGTTGAACGGCAACACTGTTTTTGGCATAACTGACTTGACAGGAATGATCTTTTCCTTTAATAACTTGTCTTCCCTGCAGAGAAACAAATTGAATAGATATGATTATCCTGGGGGTAAAAATTAGCCATATGTTCTAGTCCGAGTCATGGTGTATATATTATGTATTATGTTCATCCGAATCCATTAATCCGTCCGTCTCACTATTTCGAATGCAGTGGGTTATGAGACTCAAATAAAAAATAGGTAAACAATAATACATTACTAAATGTTCTCTATTATTATCATAGGAGTAACGAGAAACTTATACAGGAGGTAAATTTTTGATTCACCCTAGAATAGGAAAGACAGAAATAGGTCTCCCTCGTGGTCCTACTAATAGGAGAAAATAGTAGGTCCATGAAAAAACGGCTAGAAAAAGCGACTTTGTTTTATACTATGTAGTGATGATGATGAACTGTAAGATTTCGTTTAACCTACAATAAAGTGTTCATTCATTCATTCTCTTTCAGTTCAGCCATCCGCTCCCCGAGTCGGATGAAGACGAAGATTACATAGATACGGGAGCCGCCATCTTGAATTTCTACTGCACGTTGGTAGATTTGCTGGGACGCTGCGCGCCCGAAGCATCGGTCATTGCTCTCGTGAGTTTCACCATTTTATAGCCTCACTAGCGACCCGACCCGGCTTCGCACGGTTTTATTATACGTATAAACCTTCCTCTTGAATCACTCTATCTATTAAAAAAAACGTATCAAAATCCGTTGCGTAGTTTTAAAGATTTAAGCATTCAAAGGGATATAGGGACATAGGGACAGAAAAAACGACTTTGTTTTATACTATGTAGTGATTTACATGATACCATTTTCGTGTATATTCAAGAGCAACTTGAAAGCAATAATTGACTTTTGATTGTTTAATTATTATAAAATATTGTTTAGTTTGACCATGCAAGTCATTTATTGCTTCAATTTAATTATATGCAAGAGGCAAAAAAATGGTATCATGTAATGTAAAGGAAGCTTAATTTTACCATCTACCTTCAAGGAACATACAGGAAGTTGCCGATTCCCTCTTTTATTTGTACTATTTGCATATATTTGTGTAGTGTTCTGGATGTAGCACCGATCAAACATTTACAGATCGCACAAACATAAGTCAAAAAGCAAGAATCGAATCCGCAACCTCCTACATCACAGGCGGTCATTCACCCACCGTGCCATACAGTCATCAGATCATTTATAAAACAGATTATAAATGTATTATCTCACAGGGCAAGAACGAGTCTTTGCGAGCGCGCGCCATCTTGCGATCCCTCGTGCCACTAGAAGATCTACAGGGTGTTCTCAGTCTGAGGTTCACTCTCAACAACCCGGCGGCTGGAGAGGAAAGACCCAAGTCCGGTAAGACGATCTCAGTGACGTTGTAAGGACATCGGACTGCGATGAGGTTGCAGGTTCGATAACCACCTCGGGACTAGTTTTTGTACGATCTGCGAATAGTTCAGGGTGTTTTCTATATAAAACATCTAAAACAACATAGTAGTATATGGTCATAAATATATCAATTATCCAGTACCCTAAGAGAAAGATATTTTATTAAAGACCAGCCTGTATTCCGATATGTTCGCACACAAGTTTACACATCGTGATTTAAAAACAGTTCTATGTATAAGCTAAATACCTATTGGAATTGACTAAGTATTATATAATTATTATAAAATATGTACTTAAGCATTATTTTGAAGTTAAAAGCTTTATACAATAGGTTAGGTTAGGGAATAGGTTCAAAATTTAATAAGGGTATGCCACTGATAAAGATAATATAAGAAGAAAAAACAGCAACCTTCTTATCGTATCTGTGTAGTTAAAAATACCTACGGTTCAGCTTTCTAGCTTCAGATGTATGGGCTGGGCGTTGTCTCCAAAAATCGCTTGTTCTTTAAGTTTGTAATAAGGCATTTTCTATCTATCAATATCTTTCCAGACATGCCCTCCGGTCTAATCCCCGGTCACAAGCAAAGCGTCGGTCTCTTCTTGGAAAGAGTCTACGGCATTGAAACACAAGAGTTATTCTATAGACTACTGGAAGAGGCTTTCTTGCCTGACTTGAGAGCCGCTACTATGTTGGATAGGGTAAGTGTTATTATTTGAATCACACATATAATGTGTAAAATGTAGAAAATATTTATGTTTTACCCCTTTATCAGGAATTTTTATTGAAATAATAACAGAACGTCTATTTAAAGCTAGTATTTACAATTATAACAAACTCCTAAAAATCTCAGCCGTCACCAGAAGGCAGTGCTCCTTAACTTAATTTTATTTAGGCTTATTACCCTTAAGCTGGAACACAAACAAATATTGTACTAACGAAGGGGGGCGCTGACTCCGCTACACAGTTTTATAAACTTTTGCGGTAGTCAGCCCTCAATTGTACCGTACACATAAGTTCTGTTCCCAATAAAAGTTTTTGTATCTTTGTATCTTGTATCTAGTGCCCAGAATGCTGGCAGCATTGCTACGTTAAATGGCAATGCTAATTCGTTGACCGAAATAGAAGCCAGCATTCCGATCACCTGTGGACTCTATGAATAGTGATGTTATCAACGAATAGTGATATACAAGTAAAAAAATCAGTAATGGGATCAAAATCTTAACACATTTTTACTTAATAAATTTTTTTCTAATCGCAATTTGGTGAAATTCTGGCCATTATCAAGATTAATATTAAGTATTAAGCTGCTCTGAAATATATTTTGATGGTCCAATGAAGAAGTTATCTATGTATCTATCTATGAACTAGGTCATGCTAACGCTTCTTAATTTAATGTTAATTAAAATTGGAGTTTGTTTGTTTATTAAAACGTTGTCTTACAGAATGACGGTTGTGAATCCGACATGGCGCTATCAATGAACCGTTACATCGGCAACTCAATACTGCCGCTTCTCATCAAACACGCAAACTTTTACAACGAAGCCGAAAACTACGCCAGTTTGTTGGATGCCACGCTACACACCGTTTATAGGTAAGTTATTAGTAACTAGCTGACCCTACAGACGTTGTCCTATCTTAATTACGAAAATTAAATGCGAATTTTTCACGCAATGTTCTTACTTTTTTCCTTTATAACCTTCTCCTGGCAGTAACAAACACAGCAAAAAAGATTTATTGAAATCGGTCCAGCCGTTCACGCGTGATGGCGGCCAAGGGAAATAGAGATTTTTTTTAATGTATAGAAAGATTCAAAAGACAAAATCATTGTGTTTAAGTACTAACACCTAGTTATAAGCTTACTAACATATTAAACATATAAATTATTTCGTTTGTCAGGTTATCAAAGAACCGCATGCTAACGAAGGGCCAGCGCGAGGCAGTTTCCGACTTCCTGGTGGCCCTCACGTCGGCCATGCAGCCCTCCATGCTGCTCAAGCTGCTGAGGAAACTCACGGTGGACGTGTCGCGCCTGTCAGAGTACACCACGGTCGCTCTGAGGGTACGTACTGTCTAGTTATCATTCTAGCTGAAGATGATTGCTGGGCATAGGTTTCTCCGAAGATTGCTATAATGACCTGACTTGCGTGGATTACATCCAGCAGTGCCTTTCACCAGGTCATCGAGACAGATACTGTGGCTTTGAGGGTACGTACTGTCTAGTTATCATTCTAGCTGAAGATGATTGCTGGGCATAAGTGACTCCGAAGAATCAATAACCTGGCATTCGTGGATTACATCCAGCCATGACTTTCACCAGGTCATCGAGACAGATACTGTGGCTTTGAGGGTACGTACTGTCTAGTTATCATTCTAGCTGAAGATGATTGCTGGGCATAAGTGACTCCGAAGAATCAATAACCTGGCATTCGTGGATTACATCCAGCCATGACTTTCACCAGGTCATCGAGTCGCCTACAGTGGCTTTGAGGTTATCAGGTGTTATCATTCCAACTGAAAATGATTGCTGGACATAGGTTTTTCCGAAGAAACAATGACCTCGCTTTGGTCATCGACTCACCTGTGGATTTGAGGGTATAAAATTAGGCTCTTTGCATCAATTCAGCTTGAAGCTAGATGATATTGGTTTATTCCAGCATTATCTATTTATTTACAAGCTGTTATAGTTAAAAAATAAATGTCTCCTCCCCAGCTCCTAACCCTACACTACGAGCGCTGCGCCAAGTACTACGGCAGCACGGGCGGGCAGGGCATCTACGGAGCTTCCTCTGACGAGGAGAAGCGTCTCACCATGATGCTCTTCTCCAACATCTTCGACTCCCTCAGCAAGATGGACTATGAGCCGGAGCTGTTCGGGAAAGCGCTGCCTTGCTTGATTGCTATCGGTGAGTTCTTCCACTAGTGGACAATAGATTGAACCGAAGACAAAATCAAGTATCACGTTTGGTCAGGATACACAGATATAGTTTGAAGTCAAATGACTGAGTTCTAACCCAATATCACGTTAGGCAGTTGGTCTAGCGCCTGACCTCAGCTCGGTCGTGTTGGTCTTATAATGAGATTCGTAATGTTTTTGTAAAGCAATAGACCAAAACAAAATCAATTTGTTCAAGAAAAGTTTAACAGGATTCTCACTTACAATGTCAAGAAAATAAATGCGTGGACCAAATTAAATTACAGAGAGAAAACTGTAATTGGTATACCTAACTACAAAACTGTTATTAAAAACTGTAATAAATATAATAGGTAATACACTTATTACAGTTAATTTACGAATTACAGTTCGTAGTTTCTTATTAGGTACAGTTTTCTTTATATCTAACTAGCTGCGCCCCGCAGCGTCGCCCGTGGGGAAATTTATTTATTTGTCAAATATCATATTTTTATACATAATATGCTATTCCCGACGAAGACAAATCCAAAAACACAAAAATCATAAAAATCGGTCCAGCCGTTCTCGAGTTATAAGTGTTGTAACAAACACGACTTTCTTTTATATATATAGATATTTTTTTATTACACTAATTACAGTTTTCTTCAAGCGCCACCTTAAAGTTTTACAATATTAGAGCTAATTATAAAAATCAAAATGTTACAATCTTCACATTCATTTCATATTTCACCCCATAACGTTGCCTGTTTAATATTATTCAAATATGTTTATACTGATGTCCTGTAATATAAGACACCTACAATACAAAACCCCGGAACAAATTTGTGCACTATCTGCAGAAATTTGTTTCGTTGGTCTGGGTGTTTAATATGTATAATAATATTATTTATCTATGTATATAATGTACTAGCGACCCGCCCCGGCTTCGCACGGTTTTATTTATACGTATAAACCTTCCTCTTGAATCACTCTATCTATTAAAAAAAACCGTATCCAAATCCGTTGCGTAGTTTTAAAGATTTAAGCAGTCAAAGGGAAATAGGAACAGAAAAAGCGACTTTGTTTTATACTATGTAGTGATTAAATATATCAGTTATCTAGTACCCATACGAGTAACACAAGCTATGAGAAGCTTACTTTGAGGCTAGATGGTGCTGTGTGGATTGTCCAGCATTATTTTTTATATTTAAATCACCATTATTTAGGTGCTACTCTTTTGGACTTTATTCGGCAGTCCAATTATTGACAGTAATTATTGTAATAAATACCATAATTTAACAAATTAATTACACGAACATTTAAAAATATAGACGGGACCTCGATTTCTATAGTCGGAGTTAGAGGGAAAACAGGATAATTTTCATAATCATTTTTATTTTTAGTATATGTAAATGATCTTCCCTTTTTAGCAAAAGATCTTTGTGATATAGTTTTATTTGCTGATGATACTTCACTAATTTTTAAATTTGACAGAAATAAACATAATTTTGACGATGTAAATAATTCGCTGTCAAAGATACTAAATTGGTTTACCGCCAATAACCTCTTACTTAATGCTAAAAAAACAAAATGTATAAAATTCATGTTACCAAATGTTAGAGAACTCCCAACTCAAATCAAGTTAAATAATGAGATTATTCACTTCGTTGACTCTACTGTATTCTTGGGGTTGTATATTGATTCAACTCTTCAATGGCAACCGCAAATTGATGCTCTCGCGGGTAGGCTTAGTTCAGCAGCCTATGCAGTGAGAACAATTAGATATCTCACTGATCAGGACACAGCTAGGTTAGTTTATTATAGTTACTTCCATAGTATTATGTCTTATGGTATTTTGCTTTGGGGACAGGCAGCTGATATTCAGACTATCTTTGTTCTTCAAAAAAGGGCGGTGCGTGCAATTTATAAATTAAAGCCACGTGACTCCTTGAGGGAATTATTTAAAGAAATAAATATTTTAACTGTAATTTCGCAATATATTTATGAAAATTTAATGTATACACACAAAAACAAAAGTAACTTTTTGAAAAATTGTGATGTTCACAATAGAAATACACGAAACAAGAACAAATTACACATTCCTTCATTTAGATTACGGAAACTGGGGAAATCATTTATGGGTAATTGTGTGCGCTTCTATAATAAGCTTCCATCTGAAGCAACTGAACTTTCTATTCGTAGATTTAAACAGTACATAAAACTAAATCTTATCAAGAAGGCATATTACTCCATAAATGATTACATCAATGACGTTAGTGCTTGGCCAGATGTCGCTCAGTTCCACATCGACAATAGTATGTAATTATTTATAAGGCAAACATGTATTAGACACATAAGTTATACACATGCTAGTGGTTTCTATTTCGCCTCTTCCACTAGTGGACAAAAAATTGAGGCGAATTAAATTAAATTTGACTTGTCTAAGTGCTTATTTTGTAAGCCTAAAGAAATAAAGATTTTGATTATTGATTATTATTATTGATTATCATCTCCATAAAACCGGATCACCAAGCATCAATGTGGTTTTGTCAGGAAAGCACTCAAGGGGTTAATTGCTATACTTATCTTAACTAGCCAAATACAGTGCACGCGCTTATACATCTACAAAGCGTTGCTACGCTAATAATGCGATTCCGATCAGAATAATAAATTGTTTTAAAATCCTAGAGATGTTCACTGTCATGTTGCAACCAAAAGTAATTCATTTTCTTTCTTTATGACATTTTTTCATCAAAAGTCTGTTGTCCGTGAATCACAGGTTCTAGGGACAGGCCGCCGATAGAGCAAAGAGACCAGATACATAATCAAATTCATTACTGTTGACTATGAAATTCATGGTATTACAACAAAGGCTCGCAAGTACGAAATAGAATTGAAGTCTAGAAATGCAGTGATCTGCGACATATGTATTTTTTCAGCTTAACTTTTTTAAAAGCCTTTTCTTACCGTGACCCAGAATAATTTTATCATCACTACATTGTATAAAACAAAGTCGCTTTCTCTATCCCTATGTCACTATGTATGCTTAAATCTTTAAAACTACGCAACGGATGTTGATGCGGTTTTTCTTAATAAATAGAGTGATTCAAGAAGAAGGTTTATACGTATAATATTAACCTTAGCCCTAGCTGGTTGCTAGTTTAATGATGTAGTGTTATTATAAGATGCCACACGGGACACCATTCAAAAAATGAGCAAGTTATTTCTAACGTAAGTTAGAAATAACTTGCTCATTTTTCATTTTCATTTTTTTTTTTTGAATCTTTCAATGCAATCGGATAGTAATATCCGATTGCATTGAGAGATTCAAAACTCACTGTATTCCAATGGGCTTTGCATTTTACTATCCATCTAAGAGATTCTTGTAACGCTTCGTTTGCGCGATTTAGACGTCGTTCACATTTAGTAGCGACATCTAGTTATGTAGGGGTGAACTACTGATTTAATATGTTCTGCGCATGTGTCAATCTGAGTGGGACACGTAAGAAAATATACGCAAATATTTCTTTGATTACTCTCGACGGATACTTTTGATCATAGCATGTTTTATCTATTCATAATTGTATGTTCAACAAATTTGAAACTCACTTTTGTTCAAATAAAAGTAGCCTTCGCTTGAACATCGGATATCTGCCAGTGAAATCCATTTAAATAGATCCAGCCGTATTGGAAAACAGAAACACAATCCTTAAACTAGAGATTAAAATAGACATTATACATTGACTGGGTTATCTATGTTGTTTGTTGTTCTAAGTTAAATTAAATATATTTTTGTCTATTTCTACTATTGTAATGTTTAACTGTTGTTTGAATGTGTGTGTCTGAAGTTCAAACAAAATCTTTATCTAACTTTCTAAAATGGTGTTTTATGTACATATTGTGTTTACTTTAATAGTACACATTCAAACACAAGTTCTTAAACCACGAAGAACACACAACAATACGAAATATTTTATACAAGTAAATCATATTCAGTTCTCATAGTAATCTAATAATTAGACGAGAAAACGAATTTTCAACGGTTTAGAATCCGTAAAGTAAATAAATCACTATAGAAGACAAGCTCTGCTTAGCTTCGAACTAGATGATGTTGTGTGTATTGTTCAGCATTATTTATTTATTTATTTCTCACAGGTTGTGCGTTACCACCCGACTACTCCCTTTCAAAGAACTATGATGATGAGTTCTACGGGAAAGAACATTCGGGACAAACTGGTGAGTAACTATTCATTTAATTTTCTACCGTCTTTAAAAAGGCGGAGCTTCTCAACAGAATGTCTTTTTTATGTGTTTCTCAGAACTATTTTCTAAGTCAACGATTTAGTTTACATGTTTCTTTTTTCTTTGAAGGAGATTGCGGGTTCGATTCCCACCTAGGGACAGATGTTACGATCTAAAGATATTTGCTCTGGTTGTTTTCTACGTATTAAAAATATCGTATCTATTTAATGTTTTGTGTTAAGTATTTAAGTCATCTGTATCCAATACACAAGCTCTGCTTAGCTTGGGGCTAGATGATACAGCGTGTATTTTCTAGGGTTCGATTCCCGCCTCGAAACAAGGTTATGTACGATTTGCGGAAAATTTGATAAAAAATATCTATCCTATATATATAATGTATTAAATATATCAGTTATCTAGAACCCATAACATAAGCTTTGAGTAGCTTACTTTGGGGCTAGATGGTGCTGTGTGGATTGTCCAAAAATTTATTTATTTTATTATTATTAATATAAGTTTATTATTATAATAATTAATTTCCCAGTAGCAGACAATCCTCAGTACGATCCACAACCAATAAACACTTCTTCGGTGGCTCTCAACAACGATCTGAACACGATCGTGCAGAAATTCTCTGAACATTACCACGACGCCTGGGCCAGTAGAAAGATCGAGAACTCCTGGGTCTATAATGAATCTTATTCCGATGGACAGAAGAGTCACCCGAGGCTGAAGCCTTATAATATGCTGAATGACTATGTAAGTTACACTTTTGATAAATTATTCGAAGAAAAATTTAAATATTTTTTTGACCATCGTTACATAGTATAAAACAAGTCGCTTTCTCTGTCCCTATGTCCCTTTGTACGCTTAAATCTTTAAAACTAGGTATGCAACGGATTTTGATGCGGTTTTTTAATAGATAAAGTGATTCAAGAGAAAGGTACCTATAATAAAACCGTGCGAAGCCGGGGCTAGTTGCTAATAATATGACAGAGCGTACGCTGCGGTAAAAATATTATAAGTAAAATTATGTGTCGATTATCAGGATTATGTAATTCTAGTGTAATCCCTCGCACTCTGGCTAATACCTAGGGAATTAAACAATATCGCAAGAAATGTCGAGCAGAAGTAGAAAAACTATGCGATATTATTCAATTTCTTTTTAAACATCATCATCAGCCTATATTAGTCCACGGCTAGACATTGCCTCCCCTAATGAGCGCCATAGCGCCCTGTCTTCAGCTTGACGCATCCCGCATTTGCCAACAGTATTTCCCAGATCGTCATCCTACCTGGCCGTAGCGCGTCCTACACTACGTTTGCCAAGTCTAATCTACTCAAGAACAAGTTTATCCCAACGATTGTCGGTTCTTCGCGAGATATGGCCGAACACTGCCACTTCAGCTTGCTTATTCTTTGAGCTATGTCGATAAATTTGGTTCTCTGTCGGATGTATTCGTTACGAATCCATAATACATCTCACACTTACAATAATAATTAATTTAAATCAACAGGAGAAAGAGCGCTACAAGGAACCAGTCCGCGAATCACTGAAGGCACTGCTCGCTATTGGCTGGTCGGTGGAGCACTCTGAAGTGGACATCCCGAGCACCAACCGCAGCTCAATGCGCCGCCAATCCAAGTCAGGAGGCGTAAGTAGTCTAGTCATTAAAGTCCGGAGTCGTATGTAGTCTATTTATTAAATTCCGGAGGCGTCCGTAGTCTAGTCATTAAAGTCCGGAGGCGTAAGTAGTCTAGTCATTAAAGTCCGGAGGCGTATGTAGTCTATTTATTAAAGTCCGGAGGCGTATGTAGTCTATTTAAAAAGTCCGGAGGCGTAAGTACTCTATTCATGAAAGTCCGGATGCGTTTTGCTTTTCGATACATTTGGGGTCTCGCAGCGTCTCTACCGGACAGAAAGGAACTAATTTTCGTAGATGGATAGCTGAGGAATAGTTTAGTGCTCGTAAGCTACTGAAATCTTTGTTTCATACAAACTCGTTTTTAGTTTTCGAATAGCTTTTGAGAGATTTGACTCAGGCTATTTTTACGGAATATTGTATTTCTCTTGTTCTTATTTTGTTTAAGAGAAATATAATATAAAGTCTATCGAGTGATAAAGTATTTTAATAACTTCGTGTACATACACTGACACTAAACATGGATTCTATGCCATTTTTATTTGACAAGCCCAAACAAAAAGCGACAACTTTTTAGGTAAGTATCGAAATATTTTTTGATGTTAATTCAATTCAATTCAATTTATTTATTTCGGTTATTCACCATAATTTTTAGTAATTTTTCTTATACTATGTTAGTATGTTAGTAATAAACCGCCTCATTGCCATATTTTACATTTCAGAGAGTAAATTCTATGCCTACCTTACACATAAATATAGCATTCACTAATCGTGCCCTACTGTATAAATCTATATATATAAAAGAAAGTCGTGTTTGTTACAACACTTATAACTCGAGAACGGCTGGACCGATTTGTCTTCGTCGGGAATAGCATATTATGTATAAAAATATGATATTTGACAAATAAATAAATTTCCCCGCGGGCGACGCTGCGGGGCGCAGCTAGTGTGAAATAAATCTGTATTATATGTAAAGTAAATTTGTATAATGTAAATGTGTGCTTATGTATTATGTCATCTATATCAAGTGTTGTGCTATCATTCATATACTTAAGCGATTGTTGTACATTTTGTTGCACGCTACAGGAAGAAGTCACAGAAAAAACACCGGTAGCTATAATTCTGACTCAAATCTGATTTATGGATATTCTGACTTATACTATTGACTGAGTATAATATTTGCTAGGCACGGGTATCGTCGCGCGTCGTATGGTTTGACGAAAGGCTGACGTGTCTGTCTGAGTGAGGCCTAACTAACACGAACATGTCAGTCTATCGGTCTGGTTATTTCCAAGAAAAATCGAAAAATCATTCTAAGACTGTTGGTAAATTTTCTTAAAATTAAGCTTAATCAAGCTTAGAATAAAGCTAACTTGATGGAGTAAATAAAGTTTAAAACGACTCAAGTCAAATTTTCTAAATAGATAAAACAAATCCTAATGGGTTCAGAATTATTCTGGAAAATTCGAGTGGTGTAAAGGGATCAATATCCGTGCCTATGCCACCCAAATCATAATATTGAAACGTTTCAAATAGAGATAACAAAGCCTAAGTTGAGCAGCGTTTCAGATTTATTCTGGAAATTTCCAATGGTTTAAATAGATCAATATCAGTGTATACCACCCAAACTATAATATCCAAATAACGGATTCAAATGTTTAAAATAGAAATAACAAGACCTAAGTGGAGCAGCGCTTCAGAGTTATTCTGGAAATTTCCAATGTTATAAAGGAATCCAATATCCGTGCCTATGTTATCCAAATATTTAGAATTGAAATAATGAAGCCTATTTGAGCAGCGTTTTTTAATTATTCTGGAAATTTCCAATGGTGTAAAGAGATCAATATCCGTGCCTATACCTCCCAAACTGTAATATCCGTTGTTTTATGAGTATGCATGTAATCTTCACTGCACAAGACTCGGTGATTTACAAGTGTTATTTTTCCATATCCCCGCCGATAGCCGCGCGGTCCAGACTTACTGGTAAGGGTACACCGCTATTTTCGCTTCTATTCTCTCGGCTGTAGAACTCACTTTGCCTTTCTAATAACTATTCATCTTCATACTATCTAACAAATTCCATTGAGCTAAAGACTATTGTGATCTGTTGATTAACTGTTCTTCCTGTGTCATCATCATCATCAACCTATATTAGTACACTGCTGGACATTGACCTCCTCCAATGAGCGCCAACTGACTGTATCATTGGGTAAATGCCCATTTAGTATAATTATCTTTTTGTTAACCTTTTTAAGAGCGTGCCTTGTTCGAAAAGGACAGACATAGGATTTCGCGTTCTTCTTCCATTTTGAGGTTAAAGATCAAAAAATCAAATGATTGATTGTGATCACAAATATACACAACTTTAAGAAACTGGATAAGAGGAACTGTATAATTAGTAATAGGTAACTATACTATACTTTTTATAGGTAATAATCAAAACTGAAGTTCATTCAATACGGACTATTGTCCGTAAGGTTCCTGAGATCTCTACCAAATTAATTGCGAAACAGTTAATCGATGTTACTGATAAAATAAAATCAATCATGTTTTCAAATTACAGGAACTAAATTAATAATGTTGAATTTTATGTAAGTCACGTATTTACCCCAGGAGTTACATGAGTACTGAAATCTAGGTCCATTTTTATAAATAAATCGGACAGGGCACCCTCTTAGATATCAGCATTTTTGCTACCTACTTGCGCAGTTATTAAATTCACTTTATCTTTTGTGAAACTAGTGTATACATACATGAGCTTTCTAGTCAAATAAGACTCATTTTCTAATACTAAAACTTCTGTTACTTCTTGAATGTTCTATTCTATATGATAATTTTTGGCTTCTATCTTTTGCGCTGTAGATTACACTTTCCTTCTTTCATTCATTCATTTTCAACGAACTTGCATAGACTCATTGTTCTTATTCTTAGAAAGAGATATTAGAACGTTCTCTGCTTAAACTTTTTTATCTTTCTTTGTCTGTTTTATGGTAATTTTCATGAAAAGATATTTACTGCTTCGTATCTCTGGGCTGTAAAATGGCTTAAAAGTAGAATTTAACATAAGTCAAGAAATAAATGGATAATGCTGCAATCTTAGACAAGCTAAGCAGAGGTTATGTTATGGGTACTAGATGACTGATATAGTTTTCAATCTGCTTAGCTTGGGGCTAGATGATGCTGTGTGGATTGTCCAGCGTAATTTACTTAATCTATTTATATATAAATCACATAGTATAAAACAAAGTCGCTTTCTCTGTCCCTATGTATGCTTAAATCTTTAAAACAACGCAAAGGATTTTGATGCGGTTTTTTAATTGATAGAGTGATTCAAGAGGAAGGTTTATAGGTATAATAAAACCGTGCAGAGCCGGGGCGGGTCGCTAGTAAATAATAAAATGAATTGATTGGGTGGGATTGTGTAGGTTTATACCAACACAACTAGCTTTATACCTACACAATCCCACTGCTGGACATTAGCCTTCCCTACCCCCCATCCCACTCTACTTATCTCCTGTTCTTCCAGGCGGATTCGGCGACTCCCTTCAACTACAACCCTCATCCGGTAGACATGACCAACCTGACGCTTTCGAGGGAGATGCAGAACATGGCAGAAAGGTTGGCGGAGAACGCACACGATATCTGGGCTAAGAAGAAGAAGGAAGAGCTTGTTATTAATGGAGGTAAGTTTAATTAATAATAATAATAATAAAAATGTTTATTTACAGAAAGGTTTACAATATTCGTACTAGTCTAATTATTACTTAATAGTAATAAACATTTAACTGATCACGATCTAGCACAAACATGCTTAATTTAAACCTTTCAAAAAAATTGACGAGGGTCAAAGAAATTGACTCCTCGCTCTAACTAAGTTTATTATTTAAACTTAAACAGTGACCCGCCTAGGCTATCACGTGTGTATTATAAAATTAAATGTAAACATTCCTCTTTAATCAGTCTATGTATTAAACAAAAGTGCATCAAAATCTGTTGTGTAGTTTTAAAGATCTAAGCATACATAGGGACAGATAGAGAGAGGCAAGCGTCTTCACTATCACTACATAGTATAAAACAAAGTCGCTTTCTTTGTCCCTATATCTCTATGTCCCTTTGTATGCTTAAATCTTTAAAACTACGCAACGGATTTTGATGCGCTTTTTTTAATACATACAGTGATTCAAGAGGAAGGTTTATACGTATAATAAAACAGTGCGAAGCCGGGGCGGGTCGCTAGTTGTTTTATATTATGTAGTGATACGTGAATGTAGTGTAGTATTTACTATATTTTTTTAATACGTTTTTGTTGACGGGAATTAAAATTTGTGTTCTCACTTAGGTAATAATATGATTTATTAGGCTTCACGCGCGTTGTTTCTTCGGAGTCATTTCAAGGCTATTTTATTCCCATGGAAACATATTTTTGGGATGAAAAGTAGCTTTTATTTTATTCCAGCCCTAGAATTACGTCTATTCGAAACACAGGATTACCTAGTTCAGGCTAAACTATTTACTAAGCTATATTTATTTATTTTAGTGCACTAATGTTTTGTATGTACGAGTTTCGTTGAATAAAATTTTATTTATTTATTCATTCATTTTCAGCCCGATCTGTTCGGTAGTTTTGTTGTGTTAACAAACATTCATCCAAACCTTCGCATGTATAATAATAGTGTGATATCTCGTTAACCAGGTGGAATCCATCCACAACTGGTGCCGTACGACCTCCTCACGGACAAGGAAAAGAAGAAGGATCGAGAACGTTCCCAGGAGTTCCTCAAGTATTTGCAGTACCAGGGATATAAGCTGCACAGGTAAAGATAACAATACAATACAAATCATTACATAGTATAAAACATAGTCGCTTTTTCTGTCCCTATTTTCCTATGTCCCTTTGACTGCTTAAATCTTTAAAACTACGCAACGGATTTTGATGCGGTTTTATTAATAGATAGAGTGATTCAAGAGGAAGGTTTATACCTGTAATAAAACCGTGCGAAGCTGGGGCGGGTTGCTAGTACTCTAATAAATAATTCTTTAATGTACACCGCGTTAAAGAAAAATAGGAACAATAAAAAGACAATACAAAACAGTTGCACAATTGTTAAGTTAACCTTTAATTTCAGCTTTCTAGAATATATTTCACTGTTTTCCTGTATAAAAAAGCTTCTGGTTTTCCAATTAATAAATAAATACTATTTTTATATGCCACAAGTGCAGACTAAGTTAAACTACGACTAAAAAGGTAAACTACGACTAAAATGGGGCTTCAAGGGAACGGGGTTTTGAAAATTTTGCACATCCCCAAGACTATAATGACCCCTCTACACGACCCTAAAATAAATCTTACATAGAAAAAAAATTAAATTACTGCCTAAAGACTTATAAATTTAGACTTACGACTTTATGGCGCTCATTAGGAGAGGCTTATATCCAGCTGTGGACTTTATAGTTCGATGATTATGATAATATAATGGGTGCAAATGTTTTTATCAATATTTTCCAGGCCCAGCAAGCTAACAGCCGGCGACACAGAACAAGCCGCTACGGGCGTAGCAATAGAGCTCAGATTCGCCTACTCCCTCCTGGAGAAACTGATCCAGTACATCGACAGAGCAACCATCAACATGAAGCTACTGAAACCTTCCACCACCTTCAGTAGGCGACCTAGCTTCAAGACCAGTACTAGGGATATTAAGTTCTTTTCCAAGGTAAATAGAGCTGGTTTTTATATATACTAAAATAGTCTCAATTCGGTTGCTGCAGTAAAATTTTTGACTTTCTATTCCATTGAAAAATATTAATAATAAAACCGGCTATGTTTGAGTCGAACTCGCGTACGAAGGATTCCGTACCATAAAACGGAAAAAAAACATGTTTGTTGTATGGAAGCCTCCTTGAATATTATCTTGTTTTTATATAATTTTTATTAAAAGTGAAAGTAGCATTTATTACTATAGAAATAGCTTTACGTTGATACAGCGTGGTGACAGACGAATGGTTGCGGAGTCTTACCTAATAATAGGGTTTCGATGTACCCTTTGGGTAGTTTTTGCAAACAGCCGAATCGATACCGCTAACAGAGATTTTGTTAAAAAGTGATAAAATGACTAACGTTCATTGAATTTTCTCTATCAATTTCATACAAAATTGTAGCAATTGAATATCATTAGCTAATTTACTATTTTTCATTACCTTCCAAGCAACAAAAGTCGGAGCTAAAATACTTTAAGAAGGTATACGGTAAAAATAAATACAAGAATATGCCTTGCTTGATGTCATTCGATGTTTATAAATAGCTTAGCTTATGAGAATTCTGAATAAGAAATCAGTCACTTTGGTATAAAGTGGCACAAAATTGGGAGCTTGTACCTAAAAGGGATTTTGGACTCTAATAAAGAATGTCGTTGAAGAAAAGTTGTTCAAGAGACCGGAAATATTTTCGGACTGTAATGATCAAAAATTTTCTTATCTATATGTTTAAAAAGCAGGGTTATAAACGCTTGCAAATTGATTGCGTAGCATTTGAAATGAAGAAAATTACATGCCATGTACGTAATAAAATTATAATATCGAATTCGCAGACTTTTTCTTGAAGAAAAAGCGCTTGTGCTTTTAGTGTTCATCCATTGAAACAATTATAAAACAGACGATTTACTATCATTAAATTTACAACATAAATCTTAATCTTGCTGAAAAACACACACTTTATCTACACTACATCATTACTTTATCTATACAACAACATTACTTTATCTACACTTCATCATTACTTCATCTACACTATATCATTACTTTATCTACACTTCATCATTACTTCATCTACACTATATCATGACTTTATTTAAACTACATACAACACTACTTTATCTACACTACATCATTACTTTATCTAAACTACCTCATTACTTCATCAACACTACAACATTACTTTATTTACACTACATCACTACTTTATCTACACTACATCATTACTTTATCTACATTTCATCATTACTTAATCTACACTATATCATAACTTTATCTAAATTACATCATTACTTTACTTAAACTACATCACTACTTTATCTAAACTACAACACTACTTTATCTACACTACATCATCACTTTATCTATACAACAACATTACTTTAACTAAACTACATCACTACTTCATCTATACTACATCATTACTTCAACAACACTACAACATTACCTTATATACACTACAGTTACTTTATCTACACTACATAATAATATATTTCACTACACCAGCTGTCGCTCTCAAAATAAACCCTATCTCCTCTCACTAAAGTTCAATTCTAACAGGTCGTTCTACCCCTCATGGAGAAATACTTCTCAACCCATCGAAACTACTTCATAGCGGTCGCCACTGCCACCAATAACGTCGGGGCGGCTAGTTTGAAGGAGAAAGAGATGGTAGCAGCACTGTTCTGTAAGCTAGCTAGCTTGCTGAGGTCAAGGTTAGTCTAAATTAATAAGTAATAATAATTGAAAATAATCGACTGAAAGGATACGAACAGGATACTATTTCAGTTGTTCGAGGAATTTTAAGGACAAGATTTAGGCAAAAACTGTAACGAAACGTAGGAATCCCTTTGTTCACTTCATGTTGATTCACTTTGAATATCCAGCCATAAAAATTGTGTGATTCAATTTGACCCATCCATGGAATCAGAATGTTTACACACGGTCTCACCCATGGATCCATTGAAAATAGCGTAATCACTTTGCTGGTTCGTTCTTGGTACAAAGGATTGCCATCGCGAGGTAATGCTGCAACCATTATGGGCACTTTTCCGCCGGGAATGGTCAGAGGCAGGTTATTTATTGACTAATTATAAATTGTTTATGATTAATTTATAAGTTATATAAATATAAAACTTTATAAATATAATATATATTTTATAATAAATATGAGTTTATTAATCAAAAAACATACTTCCTCATGGAAACGTTTTAAGGCTATTTCTACTGATTTATGGGATGAAAAGTAGCCTATGTTTTATTTCTTACTTCGTTTATTCCAAATTTTAGTCCGAACCATTCAGTCGTTTATACGTGAAAAAAGAACAAACATCCATAAATTTTTTCACATTTATAATATTAGAAAGGATCACACTTCACTACATAATATAAAACAAAGTCGTGAAATTTGGAATGGACGTAGTTCTAGCCCTAGAATAACACATAGACTACTTTTTATCCCGAGTTTCAATGGGATAGAAATAGCCTTGACACGTTTCCATAGAAACAACGCGTGCGAAGCCGCGGGTAGATGCTAGTCCTATGCTTTAATATTATAAACGATAAGTTTGTCAGTATGGATGGATGAATGGATGTATGTTTGTTACTCTTTCACGAAAAAATTACGAAACGAATCTGAATGAAATATGGCACAGAGATTATAGTCTGGAATAACACAACGGGAATTACCGCGGATGAAACCGCGAGGCGCTGCTAGTCACTACATAGTATAAAACAAAGTCGCTTTATCTGTCCCTATATCCCTATGTATGCTTAAATCATTAAAACTACGCAACGGATTTTGTTGCGATTTTTTTAATAGATAGAGTGTTTCAAGAGGAAGGTTTATACGTGCAATAAAACCGTGCGAAGCCGGAGCGGGTCGCTAGTATATTATAGTACCGACTTGGACACTTTACTGTTATGGATCAATATAAACCATTGAAGTACTTTTTTTAACTGAATTTCAAAGTGCTTTATTTAGACCTTAAAACGAACAAAGGAACGGGAAATACCGCGGGTGAAACCGCGAGGCGCTGCTAGTTACTACTACTATACAAATCATAGAACAAAAGTTTTTAGTCTTGGTCTACCCAATTCGCCTTTTCGGTTAATCATTAAACACCTATAACCCTGTATAGTGAAATGTGATGTATAATCTCCAGACTGGCAGCTTTCGGCCCCGACGTTCGCATCACAGTCCGCTGCCTCCAAGTGCTGGTGAAGGGCATAGACGCCAAGTCCCTCGTCAAGAACTGCCCCGAGTTTATCCGCACATCCATGCTTACGTTCTTCAACAACGTTGCCGATGATTTGGGACACACCATCTTTAATTTGCAGGATGTAAGTAGCTCTACTGCACCATCGTTTGTAGCTAGGTTTTAACATGTCTCTTGAATAAATTCTTTAATTTACAGGATGTAATTAGATCTACTTTTGATTATAGCTAGATTTCATCTACTGCTGAATATAGTTGTTTCGTCTAGACCAGAGGTCGGGAACCTGCGGCTATTTCGATGTAAAGTTATGGCTCTGCAGTTCAATATGCAGATACTAATCATTTGTAATTTTATTATAAAAAAACTATTACATATTATTTGATTAGTAAGATACATGACATGCAGTAAATTACCTGATTACAAAAATTGGTTGGAATTAGTGCTGATTATATATATTTGATTACAGTCACACCTGCCTGAGTAAAGTAAACCAATATTTACTGTTCAAATTGACTTTTTAAATTGGGAAATTTTGAAAATTGTAACTTGAGCTCTTCCGTCTCAAAAGGTTGCTGACCTCTGGTCTAGACTGAGCCATGAGTCCGATTGACTACAGTATCAAGATATATGATTTGAATTAAATTATAGAAAATTAACTTATTTATCGATATCCCGCACAGTACATTGAATGAAGACTAATGTAACCTAGGTAAAAGTCTCATTTTGGTGGCAATTGAAACTAGAGGTGTTTTGCATATTTATTTTGGCGTGGATTGTGCGAGGTTCTCATTAGCATAAAGAGTCAGATCATTTGCCACCCCTTCGTCAGTGCACGGCTGGCACACAGCACACTGCCATTCTCGTCATTAATCACGTACAGTGTATTCGATATACTCGCCTCTTTGCAAGCACATTGTGCTATGTGTATATTTGTATCTCGTTCACTCCAATGATTCGCTGCGCGATCGAGCGGAAAACGGCGCCAGTTTTCCTCACCAGCACGCTTGAGGGGAAGCGTGCTGGTGAGAAAAACTGAGCGATGCCCTCACTCAGTTTTCTTTTGTGGAAATGAGTAGACTCATTTGTGGTAGCACACGTGCAGAGGACCTATAGTTGAAACAGTGTGAAAATCGTCAACCTACTGGGGTAGAACTAAGGCCACTGATTTAGCCGCTTCCATAAACTTCTCTCGATACTCTTTGCTTTTGGCTAAACTTCCCCCGAAACTAAAATAATAAACTATTGCAGGGTAAATACGCGCACCTCCGCGGCACACACCTGAAGACTTCAACCTCCCTCGGCTACATCAACGGAGTCATCATGCCGATCCTCACTTCCATGTTCGATCATCTCGCGAACTGCGAATATGGAGCCGATTTACTATGTGAGTCTATTTAAACTCCAAGAAATGAAATAACATCGCAAAAAATCAAATTTATCAGGACTTGAGCCCGAGAACCTTCCTCAGTACGGAAATGCGCTACCGCGCCACGAATTCATGTGACCACCTAGTCGAAAAACTTTGCGACTTTCTACGGACTCTAGCGCCGTTACATGGAATACATTGAAGTTTTTATCCCTGTTTTTAAAGTCTATTCGCGAAGAGAGAGAGAGAGAGTTTCATCTGTTACACCTGTCTCTGTCATCCTCGCGTAAATGTAATGTTTCACACTCGCACAGATACTGAGACAGTGTGACGCATTTGTGTGAGGAATGTTAGAGACAGGTATAGGAAATTCTTCCTGCTTCGGACTTTTCTCTATTTACGATCAGGCTCAAGCTTTCTAGGTTTTTAAAATTCTCCAGAGCGTCTGATAGAAGCGGTATTTTAATTTTTTTTAATAGGATAGATGCATGCCTAGGTAAGAAAAATAAAAATATTATTCTTTAGTCCGTGAGTTAGAATTTCGAAAAATATTGGAAACGTTTTTTCTTTTGTCAATCGAACAGAAAATGACTAACATAAGGCGCATTACAGTTGAGAAGTGGCGTTTTCTGACTTCATGTCTTTCCCTAAAATGTCACAAGGCCTGACGTCACGAGCTCCCACTTCTTAAGTTTAAGGCCCTTTTTCTTGGTCGATTTCTGTTTGATAGACATAAGAAAATTATAGATATTTTTCGAAAATCTAACTGACGGACAAATTCTTCTTTTTTCTTCCTTTTATCTAGTCCAAAAATACTGATCCTATTTTCCTAATACATAAGCTAGTCTATACTTGAGTGTCATGTCATGTCTTATACGGTTGTATTTTAAACGAACGTTGCCGCGATTTTGTAGTATACGGATAAATTCGTAAATTCACCTTACTCGAAACCTACCTATTGCAAGGATACTCAAATAAAACAAACGAATTACGATGAATCACTCTGATCATCCGATTCGCTACTGCTCCCGCTGCTTTCATCACTATCACTATCCTTGCCGAGCTCGTAAGCACTTCTACAGCTGTTCTTACAAGACTTATTGTATAAACTCTTCAAGCGTTTGCTGCAGTCGTGAGTCGAACAAGCGCTGTCCCAAGAGCAAGTGCAGGCGCTATGGCATTTGTCGTAAGATAACTTCTTGCAAGCTTTCTCGAATCGGTCGCGGAGTATGTTTAAATTAAATTTTTCGTCTTCCTGCTTCATTATCCTTCTTGCGTTTGTTTCGTTGGTGCTTGGTTTCGTTGTCGATTTCTGTGGTGTGAAAATTCATTGGTTAACGTTAAATATTCAAGATTAAATTTATGTTACCGAAGTTTGTTGCGTTCATAGCATCGTGGATATTATTCACGAACCTATGAACGCAACAAACCCATTGGTTAAGAGAACGATATTCGTAAAACAACCTATAGGCTGTCCGGCAATATTGGCAGTTTGGCTGTCAATATTTGAAGAAAGCATAAAATATCAAACACGGAATATATTTGATATTTAAGTAACATGCGAAACAAACCACTTTTGTAATTTGAGGAATCTATTTTGGCCTCCACTATTTTTTATCATCATCAACCCATACGTCCACTGATGGTCCACAAAAGAGGCCACGAATTGTGGTCCCTTGCCCCCTCCATCCATAGACTACAATGCCGAAGGTCTACCGAGTGAAAGGTCCTCCCACACTTCGATATACATCGTGGTCTCAATAATTGTGCAAGTATTTAATTAGATACGTTTCGTATGTTTAATACATACAAAAGCAAAAAATTTAAAAACTATCTTAAATAATTATTAAAAAAATTACGCGTTATCAGAAATCAAAAACACTCACCGCTTTGATACTTAGTGTAGGTAAGCAAGCTTGAAATTCTTCTGCTTCTAGATTTGTAATGTTTTCTGCAAGAAATAAATGTTATTTTCTTGTTATTCAGCCTAAAGCTACAAGATTTTTACCCCATTTACACATTTCTTTAATCTTACCATGCAAATTTTACATAGTGCAAATTAACTTTTCCCATAGTGTACCGTTGAAAGGTATCTATCGCGATTTCTGAGGTCCACTATTAATTGTCACCTACTATGACATGATCCTTCAATGTTCTTAAACTACTATTTATAGGTACATAGTATATATAGTGTTTGTAATTATTTTTTCGTGTATAAATTGCTATTTTTTTAGTATTAATTTGTAAATTAATCAGGCTGTACTAGGCGATTTGGATTCACCTAAAATGTTATGTTACTATTTAAATAAATAAATAATCTAGCCACAAAAGTAATAACGTAATTGTTTCAGTTACATGTCTTCTACAACTATTATTTTAGTAAACTTTATTTGTTAGCATTGGATAGAAGCTTCTTTTTTTATTATTTGAACTAACTACTATGCATATCTCGAAATGTTACCTTGCATTGCTCTTCTTTTAAGTGCGAATAGGTCGTCATCTTTAGTAAGGTCGGACCTACTTTCTCTGCTTCCCTCTTTTGCAGTGAACTTTTTGACACAACCCTTTTTAGCGTGTTCTTTAAAGGCCGACTTTAGACTAGACTTGCATTTCGTTTGGCCGCATACCGACTTCGTTGTCTTCGTGCATGCCTTTATTAATGAAAATAATATTGAGGTAAATAGTTATGCTCTATAATATTATGGAACTCCATCTTAGCCATACATCATCATCATCAACCTATATTAGTCCACAGCTGGATATAGGCCTCCCCCAATGAGCGCCATAGCGCACTGTCTTCAATATGACGCATTCAGAATCTGCCAGCAGTCTCTCGCAGATCGTCATCCCACCTGGCCAGAGGGCTTCCTACACTACGGTTGCTGAGTCGCGGTCTCCACTCAAGAACAGTTTTATCCCAACGGTTGTCGGTTCTTCGCGAAAAGGCCCACTGCCACTTCAGCTTGCTAATTCTTTGAGCTATGTCGATAACTTTGTTTCTCTGTCGGATGTATTCGTTACGAATCCTGTCCTTCAGAGAGACTCCAAGCATAGCTCTTTCCATAGTTCACTGAGCGACTTTGAATTGCTGTACCAGCCCTACCGTGAGTATCCACGTCGCAGCTCCGTAGGTCATTACGGGTAGGACGCGCTGATTGAAAACGAATTGATTGATGAATTGGTTTGATTGATTATTCATACATCAACATTGTATTTTTGATTATTTTTGTATTACACTTCTTTTCTCGATCATTTTTCTCTAACGCCATTACCATCGTAGCTAGTGCACAACTGTCTTTAGTCCCCCTAATGTGAATCTGTATCCTGCAATTTTTTAAGCTTCAAAATGTAGCCATATCTGCATTCAGTAATCACGTTGCTGTCTAGGTAATCTACTGGCGCTAGACTAGCATTTGATAGTTAAATTCCTATAACGGGGTCTTTTTTGTAGGTATATTAAGTTTTTTACGTTTGTAAGTTTAGCCCATGGTCTGTGCCCAGCAGTGGGTCGAAAATGGATGATGCTGATGATGATTTAGTTTACCTTATAACATTTTCTTATAACTACTTTCAAGCAAGCTTCTCCGTATGCTTCTCTGAGCACGTGTGTATCGCCTGTGTCTTTGAACACTGATTCGTCTGATGATTTATCTTGTGTTTCTTTATGTGGTTTCTTTTTCTGAAAGTTTGTTGTCACTTTAAACAATCATCACTACATAGTGTAAAACAAAGTCGCTTTCTCTGTCCCTATATCGCTATGTATGCTTCAATCTTTAAAACTACGCAACGGATTTTGATGCGGTTTTTTTAAAAGATAGAGTGATTCGGTTTGTACGTATAATAAAACCGTGCGAGGCCGGGGCTGGTCGCTAGTAAACAATATAACACAGGGATCAATTATTTCTATAGACGTTCACTCACCTTATTTTTATCCAACAAAGAGACACTTTGTTCCTCAGTATTATTTAAAATTTTGACATCCTTATTTTTTGGTTCTGATACATTAATGTTTTTTTTATGTCGTTTATTTGTTTTTTCGTGATCATCAGGTACCTCTTTATAATCGATATCAGATTTTTCACTATCATCAAGCGTTTTTTTGGTATCATTATCAGTGACTCTAGCTTCTTTATCAACAATTATGCTATTATTACTATTTCTTTCACGGTCAACAGTCGGTATTTCATTATCATTACTTATTATTTTAGTAGCTTCATGTTTCTTTTTATGTCTTTTGTGTGATTTATGATGCGTAACGTTGGATTTTTCCACTCTTTCGTTACCTTTTCTTAGTATTTTATGAAGTGTTTCATTTATTTCAACCGTTTCTTTTTTATCTTTGTTTTCTTTTTTGTGGTGATGGTTACTGTGCTTTTTAGATAAATTTATTGTATCACTTTTTTTGTCAGTATGCGTATCTTCATATTTATTTTCCTTTTTTGTGACTGGAATTTTAACGTTTTCTACAAATATTTCACTGTTTGCTTCCAATTGTATTGATGTATCTTTCACTAAATCATAAAAATTTTTAGTTGTTGGTAAGGCCTCTGAGGACATTTTTTTCTTATGTGTTCTTTTGCTATATAAAATATCTACTTCGGGTGAAATGTTTTTTACTTGTGTGTTTTTTGATGTATTTACCGCTTTAACTTCATCTGATGAATTTGGATATGGTATGATCAATCCATGATTTTGGTCTGAGTAGATTTTTCTGGATCTAAGATTTTTTGCTCTTGTGTCTGTGAATGGTTCAAAATGACTTTCTATTGCAGATACACCGTAGTCTAATTCTGATTGAGCCTTATTTGACTTAGAATTAGTTTTTTTATTTTTTTCAGTAGCATATTCGGGTAACATTTCAATTTTCTTTTTGAGCATGCTTTCTACATTTTCATCAGAAGTACTAGATTCACTAGAAGATGTTTTTTCAGGTTTCAGTGTCGTTGTACTGCTTCTATGTTTTTCTCTTAACATATTTTTATCTTTGTCAACATTTCCTTTCTTATGATCCTTTTTAGATTTTTTCACAGTCACATCTTTGTCATTCTTTGTTTCTTCCTCATGATCCGACCAATACATTTCAGTTGCTGCAAACTTTTCTTTTATGGTTGCTTTTGAAGTTTCACTTTTTTGTGAAACTTCAACTTTTGGTGGTTTCATAATATCTTGAAACATATCGTCCATTTCTGAGTCGGAGCTCGAGTCCAAGTTTTCTTTTGATTTGTATATCTTTTGTAGGGTTTCATAGTTCGTGATTAGCTCTTGGAGAACATTGTTCACTCGGGATATGTTTTTGATGACATCAACAAACATTTCTTCTTGTCCATTATTAGTAGCGTTCGCCTAAAATGTATAAAATAAAAATACCGACTATACACTTACACTATTAGGTATCTACACCTAGTTTGAAAGCATTTGAATGGTTTTATTTCGCAAGATATTCGGAAGATTATATTCGACATTAGCTTACTTTAAGCTAAACAGCTGGCAGATGCTGGATGCGTCAAGCTGAAGACAGAGCGCTATGGCGCTAATTAGGGGAGGCCTATTTCCAGCAGTGGACTAATATGGGCTGATGATGATGATATCTATTAATGATGTTTATTCAATAGATTGTAAAAAAACTAACCTGTGCGTTCACGGCATTAAAAAGTGCTATGCTAAAGCCAATGTATAACCACATTTGTAATTCTCATAACGACATACTTACTAAAACAATAAAACTAAAGCACATAAAAGTTTACTTTATTGATATTGAATTATTTTATTGCTGAGAGCGTTTCGACACACATTGTAATGTTCTTTTATGGAATTATCAAGAGACGCATTACCAAAATTTGTATTGAAATATACAAATGTTGACGATAGAGAATGCTCATAACATTTCTATTTGAAGCATGACTAACTTCTGCTCGTGCCTTCGCTTGGTACCCGGATAAAACGTAACCTATAGCAATAATACTCGGCCATCGATGTATTATTTCTGGGTTTTAAAAAATATCTAGATTTTGGAATAAGCAACTCGTGACCCGAGAGCTGGTGAGTATCTGGCGCAGAGCATCAGCATTGCCATACAGCGTGGTAATGCAGCCAGTGCCTTGGGGACGCGACGACTGCTATTGACTATGGATCTGTGGAGCTACCTCTATATCGTTTGCAACAGCCTCAGTTAGTTCAATTGGTTATATTGGTTTTATTTGATTCTATTCTTTGATTATCATATTCTTTGTTAATAAGAATAAAACATCACTACATAGTATAAAATAAAGTCGCTATTTCTGTCCCTATTTCCCTTTGAATGCTTAAATCTTTAAAACTACGCAACGGATTTTGATGCGGTTTTTTTTAATAGACAGAGAGATTCAAGAGGAATGTTTATATACTTATAATACAACCGTGCAAAGCCGGGGCGGGTCGCTAGTTTATTATAATATACTACAACCCGCCCCGGCTTCGCACGGTTTTATTATACGTATAAACCTTTCTGATGAATCACTCTATCTATTAAAAATACCGCATCAAAATCCGTTGCCTACTTTTAAAGATTTAAGCATACATAGGGACAGAGAAATCGACTTTGTTTTATATTATTTAGTGAATATACATATTCATCTATTTATATCAGAAATAATTAAAGAAAATTTCAGCCTGATCCGTTTAGTAGTTTTAACGTGAAGAAGTAACAAACATCCATCCATCCATCCAAACTTTCGCTTTTATAATATTAGTGTGATAAAATTTGGATCACCGAAGTGGCGTGGCGAGTGTAAGTCCGCTTGCGACGCAGGATGTTGCGCATTTGATTCTTGCCTTGTTACAATCCTGCAAATATATTTTTCAGAGATTGAGGGTGTTTTCTATGTATAATATAAATAACTATCTATGTAACATACCTATTGTATTAAGTGTACTAGATATGCTAGGCTAGATAACGCTGTGTGGATTGTCAAGCATAAATAATGCTGGACAATCCACACAGCACCATCTAGCCCCAAAGTAAGCTTGAGTAGCTTGTGTTATAGGTACTAGATAACCGATATATTTAATAACATTATATACATAGATATTATTTATTATAGAAACACCCAGACCAATTTATTTATATACTAGCGACCCGCCCCGGCATTGCACGTTTTTATTATACCTATAAACCTTCCACTAGAATCACTCTATCTATTAAAAAAAACTGCATCGAAATCATTTCCGTAGTTTTAAAGATTTAAGCATACATAGGGTTATAGGGACAGAAGCGACTTTGTTTTATACTATGTAGTGATTGTAACCATGTTCCTTTGTTTTCCAGTGGACGAAATCCAAGTGGCCTCATACAAGATGCTAGGGTCCCTGTATACTCTCGGCACAGACGCGACTCTCACGCATGAGCGGAAGTACCTTAAAACTGAGATTGACAGAAACAAGCCAGCTTTGGTAAGTACAACATACATCAAAATCACTTTATTCAGAACTAGCTATCCGCTAGCTGCTTCGCCCGCGTAGATGATACGATTTGTCCTGCTTTTCTTTTTACTCATTTAAAATAAAACTACTATAGATGTATTAAAAAATAACTTATGATAGGTTTAACAAACTGTACGTGTGAATTTTGGAAATTCCTTTGTTTAACGGAATTATATGAGAAAATAAGTGGGGGCGCCACTTCAGGTGCTGTTTGCGCCTTAACAATTGATATTGTTTTTTATTAATTCCTGAAATACTGGTTTTCAAAGTGCATTCTAGATTTAAAAGTTACAGACATTTCAATACAGAGCCAAACAGCGAAACTCAAATTTCAATAACAAATTGTACATAATTTTGAGTTTTTTGAAATTTCCTGAAACACATTTTCAATAATTTTATATATTTAGTAAGCTCTATAAATTTAAAGCAAATCGGGCTGCTGATTAAGGAGTTACAAAAAACACCCAAAAACGTTTCAACTTTCTTTTTCACCCCCTTAGGGGTGGAATTTCTAATTCTTCATTCCTCTATTTTTCAATTTCCAGGGCTCGTGTCTAGGCGCCTTCAGTTCGACCTTCCCCGTCGCTTTCTTAGAGCCTCATTTGAACAAACACAACCAGTTCTCGCTTCTGAACAGAATAGCTGATCATTCGTTAGAGGCACAAGGTTAGTATTATTTTGAACCTTTTTGAACGTGACAAATAGACTTTGTCCTATTTGCTGATTGTCGTTTTAACATATCAGAAGCACAACTTAGGAGTGCTTTCTTAGAAGAAGTAAAAAGTCTTTCCAAGAATGCAATGGTAGTGTTTGTTGGTCTTATCTGAGAGCTTACTTTTGAAAGGGGTTCTAAGGGTAGTGTTTTTCGATCTTGTTTGACTTTCAATCTTTAAGTTGGTTGATGTTATAAAACCCGATTAAATCTTTATTAACAACGAAAATTACAAGCAAGGAATAGAAAAATAACAACTAGTATTTACAATTGAAACCATTGATCTAACTGCAGACGGTTGCAAACAGTCTAAAGGTAGCTCAATTGTCATTACTCTTCAATTTTATTTTGTTATAAAACTAAATGACTGAGTTTGGATGAAGCATGAAAGAAACATATTTTATCATTACGAAATAACTGTTTTCCGTAAAATCTTGACAAACTCGCCAAATCCAGAAATGTAATAATCAACCTTCTCTCCCCAGACATAATGGCTAAAATGGAGCAGTCCATGCCAACCCTAGAGACCATCCTAAGCGAAGTGGACCAATTTGTTGAATCTGAGAAGACGTACACTGAAGCTCCTCATATAATCGACGTGGTGTTGCCACTCCTCTGCTCTTATCTGCCGTTTTGGTGGGCGCAGGGGCCGGATAATGTTACCCCTACTGCTGGGTAAGTAGACATTTTTCCCGTAATTTTGAATTGACTGGGGGCGAATTTTACGTTAATTCTTTTTGTTCATTCCAGAAGTGTTATTTTTGTTTACTATTAAGTTTTTTGTTTCTTAATCAACCGACATATCTAAACATTTTGTATGAATTTACGAAACATATAACTATTATCTAATTGGCTGGCCTTTGACCAAAATTGGGAAAGCATAGTCTTACAAAAAATGGATTACAAATGACTGTCTTCAATGTTGTTTCACACACCTTGGAAAGCACGGCACTGTTTCAAGCGCCATAATCAAGAAAGAACCGGTGCCAAAATATCAAAAAACTTAAAACAAATCAAATCATCGTAAATGTCCTGTGTCAAATAATTAAATTTCCGTACTAATATCATAGAATAATTTATACCTTAAAACTAAAGAAGTACATACTTGGACTTATTTTAAGCAAACAAATATTATAATTTATAGTCACGTCTAGGATTCTGCTTGAACAATCCGACTTTTTTTTTGTCAACTATAGACTTTCGTTTGACCACAATCTCACCTGATGGTAAGTGAGGACGTGACCGAAGATGTATCACGAAAGTCTAGAAGACACCGATTCACTCTCACGTTGATGATATGATGACAATGAACGGTTATTACACCGACTCTATCAAAAACTATATTTTCCAGAAACCACGTAACAATGGTTACATCCGAACACATGAACCAGCTTTTAAAGAACGTCCTCAAGCTGATCAAAAAGAACATCGGCAACGAGAGCGCCCCGTGGATGACGCGCATCGCAACCTACACCCAACAGATCATCATCAACAGCAGCGAGGAGTTACTGAGGGACTCCTTCCTCCCGCTGGCGGAGCGCGTGCGGAAGCGGACCGACAACATGTTCCACAAGGAGGAGAGTCTGAGGGGATTCATCAAGGTAGGGCTGTGAAAACTGTTGGGGACTTAACTTCTTTTTTGATGGTTACTTGTATCTGGTTTTGGACGGTTAAGGTAAACGTGTTCTTAAATGGAGACTGCGAATTGGGAAACATAGTGTAGGACGCCCTACGGCCAGGTGGGATGACGATTTGCGAAGGACTGCTGGATGCGGCAAGCTGAAGACAGGGCGCTATGGCGTGAGTTAGGGGAGGCCTATGTCCAGCAGTGGACTATAGGTTGATGAGGATGATGGTGTCCATTTTTATAACGACACAAGTTTTCCACAGGGAACAGCCTTAGTGGGTTCTTTCAAGGTTGGTAGGTTTCGGGCAAGGGGCATCCTTGTCACCCATTTTATTTTTGCCATACACGGATCACGTGTATAGCGTTGCACATGAACTGATGGCATGTTCCAAGTGAAATACTGTCAGATTATACATCAAGGTGAATTCAGAGTGAAGCGTTATAGATATAGTATGTAACTAAAGAACATTGCCATTAAAAGCGCTCTGTGAATATAGAGACACTCGTTTCACTGTATGTGTAAAACGCTTAATTATCTTATCAGTGTGTTCCAATTATTATCACTATAACTAGGTAAATGCTAGCCTTGTTTAACTGACTTGTGTAGTGTAATGACGTTACCTTTCTCACAAAAACTCTTTTGTTCAGTCTTCAACGGACGACACATCGCAAGTGGAGTCTCAGATACAAGAAGACTGGCAGCTCCTGGTCAGAGACATCTACTCCTTCTATCCACTTCTCATCAAGTACGTCGATCTGCAGAGAAACCACTGGCTGAGAAATAATGTGCCAGGTAAACTATAACACCTATACAACTGTTGAATGCATAAGTACTAGCTTGGCCTTAAAGTTCGAAACACCCAGGGGGTCTACTTTTTTCAATGAAAAACGAAACTTCGATCGAAAGTTCGCGTGATTCCTACTCCGGTTTCATTTTTTTACGAAACTTCGTTCGAACGAAAATTGTTTGACATTTAAATTTTCTAAACCTACTCTCTTTCACGAAAGTTCGAAACGAACATTTGATTTTGACGGATCTTTGTTTTAACCTCAAATCGACGAAACCAAAAGTGTTACCTTTTGATTTTCGTTTTTCTGATTTGATAAAGAAAATTGACTGAACTGAATGAAAGATTACTTTTAATTGTGCCTGCTCTTCGCGATGAACGTTTGGAGCGTAAAAGAAACCATCGCAGGCTGCGCTATCAATTCAATATCAATCATATTACAGACTTAGAGTTTGTAGGGTCTGATTTAGGGAATTAAAGACTGAGTAAGAAATTATTTGAAGAGTTGTGGCAGGAGATGGTACCTCGACTACCTCCAAAGGAGAGACGTATTTATTAATACTATTTATTAAGACTTACAAAGTTTTATAATCCAGTACAAACAACTTGTCGAGAAGCAAAAACACTGCAACTTGAAACATTCCTATGGAATGTGTATCAAGTTTACGATAAAAAAAGCACTTTTGATATTTGACACTTGAGAAACATTATTTATACTAACAAACTTTGTTTTTATCGAAACAGAGAATGCAAACATAATGTTGCAATGGACCATAACAAATAAGTACCTAAATTTATTATACGGATATGTTTGGTTGCCATAAGTTACTGCCCAATTGTGTATGAATTGTACTCTGTATTATATGTTTTGCTTGGATACAACAGAAAACAGTTATAAAACTACAGAATAGATGTAAAATTTAAAAACAAAGCGAAACATTTTGTTTATTTTACATTAAAGAAAAATCCGTAATTGGCATGTTAAAAGACCTAGGGGAAGCAGGGGGAATGGCGATCACTTAAGGAAAATTTGCAATAACTTTTTTTACAAAGGTTTTATTTTATCAAAGGAACATTGGTTAAACTATCCAGTAATCAACATGCATTAAAACCACTTATCTATTTATCACACAAAATTGGTAGGGACTCGTACAAAAAAATATAGGTTTGACCGTCATTCCCCCTGAGCATGGGTAATGCCGGTCATGCAAAGGGGTAATGGCGATCAAAATTATTTGCTTATATATGACAATGGAGAACCATTTTGATTAATTATAATGATGAGATAAACCTTACTTTTACTTATTAAAAGACTACAATGATATTTGAGCATAAATGACTAATCTGAATTAAATGTTTCTATGAAAATATGTGATATCTAATCTTAGGTACATAAATCACAGATGTATCCTTTAGCAGAATCCGGAACACACTACATGAGACCATTGGCCCTATGTGGTGCATCGATACCACATCTAATCGTTTTGTCCGAATTCTTTGCAAATATTGCATTTTTTATTACTTTCATCGTCATTACCTACATCCATATCATCATAACTATCGTCGTTGCAAAGGTTAGGATGATTTTCTTGCAAAACTTTGCGTTTGTAAGACTTTTTTGTCATATTTCTTACAGCTTTTTCTTGAGGCTTAGTTTTCTCAGCTCCTTTGGTTTTACCAATTTTCTTTGCCTTGACTTGACCGGTATAACCCCAAAAGACGGTTTTGCAATCAAGCTGAATTTTAACAAAACAGAGATACAATTATTAAGAAATGTTTACTATATTGTTTAATTTAATGTTTGAGCGCAAAGATAATGAATAGCAACATTAAATGAGTAAAATAAATCTGTACTTGCCGACAAACGCACTCAGCCGAAAATTAGATCCGGGCGGCCAGAAACAAACATACGTACCTCTCTCTCACGGGCAGCGAGCGGGCTGACCAAACTTATCGCTGCCTGCTTTTACGTCTCGCCCCCCTCCCTTCAGCCCGCGCACCGTATTTCTATGAACTGTATTTTGTTAGTTTTTTGAGTGACCGCCATAACCCCATGACCGGCATAGCCCCTGCTTACCCTACACATATCATTCGTTCAATTTCATTCACGAAAATTGTCTATGAATCCGAACTTTGTGTGCGTATCCGAAAATGAAAGAGAGTAGGTTCATCACCGAAACTTCGTTTAAAATTCGTTCGTTTGCGAACCTTCGTTTCAAAGAAAGCGGGTTGACGCCCAGAAGCCGGAGGCGGAGCGGAGGCGAAAGCGTGCCGGTTTTTCCTATGGCACCGCGCCGCCACCGCCGGTGTGTGTAGGCTTTCATATGGTTAAATAGAATACAACTCGCACGTCTTCGCCTCCGCTCCGCCTCCGGCTTCTGTATGTTTCGTACTTAAAAGACGAATTCCTTTTGACAGATTCATGTTATTTTTCTTTGATACATGTTTTACAAATAAGTATTGTTTTTCAAATTCATTAGAGCAATGTAACTAATACTTAGTACTTTGTTTGCCAAAGTAAATAACAATCAAGGAATAGAATTATTTAGAAACTAGTATTTACAATGGGTTATATACCTAAATAAATCCAAGTAGTACGTCAGATTTTCTAAAAAAATTGGACACATACTTTTTCTTCGTCTTTCGTAATTCTATAAAATGTCACAAAACGTGACGTCGTCTCCCGCGCCCCCCACCCGCTTCTCAACTTTAATGCGCTTTATCTTGGTAATTTTCTGTTTGAATGACAAAAGAAAAAATACATTTTTCGAAATTCTGACTTACGTACTAAATAGAATAATATTTTTCTTACCCAGGCATCTATATCAGCTATCCTTTGAAACGATTAAGCGAACTGCATACTATTTAATCAATTTGACCACTTATAAAAATAGTAAGAATGGACACCTATAAGACTATTTTTTTGCTTTAAACAATAAATATATTCATCGAAATGTCAACAAACACTCAAACATAATAACCTTGGTATTACAGAGGCAGAAGAACTTTACAACCACGTATCAGAGATATTCAACATATGGTCGAAGAGTCAGTACTTCTTAAAGGAAGAACAGAACTTTATATCAGCTAATGAGATTGATAACATGGTAAGTTATACTGCTAGAAATACTCATCACATAGCTTCGCATATAATATTAGCAAAATAAGTGAAAATATTAGAGAGATATGGGAAAAGGGGGGGCTTTACCCCCTTATTATATAGTTAGTGCATTTTGTTGCTAATGCAGTGAAAAATAGCTTGACAAAGGAACAAGTAGAAACACTTAGACTTTATGTAACAAGTTTGGGGTCTCTTCACCCATTGGTATTTGGTATAGTCAGTACACGACAATTCTCAAAAGCTACAAAATTCAGCTTTTAAGTAAACACGTAAAATCAAGTAACAAGTAGAAATCACTACACATTACGCCTTGTACGTATGGGTGCTTTCGTAATATCAGAAGATGATACGAACAGACGAAAAAACCTTCACACCTTGACATGACACAATCATTCGGGGATTTTTCCCGGAAGAATAAAGAGTGTCGTACACTTTATTCTTCCGGGAAAAATCCCCGACATATTTTGAGTTCTAATGTAAATAGAGATGAAATAACTGAGTGGGTTTAGCTCCCAACTTGCATAGCAATAGGGTTTTTTAGCATTAATAACTTACGGTATCTGCAAAAACATGGCATTTACACCCATGGTGTATGGTATATTCATTGACAGCCTTTGTGGTAGAGTGAGTACATTGTGGCTTGGAACTACATAATACTATGAATTGTCGAGATTTTTTTATTTTTAATCACTCATCGAATATAAATTGTAATGCTTATACGAGTACGTATTACATTTCCTCTGAAGTACACTATCTCATCATTCATAAAGTGCTTATCAATGTGCTATTCATTTGTTGCTTCTAGGTTCTGATCATGCCAACCGCCACAAGACGATTGACAGCTGTAGTAGATGGTGGAACACAACAGGGTGGTGGAAAGGTAAGTCATTTACCGAAGAATTATAAGTAATGGTTTAGCCGAAATCACCAGCACTATCGATGCAATCCTTTAGGCACAAGCTTGAAGATTGGCTTATTTTAATGTGTTTTTATGATGTTAAATCTTCTCTAAACTTTTGTTACAATGTTTATTTTGCCAATAAGTACATTATTTAAATCTAAATTAAGATATCTAGATAAAAAAAAATATCTGGATTGGTCAGACATTTCGTTGTATGAATATTACAAGGAATCCATAGTGTTTCGTCTATTTGCCACGTGCCTAGTGTTTAAGTAAAACTATTTTATAATTTAAAACAAATTTTAACCAAAGAACATATTATATGATCTATCTGTCAATAATGGTATCTCGAAAACTACACAAGCTTAGTACAGATAAAAATAATAAATATAGCATGACAAAATTTTACATGGGCTTGCATGTGCAGGTTGTGACAGATCGCTGAATTTGAAAATTGAAAAATATTCCAAAACTCGAGCAACAAAAAAAAACTCTTCCTTAAAGTTGTCGAAAAATCATAACTACATCAGTCATTATTAAAAAATTCCATCTAAATCCTACAGAAGAAGAAAAAGCACCGCGACAAGAAGCGCGACAAAGACAAGGAAGTCCAAGCCTCGCTCATGGTGGCCTGCCTCAAACGTCTCCTGCCGGTCGGGTTGAATCTGTTCGCGGGCCGCGAGCAGGAGCTAGTGCAGCACTGCAAGGACAGATTCCTCAAGGTACGTTACATGCAGGGACTAGTATTTATATCAAAAGCACCGCGACAAGAAGCGCGACAAAGACAAGGAAGTCCAAGCCTCGCTCATGGTGGCCTGCCTCAAACGTCTCCTGCCGGTCGGGTTGAATCTGTTCGCGGGCCGCGAGCAGGAGCTAGTGCAGCACTGCAAGGACAGATTCCTCAAGGTACGTTACATGCAGGGACTAGTATTTATATCAAAAGCACCGCGACAAGAAGCGCGACAAAGACAAGGAAGTCCAAGCCTCGCTCATGGTGGCCTGCCTCAAACGTCTCCTGCCAGTTACAAGTAAATTTCAGGTGAATTCAAACGCAAACAGGAGGTACATTAGCGCCACCACTTATTTTCTCAGATATTTACCTACGTTAGACAAAGGAATTACCAAAATTCACAAGTTCAGTCTGTTATACCTAAGCTTTGTTTAAATGCATCTGCAGTAGTTTTATTTTATGTATAATAGAAAGAGTTATGAAAACAGATTTTGGTGGCCACCAAGAGCAACTTCGTATCTCTTCCTAAACTAGATAAAATAACACACCTACGACCACCTAGTTTTGTATTTTACTATATAATTGTAGATTATGTTTTTTAAATAAAATAGTTGGGTGCCACTTAAAATTTTTAACTTAGTAGTCAAATGCATAAAAAATAATTCAACAATCCTCAACGATTCCCATTCAAATCTGAATTTTCGAGAAAAATTATAAAATTCCTTAAGATACCGCATGTTTTCTATGACTCCCGTACCCTTACAGCTCTTTCTTTTCACTTACATAAATTATTTTGTAATATGTACTTTGTTTACAGAAAATGTCTGAACAAGACGTGTCCGACTTCGCTAAGACTCAACTCACTTTGCCCGACAAGATCGATCCTGCAGATGAAATGTCCTGGCAGCATTACTTATACAGGTGTGTTTGTTTTCATATTAATTTAACTTTTTCAGCCATGCTAACATTTTGGTATAAAACCTTATCACCATTGGCGTATATATTTGGGACGTGAAAAATGGAAACTGCAAATATTACAAAAAAACTAAAAAGACTCCTTTCTTTATAGCAAACTGGGCTCAAAAAGCAAGACAGACAAGACGTTAGAGACAGCCGAGAACAAAGCTAAGATCATTGACGATACGGTGGAAAGGATCGTAGCTATGAGCAAAGTACTGTTTGGATTGCACATGGTAAGTAACACATTACAATAATTGTGAAATAAGTATCTAAGGGATATATTTGATATTCCTTAGATACTGACCAATAGGTTCCACTATAGAATACGCTTTCTTTAAATTGTGAATTATTTTTAAATAATTGTTACCTAGTGAGATTAACAATACAAAACGAGCTTGCCTAGAGCATAGAGACTTCTACTACACTTTTTAAAATAAATAAAAAGACAATTAAAGATTCTGAACGAAGATTCTAAGTGAGACAATTTTTTTTTGATCTCTAAAATTTTAATAAAACTGATATACTGAGTTCGATTTATTTTTTGATAGCTCTCGTCTTTTGTGTTTATTTTAATGGACTCGATCTTAAAAGTCTACTTTCTTCTTTACCTTGTCAATTAGGAATATTAGGAGTAGTAGATGTATCTATGTGTGATCAATTCCATATTCTTTCTACCACTTCCCTGATTTTCTATTTCTATTTGCCTATTTTATATTTGTACTAGGTATTTATTATTTATTTTATTTTAATGGTCGCGATTTTATAATTCTACTTTATACTTTACCTTGTCAACAAGAGAATTAGGAAGTGGATCTATGTGGGATAAATTCTATGTTCCATGTACAACGTTCCCAATATTCACTTACTCTTGCCTATTTTATTTTTGTGCAAGGTGTTTTATTATTTATTTTCCATATCTAGATCGACCACCCCCAACAAATGAGCAAAAACGTGTACCGCTCCGTGGTATCGATACAGAGGAAGCGAGCCGTCATAGCTTGTTTCAGACAAACTTCTCTACACTCTCTGCCGAGGTTTATAGACCGTTTGGATGTTTTAAGAGTGATTTTGTTTGATGATAACGTGTGATGCTGATATGTATAACAGAGTCATGATTGTTTAAAGATTCAGATCTTTAAATTTGTCTGAGTTTTATGAAACAGCATGTAAGCTAAACCATCGTTTGTATATGTCTAACCAATCGATGGTTGTAAACGTCAGTTATTCCTTAATTTTTGCTGTTGTTTGTATGCTTTTTGCGTATATAACCCAAAACAAGTTAAAAGCTTTAAGGATTACCCAGTATCAAAATAACTTACTATATAAGTCAGTAATTTAGTAACATAAAACGCTTAGTGAGCAGTATGCCTAAACTATATATGGCACACAGTACCCACCTTTGAAATCTAGGCTTGATATCCGCATAATCTATTACAATATTGAATCCCACCGCTGCCACCACGTAATCAATAAAAAATATCCCAAACTAACAACACTAACTAGTAACTATTCCACGCTGCATTGGACTAACCACTAACCAGGCGACTAAACCGAAGCAGCGCGCTAGTAACTGGAAGCGAGTTCTGTGCGCTGCGAGAAAGCGAGCCGTGATCGCATCGCTTAGATCTGTACACTTGTATAAGCTAAGCAGGTAAGTTTATTTATAAGGTAGATGGTTAGGAAACTGTGAAGATAAAGTAATTATAAAATTTGTTGGATAAATCCAAAAGTCATTTGGGAATCGAACGGATTTTGTTTCAATGGGAAACATCGGCACAAAATATTCAGATTTCTTAAAGATGGATGAGACGAATTTGGAACTACTCAGTTGATTTGAGCTGAAAATTCTCATAGCTTTGATTTATTGGTCTAAAGAATAATAATGAACTAAGGTTGAACCATGTTTCTAAATAAAATTGCATGACTATCGCTGTCACAAAGCAATGTTATCTGAATTTAGATTTTCAAGTCTTTCGTAAAATTTCAGACATCGTGCCATCAATATCTTCGCCAGGACCTACTACGAACTGTGGCTTGAAGAGGAAAACACTGGCCAGGAGGTCATGATTGAAGATCTTACGGTAAGCCTTCGCAATATTCTTATTTAATTAACACACTAGACTTGTCTGTGACTTAACTTGTTACACTAGACTTCAACGGTCATTGCTGTCAATACAGACGGCGCCAAAACTGAACTATACGAATTAGTTGATAAGACTAAAAATGTTGATGTCCCTTGCATAACTATGGAAATTAAAAATTGCCTCAATTTTAGTGCTGTCAAATTAGTTCAGTTTTGACGATATATGAATTGACACCACTGTCGTACGCTATGTTGATTAAAATCCAACAATGAACCAAATATGTACAAGTAGAAAAAGCTATATTTCTATGGAAACTCGAGGCTATTTGTATCCCATTGGAACTTATTTATGAAAAGTAGCCTTTGTGTTATTTCAGGGCTAGACCTACGTCTATTTAAAACTTCAGCCCGATGCGTACTGTAGTTTTTACGTGAAAGAGTAACAAACATCCATACAAACTTCCGCAGTAATAATACTAACATCTGCCCGATCATGCCCGCGTAGACTCAGGTGTCTCTTGCACTCGTCACTCGCACTATATACTTAACAAAGTGTAAATCAGTCATAAAACAAACTTCTCAATTCCCAGCAATCATTCGAAGACGCTGAGCTGAAGAAGAGCGACGTAGTTGAAGAGGAGGGTAAACCGGATCCTCTGACTCAGCTGGTTACAACCTTCTGCCGGGGAGCCATGACGGAGCGATCTGGCGCTCTGCAGGTATGGTAGCTTTTGCCAAATCAAAATCAAAGTGCTTTATGTCGTTAAGACCTTAGGACACGTCATAAAATCTTTAGACCATACAGGACTCTTGGACACGTCATAAAATATTTTAAAAAATTATTAAAATTATGATACAAAGTACTCTTTGATTTTTGTTCACTTCAATCTTTTTAAGATAAAGAAGCGAATAAGAAACCTTTACCTTGCCGTTTTATAGATCTGCTGTTTGAAGAGGTTGTGTGAAATACCATCATCTGAAAAGACTTACTGGTGTATTGTTCGGCGCTGTTCTACCCTGGATAAAAGCCATTTTGGGTTTTAATTTTTTTCCATAATCCCCTGCATGGGGTTTGGGTACTTGTTTTCGGTGGTGAAATTGTTCTACAGCAGGAGTATTCTGAAATACCGTTTCGTTTTCCGAGTCTTCGGCGTAGAATCTGACACATACTCGCGCGAAATTCCAATATTTCATAAATACATAAATAATTATGAAAATGTGAGCATAGGTATAATGATTTTCATTTGATAGATTTTACCAGAACTATAAGCTTTCTTGCAAACACTTAAACTTAAAGAGGTTAATCCATTTGAGAATCGCAATGTTTCACATAGAGATAGGTAATTTTATAACATTAACTGGCACAGACAAACAGACACGTCGAAACGTATTACACCTCTCTTTTATATCAAGGGTCAAACTGATCAACTAACATTGCTGTTTCAAATTAGACTTGTCAAATTAATAATAATAATAATAAAGTATTTATTTCTCAACACAATGGGTCAATTATTAACAATAGGTACAATAAAAACAGTATCGTTTGTAACCAACATTGTGTGAGACTGGTGCCTGAGTTAGGTTTATAAAATAAACGTGTGTTACAGGGTCACCAGGCTCTCACTCCGCGGCACTAGAAGTAAATTACAGTTTTAAATTATATATGTTAATAACATTGTAGAGCACAGGTTAGCTTAACGAAAAATAAAATACATCTTTTAAAAACAACAGGAAAAGAGGAATAGAAAACTTAATGCTATCTGAATTATAAACGTTCAAAAAAAAATATATAAAACAAAACAAGAAAACAAAAATCTTAATAATAATAGTAATAAAATAAAGGAAAATCTTATCTTTTATGGCGGCAATTCAGTGTGTAATGTAATTAAAGTGTAATGTAATAAATGTAAATAGAGTGAGTGCGAAATTCCTAAAGAAAACAAGCTCGGTAGAGCATGTAACAGGAATTTAATCGTACGTGCAGTATGGGTTATTCGAATAGAGCTTCAGTTTTTTTTTCTTTTTTTTTTTCTTTATCTTTTTTTATCTATGAGTCAGGGATTAATAGTCTTTCAGTTTCATCGAAACGGAGATTCTTCAGGAATTGTAGAGTAGTGTGCTTGCAACTAAATTTGGGAAGGGGATAAATGTTAAGACGCTTGTTCAGTTTATTGTAGAGAAAGATTAATTAACATACATTGCTTTGCAAATAAAAATACACCACCATTCGTAATTTCCACACGCTACGTATGTTATGTTTAGGTACTCGTTTTTATGTGTATAAATTGACAGTGAAGACTTCTGGTCTATGAAAATCCTTATGTATCTCTTTATACATATTATATCTATTCTATGTACTGCATGTCTTCCAAATGCATAAAAATACATAAAAATTTAATAATGCTCCCACAGGAAGATCCCCTCTACATGTCCTACGCATACATAATCGCCAAATCCTGTGGAGAAGAAGAGGAAGAAGGGGGAGGAGAAGAGGAGGAGGGGGGAGGCGAAGAGCCAGGTGGAGAAGAGGAGGGCAAGGCTAGTATACACGTGAGTAGCTTAATAACACTTGCCGCTTCGCCCTCACCCGAACTTAACGCCCTTAACATTGTAACATGGTTAGAAATAAAGAACTGTGCAAATATATCTGCGAGTACAAAGATGTAAAGATTAATAGAGAATAGAGAGAACCCGTATGAACGTTCTACGTCGAGACGATTTCGAGTAACCGAACTCAGGGCTCAGAACTAGCGAATTGCAAATTGGTAGCGAATGCAAAATATGAGTCAAAAATAATCAACGCAAAAAAGTTACTTTTTTGTGTTGTAAAAATTAAATGAGTACCTAATAATTCCCTGAGTAGTGACATCTCCATGAAATGTCCCTTTTATCCCGGATTTTACCTACAGCTTTGATAAATCCAATTTTTATGTAATGTGTTTTCTAAGTGATAAATTATGCCATAAAATGTGAGATATCTTCTTGGCTTCACTGTTATCAGCTTGTGTTAACATGGACACGAGATTTATGTCGATTTTATTACATACAATGGTACCCATTATTTGATTGGTTTTGAGCTTTGCTTTACTGGCATCCAAATTTAGATTCAAAAAGTTAACATTTTTGCAAAATTATTTACTAACCCGCCATATTTTTTCTATGCTATTACCCGACCAGAAAACTATGGATACTTTTATGGTATGTTATCAATATTGAACTATTCTTAAAATACACTAGAATCATATGAATCACATAGCACTCTTGGTTAGTCTTTTTTTGCCTTTCATCGAATATATCCTTTCATCACTCCTCTTTATCCTTCATTTTAATAACTCATATTTAAAAAAACAACAATGTACTTATAATACAGGAACAAGAAATGGAAAAACAAAAGCTTCTGTTCCACCAAGCAAGACTTGCAAACAGAGGTGTAGCAGAGATGGTGTTGCTACATATTTCAGCGTCCAAAGGAATGCCTAGTGAAATGGTCATGAAGACTTTAGAACTGGGTATTTCTATTCTGAGGGGTGGCAACATTGACATTCAAATGGTAAGTGGTAGAAAATTAGTAAAAAACTTTAAGCCCTTATTAAATGCGAGTAAAAGCAATGTACCAAGAAGTGAACCTTGTGAAACTCCACCGAATAAAAAACAGTATTTGTAAAAAAAACCTATAAACCTGGAATAAACACTATCAAAAGCTTTATTGTAGTCCAAACATGATAGATAAATTTTCCCTTTTCCAAATTGTGTTCTTTACAATATAAAAATTCCAAATCAATACCTTCACTAAACATACACTAATGACAATTACAATACTTCCAGGGAATGTTGAACCATCTCAAGGATAAGAAAGACGTCGGTTTCTTCACATCCATCGCTGGGCTTATGAACTCCTGCTCTGTGCTCGATCTTGATGCATTTGAAAGAAATACTAAGGCTGAAGGTACGAATCCCATTATTTCTCGTTTTGACATAAACATAGTCATTACGAGTTTCATTTTCTACTGAATACATGTCAATGCTCAACTGCATTCGGTATAACTTTTATTTTTGGGGTGACTATAACTTTAACCGACCCCAATGCAAAATATGCACTCTACTTTTGCGTACAGTTATCAACAATGGGACAGCTAGCTTAACCTTTAAAAATTTCATATCCAAAGTCATGTCAAAAGTGAATATGCTAACGCGTTTTTGATATATTGTGTCCAGGTTTGGGTGTCGGTTTGGAAGGAGCGGCTGGAGAGAAGAATATGCACGATGCTGAGTTCACATGCGCTCTGTTCAGGTTCATACAACTCACTTGTGAAGGACACAACTTGGGTGAGTAAAAGAGATAAAATGAGTAGAAGCAAAGACAGACTGCAATGCGGAAAAAAGGAACGAAATTTTGAGTAAAAGCAGAAAGACAATTAAATTGGCATTTGGCAAAAGTCTCATAAATGAGTGAATTCTTGGACGGATGTAGAATTTTTTCAATATCAGCGAAATGCAAAATCTTACTAATATTATAAACGTGAAAGTTTGTATGGATGTTTGTTCCTCTTTCACGCATAAACTACTGAACGGATCAGGCTGAAATTTTGAATAGACGTAGTTCTTAACCTGGAATGACACAAGGCTACTTTTCATCCCATTAATCAGTTCCCACGGGACAAAAATAGAAACGTTTCCGTTCACGTTAAATAACGCGTGCGAAGCCGCGGATAAATGCTAGTTGAATATAAAAGAAATTGCTGCTCAATCCCTTATCTTACTGTAGGGATTGCTATTCAAACTCTTTTCTTTCTCTAGGTTGCAGGACCATTTTTAGCATTATTGAGCCATAACCTGAAGCATTTTTTTACATTCAACATTGCAGTCTCTCTACTAAATTCTGCGTCCGTTAAAAACAGTTCCTTGTTATTTTAACATACTTAATCATTGACTTGTTGCGAACAGAATGGCAGAACTACCTCCGCACACAAGCTGGTAACACCACGACAGTGAACGTGGTCATCTGCACCGTCGATTACCTGCTGAGGTTGCAGGAGAGTATCATGGACTTCTACTGGCATTACTCTAGCAAAGTAAGTTATATTTATCTGGCGACCGATGTGGCGCCGCGGGCAAAGGTCCGCCTGCGACGCAGGAGGTTGTGGGTTCGAATCACGCCTCGGGACATATTTTTGTACGATCTGCAAGTATTTGTTCCGGGGTTCTGGATGTTTTCTTTATACAAATAATAAAAATATCTATATTATTTAATATGTAAAACGATCTTTATTAACAACGAAAATTACAATTAAGAAATAGAAAAAATTATAACTAGTACATACAATTGAAACCATTGAGCTAACTGTCGACGGTTGCAGACAGTAAGGTAGCTCAATTTATTCATGTCAATACCAGTCTGTGCGTCCCCAAGACACTGGCTGCATTACCACGCTGTATGACAATGCTGATGCGCTGAGCCAGATACTCACCAGCTCTCGGGTCACGCGTCGCATCGACCAGACGCTTAGATAATTTTTAAAAATCCGGAGAGCCTCGGTAGCCGACGGAGGGTCTCGACTCCAAGGGGAGCAAATGCGTAGACTGATATATTTAATGTGTTAAATATATCAGTTATCTATAGTAGGAACCTATAACACAAGCTCTGCTTAGCTTGGGGCTAGATGATGCTGTGTGGTTTGTCAAGTATTATTTTTTATTTGTATATTTGAGTTTACTCTGATTTAGAATTATAGATATTTTTTATAAACAAAAAGACATTCATGAAAAACTTCAACAACGCATAGATACATTCATATAAAAGCTCTAGCTTTTAGCTAGAGCACAGCGAAAAAGATACGAGTTTGATAACGATTGAACGATTGTTAAATTCTACAGGAACTGATCGATCCGGCCGGTAAAGCGAACTTCTTCAAAGCAATCGGAGTAGCGTCACAAGTGTTCAACACCCTCACTGAAGTTATCCAGGGACCTTGTACTCAGAACCAACAGGCTTTGGCGCATTCCAGGTAATAATACACTACAAATTATACTCAAAGTTTGTCAAAAAAATTTAGACGGCCCTTATAGCCTGTTGAGTTATTTTTATCTTGTTAACAGTTAGATTCTAAACAGTGTTTAGGTAATCTACGTACTGATGTAAAAAAATGTGTCTAAAAAGAATTAAAAAAACTCCACCCAGGAAATATCGAAAGGATCAGCTGTGCTACTACGCAAAAACCAAAAACCATCCATTTATAATTGACATTGTCATCATCAGCCTAGTAGTCCACTGCTGGACATAGGCCTCCCCTAATGAGTGCCATAGCGCCTTGTCTTGCCTCGTCTAGCATCTGCCTGAAGTCTTGCAGACCGTCATCCCACCTGACTGGAGGGCATACGCTTCCACAAATAGCGGAGTACATTGGAAAGAAAGCTGGAATCAAATTGAGGGTCGAGAAGCTAGACTCTCGTCACGATGTTAGCTTCAGCTCATTTACGGATAGCTTAAAGACCTTTATGAGCTCTGACTTCTGGCCGAAAGGGGTGAAGTTCAGGCGGTTCAAAGGCCGCCTATCACGTGATCCCCCGCGCCGAGACACGCCGGCGACCACGCGTGTCCATTAGTCATAAGTTTTTATAATATGATATGTATTTTAGTTTGAAGGTACGTATATATTGATATGGAACGTAGAATAAGTTATACAAGATTTGTCTACTTGTTCTAATATCACTACATAGTATAAAACAAAGTCGCTTTCTCTGTCCCTATGTATGCTTAAATCTTTAAAACTACGCAAAGAATTTTGATGCAGGTTTTTTAATAGATAGAGTGATTCAAGAGATCGGTTTATACGTATAATAAAACCGTGCGAAGCCGGGGCGGATCGCTAGTCAGAAATAAATTACTTTATTATTGAACCCTTCTTTCATTTTCAGATTATGGGACGCTGTGGGTGGTTTCCTGTTCCTCTTCTCTCACATGCAAGACAAGCTCTCCAAGCACTCTTCACAAGTCGATCTGCTGAAGGAACTCCTCAATCTGCAAAAGGACATGATCACTATGATGCTGTCTATGCTGGAAGGGAACGTTGTTAATGGTGAGACACTTTACTGTTGGTACAGTCATTATGTCATCATCAGTCGATCTGCTGAAGGAACTCCTCAATCTGCAGAAGGACATGATCACTATGATGCTGTCTATGCTGGAAGGGAACGTTGTTAATGGTGAGACACTTTACTGTTGGTACAGTCATTATGTCATCATCAGTCGATCTGCTGAAGGAACTCCTCAATCTGCAGAAGGACATGATCACTATGATGCTGTCTATGCTGGAAGGGAACGTTGTTAATGGTGAGACACTTTACTGTTGGTACAGTCATTATGTCATCATCAGTCGATCTGCTGAAGGAACTCCTCAATCTGCAGAAGGACATGATCACTATGATGCTGTCTATGCTGGAAGGGAACGTTGTTAATGGTGAGACACTTTACTGTTGGTACAGTCATTATGTCATCATCAGTCGATCTGCTGAAGGAACTCCTCAATCTGCAGAAGGACATGATCACTATGATGCTGTCTATGCTGGAAGGGAACGTTGTTAATGGTGAGACACTTTACTGTTGGTACAGTCATTATGTCATCATCAGTCGATCTGCTGAAGGAACTCCTCAATCTGCAAAAGGACATGATCACTATGATGCTGTCTATGCTGGAAGGGAACGTTGTTAATGGTGAGACACTTTACTGTTGGTACAGTCATTATGTCATCATCAGTCGATCTGCTGAAGGAACTCCTCAATCTGCAGAAGGACATGATCACTATGATGCTGTCTATGCTGGAAGGGAACGTTGTTAATGGTGAGACACTTTACTGTTGGTACAGTCATTATGTCATCATCAGTCGATCTGCTGAAGGAACTCCTCAATCTGCAGAAGGACATGATCACTATGATGCTGTCTATGCTGGAAGGGAACGTTGTTAATGGTGAGACACTTTACTGTTGGTACAGTCATTATGTCATCATCAGTCGATCTGCTGAAGGAACTCCTCAATCTGCAGAAGGACATGATCACTATGATGCTGTCTATGCTGGAAGGGAACGTTGTTAATGGTGAGACACTTTACTGTTGGTACAGTCATTATTTCATCATCAGTCGATCTGCTGAAGGAACTCCTCAATCTGCAAAAGGACATGATCACTATGATGCTGTCTATGCTGGAAGGGAACGTTGTTAATGGTGAGACACTTTACTGTTGGTACAGTCATTATGTCATCATCAGTCGATCTGCTGAAGGAACTCCTCAATCTGCAGAAGGACATGATCACTATGATGCTGTCTATGCTGGAAGGGAACGTTGTTAATGGTGAGACACTTTACTGTTGGTACAGTCATTATGTCATCATCAGTCGATCTGCTGAAGGAACTCCTCAATCTGCAGAAGGACATGATCACTATGATGCTGTCTATGCTGGAAGGGAACGTTGTTAATGGTGAGACACTTTACTGTTGGTACAGTCATTATGTCATCATCAGTCGATCTGCTGAAGGAACTCCTAAATCTGCAGAAGGACATGATCACTATGATGCTGTCTATGCTGGAAGGGAACGTTGTTAATGGTGAGACACTTTACTGTTGGTACAGTCATTATGTCATCATCAGTCGATCTGCTGAAGGAACTCCTCAATCTGCAGAAGGACATGATCACTATGATGCTGTCTATGCTGGAAGGGAACGTTGTTAATGGTGAGTGACTTTACTGTATGTGATGATACAGGGACAAAATTAAGCTAGGTTCATATTGCTGTGTTGGGGTGTGTCGGGGCGCCGTCTGTTGTGTCGCTGAGCGCTCATACTGATGTGTTGTGTTGGGGCGCAATATGGTGCATTTTTAGATCATTCATCGTTTGCGAGTTTTGGTGTCGAAACGTGTTGGTTTTAAAATGGAATCATCTGACACTGACAGTGATTTTGATGATCCTTATATTCTTTATATTTAGTGTCATTGAGTAAACTATAATATTGCCGTACTTACCCTATAAGTTAATCAGACATTTTTAAAGTAAGGAGGTATAACGGCGTAGAACGAAAAAGAAATCAATTTACGGAATGAACTGCATCCCACGCGGTTACGCGCCAAAATGGCAGATACACATTGATGTGGTGTGTTGTGGCGCGACAGATCCCCCACCACCTCTCTGCCGCGACCGAACGTCGAGCGATTTCACCGCGACAGATCGCGCCATACCCCAACACAAGCTACTAATGTGAATCTAGTCATAGGTGATAAAGGAAACCGATTGCGTTCTGGCACGCCCCGACACACCCCGACACAGCAATATGAACCTAGCTTAATGCTCGATAATCCACACAGCATCATCTAGCCCCAAGCTAAGCAGAGCTTTTGTTACGGATACTAAACGACTGATATACTTAACAAAAACATGTTTTTTCCTCTCCAGGCACGATCGGTAAACAGATGGTAGACACGCTAGTAGAGTCAGCATCCAACGTGGAGCTGATCCTCAAGTACTTCGACATGTTCCTGAAGCTCAAGGACCTGACGTCCTCCGCCAGCTTTCAGGAAATAGACGCCAACAGCGACGGCTGGGTGCTGCCCAAGGACTTCAAGGAGAAAATGGAACAGCAGAAGAGTTATACACCGTAAGTGTATCCAGTTAAAAGTTACATTTCTGAAATCTCGCCAAAAATGCTTATTCTGTAAAGGCGGGTCGTATGAGACATGTGACGTCACACGCAAGTAGAAAAATCAAAGGCTGTAATGAAAGGGCGAACTACATTCAGTTATTTTTACTTGCGTGTGACGTCACCGGAATTGCAATCAAACACAGGATGTTCTCTTTACAGATAAAATTACACAAAATATTGTACTTTTTCGTGTTTTGCAAAAAATATACATAATTATTTATAGTTTTATAAAGAATAAAAAAATAGTTTTACGCTATAATCGGATAGGATGACCACAATTTGTTCTACATATCAAATTTTTATCAAATAGCTTATTTGAACATCTTTAAATTGTTATTTTTATCTACAGAGAAGAAATAGAGTTCCTCTTAGCGTGCTGCGAAACGAACCACGACGGGAAACTAGACTACATCGGGTTCTGCGATAGATTCCACGAACCGGCCAAGGAGATTGGATTCAACTTGGCTGTACTACTCACTAATCTATCTGAGCATATGCCGAACGAACCTAGGTAAGGAATTAGGGTTCCTTCCATCTAAATTACTCTATAAACTAGACTACATCGGGTTCTGCGATAGATCCCACGAACCGGCCAAGGAGATTGGATTCAACTTGACTGTACTACTCACTAATCTATCTGAGCATTTGCCGAACGAACCTAGGTAAGGAATTAGGGTTCCTTTCATCTAAATTAATATATAAACTAGACTACATCGGGTTCTGCGATAGATCCCACGAACCGGCCAAGGAGATTGGATTCAACTTGGCTGTACTACTCACTAATCTATCTGAGCATATGCCGAACGAACCTAGGTAAGGAATTAGGGTTCCTTTCATCTAAATTAATATATAAACTAGACTACATCGGGTTCTGCGATAGATCCCACGAACCGGCCAAGGAGATTGGATTCAACTTGGCTGTACTACTCACTAATCTATCTGAGCATATGCCGAACGAACCTAGGTAAGGAATTAGGGTTCCTTTCATCTAAATTAATATATAAACTAGACTACATCGGGTTTTGCGATAGATTCCACGAACCGGCCAAGGAGATTGGATTCAACTTGGCTGTACTACTCACTAATCTATCTGAGCATATGCCGAACGAACCTAGGTAAGGAATTAGGTTTCCTTCCATCTAAATTACTCTATAAACTAGACTACATCGGGTTCTGCGATAGATTCCACGAACCGGCCAAGGAGATTGGATTCAACTTGGCTGTACTACTCACTAATCTATCTGAGCATATGCCGAACGAACCTAGGTAAGGAATTAGGGTTCCTTCCATCTAAATTACTCTATAAACTAGACTACATCGGGTTCTGCGATAGATTCAACGAACCGGCCAAAGAGATTGGATTCAACTTGGCTGTACTACTCACTAATCTATCTGAGCATATGCCGAACGAACCTAGGTAAGGAATTAGTCTTTCATCTAAATTACTCTATAAACTAGACTACATCGGGTTCTGCGATAGATTCAACGAACCGGGAAAGGAGATTGGATTCAAAATGTGAGTTTTAAGAAATTACAGTTAATAAATTCAAACAAATCGCAACGAAATTATAAAAAAAAAAAACAAATATACCTAGTAAAATTTTTAACTTACAACTTTTTCAACGAATTTTAGACTGTATGAATTATATCGCAAAAGCGAATACAAGAATACAAGACTTTATTTATAAAAATAGCATTTTACACGTCAGTTATAAATCATTATTATCGTTCGGTATATCTTATTAATAATTTAATAATATTTCTGATAATAATTATTTTATACATTATAAAAATTTCGATTTAAATTAATATTTAAATTTAGTTTACATTATAATAATATTTAAATATTGACTATCTTACTATTGCTTGCCGAAGTCCTCTACAGTTCGGGTAATTCGAGGAATTCACCCATGCTGTAGAAAACCCTCTCCAACAACCATTTCTTCAGACGACCCTTAAACACTGCGGTGGAGGCTGCATTTCGTATACTATCTGGTAACCTATTGTAGACTGCGGGGCCCGAGATGAACACCGATCTCTTCGACTTGTGCAGTCTGTGTGTTGGCGTCACCAGCCTGTGCTGGTGTTTATTGCTGCGGAGAGCGCGTTCTGCGTTAACTCCACGGCGGTGGAACAGGTGCAAGTTTAGATGCGTGAACAAGGCCACTTGGTATATTAGTTCACATTGTAGAGTCATGATGCCCAGTTCCTTAAAATATTCCCTGCATGACTCATCGTTCTGGATGCCCACTATGGCTCGGACAGCCTTCTTCTGCATCACAAAGGCCCGCTCAGCTTCGCTGGCTGGCGCCCACAGTTCCACGCCATACGTCGCAGCGTGCTGTGGACTGTCGCGAAGTAACAGGAGCGCACAACATCGCGGGTGGTAGTGCTCGCCAACCTGCGTAATGCAAAAGAAGCCCGTCCAAGTTTTGAGCAGACGGCATCTATGTGGGCGTCCCATATGAGAGAACTATCGAGCTGGAAACCAAGCAGCTTTGTTGTTTGCACCTGCTCTAGCACCGTTGTTCCTGAGTAGACTTTGAGAGCGGTTGGTCTACCGCCGTTGAGCTTAAAGTTGATGAAGCAGGTCTTGTCTCTGTTCAGTGCGAGGCCGTTCAGCTTGAACCATGCTCCCAATTGCTCGACCACCGCGTTTAGCCTACTTTCCAGCTGGATTTCCGTAGACGCGGTAATCACAGCTGCTACGTCGTCTGCATACATGTAGATTTCCGCGCCCTGGATTGCAGCGGGCAGGTCGTTGAGAAGCAAGCTAAACAGGGTGTTCGATAAGCACGACCCCTGCGGAATTCCCATGGTATTTTCCAGCTCCGAAGACATCGACATCGAATGCATGCAACATTCGTTTTGCAACACATTTGATAGATCAAGATTCCTTGACTATAAACTAAAATCGTTATTTTGCCCACAATCCAACATAATTTCTCTAATTTCCCAGATTGGCCCGTTTCCTAGAAACAGCGGGTTCCGTACTAAACTACTTCGAACCATTCCTCGGAAGGATCGAGATCTTGGGAGGCGCCAAGAGGATCGAGCGGGTCTACTTCGAGATCAAGGAATCTAATATCGAGCAGTGGGAGAAACCGCAGATCAAGGTAAATTGAACTTTATGTCTCTATGCTATGTTTTAAAATTATTGAATATATTTTATAATTATTTCAATTTTAAATACTTACTTGTTTTATTTTTTTCTATTCCTTCATTGATTTTTTCGTTGCTGATATATATTAGTTATTTTCGCAGAAAAAATTAAATAATATAGGCAAATATCTGCGTACGACGTTTAGTTGGCTACACATTTCAAACTTAAAAAGGCAAACATATCAATACGTATACCACTAATAATATTAATGCAAAAGTTCGGATGGATGGATAGATGTTTATTACCTTTTCACGCCAAAACTAATCAACCGATCGGTATAAAATGTTGATTATACGTAGTTCTAGGCCTGGAATAAAACAGGGTTTTCATAAATTTTTACGCGGTTGTAAAAAAGTAAAGTCTTTATTTTGGAACATAAGCGTATCCGCAAATATGGTTTTCTAAAATAAAGAAATCGAAACTACTTTCATTAATGATTGTGCTTTAATTTCAGGAATCAAAACGAGCTTTCTTCTACAGCATCGTAACAGAAGGCGGAGATAAAGAGAAACTCGAGGCGTTCGTGAACTTCTGCGAGGACGCCATCTTTGAAATGACGCACGCTTCCGGACTAATGGCGGCGTCGGAAGAGTCCGCGGGCGGAACCAAGAACAGGGAGGCTAGTTATATGTACATGGGGGATGACGACGATGAGAAGTACGTATTAACTTCACACTTATAGATTAACTACACAATGACATACTTACACACTTATAGGCATACTTACACACTTATAGATTAACTACACAATGACACACTTATAGACTAACTACACACACACTATAAATCCTGTAAATGCCACAAGTCAAATAATTATATAAATAACATTATACTCAGAACTAAATGAGGACTTACATTACTTAAATATGTACTTAAAATTATTATCAAATAAGAAATAGTGTATTTTGATTTTCGTTTCACTTCACTTATAAAGACGTAGACGTACAATAAGAGTCGTAGGCATATCCATCCTTAAATGACTTGAAGTAAATAGGAACAGTTCAAGCTGAATTGATTATTTAAGATCGTTAGGAATAGTTAGTTAGGACGCACGCAATCTTTGAAATGACGCACGCTTCCGGTCTTATGGCGGCCTCGGAAGAGTCCGCTGGCGGGACCAAGAACAGAGAGGCTAGTTATATGTACATGGGGGATGATGATGATGAGAAGTACGTATTAACTACACAATGACACACTTACACACTAAAACACATTAATATTGATTAACTTCACAATTAAACATTAAAACATAATAATATCGAGTAACTACATAATGACACCCTTACACACTAAAACACATTAATATAGATTAACTACACAATTACACAATAAAACATATTAGTATCGAGTAACTACACAATGAGACACTAAAAAGCATTAATATCGTGTCACTCTTTGAAAACACAAAAAAACAAGAACAGGAGACTTAAAAAGTTAGTTCTTTGATTCATTGATTATGAAAGATCGCTAGGAATAATTAGATCGGACGCACGCCATCGTTGATATGACGCACGCTTCCGGTCTAATGGCGGCGTCGGAAGAGTCCGCGAGCGAAACCAAGAACAGGAAGGCTAGCTATATGTACATGGGTGACGATGATTATGAGAAGTACGTATTAACTACACAATGACACACTTACACACTAAAACACATTAATATTGATTAACTTCACAATTAAACATTAAAACATAATAATATCGAGTAACTACACAATGAGACACTAAAAAGTATTAATATCGTGTCACTCTTTGTAGCGAAAACACAAAAAATATCATGACACCCCTAAAACAACGTGTAAAAAATATTATTAAATTATTTTCAAATATTTAATTATTTAAATTATTGCTACTTAAAAAAAATTCAGATGTCTGTGAACTTTAAAATATCAACCTGTGTGGATTGACCTGAATTATATATTATTATTATTTATAATAGTTATTTATTTTATTTTCTCTTTCAGAGCCGACAAAAACCCATTCCGTCGAGGCCTGCAATCTGTAAAGGATGGCATCTCCACCGCATTCTCATCCCTATCCCCAGCGAACATAAAGGCCAAAATCGCTGACATGTCTCAAATGCCACCCGCCGAGCTAGCTGTGGGCTTCTTCAAAATGTTCTTCTATCTGTTTTACTACTTGGGTTACGGAGTTTTGGTTGTTGTTAGGTGAGTTAACATTTTGCAAATTGTTATTTTAACTATTTATACTCTGATTTTGAATCATTTATTGGATTACGATTGAGAGACCAATGGAATGATGAATGAAAACTGACAATACCACGAATCGTTTGGAGCTCTGATGATACCAGTATCTATGGTAAAATATGTTACACCAGGTTTTATAATTCATTTGTTTACATAAAATATCTGGTTTTGAATCTCGGTATAAATAGTTTATTTACATCACGAATGGGATTTGAAGCCGCAGTGTTTCACACTGAACGGTAATAAGTTTCCCTCAGTGTGAAATCAGAACACAATAACTTTATTTCTTTAGGCTTACAAAATGAACACTTACACAAGTAAAATTTGAAAGTAAAAAAGAAATCAAATTTTAAGTAAGAATTTCATTGATTTTCTCTTTACTTAATTTTTTTTTGGTATTTTTTGTGTATACTTCTTGAGTCTTGTAACGTTGTTTTTAAGATATAATTCTGATGTGTGAATGATTGTTTTTGTCTTTTCACGCGTCATGTGATCTCAGTCATTGGTAAATGGACTTTATTCTGATATTTAGTTTATTTATTGTATATTTCTTGTAAATTCTTATTAAGTTTGCATTCATTATGTGGGCTATAGATTAGCTATTACTATATAAGTCAAGCATTTCTTTATTATTTTCTATTAAATAATGTAGATAAGCTGACATTGATAATTTATAGAATAATTGCACAAAATTTATCTCATCTTGCACTGACTCCTTATCTTTAGCTATATTTAAATAATAGTAATCAAAAACGACGAGAACTCAAAAAGGTATATTTTTTGGAATAATGGTTGGCTGAATTCTGTCAAAAATCCACTACCGCGGTAGCCAAAAGGAAATCTTCTATCAGCCTTATCCCGGTTGTGCATTAGTTTACGATGTCGATAAAAGATATCCCCTCTTTCCATTTGACGTCTTGTAATGCCTCTACCGGATAGAGAGGGACTAGTTTCGTAGTTTGATAGTGTTTTAGAATAGTCTAAAATAAATCTTTGTTTCATACGAACTCGATTTAAGTCTTCGAATGGGTTTGAGAGATTCGCCAGACCCTATTTTCACGGAATATGGTATTTGTCTCATTCTTTTTATGTATGCGCAAGATAGTAATTAGTCTATCAAGCCCTCGAAAACTTTTTCGTACTTCTTAAACTGTGTACTAACAAAGCTTTGTACCAGACAAAGCGAACTGATCCAATCTCTGTGAGGGTGACGAAAGAAACAAATGAATTCTAAATATATATCATACTCTGTCTAGCTATGTGATGATATCTTATACCAATCTCCAAAACGAATCCTCAGGTACATATTCGGAGTCCTCTTAGGCCTCATGCGAGGCCCACAAGTGGACGAGCCGCCGCCAGAGCCAACGGAAGAGGAGAAAATCGGTCAGTTGAGGCACAGGTTACTCAACAGCACAAGTAAGGATCGTCTAGTTAGGCTGGTGTCATGTCGCTTGGATATGGAGCTTTGCGTTTGGTCTATAGGGTTTAAAATAATTTGTTTGAATCATTCTTCTTGTGATGTATCAAATTTTTGTACCTCTACCACGCAAAAACAAAAAAATACAGAAAGACGATACAATACAGAATGACATACAATACAGAAAGACAAACAATACAGAAAGACATTGAGGTATATCAATGTTTTGTATCAGAAATTTAAGAATGTAACTATCCCTATCAGTTCTGTGTAGTAATCCTAGCGTTATTGGAAGTTCGTAATATATTTCTTAAAAGGGAGAGCAATAGCAAAAAACAGGAAAGGAGAATGGAGACCATTATTTTATTCAAAAACTTTATTATACTGGGATATCTCGGGAGCTACATGTAATACTCAGCCAATATAGCCGAATGTCTGTAAACATGGAGAGAGAGAGCGAGAGAAAGCTTTTAAATGCCCTATGACCAAACGCAAAAAACAACACACTAAATCGCCAAAGCAGAATAACGTTTGCATAACTTGAACTAAGTAAATGTGATTGGCATTAATTTTTAACAAAATTTAATGAAATTTAACGTTAATGAATTAAAAATCTGCTTTTGTGGCGACAGGTAAGTGAAAAACTCACTGTTTTAACTTTAAACTAGCTTTTATGTGTTCGTTCTTGATTTGTCGACCTCTGTCTTACAAATTTTTATGGCTGAGTAGGAGAGATCGATTGCCAGGGGACCCTATAGATAGGGTGTAACCTTTTTAGGAGCTTTCAAATATAAACTCAAAGTTAAAGTGCTTAATGTCCTTTAGACCTTACAGGACTCTTGGAAACGCCAGATAATTGAAATTATATAACCTTGGAAATAGTGTTCACTTTGATTTTTGTTCACCTCAATCTTTTTTAAGGTAAAGCAAGGAAGCTAACAAGAAACCTTCAAATTTTTAAGTAGGTAATCTTTTTATGAGTTGGAACAAAAGTTTTACTATTTGTGTGAACTTATTTACCAAAAAGCCATAATGTGGCGCTGACGGAAGACCAGCATTGGTTGCTAGCTGCTAGTCAACCAACTCGTGCTGAGGCAGATCCATTTTGTTACTAGGTTTACACTTCAAATTTTAGTCTAAGTTTGTGTGTAGGTCTTTTCACAAATAAATACGTATTACATTCTATGGTCTATAGTATATTCTGTTCTATATTATATTCTATTATGTATACTATTTTATATTCTATTATGAATTATTATATGATGCTCTAAAGTAGTCAAACTAAAGTATTGGACTAACAAGTATTTTCGTGTAGGTCCACTACGTCACCTACCCGCGTTGCCTCCCGCCGACGACACCGGTCAACTACAAGTATCTGCCTTCGGACTGGACATCACTAAGGAAGACAATGGACAGTGAGTTTACTGGAGTCAATGCTTACTAACATTATTAAACGTGAAAGTTTTTCTGGATGTTTGTTAGTCTTTCACGCAAAAACGGATCGGGCTGAAATAAGGAATAGATTGTTCCAGCCCTGGATTAAAACAAAGGTAACTTTCATTCCATAAATCAGTTCCCGGGGGATAGAAATAAACTTGAAACTTTTTACTGTTCTCTAAGTTATCTTAAAACATCTAAGTAGTCCTAACTTCGTACTAAAACCTGATTTACCTTGTGTCAAGCGTAATTTCTAGACGCGGCGCCGCGCGCCTTCGAATCGCAAAACTCAATCGCTGACTGTGTGAAAGATATCATGAGTCTTAGTTGAAGATGTTCCATGAATAATTATCGGAACTCATAATGACACTTGCACTTGTCACTCTCACTTGATACTTAACAAAGTGTAAACCAAGCATAAGTTAACTCAAATAACTCTGGTCTCCGCGATACAGGCTTTGCCTACTATGGAGACCGCAGGTAAACTTAAGGTACCTACATAAATTGTGTTTATTTAAAAGCACCTTTTTATCTTGCCGCTAAATACAAGTATTCCTCGCAGGATACAAGTGAAGCCTCACGAATCGCCCAGCACATCGTCGCCATCATCTGGCGAGGAGGCGGAAGTGTCGCCCGAGGAGGAGCATTCGGGAGAGGAGGTGCGGCCCCCCTCGCTTATCGATCTACTCGGGTAAGGAACTCAAACAAATTCTTCATAACTAATTTCTGGCCAAACTTAATATAGAACGTTTGTAAACATTGCCTCTAGCTTAAAGTCTCCACACACTGAAGCCGGAGGCGTAGCGGAGGCGAAGGCGTGCGAGTTGTATTCTATTGAATCATAGGAAAGCCTACACACACACCGCAGGCGGAGGCGACGCAGTGCCATAGGAAAAACCGGCACGCCTTCGCCTCCGCTCCCCCTCCGGCTTCTGTGTGTTTTCAACTTTAACGTAAAAATCATTTATTTTTTGACAGAATTTGCTCTACTTGTCGATTTAATTTCTTTTCTACAATGTATATTGCTGACTTTTACTTCTTAAAGTCGATACTGTATATCTTTCATAGATTACTTTCGTTAAGTAGCGCTATTATCTAAGAACAGTAATATTATTTTAGATTATCTACCATTAGGTACGTATAAATAAGCAGTGGACTAATATAGGCTGATAATGATGATGATGACGTATTAAAAAGTAGAGGAAACATGTCATCTTAACATTATTTTTACGAATAACTTATTCTCATTGTAAGTGAACTTTTATGAGAAATAAAGGTCTTTAACCTTAATTCCAGGGGTGAACAAGCCAAGAAGCAAGCTCAGGAACGATTGGAGGCACAAGCGGCTCAGCAAGCGGCCATGTCCGCTATCGAGGCGGAGAGCAAAAAGGTTTCTTATTTATTTATTTACGGCAAAATTCCGCTGCGTAGGAAGACTGGTTATCACTACATAGTGTAAAACAAAGTCGCTTTTTCTGTACCTATTTGCCTATGTCCCTTTGACTGCTTAAATCTTTAAAACTACGCAACGGATTATGATGCGGTTTTTTTTAATAGATAGAGTGACTCAAGAGGAAGGTTTATACGTATAATAAAACCGTGCGAAGCCGGGGCGGGTCGCTAGTCTGTAATAAAGTTTAAATTTAACTAAAACTTAAACCAGTGATAATTGCCACTTGTTTATATATTTAATTTTGGAATTACTTAAAAAAACTTAAAAACTACTGAACGGATATCGATGACATTTGGCACAGAGATATTATACTCTGGAATAACACATAGGCTATATTTTATCCCTGAATTCCCACGGGAACGGGAATTACCCGGGTGAAAACGCGAGGCGCTGCTAGTTTTATCATAAGTAATGCCCGTAGCACACCTCCGCTGCGAAACTTCAGTTGCGAAACCGCTGTAGGAATTCCGCCGTGATAAAGTGTAGTTTGAGTTTCGGAACGGGCGTCGGAACCTGTTTGATTAGAATAGGTCTATTTCTGACCTCTTAAATTAATTTTTCTGTGAAATCGACGTCCATTTTATGATAAAAATGTAGTTTCGCTTTTAATTTTTGTCGATTTCCACAAACACGTGCGAAAACAACGCGGCACCGCAACAAAATGGCGGCCGGAGCGCGGTAGTGTGGCTGGCGTCGGAGTATTATCGACGAAACCGCGCGGGGAAAGAGATAAAATATAGTTAAATCTATGCGTTAGAACAGGCAGTTCCGTGGCAGTTCCGCTTCTCCTACATACGGAAAACAAAACACAGCGAAATTAATGCGGTTCCGCTGTTATGGTTTCGCAGCGGAGGTGTGCTACGGGCGTAAGCTAAAAGTAAGGTATCTAATAATCGCCTAGTTTCTGAATTTGTTTTGATCGTTATAAAGCAGCGTGGAAGTTTGCAAGGATTCATTCGATCTAAGAAGGTCTGTATCGTATGCTATAGAATTTAATTATTATATTTATTAAGAATTATTATAATTTTTGTTTTGTGTTTTGGTTCCTTAGTTTACCTAGTTGACACTGCTTACCTACACAAGTACCATCTACAATTTTTCTATCACTTGTTCATCCTAATTTGACCTGGAAGAGATCGCTCTTAGCGATAAGGCTGCCTTAGTTGTGAGTTCGATTCCCGCCTGGAAACAAATTTGTGAACGATCTGCAGAAATTTGTTTCATTAGTTTGGGTGTTTTCAAATCAAATCAAATCATTTATTTGCAAGAATACAAAATTATTATACATTATGTCAGATCTTATAACTATTATAGGAATTGTATTCAGCCTGTTTTCTATGTATACCTAATAAAAAATATCTATCCCTGTATATATAATGTATATAAGTTCTCTAGTACCCATAACACAAGCTTTATCGTTTATTTATAAAGTATAATAGTAAAGTAAAGTATGATAGTAAAGTAAAGTATGATATTAAAGTAAAGTATTACAGTAAAGTAAAGTATAACCGTAAAGTAAAGTATAAAAGTAAAGTACAATACAATAATAATTTATTTCACACCAAATAAACTGAAAAAAAGTAAAAAAAAGAAACAAAAACAAATACAGCTTAAGTAAAGTATAATCATAATGTAAAGTATAACAGTACCTAAAGTCAAGTATAACAGTAAGTATACTTGACTTTATATATAAATAAAGTAAGTATTATTATAATAATTTAATGTAAACTTGACTATACCAAGTGTTCTGTATGTTTCTATGGTACAAATAAATAAATAAACTAAACTAAAAAAGTATAATAAAGTAATGTTCGTTTCCAGGCGGTGCAAGTCCCGGCTCCCTCTGCGCTGGCGCAGGTGGATCTGTCCGTATACACGCGGCGCGCCGTGTCTTTCCTTGCCAGGAACTTCTACAATCTCAAATACGTGGCGCTCGTGCTGGCTTTCTGCATCAACTTTGTACTGCTCTTCTATAAGGTCAGTTTCACTTTACACGAAACAAAATGACTTTGTACAGCTCTACTATAAGGTCAGTCTCACTTTACACGAAACAAAATGACTTTGTATTGCTCTTTTATAAGGTCAGTCTCACTTTACACGACACAAAATGACTGTGTACTGCTCTTTTATAAGGTCAGTCTCACTTTACACGAAACAAACTGACTTTGTACTGCTCTTTTATAAGGTCAGTCTCACTTTACACGACACAAAATGACTTTGTACTACTTTTTTATAAGGTCAGTCTCACTTTACACGAAACAAACTGACTTTGTACTGCTCTTTTATAAGGTCAGTCTCACTTTACACGAAACAAACTGACTTTGTACTGCTCTTTTATAAGGTCAGTCTCACTTTACACGACACAAAATGACTTTGTACTACTCTTTTATAAGGTCAGTCTCACTTTACACGAAACAAAATAACTTTATTTTTTATAAGGTCAGTTCCACTTTTTATAGAAAGAAATCCTGCTGACTTGAATGAACAAAAATGTAAAAAAGTTAAATAAAATTTGTCAATTGTTTAAACACAGATTTTATATTGACTTCTTGAATTAACAAATTTGACATCTGGATTTTTTTTTCTAGTATGTGCAAGAGAAACTTTTAGATTAAAGTTATTGATGACGGCGTATTCCAATATAAAGGTCTGTTTGTCTGTTTGTCCAGGTATCGACATTGGAAGGCGAAGGTGGCGAGGGTTCAGGACTCGGAGACATCATCGCTGGATCAGGATCTGGAGCCGGCTCTGGCAGTGGTGATGGTGAGTAGATGGTGTTCTTCAACGGTCAAATCAAATTACTTTAATGTTCATTTACTATTTTTTTTACTAACTGTGGTAATGCTTTATTTACAACGAAAATTACAATCAAGGAATATAAAAATTACAACTAGTATTTACAATTGAAACCATTGAGCTACCTTTAGACAGTCTGCAACCATTTACTATTGAATTACACTTATATTAAAAATGCGAAAGAGTGGATGGGATGGATGTTTGTTACCTCTTCACGGCAAAAGTACTGAATTAATCGAGCTGAAAATTTGAATTGACATATACATAGACGATATAGTATAGTTGACATTGTATCACTACATAGTATAAAATAAATTCGCTTTTTCTGTCCCTATGTCATTATGTCCCTTTGACTGCTTAAATCTTTAAAACTACACAACGGATTTTGATGCGGTTTTTTTAATAGATAGCGTGATTCAAGAGGAAGGTTTATATGTATAATAAAACCGTGCGAAGCCGGGGCGGGTCGCTAGTAGTATACATAGTTGACTAGGCCTGGAACAAAACATACAGTACTTTGCATCAGGCTTGAATATAATGTATTGACCGTCTTAATCAGCGGTCTATTTCAAAATTCTTTATTTCCGAAAGACAGTTGAACATATAATTTTTTCTTACGTTTTTCAATTTAACACGCAATACATTCCAGCCCCCCGCGTATTGTTCCCAGTGATTCCAAATTTGTGGTTGTTTAAGTTTAATACCATCTGACGTCAGAAAAACCTATTTCTATTTTCATTAATTTTGAATGATATTTTACGAAGCAATCTTTTATTTTAAGGAAGCGGCGAAGCAGAAGAAGACGACGTGATAGAAGTGGTTCACATCGACGAAGACTTCTTCTACATGGAGCACGTTATAAAGATAGCGGCCGCCGCGCACTCCGCCGTCTCGCTAGCCATACTCATCGGGTACTACCATCTCAAGGTAACATAAATAATAATAATAATAAATAATGCTGGACAATCCACACAGCACCATCTAGCCCCAAAGTAAGCTACTCAAAGCTTATGTTATGGGTACTAGATAACTTATATATTTAATACATTACATACGTAGATAGATATTTTTTTTATTATACATATTAAACACCCAGACCAACGGAACAAATTTCTGCAGATCGTGCACAAATTTGTTCCAAGGCCGGAATCGAACCCGCAACCTACTGCGTCGCAGGCGGACCTTCGCCCACCGCGCCACATCGGTCGTTAACATACAACTGTTTATGATACAGTATGCCCGACACAGAGCACAGCACGGCAGAGAGTGGAATGAGCTTCCTGCGTCTGTTTTCGCGCCAGAGTACGATCTCGGAGTCTTCAAGAGTGAATAAGTTCCTTCTGGGAAAGCGTGCTCCATCTTAGGCCACATTTACACTTTCGTGAGATAGGTAGTGGCCAAACGCTCGACCATTCTCAATAATGAAAAAACACAGTGACATATATCCTGTTCTGATTTTGATTTGAAACTTTTTAGATAGAAAATTTTTCTATCTTTTGTGATTAATTATAGTTTGAATAGTGCCCACTACCATAAAAACTTTCTAACCTTCCGAACTCATGATAGACACCAGTTTTCACAAACAAGATTCTAGAAATCCTAACCTCTTTATTCAATGTTGTTTGTTAACTAAATTATAAGAACATAAAAATCATTTAATTCCTGACCAATATACAAATTATGACACTAAATAAAACCATATGTGAAGGCATACAATATAATCGAAACAATTCAGTAATATTAAATTTGAAGCTATGGTTATTTTTTAAGATTATTCAGACAAATTACAAAAAAAAACCTATCATCCTGTATTGTTTATAAATTTGCAGGTCCCTCTAGCAATCTTCAAGCGCGAGAAGGAAATATCTCGTAAACTGGAGTTTGACGGTCTGTACATCGCGGAACAACCCGAGGACGACGACCTGATGAGCCACTGGGACAAACTGGTCATATCTGCCAAGTAAGTAGAAACAAATGGCCATATCTACCAAGTAAGTCAAAACGAATGGCCATATCTACCAAAACAAATGGCCATATATGCCAAGTAAGTAGACACAAATGGGCATATCTACCAAGTAAGTCAAAACGGCGGGCACCGAGAAGTTCGAGCAGCTACTCGGAGACAGATTTGTTGCTTTGGAACCCACTGATGACGCTGACGAGAGCCTACACAATTTGGTCGAAACGTTGCGGGATGAGGGCATCAAGTTCTGCAAAAAACAGCGAACTGGCAAGAAGTCCAAACTCTCGGATGAGACTCTGGATCTGATGACAAGAAGACGGGAAACCACCCAAGTGTCTTCGGCAGAGAGGTCAGACCTGAACAAGCAAATTGCGAAGATGGTACGGCGCGACCTTCGGAGCTCCAACACACGCCTCATTGAAGAGGCGATAGAGCGAAACCGAGGGTCCAAAGTATTCACTCAGCAGCTTGGCAGGAGCCACCTGACGAAGCTTAAAACGCACGATGGGAGGACCGTACTGTCGAAACCGGAGATTTCAGCCGAGATAGAGGATTTTTATGGCCGTCTGTACACTGCACATGCCCCTCGTTCCCGACGAGACGACCTTGATTCTAGAGCCACCCTGACACGCCACTACACCGACGAACTGCCAGACATCAGTCAAGACGAAATCGTGTTAGCTTTGAGGCAGCTTAAAAATGGAAAAGCCCCCGGTGAGGACGGTATAACTTCAGAGCTTCTGAAGGCAGGAGGAGCCTCCGTTATACAGGAGCTACAACACCTCTTCAATACCGTCCTCCACAGTGGGAGAACTCCTAAGGCGTGGAGCGGGAGTTTGGTGGTGCTCTTTTTTAAGAAGGGTGATAAAACTCTCCTTAAAAATTACAGACCCATCACACTCCTGAGCCACATCTATAAGCTGTTCTCACGAGTGATCACGAATCGTCTCGCCAGGAGACTTGACGAGTTCCAGCCACCAGAACAGGCCGGGTTCCGCGGAGGATATGGCACCATAGACCACATACACACAGTGAGGCAGATTATACAGAAGTCCGAAGAGTATAATCAGCCCCTGTGTCTCGCTTTTGTGGACTATGAGAAAGCCTTTGACTCTGTCGAAACCTGGGCTGTTCTGGAATCCTTACAGCGATGCCAAGTAGACTATCGTTACATCGAAGTGCTGAGGTGTCTCTATGAAGCTGCCACTATGAGTGTCCAAGTACAGGACCAGCAGTCTAAACCTATCCAATTGCGCAGAGGAGTGAGACAGGGGGATGTCATATCCCCGAAACTGTTCACGAGCGCATTGGAAGATATGTTTAAGACGCTGGACTGGAAAGGTAAGGGCATTAACATAAACGGCGATTACATCTCACACCTGCGATTCGCTGATGACATAGTCGTAATGGCGGAGTCGCTAGAGGAGCTGACCCACATGCTGGACGGCCTAGCTTCAGCCTCGCGATGTATCGGTCTTGGCATGAATTTGGATAAAACCAAAGTCATGATCAATGGCCACATTGTTCCGGGACCGATCGTCGTAGATGGTCACCTTCTTGAAATTGTTTCCGAGTATACTTACCTTGGGCAGATTGTACAGCTAGGTAAAAACAATTTTGAGAAGGAGGCCAAGAGGAGGATCCAGCTAGGCTGGGCAGCATTTGGGAAACTACGTCAAGTCTTCTCTTCATCCATACCGCAATGTTTGAAAACGAAAGTTTTCAATCAGTGCGTCCTACCCGTAATGACCTACGGAGCTGAGACGTGGACACTCACGGTAGGGCTGGTCCACCAGTTCAAAGTCGCCCAGCGAGCTATGGAAAGAGCTATGCTCGGAGTCTCTCTGAAGGATAGAATTCGTAACGAATACATCCGACAGAGAACCAAAGTTATCGACATAGCTCAAAGAATTAGCAAGCTGAAGTGGCAATGGGCCGGCCATATCTCGCGAAGAACCGACAACCGTTGGGGTAAACGTGTTCTTGAGTGGAGACCGCGACTCGGTAAACGTAGCGTAGGACGCCCTCCGGCCAGGTGGGATGACGATCTGCGAAAGACTGCTGGCAGATGCTGGATGCGCCAAGCTGAAGACAGGGCGCTATGGCGCTCATTGGGGGAGGCCTATGTCCAGCAGTGGACTAATATAGGTTGATGATGATGATGATGATGAAGTCAAAACGAATGGCCATATCTACCAAAACAAATGGCCATATATGCCAAGTAAGTAGACACAAATGGCCATATCTACCAAAACAAATGGCCATATATGCCAAGTAAGTAGACACAAATGGGTATATCTACCAAGTAAGTCAAAACAAATGGCCATATTTATCAAGTAAGAAGGAACAACTGGCTTTATCTACCAAGTAAGTAGGCACAAATGGCCATATTTACTAAAACAAATGGCCATATCTGCCAAGTAGGAACTAATGGCCATATCTACCAAGTAAGTTGAAACAAATGGCCATATCTACCAAAACAAATGGCCTCATCCACCAAGTAAGTAGGAACAAATGGCCATGTCAGCCAAAACAAATGGCCATATCTACTAAATCAAAATGGCAAAACCCAACTACAACCAACATAAGCTAATGCTCAGTTTACATAACTCAAATAGCATTCTAATCCAGCGATTGAATCCGGAATTTCGTTGGCATAATGTAAACCAGTACTTTAATGTACTGGATTGCATTGAGCAATTCATTCCAGTGACTGAATTGGCCGGTCTTCTTTTAGTTTCAACTTATCCATTCCAGTACCACTAGAACAATGTAGACGGGCAATCTAGCACTGAAATGAACATCAAGTGATCAAATCATTGTCAACTATTCAACACCTTTTAAAAGACTGGAATAATGTGAACGATATCTAATAAAGTCCTACACTGTGCTTGGTTCATTTGCTAGATTTCCTGCACTGGGAATAATCAAATGATCAATATCTTAATTTTTTTAGGCTTACAAAATAAGCACTTAGACAAGTCAAATTTAATACTATAGGTACATAATTATCAAAATAATATAAGAAATAAAGTGATAATTGATTTTCAGTTCGCCTCACTTTTTTGTCTAAATAATGTGAACTATGCAAAATTATCTGTCTTCTTTCACAGGTCGTTCCCTGTAAACTACTGGGATAAGTTCGTCAAGAAGAAAGTCCGAGCCAAGTTTTCTGAAACCTACGACTTCGATTCTATCTCTAACATGCTGGGAATGGAGAAGACTTCATTCTCTCCCCACGAGGAAGAAGGAAACACTGGACTGATCCATTAGTAAGTAAACGAATGAATGAAAAGAAACGTGATCGATTGAATGAATGATTTTGATGTCGTTAGCTAACATTCTAATGGTTATGCTAACATGCTAGAACGGCAACATGCTAGATTTTATTATCTCCCTACGAGGAGGAAGGAAACACTGGACTGATCCATTAGTAAGTAAACGAATTAATGAAAAGGAAAGTGATTGAATGAACGAGTGATTTTGATGTCTTTAGCGAACATGCTAATGGAGAAGACTTTACTCTGTCTCTACGAGGAGGAAGGAAGCACTGAATTGATCAATTAGTAAGTAAACGAATGAATGAAAAGGAACGATATCGAGTGAATGAATGATTTTGATGTCTTTAGCGAACATGCTAATGGAGAAGACTTTATTCTGTCTCTACGAGGAGGAAGGAAGCACTGGATTGATCCAATGAAAAGGAACGTGATCGAATGAATGAAAGGTTTTGATTTCATAGCTCACATGCTAAGAATGGAGAAGACTTCATTTTCTCCCTCGATACCTCATGAAATCCCTTCCCATCTGAGAAAACAATCTTTATTCCTACTAACATAAAGTTGTTTTTCCAGCATTACCAGCATCGACTGGCGCTACCAAGTATGGAAGGCTGGAGTGACGTTCACAGACAACTCTTTCCTCTATTCTCTCTGGTATTTCTCTTTCTCCGTGATGGGAAACTTCAACAACTTCTTCTTCGCCGCCCACTTACTGGACGTCGCTGTTGGTTTTAAGACGCTCAGGACTATTCTGCAATCTGTCACGCATAATGGAAAACAGGTGAGATGGAGTTTTTTTTATTAAAAAACTAATAAGTATAAGTACTTTTATAGAATGAAAAAATGTGCGGTGTTTTAGTTTCCATAAATTGGAGTTTTGAGTAACTAGGTACCCTTATTTTTTTTATACCTTAAAGCCTATGTATATTTACCTAGGTACTAGGTTCTCTTCTCATTTAAAACGCTGATGACATATTTTGAATGGAAAAGAATCAATATACAGGGTGTTAGTGTGAACACCGTTGTCCTTGAAACCAGAGGTTCAGCATCATGAGTAGAATCCAAAACGGATGAAAAAAAATGATTCTATTTTTTACTCATTTTTAAAGAAATTTTTTATAAACACTAAACGTTTGCTCACGACCACGTGACACAAGTACTTCGACCAGGCGACACGTGGCATGTGCACCTCAGTGTCGGATCACCTTCTGTGCGAATATCCCGTCTTTTGAAGGGCACAAGTAATGAAGTTACGATCCAAGTAAGGCGCGAGTATAAGTACTTACGTAGGTAGGTACTTAAAGTTTGTAGAGTGACTATGGCATCGTGTACGATAGCGAAGACATGAAATGTCAAAATCTTGCAAAACTAAAATAGGAGTTAAGCTTTTCTCATCGGTTTTGGATTCTACTCATGATGCTGAACCTCTGGTTTCAAGGAGAACGCTGTTCACACTAACACCCTGTATATAATAAACATTGTAGTATAATCATTACATAGTACAAAACAAAGTAGCTTCCCGCGGTCTGTCCATATGTGTGCTTAGATCTTTAAAACTACGCAACGGATTTCGATACGATTTCTTTTTAAATAGTGATTCAAGAGGAAGGTTTATACGTATAATACTCGAGTGCGAAACCGGAGCGGGTCCCAATACTATTATAAACATTTGTATTATTTTGTATAATTACTCGGCTAGTTAGCCGGGTCGCTAGTTATAATAATAGTAATAATAATTCCGGACAGTCCACACAGCATCATCTAGCCCCAAGCTGCAACAGGGCTTGTGTGTGTTATGGGTACGAGATGACTGATATACTTAATACAATACATAGATAGATATTATAATACAAACATCGTTGTATTCCCCAGCTGGTGCTGACGGTGATGCTGCTAACAATCATAGTGTACATCTACACCGTGATCGCGTTCAACTTCTTCCGGAAGTTCTACGTGCAAGAGGAAGATGATGAAGTTAACAGGAACTGTCATGACATGTTGACGGTGAGTTTAACAACATACCAATGTTAAGACTTAAACAAACATACTATGTATATGCATTACACAAATACACAACATTTCCAAAACAAATAGGTACCTAGCCCTTTTTTTAGACACAAAAAGTGAAAAAACGGTAATCACGTTTTTTTTCAATCCAACCATTTTACAGCAATTTTTTATTATTATTATTAGCAATTTTTTTTATTTTCAATTTTTTATAATTTTAGCAAGGTTTCGCTATGTCAATAAGTAAATAGAAAAAGTTGGTAGCTCCTGTTGCCGGAACTAAAATGAATGCTCATTTTAAATGCTCTATCTACATATAAATGCTCATTATGCTGCAATTTTCTTGATAAAACCTACAACACCTAGATACGTATGTGTTTTTGCGGGTCCAATAAATACCAGGGCCAATTTACCGAGGATATTTTTTTACTAGCCTGTTCTTTTCCACTGTTGGGCAAAGGCCTCGTATATACCTACATAAAATTGTGTTTTGTATATTTTAAGTTCTTTTATTTATAATACATTATATTTCAGTGTTTCGTGTTCAACCTATACAAAGGCGTGCGAGCGGGCGGCGGTATAGGCGACGAGTTGGAACCGCCGGACGGGGACGATTCAGAAGTGTACCGCATCATCTTTGACATTACCTTCTTCTTCTTTATTATCGTCATCCTGCTGGCTATCCTTCAGGGTGAGTAGAGACGACTGATGTAGCGCGGTGGGCGAAGTTCCGCCTCGGAACAAACTTGTGTACGATCTGCAGATTTTTGTTCCGTTCACACAGCATCATCTAGCACCAAGCTAAGCAGCGCTTGTGTTATGGGTACTAGATAACTGATATATACTTTAATACGTCTGTAAGTTTTTAATGTAGGATGCTATTTCTATTAGATTCTTATACAATTAGTATATCTATGAGATTGAAGAGCAAGACAAATAATATGGACTACGCGAGCGAAGCCGCGGGCGAAAAGCTAGTACAAAATTTATTTTTTTACTATACTTTCTTAATAATTAGCTTGTTGCTAGTTATCTTCAGATGCGGGTTCGATTCCCGCATATAAATGTAATAAAAATAATCTAAGAGTAAACATATATTTCATATACCATGTTATTTTCCATCTCAGGTCTGATCATCGACGCTTTCGGAGAGCTTCGAGACCAGCTAGAGTCCGTGAAGGAAGACATGGAGTCCAACTGCTTTATATGCGGCATCGGGAAGGACTATTTCGATAAGGTATACTGACATTTCACAATTATTCAATATTTCGTTTATTTTTAAACCTCATAGCGCAAAAATAAGCATCAAAATATGTATAAGTGCCAAAATAAGCATTAAAATAATATGCATATTTTGGAAAAATAATCGTAAAATAATGCCTATTTTTGCCGTTTATTTTACTAATATTATAATATAAAAGTTCGTATGCATGGATGTATAGGTTTGTTCCTCTTTCACACAAAAACTACGGAACGGATTTGGTTGAATTTTTTAATAGACGTAGTTATAGCCCTGTAATAAAAATACAAGGCTACTTTTAATTCTATAAATCACTTAGTTCCCAAGGGATAGAAATAGCATTGAAACGTTTCCGTAGAAACAAAGCGTGCAAGACGCGGGCAAATGCTAAAAAATAAAAAAATATATGAAATGTTTATTGTAAAACACAATTCACGTAGGTACAGTTTACCTGCGGTCTCACGAGGCAAAGACTGTATCGCGATGACTAGAATACTTGTAAAGCATAGATGCTAGTAAATAAATAAATAATGCGTGGAATTTATAAAACTATTTATATTTCGTTAATAATTCACATTGTTAATGTATTTTTAATAACTACCTAAATATAATATTTACCAAAGAGAAATGCCAATGTTAGTAATTTTCTGGCCAAATAAAATGAATTTACTGAATTATAAATAAAAAATTTCGCTCGTTAGGGGAGGCCTATACCCAGCAGTGGACTAATATAGGCTGATGATGATGAAGATGATGAAATAAAAAATACAGGATGTCTAGACAAACGACAAACTGTGACGATCATCACTACATAGTATAAAATGAAGTCGCTTTCCCTGTCCCTATGTCATGGTGTCCCTTTGAACGCTTAAATCTTTAAAACTACGCAACGGATTTTGATGCGGTTTTTTTAAATAGATAGAGTGATTCAAGGAGAAGGTACACATATAATAAAACCGTGCGAAGCCGGGGCGGTCGCTAGTATATTAATAACTCTTTTTCTCCCGCAGGTCCCTCACGGGTTCGACACGCACGTACAGAGAGAACATAACCTAGCTAACTACATGTTCTTCCTCATGCATCTCATCAATAAACCGGACACTGAGTATACCGGTAAGGAATACTGTAGCGACCTAGCATGACGTGAGCTGAACCACTAAAATAACACAGCAAATAAAGATGCAAACAAAAAACCCATAATCCTAGATTGTGCAAACGCTGCTGGTCACAACATCTGGCCTATATACAACTATCCGATATCAACTGTCGGTTGGGCCGACCCGGTACAGGGAAGATCTTCCCCTGTAACTAATTTGGGGGAATACCGCCTCTAAACCACCCACCAAGCTTTAACCTTTTACCAAAAATACCGTTTTTTGTAGTATTTTTCTATCACAAGTTGGGCTACGATCGATTATAACCCCGAAAGAAATATTTGCAGAACATACAAAAATTTACCCCGGCATTTCTTAATAAGGTGGGAATCGAACCCGCAACCTCCTGCGTCGCAGGCGGTCCTTCGCCCGCCGTGCCACATCGGTCGTCAAAGATTCGTGTATTTTTCAGCATTGTTTATAATTAAATTTATTCAATTCATCAGGTCAAGAAACCTTCGTGTGGAACATGTACACACAACGCTGTTGGGACTTCTTCCCCGTGGGAGACTGCTTTAGGAAACAGAACGAGGGAGATCTAATGGGAGAATAGTTATTATAAACATCTTATAATTACAGTACTATAGACATTTATAATTATTCAACAATAATAAAAAATATCTTTTATATTAGTACATTTATTGTTATGTTATAACAAGAAACAAAGATCTTTCTTTCTCTTGAACGAAGTTAAATTTTATTAGATGTAAATTTAAAGAAATAAAAATGTATCAGAAATTGTAACCTAAAATTTGTAAGGTTACAAAGGATTGAAAGAAAGAAAATCAATATACTTTAAAAATGGCTAAATACAGATTAAAACTGGCCTGATTAATTCATTAATTGAGTTTATAGTAATGGTAGTTATTTCAAAATATACCCATTTCCTACCTTTCATACTTATTCCTATTTCTTATGTACGTATGTGAATGAACAACAAGAAGCAAAGATTAATCTTACTCTTGAAAAAGAAGTAAAATTTTAAAAATGTAGGTTATAAATATGTAAATTAAAGAAATAGAAATGTATCAGAAATTTTCAAATAAAATTTGTAGGATACTTACCAGAAAGTAAAGTTCTGCTCAAATATACCAACACCAACTTAAATTAGTATTTACACATCTTTCAAATGTATTTAAAAATATTGTAATGTATTTCATTATTTATTGTTGATTATGTATTTAGCGTTTTGAATCAAAACCTACATGTTTTGAACAGAAATATGAAATGTATCTTGTTAATATTTATTATTGCATAGAAAAAAAGTCGCTTTTAAAATTAGAATCTTGCCTAAGAAAAGTGCTAAATTGAACAAATATTTTTGTATCTTAGATCTAAATCAGAATTGGTCCTTCTAAATAATATCTTTCTTCAAATAATTGTTAGTAAAATATATTCAAAATAAATTTCTAGACATTGTTTAAATTAGTTTTTTCTATTTTTCTTTTAAGTTATTGTAAGGTGGCCTTTCCAATAAACTTTTTCTATTTAACTATTTCTATATAGTTTATGTAAGATAATATAAAATTGTTATTAAATGTCTTAAATTAATAACTTGTTTTAATTGCCTTTCCCTATAGATAGAGACAATAAATAATAGGCATAAGAATAGACAAAAACCGTGTAGAAGGGAAACTTCGCTCCGAACGATCAGTATAGGCCGTATAGGCCGCGGCCTAGGGGCGGCAGATTTCAGAGGACGGTCACTCGATTTCAGACAGAAAAAGTAAAAAAATAATGATGATAAAATTAATGTACTTAATATGAACATGTTTCGTACCTACGACAGACTTATACTACTTACCTATGTACTTTATCATCAATACACTATTCTTGTCCCGTCCCTATACCTTCATATATCCTTAATTGTCATGCCGAAGCAGACTTTCAAAGGAAACTGCTGCTTGAATTCAAAGGGAAGATCATTAGAGACCAGCCCTAGAGTGAGTGTCCACGTTTGAATGAAAACTTTGTTTTCAAACCTTTACCCTGTAAAAGACGCAGTCGACGCGGCCTGCCTCCAAGATGACCTGGACCGCCTTCAAAACTTTTGCATACTCAACAAGCTCGATTTAAACATTTCTAAATGCATGTCTGTTCTTTTACCCGTAAACCTTTAGTCCTTTAAATAAATTATACTCTACAAAACAAGGGTAGATAATAGATCCGCGCGTTTCGTTTGATAGTGAACTCACTGAGCATTAGCATCTCTGGGCATTAGGTTTCAACCTCAGGTTGTCCCGCGATTTTCTCAAATATAAAAACTTTTAAGATACTCTACTGTTTTAATGTGCGCAGGCACTTGGAATATGGTTCACAGGTATGTATAAGTAGCGGCACGTAAGTCTAGCGCTGAGCGATACGCGGAGGGGATAGCTGCGCATGGGTACTGTCGGTCACGCAAAACAATTATACCTTTAGTTAATTATTAGCCTTATTAGTTAACATTATACCAACGTTCGGTTTTTTAGATCACAAATTGTTTATTGTTTTAGAATGGTTTATTTGTGAAAGCAAATCGTAAAATTACTAATATCGGTCATTATTACAATAAATATGTTATCTTAATAGAAAAAAGTTAAGCAATTGTACAGTTCTTATTTTATGCCCGCTGTTACAAGGTTACGTTGTTGAAATTTGATGAATTGTCAAATGTGGCCTATTAAAATGGCCTTACTGTAAGTAGGTATGTTATTATCTATGCCTCCGAAAAAAGGGTTTTTATTGACATATTCTATTAATATCATATCCTCGTGTGATGAAAACGGTGCCATTTTGAAAGGCTTCTCGCCTGCGTCGCGCGACGGCACTGCCTCCGACGCGACCGGGTCGCTGCGACCCACGGATCGCTGGCCACACCCACCGCGGTCGTGCCATGAGTTTAGTGCTCCATACAAATTCATACAAAGCAGTGGGTCGTGCGACCCAGTCGCGGTCGCGCTTCGCGGTCGCTAGGAACGGAAGGCTACCTGACATAGGAAAGCTAGTGGTCGCGCGGCGACAGGCGACCTAGGTCGTGTCTTGTGTTTAGTGCTCCATACAAATTCATACAAAGCAGTGGGTCGCGCGACCCAGTCACGGTCGCGCGTCGCGGTCTCTACCTTTACGCTTCCTAAAAACACGTCCAATACGGCTGACTAAACTCGAGGGTATGGTTACCCTACCAAACGGTTCGCCGCACAAAATCGCAACGCAGAAATTCGCATTCGCACGCGGAAGACGTCACGGTCAAGTTATTGAGGTGTGATCGGTTGTAACAATAACTCAAAAACGAAGCCAAATTTAAGTTTTTTTATATTGCTGAAAGATAATGAGAGTAATATTTTCTAAATATTATTGTTTATGTAGATTCCTATCTATAGAATTAGGTAGGAACCTAATCAAAAGACTCCATAATCCTAATCAAAAGACTCCCTAATCCTACTACCTAATCGCTCGCCTTGCGACTGTGGGACGACGACGGTACAGTGCAGTAGCAACCCTGGCAACACGCCTGGACGATAGAGGGGCGTAACGAGGTGAAGGGGGAAGTAGGTATAAATGGCGGCGTTTGGGACTCGATCAAAGAAGAGTCCCTTCTACCCAGTTATTAATTTGTCTTATGTAATAGGTAAAGTTAAGTGAACAAATAAACACAAAGTAATTTTCTTAAACGACTTTATTGACTGTGCGCTTTGCGTCTATTTAATTTTACAACAATCAGTCTTAGATCTTACAACAATATTTATCTACATTCACTTACAAATAATCAACTTAGGCATTTCCATCAAAGCTATGCTAAACTGATGTCCTCAGTGGCGCAGTGGGCGAAGGTCCGCCTGCGACGGAGGAGGTTGCGGGTTCGATTCCTACCTTGGGAAAAATATTTCTATAATCTGCAGATATTTGTTCCCAATGGTGTCTTCTATGTATTATAAAAAAATATGTAGTAGATCAGTTTCCTTTTTCGGTTTAAGTCAGATTCTGTTTAGGTCTGATTCTGGTGGTCTTGAGCTTTCTGGTTTAGTCTGACAGATTCGCTTTATGACAGATGCTTTCGCTTAGGTCAGAAGTACAGTAAAAGGAATAATGTTGGTACAACGTATGTTCTTAAGTGGCAGGAGAAGGAACTAGGATGGGGTCAGCGCCCAACACTAATTAAAGCAAGAATTAAAAGCTATGTTAGTGAATCAGAAAAGTTGATAGGCAATGACTGTGTACTGCGATGAAGTTCTTCTGCAGAAGATGGCTTTTGGATTTTTTTTAATTTTTGCACTATTTATACAGAATGAAATGAGGACTCGATCCGCAGTGTTAGTTCCTCATCATTGTGAACGCGGTGGTGTGAAGCTAAATTATTAAGTCGACTATACAAATACTGTCCTAAAGCGAATCTACCATAACCAAAATCTGACCTAAGCAGAATCTGACCTAAACCGAATAAAGGTATCAGTTATCTAATACCCATAACACAAGCTCTGCTTTGCGTGGGACTATACAATGCCATGTGGATTGTCCAGCATTATTATTATTATTATTTTGTACATAAAAACATCCCTAACTCACAGAAGGTTGCTTATGAGCTAAATACATAGTAAAAATACTCGTTAAAGCGCTAACTAAAAATATAACATCGAACCATCTATGATAGAAGTTAAAATGTATATCGCCCAACACTTGAGTGATTATTATTCTATACTCTGAAGGCATATTCATTCTCATCAAGAGAACTGAAGAACAGAAATACATTCCCATTATCTGAGCCAGGATTAAAACTATGATGTTCGAAGATTTTGATGATGAGATTTTGTAGAAAAACTGTAAAAGAAAAATAAGGCTTTAATAACATCACGTAGAGTTTAAACAAACTTATTTAGATAGTAAAGAAGATTATTTACAAAGAAAATCACAATCAAAGAACAGAAACAATTTAAAACTACCTTCACTTTATTGTTATTCTAAACTTATTATAGAGGGCAGATACTAGTCACTACATACTATAAAACAGAGTCCCTTTCAATGACCCTATGTATGCTTAAATCTTTAATCGACCCGCCCCGGCTTCACGCGGTTTTATTATACGTATAAACCTTCCTCTTGAATCACTCAATTAATAATACCGCATCAAAATCCGATGCGTAGTTTTAAAGATTTAAGCCTACAAAGGGACATAGGGACAGAGAAAGCGACTTTGTTTTATACTATGTAGTGACTAGTATCTGCCCGCTGCTAAGCACGTGTTGTTTCTATAGAAACGTCTCAAGACTATTTCTATCCGAAAGGATGAAAAGTAGCCTATTTGTTATTCCAGGGCCAAAACTACTAAAATTCAGCCCGATCTGTTCAGTAGTTTTAACATGAAAGAAGTACAAACATACATACATCTATTCAAACTTTCAATAACACAAACTTTTATAATACTAGTAAATGCCCGTAACTTCGCACGATTTATTTCTATGGAAACATCTCAGCTATTTCTATTCCATGGGAACTGATTTATAGCATGAAAAGTAGCTTATTTTTTATTCCAGAACTACTAAATTTCAGCCCGATCTGTTATAGTTTGTGCGGGAAAGAGGAATAAACATCCATACAAACACAGGCATGCATCTTAGTTCAAAATGATCTATGAACAATTATCGGAAATCATAATGGCACTTGCACTTGTCAGTCGCACTTGATAATTGCAAAGTAAGCAAACAAAGTCGGGTGACAAATCTACATCGAGCTGTGCTGTGCTGCACTGCGCTGTGCTATGTTTGGTCAACTCGCTCGTCTAATATTTTAATGAGGATACAAACAAACCATGCTGCGCTGCGCTGTGTGAGGCTACGCTCTGTATAACCTCCTACGGCCCAAGTCAATTTATTAGACATCTAAACTACCGCCCAAGTCCAATACATTGGACAAAAAAACGCATACAGCGCAGCACAGCATGGTTGGTTTGTATCCTCATTAAAATATTAGACGAGCGAGTAGACCAAACATAGCACAGCGCAGTACAGCGCAGCACAGCTCGATGTAGATTTGTCACCCTTAATCAGGTATAGGCGTGTTGTGAAATAAGGATAGAGTAATTTACCTTAGTAAGTGTGAGCAGTAACCCCCGTATACTGGTGAGCACTATACATCCAACGAGTATGAAAGAGACGTGTTGACTCCAGAAAGCTACGTCGATCCGCAGCCCCAGCCAGTGGACTATGATCTCTAAGCCGCGCGTCACAGGGTCTTTTTTACCGACGCGGTCGAATACTATGTTTATTGTTGACTGGAAATAATAATAAAAGTTAAGTTAAAAGTTAGTCATAATACTATTTTCATTTTTGACTGGAAAAAAATATTCGAAGACGTCATTGATGTAATCATTTATGGAGTAATATGTCTTCTTCATAAGATTTTGTTTTATGTACTGTTTAAATCTGCGCTCAGTTCTCGCTCAGTTGCTTCAGATGGAAGCTTATTATAGAGTCGTAATACTGTATTCATTGATGGCTCGTACGATCTGCAAATATCTGTTTCGGGGTTCTTGGTGTTTTCTATGTACTTATAACAAAAAATACTGTGTAATTTCTTGTACTATCAGTCATCTAGTAGCCATAACACAAGCTCTGCTTAGCTTGGGACTAGACGATGCTGTGTGGATTGTCCATAATTGTTTATGTGTACTTGGTAAATCAGGACTGAAGATAGTGGGTATTGTTCGATATACATCGATCACCAAGATTCCTAAACTAGCCGCCTCAGCAGGTCAAGCTAACTAGGTGACTCGTATACTCGCGACCGCGTACGTACCGAGCGGTCACTGGGTCAGCCAGCAGACAGTGAATCACTAGCAGCGATACCAACAGCACTCATTATCATCAGCATCATTAGTCGTCGTTTTACGTATATAAGTTGAATATAGCTTTTACCGACAAACTCGACTTTTACATCAACATCCCAGTAGTTGTCATCAGCATCTTTATCCATTTTTTATTCTACTCGCTATCAATTACACTATAATGAGTGCTCTCACACATAGGTATCTAATATCCGAGTGAGAGCCTGGTGACCCTGTAACACAGGTTTATTTTATAAACCTAACTCAGGCACCAGTCTCACACAATGTTGGTTACAAACGATTCAGATTTTTATTGTACCTATTGTTAATAATTGACCCATTGTGTTGAGAAATAAATAGTTTATTATTATTATTACACTTTATTTATTTTAATACTCGTTATAAAATACATTTTTTACTATAGAAAATACAAAAATATTATAAAACTAATCTACAGTAAAAAATATATCAAAACGGTGGATCACCGGCCGCGAAGCTAGGCTCAAGCAGCCGGTAATCCATCGTTTTATTATTATTATTATTATTACTAATACACCACAATTTATTTATTGGTCTACTCACAATAAATATCTTCCAAACGCAGTAGAGCGAGAAGAAGTACCCGAGACAGTTGAAGTATTTCCCCTGGAAAGTCTTGGACCATTCGATCTTCTCGCGCATGGTTCTCGCGTCATGCGCTTCTAGAAACAACTGGCGGGAGAGCTCTTCTAGCCCGGAGAGCTCTTGGCGGAGTTGGGCTATGTCTGGAAAGGGCATTAGGGAATCATTTATTTTAATTTACACTTATAGGTTAGGGGCCGTCCATTAATCACGTAAGGCTCGAAAGGGGGGTTTAAGGTTTGCCAAAAATCACGAAATATCTCACAAGGGGGTTGATTGACGATTTGATGATTGTAGTAAGATATCCACGGGTAGGTATTTATTTGTGAATTTAATTTATTTCTTCGTCAAACGCGTGATTTGCTCTTTTTGCCAGTGGCCATTCATTCTGTTATGATAGCCGTTAATTTCAGAATAAAATTAGGTTACACTTTATTCAAATATTAATAAAATTAGGTTACACTTTATTCCAATATTTAAAGATAATATTGTAAAAATCAAAATCTTTGATGCGACGCGTGACCCTCTAGCTGGTGAGTATCTGGCTCAGCGCATCAGCATTGCCATACAGCGTGGTAATGCAGCCAGTGTCTTGGTGACGCGACGACTGGTATTGACATGGATCAGTTAAGCTACCTTTAGACTGTTTGCAACCGTCTGCAGTTAGCTGAATGGTTTCAACTGTATATACTAGTTTTAATTTTTTATATTCCTTGATTGTAATTTTCGTTGTTAAGGTTGTTCGATTTCCATACGTTTGTATTTTCCCAAATATGAGCGATGTGGACATAATTTAACAAATAAATAACTGTTTTTGGCTTTGTTATTCGTCATTATTTGCGGCAAATTGTGTTTGATTCATGAAAACACTCGGAATAATTAGAAATAACGTGAAAATTTTAGGCCATTTCTATCAATGCGTGAGTGAACACGGATAGTGTCGTACGCCCGCTTACTTGAACATGTGAGTGTGATGGCGGCGACGGAATCGCCATCTGTGTGCTATCTAAAGAATCATCTAATAATACCATAGTCTACCGTTCTCAAAGGGTTTTTCCATCGTCCAAGTATTTATTCCTATCTATTTTTGCTGCATGTCAAATAAGGTCTAGGAAGCCTACGTTCCGTTTCCATGACAACAATAAATGACACTATGTAAACAGATAAAATGTTTGCTTAAAAATACCAGTTTAGAGAGTTTTACGCTGGGGCCACACTACCTTACCGTCTACCGGGCTGTTACCGCAATAATTATGACATTAAATTACCGTTTAAATTACTGCATGACCTGGTGTGGTTACACTAGAGTTTACCTAGATATGTCAATAAATAAGGCGGTAAAAATATCACGTGCGTCGCCGGTGAGCTCATATTGCACACTGGACAAACGGTAGTGGCCACAAACGCATTAATTACTGCGGTAATCTTCTTTGATGTGCGAAAAAAGACCGCCGCGGGAGCTATTGTCTACCGCCATTTGCCATATTGATTGGCATTGTAAAATTATGGCCATAAATCGTGGTTAAACCTAGGTGTTGTATAAGTGATAATTAAAATAATTATCGGCATATCACGGTAGTGTGGCCCCAGCATCAGACGTGTCAGATTGTATGCAAAGCATTTCGATCATTCATCTGCGACGACCGATGTGGCGCAGTAGGCGAAGGTCCGCCTGCGACCGGTTGTGGGTTCGATTCCCGTATCGGAAAAAATTGTGTACGATCTACAGAAATTGAACATGAAGTTGTTCCGTTGGTCTGGGTGTTTTCTATGTATTTATAAAAAAATATCTATCTATGTAATGTATTGTATTAAGTTTATCAGTTAACTAGTACCCATAATACGAGCTTTGCTCACCTTGGGGCTAGATGATGCTGTGTGGACTGTCCGGAATTATATATATATTTTTTTTATTGGACTAATCGTAACTTTTTACAGAGAGCCAAAACAAAATTTTGAACATGATTTTTTTGAAAAGTTAAAGTTTTTCTTTTTTAATATTAAAACATCATTGTTTTCGTAATTTTTTGCTCTATTCTTTAAAATAATGGTCGCTGTTATAGCTATCACCCAACTTGATAAAAACTACAAAAGCCTATTTTGCATTAAAATTTTGAAGCAAAGTTAAGATAATTATCCCAATAAAAAGAAATAAATATTTAAATTAGACTAGCTTTATGAAATGTTCTCAAAAGAAAATATACTTTATCAGAAATAAAACCATTTTCTAAATTTTTTGAAATGTGGCCCTTTTGCATTCAATGAGCGATTTGTAAAAATGCCTGAACTTAGCTGGCGTAAGAGCTAAAATAAAATAAAAATCAGTTGGTGTTGATAGTACATAATTGATTCTTTTTATTTTTGTCATACCGTTAGAAACGAGGTCAGGACCCTTTGTGGGATGTACCTACGCAGAACAGTCTACCAAAGTTTTATATAACAATCAAATAGACTTAGGAAGGCTTACAATAAGTAATTTATGACAAATATGAATTTGTTTGTACTAGGTCTATGACATTGTTCAAAATATAAATAATAAAAATGATAAAAATCAAAAATTTTGGTAGTGTTGAAGGGATTCGAGCCCGTACTAACGGGATGTATCAAAATTATGTGGATATTTTATTATCAAAAAGCAAAAAGTAAATTAAATTTTCGGTGGTTTCGAACCCAGGTACGACTATACATCGTCGCACCCACCCGACTGTTCAAACCGCTAGTCCAAAGTGAGTTATTGAAATATTGTGAAAATTTGTATTACTTTTAATCTTTTATAAGTGGTCGTAAAATCGGAGCTAAAATACCTAAGTACACAAAGAACAGAGTCAAAAAAAGTGGAGACTTCCTTACGCTAATAATTTTAATGTAATTAAATCACTTGACCGTTACTGGAAGCTTTAATAAGCTTTTAACGAGAAAGCACATCCGTTTCCGTCGAATTTGACTACTTTTTGACTGATTTTTCGGTAGTATATCCGGTCCACTGGCGACACCTAGGCGTTTCGCGCCATTTTTAGTTTGCGTAAAATGGACAGCGCCATGTTTTATCATTGGCGTTTCGTATTCCGTCGAAGCAACTTGTGTACGCAGCAGTTCTGCTCTGGCTCTGTTAAAGTTGTACTACATAAAGTGATAATTATTATAAGGTTATATCGTAAAGTGAATCGCAGAAAAACCTGTAAGTTTTTAAAATTTACTTATTTTCTCGCACTTGAAATTATTTTGAGAATTTTTATCGACCGTGTTGTAAAAATTTCTTTGTTATAATATTTGTGTTATTTTTAATAAGATATAGGGCCTGCTTTCAATTTTAGCCATTACTGTCCCACTGCAGGACAAAGGTCAAAGAACGTTGATTCAGGAAAGCATATTGTGCTCATTATTTTTTACCTTACCTAAGGTAGGTAACTAACGGTAAAAATTTAACGGTTTGTTCCGTTCGGATCTCGTATTTAATAGAAAGTACTTGATCATTTATTTTAATAATATACTGATTGTGTTCGGTTTATTCGGTTCTTTCGGTTCCGGTCTCCAAGTCCATTTAATTAAATAATTTACTTCATTGTGTTGGTTCTGTCATATAAGATATCATATTTTAAAATGATCTTTTATTTCTACCGGATTGGGTCCGGTATTTTTGGTAATTTTTGGAAGGAAAAAAGGACATTTTTGTTAAAATATTTTGAATAACTGTATTTTAAAATTACAGCCTATTTTTACTAAAGAGCCGGAACCGGCGCTACCGCCGCCGCCACCGCCGCCGTGAACGCGCCGAGAGCTTCGATCCCAGGATACGGGTAAGCTCCAAAGTTATTATAACTGATGCCCTGCCTGACTATTTGAGTCGTTTTTATACTGCTTGCCATGATGGTAAGGTCTCGATAACTTCATTTTGTAAGCGTTGACGCTTGTGCAAACATTTTTAACTTCACTGACAATCAATGTCATGGCAAGGCCATTATTTCGCCCTCGTGGGGTAGATACTATAAAACAAATTAGAAGAACGAAACCACAGGTTCCGAAAACACGCAACTGTTTTTCGAAGACATCTTCTAGGTTCGCAAGAAACGACCCAAGAAATAATAACTAGCAAGCACTAGACTTTTTTAGTTCGAATACCTACCCTCAAAAGTTTTATTTTTGAGTCTCAACTCAACCATTCACGGCTCCTTTTGATCATTCAATCAATACAAATACAAAGAGAACTTCAATAGTAATGTAATCTAAATTTGACAGTAAAATAGAAATTTTTGGTAATAATTATAAAGCAGTTTGTTGAATTCATTTACGGAAAAGCAGTTAACTAGTGTTGGAAGAACAACATTTGATTTCATCCCTTAACGAAAGAGGGACTTCAGGATGTGCGCGACTCTAGTCGCGCGCGTTCTACATAACTACCTGCGAGTTTTTAAATTATGATTTTAGTTTGAGATTTGACTTGTTCATAACCTGTACTTGTAAAGAAATTAAAGTGATCTTGTTGATTGATTGATTGATCTTGTATTTTGTTTTAAAAGGCTGGAAGTATAAGCATAAGTGAATCTTTTAACCCTGTTCTCGCAAAACATAATCAAGGACTTAGCTGCCCCTCGCGGGGGTAGAGCTAGTGTGAATCACTAGGTCCATCGTGTGGACCTCCAGGTTCCTTTCAAGGTTAAAGGCAGAATTGTAAATCCCTATAAATCAGATATTCATTTATTGGGCCATTTCGAAGTAACATAGGTAAATCATATAACACACCAGTAGGCGCTCAAAGTTTATTTATCCACATGAAATGCCTACACAGCAGGGCTTGATATCGGTACCAATAATACCGGTACTTTTACGGTAGTAACGGTACTTTCATTTCGTTAAATTCGAGTATCGATACTTTTGAAGTACCGGTACTTTGCCTAAAAGTACCGGTATTCTAAGCGGTTTTCGCGTCGTTTCGTTCATCTTTTTTAATCAGTTTTCCCCCTCGCTTGCACAAAATAAAATTTTTGAAAAGTACCGATACTCTTCGAGCATTATTTCGGTAATTTTACCGATACTTATAGAAAATACCGATACTTTAGTACCGGTACCAATGAAAGTACCGAGACCACACCACGTTCAATTATACCGGTTCTCAAAAAGTACCGGTATAATTTGTATCGATAGCAAAGAAGTACAGGTCAGTCGAACCGGTATTTATAAATACCGGTATTCCAAGCCCTGCTACACAGACACACCCTCGCGGGGTGGATACCGTAATTACCTTTCAGAGGTCAGCTCGGCTGTGACCAATATACAACATCTATAATTACTAGGACAGCGCTCAAGTTCACGAGTTTCCTTTTACCACTGCACTGACGCTTCCGGCCCGGTCATAGATATGATACAGGACGCTCATATGCTCTTGAACTTAGGTAAAATGCCTACACAAACACCCTCGCGGGGTGGATACCGTTATAACCTCTCTCAAAGAGGTCTCAAAAAGGTCAGCCCAGAAGTGGCCAATATATAATAACTATCACGAATTTTACCACCGAGGCTCCTGGCCCGGTCTTAAATATGGTACAGGACGCTCCAATGCTCCTGGACCTAGGTGAAATACCTACATAAAGACACCCTCGTGGGGTGGATACTATAATAATCTCTCTCAAAAGAGGTCAGCCCAGAAGTGGCCAATTTATAACTAAAATAACAAGGACCAACCATTGAGGCTACTGGCAGGGTCTTAAATATGGTACAGGACGCTCCAATGCTCCTGACCTAGGTGAAATACCTACATAAAAACACCCTCGTGGGGTGGATACTATAATAACCTCTCTCAAAGAGGTCAGCCCAAAAGTGGCCAATTTATAACTATAATAACAAGGACCAACCACCGAGGCTCCTGGCCCGGTCTTAAATATTGTACAGGGTGCTCCAATGCTCCTGGACCTAGGTGAAATGCCTACATAAAGACGCCCTCGCGGGGTGGATACCATAATAACCTCTCTCAAAGAGATCAGCCCAGAAGTGGCCAATATATAACTATAATAACAAGGACCAACCACCGAGGCTCCTGGCCCGGTCTTAAATATGGTACAGGGTGCTCCAATGCTCCTGGACCTAGGTGAAATACCTACATAAAGACACCCTCGCGGGGTGGATACCATAATAGCCTCTCTCAAAGAGGTCAGCCCAGAAGTGGCCATTATATAACTATTATAACAAGGATCAGCGCTCAAATTCAAGAGTTTTATTTTACCACCGAGGCTCCTGGCCCGGTCATAGATATAGTACAGGACACTCCAATGCTCCTGGACTTAGGTGAAATGCCTACAGAAACACCATTCGCGGGGTGGATACCATAATAACATCTCACAAAGGTCAGCCCAGAAGTGATTAGTATACAATTACTATAACAAGGCTCAAAACATGAGTTCCCTTTTACCAAAAAGGTTCGCAGCACAGTCATAAATAAGGTGTAGGGCGCTCCAATGCTCCTGGATACTGCATTTAACAAATATGAACAATTATTTATTTATTTTATCTTTCGTTTATTAAGGCATAAACGTTTACGATTTCCTTGTCTATCGCATAGATAAATACAATATGCAGGAAGCTCCAATGTTTCTTGACACTTGACACTTAAACAAAAAGGTAACAATATGTAATGCTCCTGGATACTGCATTTAACAAATGTGAACAATTAGTTATTTATTTTATATTTCGTTTATTAAGGCATAAACGTTTACAATTTCCTTATCTATCGCTTAGATAAATACAATATGCAGGAAGCTCCAATGTCTCTTGACACTTAAACAAAAAGGTAGCAATATATATATATATACATATAGGACGCTCGAATGCTCCTGGAAACATGCTCCTGGACAATAGAATTAACAAAAGTTAAGTAAGGAAGGTTTTTCTGGTAGGTATACGGACAATAGCAGCCTTCTGGTATCGCCACGTTCGATAGCCCGAATGTTTATAGTTAAATCTAACAGATCAGCAAGTCCCATTTTCAATCTCGAGGCAAACTATACTACTACTAAACGAGTAGGTATGTAATTAATGACCGAAATACGAGTATCCTATCTCGACGATTTTCTGTAATACATTGCATCAAAATTTAGATGTGCTTCGCGAGCACTTAATCTTGGTCTTAGCTCTTAGGTACCTCGGTTCTCAAACCGCAGAAAGATGTATTGTGAAGGCCGGGAACTGTCCAAAATATATACCCTGCAGAAATTAATATTTTGTCATTGTGCATGCCTGTTAGAGGTGCACATTCAAAGGAAATACAAAGGATTTTTTTGCTATATTATGCGACTCCAGCCTGACCACCGGGTAACGAAAAGAGTTTCTCCTGCACTACAATCAAAATAAATCTATTATATATACAAGTTATTGTATGTGTGCTAGCCAGACATGAAATTCATCACACATTTCACAGCCTTCATCTCACTGTATGGGCTTATTAATCATACTGCAGTAGCGTAGAGTTGTACCATAGAGATAACCTATCGAATGTGCTCGACATCCAATATATCTCAGCATACACGATATCCCAGGCAAGCCTAATGATCGGGGAGGTCACCTATATCGGTATCGTTTACCCCCGAGTGACAACAACTGCTAGCATTATATGAACATTGAATAGTGTTTATAAGGTGGGGACCCTAGATACTTCTATGTAATTAATTTATTTGCCTGAAAGGCTGCGCATGATCCTTGTAATAATGTTACACGAGATCTGAAAGATTGTTTCATGACGCGTTTAGTATCGCTTGGATGTTTCATAGCGTGTTTAAAATCTGGTATGTATCGATCACTAGCATGGGAATTTCCGTTACCATTTCTAATCCCTAAAGTGTTTCGTCTAAATCATTAATGACTAGGGATACCTAGTAGTTCCTCAACTGGGGAATAGGTCTGTCACCACCGAAAGTCAAGAACATCGTTCTCATGTTTTTGAAGTGTACGTGTAGAATGGTGGAACAATTGACACAAAATTCCTACTAATCAATATTTTCAGAAGATCGTCACACCACGATATAACTGTTGATCTGTACACGTAAAAGTTTACACGTCTAATGTTACTAGACATACCTTGATCTTGTCATTGTGTACTATAGTATGTATTATTTATTTTTTGACGGTTCCAACACTGTACAGTGGTAGACTTCTTTCAAACATTAATTATGTTATAAATTAATCCACTTTTATGAATGAACTATACTTATTTAATCATAAAACTAGACTGAAAGTCTATAAAAGATTTTAATATTACACTGAGAGTGGCTAAGCTAGCGTAACGTACCTATTGGCTGGGATAAAACCTCTTTTAGATAAACAGATGTTGGAGCAGTTTCAGATAACATACGATCACTGTATCTTTAGACGAGGCAATTGGCTGTTCGCCAATAATTTTTAAAGGATTTGTAGGCGAGAAATAACATATATCTACCTGATAATGTGAGTAACATTATTGTTGAAAACGATTGATACAATATTTGCTAATTATTACTTTAGTTTGGTGGCAATTCGAATATTTAAGCTGTTAAAACGGCTAAAATTCAAGTGGATTTGTTATAAATTTTAATAAATTAGTTCTTGGTTACCTACTAAAATCAAGTGTCAGAATTATAGAACAAAACTCAAGAGAACATTACTGTATCAGTAGTCTTTCAGAAGACTTGTTACACATTCTTTTTAATTTTATCTCATCACATTGGCGTTATTCCCTCAAACTCTACATTTGGCGACACCAGGCGAAAACAAACAGATCTCGTTAAAAGCTTATTAAAGCTTCCAGTAACGGTCAAGTGATTTAATAGAAGCGTTTTACCTGAAATAAAACGCATATTAAAATACTTACCTTACTGGAAGCTTTGCTTTTATTTCTGCCTGGTGTAACTTAACCAATGATAAAACATGGCGCTGTCCATTTTACGCAAACTAAAAATGGCGCGAAACGCCTAGGTGTCGCCAGTGGACCGGATATACTACCGAAAAATCAGTCAAAAAGTAGTCAAATTCGACGGAAACGGATGTGCTTTCTCGTTAAAAGCTTATTAAAGCTTCCAGTAAGGTAAGTATTTTAATATGCGTTTTATTTCAGGTAAAACGCTTCTATTTTATTATAAAATTGGAACAACTTTCACAGTGAGTAGTACATTTACATTAATGATTGTTATTGTGAACTTATTCAATTTATTTGTCAATTCTAATGATTTAACGAAATTAATAAATAGCATGAAAAGTATTTTTTTTTACCTATAATTTGTAAGATATTCTTTAGCTAATAAGCTAGTTTGTAAATAACATTACCCTCTGCGCCTTTTTACTTAAATTGTTCAAAACGATAAAAGAAAATTACCTCCAATTTTTTTATGAATGTAAATAGAGCCTGTTTTTTTTAAAAAAACAAGAGTCGAAAATTAGTTCGTTAACTAGTGGTTTTATTGAATTAATTTTAGATGTAATTTAGTAATGTCCCGAAAACGGAAATGTTGGTCCGAAAAATATTTAGTCCTAAGGCGTCTCCAATTATCTCTGTTATTTTTCGAACAGTAGTTATTTTAGTTCCACTGAATTTATAGGGTTTGCCTGTGTGAGTGACTCGTAGCGGCCGATCACTCACACAGGCAAGATCTTTTTTGCTCTTCCCAAATACAAGCTCCCTAAATGCTTTCAACACTTGAAAAATTGCTTGGTACATAAAAAACAACATACCATTTGCGGCAAATACATTACCATTAAACAATTATGCACAATTTAATTAGAAAATAGTGAAAAACATCAAAATTGAAAATCATCGCCATCTAGTAGCGGAGCTATGCTTAGTCCTGGACGCGAATTCACCTTAATAAAGATTTATTCACAATAAATGGTATTTGTATTTGATAAATTGTCGTATTTCGAATATCCTGACCTTCAAGTCTCTTAATATTCGTGTATGTTATAATAGCTTTTTTCTAATATTCTTTGAGTTTTCCTAAAAAGTTGATTATATTTATATTAGATCCGTTTCGTAGTGAAAAGGTAACAAACATCCAAGCATCCAAACATACAAATTTCTTATATTATAGCAGGGTTCAAAGCGATTATCAAGATAAATATATGTTGATAATTATCTTTGATAAATATAATCGGATACATTTAATTTGCCTCTTAAATTTTTGGTATTGTTTTGCGTGTGTCGGGTATATAACGCGAATTTCAGTGTCTAGTACCTAGTTAAATTTTAGTTTCAAAATTATAAATTAAAGCTTAATAAAAGTTTACCTTGATAGTAAAATATGTTAATTTTATTCTTCTAATGTAAATGGTGATAGGTAGCCAAAATACCAGAAATAAGAACTCAAAAGTTTATTATATGTTTGATAATTATCAAGAAGGATATTTATCTTGATATAGGTGTCAATTCTCTTGTTTTAGACCTAGCTAAAATTAGCTAATTTTAAGATTTAGAAACGTCAAATCCACGAATGCTATTCTGTGTTTTAAAAATTAGACTGACAGCTTTAAAATTAGGATGACAGATGTTAAACAACTCAACTTAGCTAAAATTGCTAAAACCGTATTCTGTGCATCACATTTTTAGCTAAGATTAGACGTTTAACTTAATTTTAGGAGGCACCTAATTTGGTCATGATTAAAATTTACAAGCAGAATGATCAAAGCTTATACTACGAAAACCTAGAATTTAATGTAATTTGTGAATAAAATCATTCAGGGCGGGTACAGAAAAGTTACATGCAACATTATAGAAAATATATTTATTATGCTTACAGCAACACCAACTACTAAACTTAGAGAGATTTTACGAATGTCAAACACGTTTTAAATTAGGTATTTTTAAGACTTGCAACAGAATACCATAAATTTTAAGTCAATCTAACTAAGAAATTTTAAGATTTTAGTTAGGATTCCTAAAACAACAGAATCGACACCATATTGTATTATAGTAACTTACTTTCAGTGCCATACGCATAAGGGTTAGCGATACTGCCGACACTTGACCATATGTTATTCCAAAAGCCTCTCTTTTGCACGTTGCTTTGGTCGAGCAAGTTATAAGGCTGTCTTCCTCCGACAGTGTTGGACTCCGCTAGCGCTATCCTTTTCTTTTTCACGAGTATCATGTCCATTGTTTGGAGGAGTTTCTTTTCTATTGATAAGACGTCTGATTGGGTGACTGGTCTGAAAATAGAATGTAAATAATATTTACTAGAAATATATGTTATACCGATAATTGTTGGGGTAAACGTGTGATCGAGATCGCAACTTGGCTATCTTTTTTACTCACTAAGTCAGTATATCTTTTTTATAGCCATCTTTTTTACTCACTATACCTTATTTATAGCTATCTTTTTTACTCACTAAGTCAGTATATCTTTTTTATAGCCATCTTTTTTACTCACTAAGTCACTATATCTTATTTATAGCCATCTTTTTTACTCACTATACTATATTTTTTTTACACGCCACCGTTCTACACTTCATCGATTACTTCTTGTCCATCCTAGAGTTACCTGGAAGAGATCGCTTTTAGCGATAAGACCGCCCATTGTACATTGGCTATATTTTTTTTCGTTTCTTTTTGTACTTTTTTTCTGTATAAATGGTGTGCAATTAAGTATTATTGTATTGTATATTTCTAGTCAGACATCAGAAATCAATATCTTTATTTCTTTAGGCTTACAAAATAAGCACTGAGACAAGTCAAATTTAATACTAGTCCATCGGAGAGCTTAAAAAAAATTTGTTTAAATAGTGGTGTATTATTATAGTTTTTAATAATATATTACTTTGTTAAATGCGTTTACCAATGCTATAGTTTTTACACTATTTTGTTCGTCTCTTACAATGTGTAATAAAAAAATCTGTTGAATAGAGAACTTCCTCCTTTTGGAACCGGTTGAAAATGCGCCGTAGCTTCACTTTCTTACATGAGATCATCATATACATATACTAGCGAACCGCCCCGGCTTCGCACGGTTTTATTATACGTATAAACCTTCCTCTTGAATCACTATATCAATTAAAAAAAACGCATCAAAATCCGTTGCGTAGTTTTAAAGATTTAAGCATACAAAGGGACATAGGGACAGAGATAGCGACTTTGTTTTATACTATGTAGTGATGTTTTTTACATGTGGCAAACAAAGAACCTAAATATCACCCACCTTATGAAAATAGCCATAGAAGTGTAAGGATAGTTGACGGCACCGAAACCCGATAGAAGGGCCATCACAGTGACTCCGATGACGCCGATTCTAGACACTCCTTGCTCTATGGAGAATATACCCTGGAATACAAACAAAGTAAGCTTTAAAAACATGTTAGACTAGCTAAGCCCCGCGGCTTAATTCGCGTGAAAATTGATGAAAAGTGGCCTGTTTTATTCCAGGCTCTATCACCTTTATTCAAATATTCAGAAGTTTTGACGTGAAGAGTAACAAACATTGATCCATCCATCTCAAACTTTTGCATGTATGAATAGGACATCAACTGTCGGTTCTTTTCAACGACCTACCGCTCATTTTATTATTATTATAATTATACATCCATCAAATGACTATGAAATTACTATGACACTGTTAAAAAAAAAGTGGCAAAACAGGTACATGTTGCCATCAAAGAAGAAGTTAAGTGGCATAGATGGGTCAGCAGCCCGTACATGGAAGTTCCCCTTTTAGACAATTCGGGGAATTCTATTTTCATCCAACTAATGAAAGTTTGTGTACTGTGAAAATAATTAAATAAATAAAAAAAAAAATTCCAGACAATCCACACAGCATCATCTAGCCCCAAGCTAAGCTAAGCTTGTGTTATGGGTACTAGATGACTGATATACTTAATACAATACATTACATAGATAGATATTTTTTTATTATACATAGGAAACACCCCTTGGCTGAAGACCACGCTAAAAATACTGAAAGAAACTGCTGAAATTTATAGAGATGTATAATTAGACCTGGAATATACAGGCTTCTTTTTACCACGATAAAAACTTGTGCTAAACCACAGGCAAGCTATTTGCTTAGTAAATTAGAACTTACCTGCTTGGGACTTAAGATCGGGAATGGATCGCCAAGTTTCCAGAAGAAGTATAAATAAATGAACCACACAAACATCGTGAGCGGCCTTATTGCGTTCTCTGACACTGAAAGTAATAAACCTGTTTTTAGTAACCATTTGAAAGGATAAGTTAAACCAGTCTTGTTTAGTTATACTCCGTCCACGATCTTATTTCCTTATTGATAACTGCACAACTATGAAGTTCTTCTCATATTACACAATCTCTTCTTAAACTATACAAAACAAAACTATTACAGACACATTAAAAAATAGCTTACGATAGATATAACAAACAGCCCATTTGATATTTCGAAAATTAAAAAAATATAAAATGTAATTAAAAAAGAATACCTATTGATATGTGAGATAAATTGGGTACTGGCACTAGTGTGCATCAGATTACCTGCCTTAACCATAAGTCTGTAGTTATTTGACAATTAAGTTTTGCCACTTCAGTAGTAAGTGTTGAGTGCATTCATATCTAAAGGTTCATAAGACCAGTATTTCCACAACCGATGTGGCGCGGCGAGCGAAAGTCCGCCTATGACGCAGGAGGTTGCGGGTTCGATTTCCACCTTGGAACAAATGTTTGTACGCATCTGATTCTGTAAATTTTTGATCCATGGTATTGTATTAAGCATATCAGTCTTGTATTTTTATGTATTACTTTCTTTCTTTGTGTGGTAAGTTTAAGTATAATAAAGTTTTCTATTCTATTCTTGTAGTACCAATAGCACAAGCTCTGCTTAGCTTGGGGCTAGATGATTCTCTGCAATTTCTATGAATGAACTTACCAAATCGAACATTACTGATGCAGAAGTAGGCTATGTAGAATGGTATGAGAGCTATCACCATGAACAGCAGGGAATACAGACCCAGGTTCCAATGGAAGTATCTGGAGCTGAACAGAAAGGACTTTATTGTACAGAGTAAGTACTTGAATAAATAATGCTGGTTATAATGATCTCCTCGAAATGGAGAAATAACTTAAATCCAAACTTCTTGGTGTTAAGGTGTAAAGTATGGCTAAGTTATAAGCATTTATTTGTTAAAAAAAATCATGAGTTTTAGCTAACACAAGAACACATAAGTACTTATTTGTTAAACATAAATAAGTAAATAAAAAACATAAATAAATATTAAATATTATTTTACAAAACTGTAGGTCCCTGAGTAACTTGTAATGATGACCTAATAACCTAAATACCACTACATAGTATAAAGTTTCTTTTAAAAAAAGATTTTTTTTACCCATTCAAAACTTATAGGACTAGGTAACACATTATAAACAAAATAAAAGAAAAAGTAATAAAATACTAAGTCAAGGTATGTAGGGTAAAAAGGGTCCCTGCCTGAGTATAGTGTAGCTTTTCACTGTCTATCTGTCCCTATGTATGCTTAGAACTTTAAAACTAAGCAATGGATAGTGATACTGTTTTTTGTTTATTAGATAGACTGTTTCAAGAGAGTGGTTTATATGTATAACTAGCGACCCGCCCCGGCTTCGCACGGTTTTATTATACGTATAAACCTTTTTCTTGAATCACTCTATCTATTAAAAAAACCGCATCAAAATCCGTTGCGTAGTTTTAAAGATTTAAGCATACAAAGGGACATAGGGAAATAGGGACATAGGGACAAAGAAAGCGACTTTGTTTTATACTATGTAGTGATACACCAATACGAAGCCAAGGTGGGTGCTAGTACTATTATAAAATATATTTTACCTTGAATCTAAATACCCAATGATTTCGAAGATAATCAACTCGAACATAGTGCAACTGAGTGCAAAGGTGACAGAGAATATCAGCTGGACCAATGTGTGGTGCACTTCATAGTCTCGGAACAGTTGTTTGACGAAGAATATCCAGCCTCCAACAAAGAAGACAATCTGAAATACATTTTTCCAGTGAAACTAGAGCTCATAAGTAAATCTAACACAGAGGGTTGAGGGGCGTCCATAACTTCCTACTTAACGAAACGTACCTTAGTCTAGAAGAGGGCTACATGGAAAGAGAAGATGAGTATATTAGACTCCACGAAAAATTAATTTAAAAAGATCTTTAAAGAATTCTTTAAGTAGGTATGTCATTCTCTGCTATGCTAGAATTGCCTAGACCAGGTTGAACGCGTTCTTGTACCTAATTATTGATCAGTTTCTAGATAGCATGTTCTAATCTGATGGCATACTGATGGTAAACAAAACATGAAATTAACCGACAAAACGTACCTGAGATATGAGGATAATCAGTGTATCCTCCATGAACGTCATTTTTTAAAAGAATAATACCAAATCATTTGTAAAATACGAATTACTCTGTATTTTTTCTGATTGCAGTATCGTTCCGGTGAAAACACCAACAAAACACCAACTTCAACTTCTTAATTTCTTCTTGACCAAAAATAAGAACCTCTTGAAACCTCTCTTTGTTGATGGAAACTTGTGTCTGGCTTGCCACTTTTTGCCGTCCGTGTCCGGTTTAAAGAATTTCCTAAGAAATGGAGGCAAGGTTACAAAAATAATGAGTATAAAAATGGATGGGAAATGGCGTCAATTTCAAAATAGCATACATGGCAGCGCTTGCTTGCTAGCGAGAAAAAAGGTGGTCCCCAGTCCCCATACAAAAAACGCGTTTCCTGAATTCAGATTTACCCCAATAAAAAAAATCTGACGTGTACCAACTTCTTGGTGACCGTCTTCGAAGAAATAATAAGTTGTTTTGAGTCTATTGACTTTGCCCTCAGTGGAGCATCCTCGTTAGAGTAATATTGTTCTGTGGGAGTATCTGGCGAAATTCCACCTGTGACGTAGGAGGTTGCGTGTTCGATTCCCACCTAGCCTTACGATAAATGTTTGTACTTATAGACCTACCAACAAGCTCTACCTTAACTTGAGCTTGTTATGCATCTAGGCAGTTCCAAAGTCAGTCTTTAAATGTGACAAAAAAACAAAATGTAAAAAATTATCGCACTTATGAAATCAAACTATCTTTTTTATTAATGTTATATTGCTATACAATAATAATGCTGTATGTGTTATTTATTAAACTTACAGCCTTCAGAAATGCAATTAATTGCAAATAAATATGTATATCTCTATATTTAAATACTGAGAGTATTAAACGAAAAATAAAAAATTACTGGCATAGCGCGGTGAGCGGTGGCGGCCAACTAGCAGCTCAGCGGTTATTACTATCTATGCTGGCAAACGAAATTTTGAGCAAATTTAGTATGTACAATGAAACATATCCTTCCTTACTATTTCACATAAACCTGTCTCATTGTTCACAGGAATACTTTTGTCACTTTCCATTTTAATTAATGTTTGAACTTTGTTGTCACTAGCTTCTCTTGAAGTTATAGCTTCTTCATGAGTCTTCCTATGATTGAGTAAAGCTTTATTTGATTTAAACATGCCATGGCACACTTCACATTTAAAATCTGTCTTCGCACCAACATGATGTCGTTTAAAATGGTCCGACCTACGGGAGGCTGATAAGAAACTGCTTGAGCAATCTGTACATTTATAAGGCTTCTCCCCTGTGTGTAACCTTGTGTGATACAAAAGAGACTCTTTGGTTACAAACTTCTTGCTGCAAAGAGAACATGTAAAGTTCTTTTCCTGGGTATGTGTGACAATATGAGCTTTTAATCTGCTCTGAGCCCAAAACTTTTTTCCACACCATTCACAGATATGTCCTTTGTAGTTTCCATGTTCGAATTGTATGTGAACTTTCAGGGATACTTTTTGTGTGTACTTTTTATTGCAATAATTGCAAGTAAACTTCGCATTAGCAGGGCTATGTCGACTTTGCTGGCTGCATATGTTCAAATTAATGTGGTTCCTAAATGTTGCTTTATTTTTGTATGTCCGCCCACACTTTGGACAAACAATAGATGTTTTATGTACCGTTTGATGTACTTTCCATGCTTTCCTATTATTGAATATCTTTGAACATTCTTCACATGCCATTGTTCTATGACTGTAAGTTTCATGTTGTTTAACCCTCGCTTTAGATTTGAAAGATTTAGAACATTTGGAGCACTTGTAAGTTTTGGCCATATGTACTTTGGTGTAGTGGCTTTTAAGATAACTTTTTGAATCAAAACTTTTTTCACAACATTGAATGCTGTAAGGTAATATTTCATTAGCATTATCTTGATCTGGATCTATTTTAGGTGTGTTTAATATCTTAAATTGTTCAAATGCTTCTTTTCGTGTATTAACCTTTTGGCTATCATAAAGAATTTGAGTTGAAAGGTCGTCCAGACGTATAGATACATAGACTGAGGATCCCTCTAGTTTTATAACATTTTGTATTGCTGTATCCACCTTGGAAAGCATTTCCGTCAGCACTGTAGCATTATTGTTGCATGTGTCAATAAATGTAAAGCTTCTTTCCAGATGTAACACACATGATCTGCAGACTTTATTCATAGTTTCTATGTATTTCATGAACTGAAAAATTCAAATTCTATTATTGGTACTGCTTTAATACATAATTAGAAACTAAAACAATGTAAGTAATAATACTGGCACTAAAAGTTGTCCGATTTCAGTTAGGTACTAAAAACATGTTCAATTTCAATTAACTTATAACGTAAGTAATTCTACAAAAGGAACTTTTGTCTCTAAGTCATGAGTTCATATAAATATGAATTCATATGAAGAGATGTGCTTGAATTGCAATTTCACCAGCAACATAAAATTATGGATGGTGTTATCACTTATCTGGACGAGCAAGGACAAAGAGTAATAGATATTATTGAGAGCAATTATATACCCCTTTGTTAATTTTTATTTAGGTGTGTGCTAAGGACACGTACAGTACCTACATAGTTTCGAAGTAATGACACAAAATAATATTCATGAATTATTTTAGTTCTGAACAGACTTACATCATTGCCAAGTACGGCTTGTATCAGATCTGATATCATTAATTTCTCGGTATTGTTCAGGCAGATAATATTGGCGTCATCTTCAATAGAAAATAGATCTTCAGCGTCGCAAATGTTGAAACACAAACAACAGAATATTTTATTTCCGCATATTATGCTTCGCAGCGCTTCTGTTAAGTTAGTCATTTTTTTATACCTATACCTATCTGAAAACTCTTGAAAGAAAGAAGATTCCATATGGCAATTTATAGTTTAGCTAAGGGAAATAAGTGTGAGGAAATTTTGTAAACAAGAGAAATTCTGTATTTGTCTAAAAGCTTCAACTTCTTGTAGAATAGCTCAATAAATTCATTCAACGTGCCTGTAACTGAAACGAAAAAACAAATTCATTCGTTTCTAAATTCCTTCCCAACATTTAAAATAAAACAATAATAACAAATTTGAAATTTAAAATAAAACATTAACAGTTAAATCTAATTTTTCATTTATCCTAGAATAAGGTTTACCTTAACACGTAGTGAAAATTTTTTAAGTCTATGACCTTAACAATGAATTTATCTTGATTATTTTTTCTGAGATAGGGGGAGCTATTTTAAGTTCGAAACACACAGAAGCCGGAGGCGGAGCGGAGGCGAAGGCGTGCCGGTTTTTCCTATGGCACCACACGCCGCCACGGCCTGCGGTGTGTGTGTAGGCTTTCATATGATTCAATATAATACAACTCGCACGCCTTCGCCTTCGCTCCGCCTCCGGCTTCTGTGTGTTTCGAACTTTAGAGTTATTTTTATATGAAACCTTAAATTCCCTGAAAATCATTTTAAAGTCATAATATGAGATACCCATTTTCGGAAGGAATATAGTTTATTTACAAAACTCTGAAACTACTGAGCCTGACAAGGAAAAAAACCATATATATTTTCGCTTTGGAGTGGGCACGTGGGCACTTCTAGACCATTCTGGAGTGTGCACATTTTAATGTTATACATATAACCTTTACAATTAATTTGTAAAGGTTCGGTGAAAATGGTTCGGCTACTGTCCATCCCCGCGCGGTGCCATCACCACCACTCTCTCCGCCTCTGGCGGAGTGTGTGGTGGGTTTTAAGCTAGGTTTCATCTTTTTCGTCTTCATTCAATCAGTTCAAGCGAGAGTTCGTCTACCAAACTAACTTGATTGACTGGCTTGGTTGGTCAGTCAACTGTCAAGTAAAAAACTTGAATGAAAGAAGAAAATCGTGTTTACAGAAAACTATAAATTTTATTTTTTGGAAATAAAACCAAATTCTATCAGATAATCCACATAAAAAGATGATGGTGTCGTAGAACGTATTCAATATTCATCGATCTGTGCTGTGCATCTGTTCAAAAACATTATAAAACCAGGTGAGTTCGATATTATGTTACGTGAATTCCATACACTTGCATTTAGTGTTATTGTACTAGAAATTGATTTTTTGAATGGAAAACAGTTTTCTATTTGTATTGGTCTGAATCAAGACCTTGCTTCCTCATTCTGTAGATTACGCACCCTTTTATATGCTTCGATTCACTTAATTACTTAATAATTATTGTCGGCAAATTTATGAAGGAAAGAAAGTAGGTAGGTACATACCACAGGTTTTCTTTACCTACCAAACATAGAGATTCATCAATGCAATGCCACCAACGTATATCAGTAGGGTAAAAACAATAAGTGATGTCACATAGAATCTGTTCTTTTCTTGACCTACTTAAACTCCTGCATAAATAAAAAAAATATTAAAAATAAAATACTTTTAATTTCAATATTATCGGTTTCTTATCTATAGTTTACATTCATAATCATCATTCATCACATTACTAATTTTGTGTGTAAACTAGAAATGTAGACACATCTCATTAACATTTGGAAATAAATTACCAAAGCTACTACTGGACATATGCCTCCCCCAATGAGCGCCAACTGACTGTATCATTTAGGGGAAATGCCCATAATCCCCACTCTGGGCTACCAAAGTTATACTTCAGACAAATTTGATGTGAAATGTCTGTAAACAAACAACCAGTATGTAATCTAATATTCACTTTGTTGCCATGTATTCTTCACTACATAGTATAAAACAAAGTCGCTTTTTCTGTCCCTATGTCCGTCCTTATGTCCCTTTGAATGCTTAAATCTTTAAAACTACGCAACGGATTTTGATGCGGTTTTTTTTAATAGATAGAGTGATTCAAAAGGAAGGTTTATATACTTATAATAAAACCGAGCGAAGCCGGGGCGGGTCGCTAGTATTTTAATATAATACCTACTATATTTAACACAACTTACCTACTTGTCAATTTAGATTTTTACTCTAGCAATTAACTCTTCAACACCCAAGCAGTAGCCGGCTACCGCTTGGGTGTTGAAGAGTTAATGTTACTCTCTGTCTGAAACTGTATGTGAAGGTTTGTTTATTTGCTGTAGTTTGTGGACAAACATTCAAATCAAATTGGACTGGACTATAGCTACCTTACAGCTTAAAATCTTTTGGACTTTGGTCAGTACTCTATTGAAACTGGTTTGGTCACTAAAACTTATCATTTGTACCTACCATTGTAATCAAGCTGTGAAAAGTAATAATTAAATGCTGTAAATTCTTATGTTATTGTGCAATTAGGGGAAAGTTACAGATTATTTGCTTTCACTGAACTCTGATTGATTTGTTAACATAACAAATCCTTATCAAAAACTAAATATACCTAATTACCGATGAATCACAATTTGAGACTATCTATTTCTCTTCTTCCACTTGTGGACAAAAGATTTAATTGAAGGGAAAATCAATTATCACTTTATTTCTTATATTATTTTGATAATTATGTACCTATAGTATTAAATTTGACTTGTATAAGTAGACATAGACATATCATTTATTTGCTACTATACATAACTAAACACTAGCCAAACTCGATGTAGAATGTTTGTAAACAAACCACGACACAAAAAACTAAAATTCACTTGCTTGGAGTCGAATTTTAGATATGAGTGTAGGAAATCTTAAATCGACAAGTAATTTAAATTGCATATAAAAAGGCGCAGCAACAGAGTGTATTTTAGGTTAAGTATGGGCGGTTTGTTTACAAACATTCTACATCGAGTTTGGCTGATGTATACACACAATTATTTTAATATTCACAGAAAGATAGGCTAGGCTTAAAAAATAAGTGCTTATTTTGTAAGCCTAAAGAAATAAAGCTATTGATTTACTGATAGGCATCACATCACTCAGCATCTGGTTCAGCTCCTCTAGCGACTCCGCCCTTAAAACCATGTCTATAATTAGCAAATTGCAGATGTGTGATTGTATTGTATTTATTAACCTTGCAGCAACCTGTATGTAGCAATTCTGAGAGCAAAAACTAGATCTTGTGATCTATAATTCAAGATCGCCCAAACGCTGGTATCAACAACATCTGACCTACAACTATCCAATATTGTTGGTCGAAAGACTCCGGGTATGTGGGCCAGTTGGACTGACTCGGTACATGGATGATTTTCCTTTGTAACTATTTGGGGGAATACCACCTTTGACCCCAAAAAACCAAAAACTTATGCTATTCTTTTTACACTATAAACCAGAGACGCTTTGTCTTTTGTTATCAATACATAGTATAAAACAAAGTCGCTTTCTCTGTCCTTATGTCCCTATGCTTAAATCTTAAAAACTACGCAACGGATTTTGATGCGGTTTTTTAATAGATAGAGTGATTAAATGTTAATAAATTAGTGAATAAAACCGTGCGAAGCCGGGGCGGGTCGCTAGTAACAAATAAATAATTTAGAACAATCGAATCATGAAGCTGAAATGAAGTCAAAGTACATTGTAAATTGCTGAAAAAAAGAATTATTTAACAACATTTATATCATGTTGTTTATAAGAGAGATTATATCAGGTTGTCTTCTTTTTTTGCTCTTGAGCGATAAGACCGCCAATTGTAGCTTAGATTATAAATTGTTTCTTAGTTTTAAGTGAGCAATGAATTATTTTCTATCAATCTATATCAATACCTGTCCAGTCCAGGATGTCTTAAATCTTATCTTTCAATACATTTGTTTCCTATCAAGTATTTTTGGTATGCAATATATATGAAATATTGCATACCAAAAATACTTGATAGCATGATGATAAATCACTTAACACTGCCAAATATAACATCCATTAATTATGTTACATAAAAGAATCTTTATTACCTGCATTTTTGGCACCAAAAAGTATTGAAGATATTCTGTCCATGATTTTAAAGGGTGCCATAGGGCATGAGACTTCTTGCTTGAGGCGTTTTATGCGGTACTAGCAGCGCCTCGCGGTTTCACCCGCGGTAATTCCCCCGTTCCCGTGGGATTTACGGGATAAAATAGCCTATGTGTTATTCCCGACTAAAACCTATATCTGTGCCAAATTTCATCCAGATCCGTTCAGTTATTTTTGCGTGAAAGAGTAACAAATAAAATCCATCTATCCATCCATACACCTTTTGCGTTTATAATATTACTAGGATTTACCTTGAAGTAGGTAGGTCATTAGCTAGTGTATTGCTCTCTGGTTGGCTGTGCTTCGATGACATTTAAAACCCGATGTAAAACCCTAGAGGTATCATCTTTTCGCAAGTACTAAATAAAACCAACAAGGTTTCCTTCAAGGAATGAAAGGTCAGGCGACCCATACTTGTCGTAAAATATTATCTTGCTATCTGTAGCTAGGCAACTATGTTCCAACAAATTCAATGTGAATTGTAAGAGAACAAACCACCCATACCTACTTAGCTTAAATTGCAATATATAATGCTATTCTTACGCAATTTACATTCCTTGAAGATTCGAAAACTTTCCTTCAGTGAAAATGCTAACAATAGATTTGAAAATCACCCCAAGATAGTGAATTTTAGTTTGTTTTTGTTGTGGTTTGTAGGTATAAGTATTAAATATTTCACATCGAATTTGGCTAGTGAATAGGTATGAACTTTTTTATTGCGTCTTCGCCGTTATGTCATGTGCCAAAGTTCTTACGTAAGTCGTGTTAAGGTTGTTCGATTTCCATACGTTTGTATTTTCCCAAATATGAGCGATGTGGACATAATTTAACAAATAAATAACTGTTTTTGGCTTTGTTATTCGTCATTATTTGCGGCAAATTGTGTTTGATTCATGAAAACACTCGGAATAATTAGAAATAACGTGAAAATTTTAGGCAATTTCTATCAATGCGTGAGTGAACACGGATAGTGTCGTACGCCCGCTTACTTGAACATGTGAGTGTGATGGCGGCGACGGAATCGCCATCTGTGTGCTATCTAAAGAATCATCTAATAATACCATAGTCTACCGTTCTCAAAGGGTTTTTCCATCGTCCAAGTATTTATTCCTATCTATTTTTGCTGCATGTCAAATAAGATCTAGGAAGCCTACGTTCCGTTTCCATGACAACAATAAATGACACTATGTAAACAGATAAAATGTTTGCTTATAGATACCAGTTTAGAGAGTTTTACGCTGGGGCCACACTACCTTACCGTCTACCGGGCTGTTACCGCAATAATTATGACATTAAATTACCGTTTAAATTACTGCATGACCTGGTGTGGTTACACTAGAGTTTACCTAGATATGTCAATAAATAAGGCGGTAAATATATCACGTGCGTCGCCGGTGAGCTCATATTGCACACTGGACAAACGGTAGTGGCCACAAACGCATTAATTACTGCGGTAATCTTCTTTGATGTGCGAAAAAAGACCGCCGCGGGAGCTATTGTCTACCGCCATTTGCCATATTGATTGGCATTGTAAAATTATGGCCATAAATCGTGGTTACACCTAGGTGTTGTATAAGTTATAATTAAAATAATTATCGGCATATCACGGTAGTGTGGCCCCAGCATCAGACGTGTCAGATTGTATGCAAAGCATTTCGATCATTCATCTGCGACGACCGATGTGGCGCAGTGGGCAAAGGTCCGCCTGCGACCGGTTGTGGGTTTGATTCCCGTGTCGGAAAAACTTGTCTACGATCTACAGAAATTGAACATGAAATTGTTCCGTTGGTCTGGGTGTTTTCTATGTATTTATAAAAAAAATATCTATCTATGTAATGTATTGTATTAAGTAGGTAGTGTTGAAGGGATTCGAGCCCGTACTAACGGGATGTATCAAAATTTTGTGGATATTTTATTATCAAAAAGCAAAAAGTAAATTAAATTTTCGGTGGTTTCGAACCCAGGTACGACTATACATCGTCGCACCCACCCGACTGTTCAAACCGCTAGACCAAAGTGAGTTATTGAAATATTGTGAAAATTTGTACTACTTTTAATCTTTGATAAGTGGTCGTAAAATCGGAGCTAAAATACCTAAGTACACAAAGAACAGAGTCAAAAAAAGTGGAGACTTCCTTACGCTAATAATTTTAATGTAATTTTATTATATAATTGGAACAACTTTCACAGTGAGTACATTTACATGAATGATTGTTATTGTGAACTTATTCAATTTATTTGTCAATTCCAGTGATTTAACGAAATTAATAAATAGCATGAAAAGTATTTTTTTTACCTATAATTTGTAAGATATTCTTTAGCTAATAAGCTAGTTTGTAAATAACATTACCCTCTGCGCCTTTTTACTTAAATTGTTCAAAACGATAAAAGAAAATTACCTCCAATTTTTATTGAATGTAAATAGAGCCTGTTTTTTTAAAAAAAAAACAAGAGTCGAAAATTAGTTCGTTAACTAGTGGTTTTATTGAATTAATTTTAGATGTAATTTAGTAATGTCCCGAAAACGGAAATGTTGGTCTGAAAAATATTTAGTCCTAAGGCGTCTCCAATTATCTCTGTTATTTTTCGAACAGTAGTTATTTTAGTTCCACTGAATTTATAGGGTTTGCCTGTGTGAGTGACTCGTAGCGGCCGATCACTCACACAGGCAAGATCTTTTTTGCTCTTCCCAAATACAAGCTCCATAGATGCTTTCAACACTTGAAAAATTGCTTGGTACATAAAAAACAACATACCATTTGCGGCAAATACATTACCATTAAACAATTATGCACAATTTAATTAGAAAATAGTGAAAAACATCAAAATTGAAAATCATCGCCATCTGGTAGCGGAGCTATGCTTAGTCCTGGACGCGAAATCACCTTAAAGTTTATTTTTCTCGATTCATAATTCACACTTATTAGCAAATATAACCTTGAAAATGATACCTACAATACATCGTCTTCGAAACATCAGACGTTTTCTTGTTTGGATTTCAGTTCAGTCCAAAACTTTAAACCAAAATTAAGTAACCTACTTTTATTAAAACAGCCAATTGCTTACCCATTTGTCTGTTTTGTAACATCATTTTACCTGACGCGATTCTGATTATCAATTTATCAGACACACATGACTTGTGGTTATCCTTGCATTGTCCTGGACATTACCACTGTTATACTCCATCAATGAACATTGTAGGTACCTATTATATGCCTCATTAAAAATCACTACCACGTCCACGTCGACACGAGTCCATTGACACTTCATGACTTTAATTTATTCGCTGTTTGTTTTGGCAGTATTTTCCATTCTATTTCTATCACCAATTGGTCTTCATCCCACTGTTTGTCATACATTCCGTACAGGTGTGTTGTTTGTAATGTCTTTTGTATTTTTGTAAGTGAATAATGAATAGTGATCGGAAGTTTGTTAAAATTAGGCGTAGAAATTTACGCTGTGAGTAATCCAATGTAATACTCAACTGCATCCATTTTGTTGGCTATATTCATTATTTGGTTATTTTTTTAATTATAGCTAGTTTTATGACAAGAAGGGCTCCAATCACCTTTTTTGTGTTATTTTCCTCGACATTCTTTCGTATATTTCTGGCATCGTTTCGGTTTTGCAACCTGCCATGCTAGTTTTACAGGTTGGGGTGTTTATATCGTTTTCCTCAACCAATCGTGTGTTACAATGCAATTTGAATGCAGTTGACAATTTATTTCCTTTCATCCAAATAAAAGAAGAAGCATGTAAGTATGTAACCCTATCATGTCCACTTTTAGTTTAGTTTTCGTTTGTAACATTTTATTATAAGCCCTGATTCTCTCATTACCTTCTAATTTTTCTGCATCATCAAGTATTTGTCAATAATAGCGTTATCGAACCTTTCTTTCGAATATGGTTATTTGTATTTCATAATGTTATCAACATGTAGGTAGGTACCTATCATCTATGAAAATGATCTCTTATCATGAAGTTACCCGATCAATAATTTGGCGTTTTACGCATCATAAAACACTAAGCGGTACTCCTATCTATCGCCAATCTGCATTGGCGAATCTTAATCATGATAAAGAATCCAATATTTGGTATGCATGTAGCGTAAATTAGGTATGGGATACAAAATACGTCACGATAACAGCAAATCGTGGGTGTGCCGCCGCGCCTCCGCAGTATAGCTGTAGATTTCCTCGGGAACGCACGGCTCGCGTGTTCTTAAATCGAATTTCCCGCGTAAATTATTTTACATACATCCAGTATTGTGTCATGCGATAAGTTTTTGAGTGATTGTGTTTGGAAATGGAAGAAGGTATTTTTGGTTCTCAAGGTTTTTACAACGTTACTATCATGCTCAGTTGTGCATTACCTGTGTCTTTTTACTTGGAAACCAAGAAAGATTTGTGTTATTTAATTTTACTTTATGTTGTCGTTTAACACATGTCCTACTTGACCTCTTTCGTCTCGGAGAATTATATAATTAAACCTACTGGTTTTTATCTCTCCATTCAAGTTTAAAAAAAACTAAAGCAAAAAAATCGGAAAATTGTTTAGATTACATTTTACTTTTACTGACGACTTTACTCTACTTTCCCTTTATTAAATAATCAAGCAATTAATTACTTTTGTTGAAAACCAAACTATATCTATCCCATAGCTGAAGCGAAAAGGAAAGGTCAGTAAAAGTAGGACGCAAAGTGACCTTGTTTGCATCGACCTTCGTTCCCGGAAAGTGCAGAAACCGTGAATTCTCGGCCTTCGTGATTTAATGAGACTATTCTGGATTTTATACGAAAGGGGACTTTGCAGTTTGGACTCTATGACTCGTATCGTAAACTTAGATACCTAAGTACCTCAAACGGTTTTTTCCCGCTTTAAATGAGGATAATGATAAAATACTAAAAAAGTTCACTAGTTTTTGGAAAGGAAATTTTCAATATGCGCCTTATACGAGTAGGTTCATCGTAATATAAAATAAAAAAGGACCAAAACAATTATTATCTCTTTGAGTTAGGACATCCTACCACAGAGGTATAGGAGTAACCCTTAGCTTACATTACACAAGACTCTTAAAACATTGAGAAAAGAGCTCTCTCACCGAAATTATAATTAAATGTTCGGATTTTAATGATGAAATTTATAAAGTAATTACAGTATACAAGGAATTTTTTTAAAGAAGATTAAGATAAACGTAATCTTTACTATATTTACCGACCTAGAAATATTTCTAGTTAGATTACGTTTATGCTTTCGATAAGGTAAGTCAGACGGACTTTATGCGGTTCTGATAAGAACTGTTAAACAGTCCCTGATAGTATGTAGGAATTAATTAGTTATTATAACTAATTGATGTAGAATAAATATGTATATAGTTTTGGATAAACGTGTTTAAACTGTTAGAAAACGAAGATTCCCACAAGGGTCTTTACGAAGGCCTCTATTGTTTTTAGTTTTACCTTAGTACCTTCTAAGTTTTACCTTAGTACCTCCTAAGTTTTTCACCCCGTTACGCAAACAGTTGCTAATTTTGCGTGAATTAGATTTGAATATGATTTCGCATTCATAAGATCTATGTAGTATAATATATACGGGGTAAAAACAAAATGGGGTGGTGGAGCATCCCTATTATTTTGCTAGCCAGACATGGACACTATATCGATAGTACTCTTTTTACACCCTTTTTATTATTCAGTAGGTATCTCATATCTAGTACAGAACAAAAGGTCTGCTTAGCTTAGTGCTAGATCATGCTGTGTGGATCGTCCAGCATTATTTATGTATAATGAAATAAGTTATTGAAGCATTTGCTTGTATAACGTTTTCCTATCGTATCTACAAACGCACATGTCAGTCTGTACTTTAGTGTTCATTTATCTTAATTCCTAGAAACGGCTTGATAAACTAGTATTAACAGTAAATGTCTAAATATCCTTGAGCAGCGGTTAAAGAAAATCTAGTCATTTGAGATAAAACCTAGTCATTGTGATATCATCTGTCTATTAGGTTCAGGTAAATTGTCGTTTACTAGACACGTGCTAGCATTGACGAGACTGGAGTCGCATTCTGCTTAACAATTGTTTTACTATGACTTTGGTATCGTCGCAGAATTTTCCGTAAAAGAAAATAAAACTTTAAGGCTCTACTCCGAGTCACAGCCGCCACTTATTTAAAACTTTTTATTACGTTAATAAAAGAAATATACAAAAAAAAATCATAAATTCAGTTCGTTATAGGTACATATTATAAACTTTTTTTAATGCCTTTGCAGTAGTTTACTAATTTTGCTTGTTTTAGGAAGAGATACGAAATTGCTCTTAGTCGCCACTAAACTCTGTTTTCGTATCTCTTCCTAAAATAAAACTACTGCAGAGTCATGGAAAAAGTTTTATTATAAAATTAGAGACGCGCCCCGGCTTCGCACGTTTTTATTATACGTGTAAACCTTCCTCTTGAATCACTCTATCCATTAAAAAACGCATCAAAATCCGTTGCGTAGTTTTCAAGATTTAAGCATTCAAAGGGACATAGGGATATAGGAACATAGGGACAGAAAAAGCGACTTTGTTTTATATTAATTAGTGATGAAATATTTGCTTCTATAGAAATGAATTAGAACTAGTGAGATCTGGTGACGATTGGTCGATGCGACTCTGGCCCCTCTAGCAGGTATCTGTAGGGCGCATCAGCATTATCATACAGATACAGAGTGGTAATGCAGCCAGTGTCGTGAAAAAGCGACGACTGGTATTAATATGGATCAGTTCAGCTACCTCTATATCGTTTGCAACGATGTGCAGTTTCAACTAACTAGTTATAATTTGTTTCTATTCTTTGATTTTGATTTATTTGTAAACTAGAGGCCCGCCCCGGCTTCGCACGGTTTTATTATACGTATAAACCTTCCTCTTAAATCACTCTATCTATAAAAAAACCGTATCAAAATCAGTTGCGTAGTTTTAAAGATTTAAGCATACATAGGACATAGGGTTAAAAGGACAGAGAAATCGACTTTGTTTTATACTATGTAGTGAAAATTCATTTTATGACGTAACGTTCCATTTTACATTTACCTACCTCAGTATTTGTTTTTTATGTTATTCGTAAAGTCGTGACTAATGTACTTGAATTTTGTACCAACGAGATAAGTGATAATTTTCCATGATTTGTCGTACTGTTGTCGAAGATTTGTCTATAAATAATTTCACATACACTTTTCCTGTTAATCTGTAAATGAAATGTAAACTGGATATAGCTAGTTGTGTCTCGATAAATTAAGTGGCCCGATATGGCTTCGTGATTTTCCTCCTAACTTCATAGTATTTCTCACTTGTTTTTTTATAGGTCAGTGAGGAATGTTGAGGAAATATATTGTATCCTACTAATATTATAAACTCGTAGGTTTGTAAGTATAGGAGGATGGATTTTTGTTACTCTTTCACGCAAAAACTACTAAACGGTTATGCATGAAATTTGGCAAAGAGATGGATTATAGTCTGGAATAACACATAGGCTATATCTTATCCCGGTATTCCCACGGGAACTGGAATTATGCGGTTGAAATCGCGAGGCACTGTTAGTTAGGCAATATAAAAATGAGTTCTTTCTAACCTTATTAGGTAATATTAAACGTGAAAGTTTGTATAGATGGATGTTTGTTCCTCTTTGACGCAAAATCTACTGAACTGAACAAGCTCAAATTTTGAATAGCCTTAGTTCTAGCTCTGGACTGGAATAAAACATGGGCACTTTTTAAACCCATAAATCAGTTCCTATGGGATAGAAATATCCTGGAAACGTTTCTATAGAAACAACGCGTGCGAAGCCGCTATTAGATATATCTTACTATTATGTATAATAAATGGGAAAGTCAGTGTGAATGTTTGTTATAAGTAATCTCCGTAATTACTTAAGTTATTTAGATGAAATTTGGTACGTAGATACTTTAGGACCTGGAATAAGACATAGGCTATTAAAGTTTGGAAATTTTAACCTCTGAAGGGGTTAAATAGGGTGGTAAAGTTTGTATGGAAAATTTTTTTTCTTGGTTCGATCCACCCAAAACTTGGTATAAATAAACTATGGAGTGAATAATTAAACACGTATTTTTTATTTTTACATAATAACCCCTAGGGGATGTGCTATAAATTTCTGAAATGTGTACGAATAAAAACTCTGGTTCGCAAGCGAAGCCGCGGGGCACATCTTGTTACTAATAATTTGTTAAAGGTGGTTATTACCTGTAAGTATAGGAATGTAATTGAATCATAAAAAGACATACTCAAGGCTAAAGTTTCCATTACAGCTAATTACACACAAAGTTACAATAGGTAATTTTATGTAGTTTTTATTGGGAATATAATAGAAAAGATTAGTATCTTATCCCCAAACTTAACGTCAAGCCGAAAACAGAGGACAGGTGGGTTCATGACGGCCCAAAAAACCACACTCATGGGTCCATCTTCAATGGCTTCCGAGTTATAGGCTTTTTACTGAAAATCATAAATTCTCTGTCCGGTGCCAAACTTTTAGATGCTGTGACTACAGATGTCAATATTTTGTGATTTTTATTTTTGTGTTATAAAGTCTAATAACACATAATTTTATTACATTTTATTTTATTTTATGTACATCCTATACATAAAAATATCATCATCATCATCATCATCAACCTATATTAGTCCACTGCTGGACATAGGCCTCCCCCAATGAGCGCCATAGCGCCCTGTCTTCAGCTTAATAAATATAAAATCATAAAAATATAGCTACATAAAAATATATGCATGACCAAGGCCATTTCTAAAGTTTCCATTACATAAAATTACATATACACAAAGTAATAATAGGTAATTTTGTGTAGTTTTTAACTGATTTCAAGAAAAGAAGGAGGTTCTCAATTCATCATCAATGACATTGACTTGATAATGTAGTCGAAGTTAGTAAAATACGTATTATCACTACATAGTATAAAACAAAGTTGCTTTCTCTATCCCTATGTCACTATGTATGCTTAAATCTTTAAAACTACGCAACAGATTTTGATTCGGTTTTTTTTAATAGCAGTGACTCAAGAGGAATGTTTATACTTACTTTACTAATAAAACCGTGCGAAGCCGGGGCGGGTCGCTAGTTAAGGATAACTCAAAAACTACTGGTCAGTACTTTGAACAATTTATATAGCACCATACGAGAAGCACCGGTTTTCAAATAAAAAGAATCATCATCATCGGTTCACCGATAAAAAGTTCAGTGACGTCAATATCGTCATCTGCCTATACATATTATCACTACATAGTATAAAATAAAGTCGCTTTCTCTGTCCCTATGTCATTATGTCCCTTTGAACGCTTAAATCTTTAAAACTACGCAACGGATTTTGATGCGGTTTTTTTTAATAGATGGAGTGATTCAAGAGGAAGGTTTATACGTATAATAAAACCGTGCGAAGCGGGGGCGGGTCGCTAGTAAAGAATAAAGATTTGTTTGCTTTTTGAATTGGCTTAAAATAGGCTTCGAAACTAATGGACCTATCTCGACGAACAAATTTTTCTCCATTTCCAGACTTCTTACCGTAATACAGTGCTAAACTAGTGCGGAAGACGTCACTCGACCACGGGTAACAACCTACACCTAGATCAAAATAAGTTTCAAAATAAGCTGTAAAATTGTTATGTTGTAACCCTGAATGTTGTTGTCCTAAAATTTAAATAAACTTTACTTTACATTAGAATCCTACATTATCCCTGATCAACATAGTTAGTTGATATACTTAGGTATATACTCGTACATGAGACCACTAGTATGTTATAGACGAATTGAAAACCTCTTCCTTTTTTGAAGTCAGTTGTTTTCAACTAACAACACATCCTACTAATATTATAAACGCGAAAGTTTGTAAGTATGTATGGCCATCCATACATACTTACAAACTTTCGCGTTTCATCCATATGAATGGATGGATAGATGTTAGTTACTCTTTCACGCAAAAACTTGGCACATAGATTATAGTCTGGAATAACACGTAGGCTATACATTCCCACGGGAACGGGAATTTCCACGGGTGAACCTGCGAGGCGCTGCACTGCTATTTATTTATATAAATAACATCTTAAGCTGCGTACAGACTGCTGTAACGTAACATGCAATGTAACACGCAATGAAAGAATTTGCCGTCCACACTGTCGCAATGTATCATGCAATGTAACAGAAATCACACACTGTGGACGCCTCGCGCGCACGAACCGAGCACTACGCGCACGAACAGAGCATTTCAACTCGTGCGCGCCGCGATCCGCCATTTGTCGGTTTTTTCGCCGAACACAAAGGGGCGCGCAGTGTGCGCGGAGCGCCAGTGTGGACGGGTTTGTGTCTGTACTGCGGAACGCGCCCGAACCATATGAGAAAACACAACTACGGCAGACTGAGCTATGTTCGTCGCGCGCATGCCGGAAAAGATGCGAACACGTACGTGCTCGGTTCGTGCGTGCTAGGCGTCCACACTTATGAAATGCTCCTTTCATGTTACATTGCATGTTACGTTACAGCAGTCTGTACGCGGCTTTAGATTTTATAGGTAGATACTTCAATGTAACATTTTAATCGGTGTATCTTATTTGAAAGGAGATAATACTAATTTTCCTTCGGATTAGGAACATATGGTAAATACCTACAAATTATTCAAAACTTTCCGTTATATCTAGCTAGATTAACTAAAATAAAGATAAAATGTTATCTAAGTTCCGTTTTATAGCCGTAGCAATTATAAACCTAACTAATCTAGGCGATAAAGTTCATTGTGATTTGTATCTTAATATCTGTTTAAAGCAATATAATTCATATTACCTTATGTTATAAAACTTTGATTGAGTTGCGTCTTGGTAGGTTACTTACAAAGGAAATAATTTTCAATGACGTTCCTTTAGAAATTAAATCTCTGAAATCCTGTCCAATACAAATGGCAAAAGCAAAGAAAGTTAAAGTCAACACAAGTAAATACAACACATTTTGAATACAATTAAATCATAGTTTTCAGCCTTTTGGCATGCATCCGTTATATTAAAATTATTGAACTTAAATATTATTTCATAAAATTCATTTCAATAATAAAGTAAATGTACTCAGGAAGAAAATGAAATCATGTCAAATGACATTACAATAAGCTTGGTCATGGCACTCATTAGGGGAGGCCTATGTCCACCAGTGGACTAATATATACTGATGATGTAAATCAAGTAAATATATATCTTTATTTCTTTAGGCTTACAGAATTAGCACTTAGACAAGTCAAATTGAAAACTATAGGTACATAATTATCAAAATAAGAATTAATGTGATAATTGATTTTCCCTTCGTTTCAATCTTTTGTCCACTTGTGGAAGTAACGAAAAATGATGAAGCTTGGTCGAGTAGGACGTAATAGGCGGTTTTTGATACCAATTAACTTTTCTTAATTTTTCTTAACTTCCTCAAGTCCCTTAGTTCCAAGTCTCCAAGCCTGATTCTGATCATATTTACTAGATATAGATATTTTACATATTTTATTTCTTTATTTTCAGATAGGGAGATGCCTGTAAGAGAGGGTGCAAAAAAGCCCCTCATTGGGGTCATAGATGATGGAACCAAAACCGTTAGATTTGTTGTAAGTACTCATATTATTACTATTTTCATGTTAAAATTACAAGTTTGGTTCTAAGCGCTGTAGAAGAACCTGATTACAAATAAAAAATTGTTAAATCGTATCATCCAGAAAAAAGTTATAAGGTACACATAAAAAATAAACAAAACCTTTTGAGAGAACTTCTCTTTTAAATCTTAAAGGGGTATTACACTACACGATATTCAGGGACCCTAACCCTAACTAAGAGTGGTGTAATAAGATTTAGGGTCCCTACGGGATGGACCCGGCAAGCCTTGCTCTCTAATCACCCTAACTACCCGGCCCTGAATGTAATACCGCTTTTAGGAAAATTAGCATAAATGCTATCCCAAGTTAAAATGATGATGATGGAATCATAATGATGATGATGAAAGGTTTGAACAAATAAAATATAAGATCTATGTGTGCAAAATTTCAGCCCAATCGTTGTATTCAGCCAAAAATCTTTGCAATGGCACAAACTTCCGCCTGTAAATTATATGTATTTCTGCAAATCATTGAGAACAATAGCTTGACGATTCTTGACGTATTGATCTGCAAATGACCTTTAGCTTGCGTCTATCGTCAATAGAAATCGTTTGTGATCTTAAACTCTAGAGTCCAGAGACTAATGTCTAGAGTCGAGTAGACATTGGATAATCAATAGGGCGTTTCGCGTTATCTCGTTCAGAACTGTTTGCTATGTTCTTTCTAAAGGGAAAACCAAATAATGTTTTGGGTTTCACAAAAGTTATAATATAATGTTTGGATCATCAGATGAACAAATATCCATCCATCAGAAATTTGTACTCATGGATCAGAAATCAGAAATCAATGTCTTTATTTCTTTAGGCCTACAAAATAAGCACTTAGACAATATTTATACTACTAAACGGAACGGCCTGAACTAAACTAACCAGATAACATTAATAAAAATATAACCCTCTTTCTTGCGCAGTAAGGTTTGTTACATTATTAAGGCATTGGATCATTACAACAATGTTATCTAGCCCCAGAGAGGGTAAAGAGTATTCTTGGAAGGATAGAGTTAATAACGTCATCATCAGCCTATATCAGTCCACTGCTGGACATAGGCCTCCCCTAATGAGCGCCATAGCGCCCTGTCTTCAGCTTGCCGCATCCAGCATCTGCCAACAGTCTTTCGCAGATCGTCATCCCACCCGGACGAGAGCGTCCTACACTACGTTTGCCGAGTCGCGGTCTCCACCCAAGAACACTATTTGGACTTTATGCATAAATATCCATCTTACAGATTTACGAAGCAGAAAACACAGATGAGCTGGCTTCTTCCCAAATGGACAAAACAGAGATCCAGCCTCAAGAAGGATGGTACGAGCAAGATCCTCTGGAGATCATGCACCACGTCAAGCTTTGTGCCGAGAATGCTATCGATCAGCTCGCTGAATTAGGTAAGAAACTAGTGGAAAAATCCATACAGACTGCTCCAGTTATGTATCTACCAAGTAAGACTAATATCACACCGGCTGCGCCAATCAATCTAACATTAGCGTAGCTAGTATGGAATTGACAAAACAGAATTCTAGACTTCGTGAATGGTACAAGTAAGAGCCTTATGCACCATGTCAAGCTTTGTACTGAGAATGCTATCGATCAGCTGGCTGAGTTAGGTAAGAAACTTGTGTAAAAATCCATACAGGCTGCGCCAATGATGTATCAAGCAAAAAAGATTAATCTAAAAATCCGTATCTTTTTTTCTTAATCTGTTCTACCTGGTTTAATAAGAGGTTTAATCTGGACGGTAAATTAACGGAATATGTAATAATCTATGAATTATTATTATACTAATATAATGGTGATAATTTTTGAAGATTTACTACTAAATGAACATCTGCCTACACTAAAATCAAAATGAAAAAGTAAGTCAGTTTTTTATTGAGAGAAAACTATCATCTCTATAAAGCAATTTATTATTTTATAAAGTCTTTCTACATCTTTGACTGCCGCAGCCGGATGGATTTGATGACGGGCCTGATATATTCCAATGCAGAATTAGCTAACTAGCTGCTAAACATTCCAGTAACTTATTACTCCACATCTAAATGACTTTATTTCCGTCTATTCCAGGATATTCTAAAGAAGACATCGTTGCACTCGGCATCACGAATCAGAGGGAGACAACAATAGCGTGGGACAAGTACACAGGGCAGCCATTACATCCTGCTATAGGTAAAATATTTTACATTATTTATAACATGTAAATACTCTACAACTAATATTATAATTTTTTGTGAGACATTAATAGCACATCAATTATAATTTATTAAAAAAGAAAATTATTATCATAAGTTGAAACAAATGAAATAATTAACTTTTTGTAAGTTTTTGGAAAATATTTTAAAACGTACGTAGGCTATAACAATTTTTAAGAGATTTTTAGAAATTCTACCCTTAAAGGGGTGAAAAGGGCGGTTGAACTTTTTTTGGTGATTTTGTAACTACTAATTAACTATTGTCCGATTAATGAGTGTGGGATTTAATTATTGTGGACTTTAGGTATCATCATCATCATCATCAACAAGCTATATTAGCCCGCTGCTCATCAGGGGAGGCCTATGTCCAGCAGTGGACTCATATAGGACTTTAGGTATAAAACCCTAAAATTCTTGACCTTATTTGTCTATAATTCCAGCGTGGAATGACATCCGCACAGACACAACAGTAGACAACATCCTAGCTAAAGTTCCGGACAGAAACAAGAATTATCTCAAACACATCTGCGGTCTGCCGATATCGCCTTACTTCAGCGCTCTGAAGATGCGCTGGTTGAAAGACAATTGCAAAGATGTGAGGCGTGCGAGTCGAGACAAGAGACTGCTGTTCGGGACTGTGGACTCTTGGATATTGTGGGTAAGGTGCAATTTAGAATAACAACTTATTTGTCGGTCATAATGAGTTCATGATAGTTGAAAGACAACTGCAAGGAAGTGAGGCGCGCGAGAAGAGACAATAGACTGCTGTTCGGGACTGTGGAATCTTGGATATTGTGGGTAAGGTGTATTTTAGAATAACAGCTTATTTGACGTTCATAATGAGTTCATGATAGTTGAAAGACAACTGCAAGGATGTGAGGCGCGCGAGTAGAGACAAAGGCTGCTGTTCGGGACTGCGGACTCTTGGATATTGTGGGTACGGTGTATTTTAGAATAGCAGCTTCATTTGTCGTTCATAATGAGTTCATGATAGTTGAAAGACAACTGCAAGGATGTGAGGCGCGCGAGTAGAGACAAAGGCTGCTGTTCGGGACTGCGGACTCTTGGATATTGTGGGTACGGTGTATTTTAGAATAGCAGCTTCATTTGTCGTTCATAATGAGTTCATGATAGTTGAAAGACAACTGCAAGGATGTGAGGCGCGCGAGTAGAGACAAAGGCTGCTGTTCGGGACTGCGGACTCTTGGATATTGTGGGTACGGTGTATTTTAGAATAGCAGCTTCATTTGTCGTTCATAATGAGTTCATGATAGTTGAAAGACAACTGCAAGGATGTGAGGCGCGCGAGTAGAGACAAAGGCTGCTGTTCGGGACTGCGGACTCTTGGATATTGTGGGTACGGTGTATTTTAGAATAGCAGCTTCATTTGTCGTTCATAATGAGTTCATGATAGTTGAAAGACAACTGCAAGGATGTGAGGCGCGAGTAGAGACAAAGGCTGCTGTTCGGGACTGCGGACTCTTGGATATTGTGGGTAAGGTGTATTTTAGAATAGCAGCTTCATTTGTCGTTCATAATGAGTTCATGATAGTTGAAAGACAACTGCAAGGATGTGAGGCGCGCGAGTAGAGACAAAGGCTGCTGTTCGGGACTGCGGACTCTTGGATATTGTGGGTACGGTGTATTTTCGAATAGCAGCTTCATTTGTCGTTCAGAATGAGTTCATGATAGTTGAAAGACAACTGCAAGGATGTGAGGCGCGCGAGTCGAGACAAGAGGCTGCTGTTCGGGACTGTGGACTCTTGGATATTGTGGGTAAGGTGTATTTTAGAATAACAACATAATTTATCAGGCTCTCAATTCGACTGGACTTTTTGAAGAATGTGAATGATTATTCTTTTTTTTAGAGTGCCGTACCCAAAGGATAAAACGGGACCCTATTGCTAAGATTCCGCTGCCCGTCTGTCACTAGGCTATCTAATGCAACGTGATATTTAGGCTATTGATATTTTCACAGATGATGTATTTCTGATGCCGCTGTAACCAGATATACTAAAAAATAAATATTTAAGGGGGCTCCCATACAATACAACAGACATGATATTTTTTTGCCGTTTTTATAGAAAATGTGTGGGACAAATAAAAAAACACTCGCACTTTGCCGTTTTTTTTTATTTGAAAGGTGCTTCTTGTGTGATCCCCAAATCGAATCCTCCAAATTTGATCAAGATCTGACGTAGTTTTGGTTTATCCTTTATAAGGCGTAAAATCTGAAGTGGGTTATTAGTTTTTGTTCAAAACATCAAAACCATAGAATCAATAGAATGCTCTACCTACATTTCCTTTATTTACTCATGGTACTATGGTTCTGCGTGTTTTCTTTGTATGATAATACTATAAAAACTATCTATTTATGTAGTATAAACTATGTATTAAATTTATCAGCCGTGTAGTACCCAGAACACAAGCTACTCAGCTTAGGGCTAGATGATGCTGTGTGGATTGTAAAGCATTATTTATTTATTATTATTTATTATGAACAGAATCTAACGGGAGGAGTTTTCGGAGGTATCCACGCGACTGACGTCACCAACGCGTCGCGAACTCTGCTTATGAATCTGGACACTTTGAATTGGGACCCTATGTTGTGCAGGTAAGGTATAATATTGCATGAGATAATTTATCTATGTAATGTATTGTATTAAGTATATCAGTCATCTAGTACCCATAACACAAGCTCTGCTTAGCTTGGGGCTAGATGATGCTGTGTGGACTGTACGGTATTATTTATTTATTTATAATACAATTTTATATCACGTTGCAGCTTATTTGTCGATCCAGATAATCAGATAATCCTGACAATTCTATAATAGTTGTTATATTATAGTTGATTATCAACCCATCTATACTACTCCTCTGCTGGACATATCGCCCTATCGCCAGCATGCTGCATCCAGAATCTTCCAGCAGTCTTTCGCAGATCGTCATCCTATATACAAATCACTACACATTATAAAAATAAAGTCGCTTTCTCTGTCCCTATTTCCCTATGTCCCTTTGACTGCTTAAATCTTCAAAACTACGCAACGGGTTTTGATGCGGTTTTTTTAATAGATAGAGTGATTCAAGAGGAAGGTTTATAGTATAATAAAACCGTGCGAAGCTGGCGCAGGTCGCTAGTATTATATATTGTCCTTCTTACTAATAAACTTAAACAAAAAACGATGAGCGGGCTAATTCTGCAGTCGGATCGATAGCAGATATATTAGGCATACACCGCATATTATATCTATCTATTAGCGTGAGTGTAAACGTCTCTGCTCCGTAGGTTGATAACCGTAGGTCAAAAAATATCATTTTTAAACAGAGTACAGTAAATTCCTTATTTCGTTCCAGATTGTTCGGCATCCATCGAGACAACCTACCCCAAATCCGCAGCAGCTCGGAGGTGTTTGGCGTTGTCAAGAATAGCTCAGTCTTAGACGGAATTACAATATCTGGAGTGAGTATTGTGCTATTTATTTAATTATTTATTTACATCTGATTGCTATCAGCCTAAGAACACGAGAATTTAAAGTAGACATAGCTTATAATAGGCATATTATACTATATTGTGTATGAAACTTTTTCCGTCGACAGTTGCGTAGTTATATTTTTTTTTAATTAACTAAACTTAAAACAAACAGTAAACATAAATCAAGAGTGTAACAAATTGAGAGTCATGGTCAACTTAATTGAAATTTATTTAAATGTTTTTTTTTCTGACTTTTTGTGACTCTATAGTTATTACTTTTTATTAATTCGACGTATTCTCGACTTGACCGGGCTTGCATGTACTTATGTTCGAAACGAGTGTTTGTAACAATAGAGATGCAAGAAAACTAGAACACGATTTTTTTCTAAAACAACATTATCCATCGGTAGATGGTAAAAAGTTTCTTTATTTCAATCATGATTCAGAGTGAAAATAATTATGTGCAAAAAATCGAGATTCATGGTCAAAAAAAAATATAATAGGATTTTTTAAACTTTTGACTTCTAACCCAATATTTTTCTACCCAGATTCTCGGCAACCAACAATCAGCCCTACTAGGCCAAGGTTGCTTACAAGCAGGCCAAGGAAAGAACACATACAGAAGCGGATGCTTCCTCCTCTACAACACGGGACAGCGCCGCGTGCATTCCACTCACGGCCTGCTGACCACGGTAGCTTACAAGATGGGCCCGGACGCGCCGCCCGTCTATGCACTGGAAGGTAAGAACACATACAGAAGCGGATGCTTCCTCCTCTACAACACGGGACAGCGCCGCGTGCATTCCACTCACGGCCTGCTGACCACGGTAGCTTACAAGATGGGCCCGGACGCGCCGCCCGTCTATGCACTGGAAGGTAAGAACACATACAGAAGCGGATGCTTCCTCCTCTACAACACGGGACAGCGCCGCGTGCATTCCACTCACGGCCTGCTGACCACGGTAGCTTACAAGATGGGCCCGGACGCGCCGCCCGTCTATGCACTGGAAGGTAAGAACACATATAGAACCGGATGCTTCCTCCTCTACAACACGGGACAGCGCCGCGTGCATTCCACGCACGGCCTGCTGACCACGGTAGCTTACAAGATGGGCCCGGACGCGCCGCCCGTCTATGCACTGGAAGGTAAGAACACATATAGAAGCGGATGCTTCCTCCTCTACAACACGGGACAGCGCCGCGTGCATTCCACGCACGGCCTTCTGACCACGGTAGCTTACAAGATGGGCCCGGACGCGCCGCCCGTCTATGCACTGGAAGGTAAGAACACATACAGAAGCGGATGCTTCCTCCTCTACAACACGGGACAGCGCCGCGTGCATTCCACGCACGGCCTGCTGACCACGGTAGCTTACAAGATGGACCCGGACGCGCCGCCCGTCTATGCACTGGAAGGTAAGAACACATATAGAAGCGGGTGTTTCCTCCTCTACAACACGGGACAGCGCCGCGTGCATTCCACGCACGGTCTGCTGACCACGGTAGCTTACAAGATGGGCCCGGACGCGTCGCCCGTCTATGCACTGGAAGGTAAGAACACATACAGAAGCGGATGCTTCCTCCTCTACAACACGGGACAGCGCCGCGTGCATTCCACGCACGGCCTGCTGACCACGGTAGCTTACAAGATGGGCCCGGACGCGCCGCCCGTCTATGCACTGGAAGGTAAGAACACATATAGAAGCGGATGCTTCCTCCTCTACAACACGGGACAGCGCCGCGTGCATTCCACGCACGGGCTGCTGACCACGGTAGCTTACAAGATGGGCCCGGACGCGCCGCCCGTCTATGCACTGGAAGGTAAGAACACATATAGAAGCGGATGCTTCCTCCTCTACAACACGGGACAGCGCCGCGTGCATTCCACGCACGGCCTGCTGACCACGGTAGCTTACAAGATGGGCCCGGACGCGCCGCCCGTCTATGCACTGGAAGGTAAGAACACATATAGAAGCGGATGCTTCCTCCTCTACAACACGGGACAGCTCCGCGTGCATTCCACGCACGGCCTGCTGACCACGGTAGCTTACAAGATGGGCCCGGACGCGCCGCCCGTCTATGCACTGGAAGGTAAGAACACATATAGAAGCGGATGCTTCCTCCTCTACAACACGGGACAGCGCCGCGTGCATTCCACGCACGGCCTGCTGACCACGGTAGCTTACAAGATGGGCCCGGACGCGCCGCCCGTCTATGCACTGGAAGGTAAGAACACATATAGATAGATACTCACCAGCTCTCGGGTCACGCGTCGCATCGACCAGACGCTCAGATATTTTTTTAAACACCCGGAGATCCTCGGTACCCCTCGGACTTACGGTCTCGACTCCAAGGGCAGCAAATGCGTAGGTTCTGTCGAGACTTGCCACCCCTTATTTGGGTGTACAGGTGGGTATTCCCCCAAATAGTTACAGGGGAAGATCTTCCCTGTACTGGGTCGGCCCAACTGGCCCACATACCCGTGGTCTTTCGACCGACAGTTGATGTCGGATAGTTCTATATAGGTCAGATGCTGGTGAAACCAGCCTTTGCGCGATCTATGATTATAGGTCACATGATCTACTTTTTGCACTCAGATTTTTTTTGTTGTTTCATTTGTAGTTCAGCTCACGTCATGCTAGAGTTTGCTACACCTTATAAATATAGGTCTCTCTTCTCTCTCTGATCTTAAAACAATATTATTCTTTCACAGGATCAATCGCCGTAGCAGGCGGTGGTATGAAATTCCTCCGAGATAACCTCAAACTGATCAAAGACGTCGCCAAAGACACGGAACATATCGCAGGGCAAGTGTTTTCTACGGGAGACGTTTACTTCGTACCGGCTTTTAGTGGCTTGTATGCGCCTTACTGGAGGAAAGATGCAAGGGGGTTAGTATAACATCAACTCAACAACTTTATCCCTTTATCTCTTACTAGCGACCCGTCCCGGCTTCGCACGGTTTTATTATACGTATAAACCTTCGTCTTGAATCACTCCATCTATAAAAAAACCGCATCAAAATCCGTTGCGTAGATTTAAAAATTTAAGCATTCAAAGGGATGTAGGGACATTGGGAGGGACAGAAAAAGCGACTTTGTTTTATACTATGTAGTGAAGTAGGATTTTTTCTTGACCTCTGCAGTATTGTCTAGTGAAATTAAACTTTATCTGCGTAGTTCTAACTGCAAAATTAATTGTTACAAAACAGTGCTTATTACGAAATAAGCATTGTTTTGTTTGATAACTCTTGGCTTTCGCTGAATCTAGGGTATATTTGACCAAAACATTAGGCTTACAAAATAAACACTTAGACAAGTCCGTGTAAAAAATGTAACAGAGTTTTAAAGATTATTTATCTTTTTACAGTATAATCTGTGGGCTGACTGCTTTTACAACAAAGAACCACATCATCAGAGCAGCGTTAGAAGCGGTGTGCTTCCAAACGAGGTGAGATATACATGTGTACTATACAATACGGTGATCAGCCATTTTGTACCGATAGGCACCGATTTTATCTGATTACATATTACGTTTCAATCAGTGCGTCCTACCCGTAATGACCTACGGAGCAGAGACGTGGACACTCACGGTAGGGCTGGTCCATCAGTTCAAAGTCGCTTAGCGAGCTATGGAAAGAGCTATGCTCGGAGTCTCTCTGAAGGATAGAATTCGTAACGAATACATCCGACAGAGAACCAAAGTTATCGACATAGCTCAAAGACTTAGCAAGCTGAAGTGTCAGTGGGCCGGCTATATCTCGCGAAGTACCGAACCCGTTGGGGTAAACGTATTCTTGAGTGGAGAACGCGACTTGGCAAACGTGGTGTAGGAAGCCTTCCGGCCAGCGCCATATACTCACCATATGAAACTTTTATCATCACATTGTATTTAATTTAGACATGTTATGTAATTTAAAACATGAATTGTAGATATTCATAATTGTAACAATAACAAAACGACCAATAACAGCCAGTATTTACACTTACAACAAACTCCTAAAAATCTAAGCCGTCACCAGAAGGCAGAGTGTCCAGAATGCTGGCAGCATTGCCACGTTGAATGGCAATGCTAATTCGTTGACCGAAATAGAAGCGAGCATTCCGATCACTTTGTATTATGTTGGCATAATAAAGTATTATCTTTTTTAATTTCTTTTTAATTTTATTTATTTTATGCTATTAAGTTGTTTTATGTGTTAAAGTATTTATTTTATTAGCTTATCTAAAACCGTGATTCAGTTTGTATGATAGCCTCTCAGAGCCGTGTTCACCAAAGGACAATCGAACAGTTAGTAGCTTCATCGATTTAGCGCTTAGATATTATTATTATTTACATTATTAATAATTTGAATCTGACTCAACCCTGAAGAACACTGACGCTACTCTCTATTTAATACAAATGGAATCTGTTTACCTACTTTTGGGTAAGGTGGAATTCCCCCAAATAGTTACAGGAGAAGATCTTCCCTGTACCGGGTCGGCCCAACTGGCCCACTTACCCGGGTTCTTTCGACCGACAGTTGATGTCGGAAAGTTCTATATAGGCCAAATGTTGTTGAAACCAGCGTTTATCTAGGATTATGGGTCACGTGATCTACTTTTTGCACTCAGAATTTTTGTTATTTCATTTGTAGATCAGCTCATATTATGCTAGATGTCGCTACACCTACCTAATTTATTAATTATTGTTCCACAGAGATATCCTAGAAGCAATGAATAAAGACTGCGGCATGCCACTTGCCAAACTTCACGTGGACGGTAAAATGACGTCCAACGATCTACTCATGCAGTTGCAAGCCGATCTTATAGGGATTCCAGTCTGTGAGTACATCATTAATGCTAGACCACTGCTGGACATAGACTGACCACCTATTTGGCGCAGCGTTGGCCCGCCTGCGACGCCGTTTGTGGTTTCGATTACCGCCTTGGGACACAGTAGTAGTATTAAGTAGTAAGTCTGGTAGTCTTAAAAAGTAGTAAGTACTTTACATGCAATATCTTACTAACTTTGTTTTCCAGAACTTATTTTATTTATTTAAAATGCAGTCACAAGTCATTTTATGAATTATTAGCTTAAAAAGTTAAATTTTTGCCCATGGAACCGTGGAAGTGACGTCCATGGAAGGGATTTTTCGCGGTACAATCTTAAATAACCTAATCTCCAAAGCAGGAATGATCATGCAAATTTAGCCATGTGTTTTTGACATAACAACGCAAAAAAAGTACACGCGCCAAGTAACTGATCGAAAAAACATACCTCCAACGATCGACACAGATGTGACTACTTATGCTCGACGAGTTTTGAGAAAAAATACTTATCATGTATTTTCTCGTAAACCTTACGCCGTCTCGATAGGAACTGACAACTGAATCAAAAGATAGCGTATCACACCTTATCAATGAATTGTTTTGGCTTTTTTTAGAGTTATGAAGGGTGTGACATTCGTCCATGGGAGGGATAAAAATATTGATCACAAAGTTAAAGTCAAAAGTTTAATAATAATTTAGTAACCTTATTAAATATTTTAATATATTGAAAAAGTTAATATATTCAAGATACAATACAATACAATTCTTTATTCATAACACCAAGTTACAAGTCAACAACATAATTTATCATAAAAAATAACTTTAAATAGTATATTCATGTAAATAAATATATATTTAATTAATTGTATATGTTGATTGAAAATGGACAAGACTAACAACAGAATGGTACCCACTAGATGGTAAGAGAAACAGAGGTAGACAGAATAAGAGATGGGAAGATGATCTCAGGAAAATAGCAGGTCCAACATGGAGCCGCATAGCCAGGAATAGAACGGAGTGGCAATCTTTAGAGGAGGCCTTTGTCGGAGGACAAGTTGTGTAAAATAAATACCGATTGCCGGTAACGGTTACAAATTTAATAGTAGTTAGGTAATTAAGTAAAATAAGTTTCAGGCATACCATAATTAATTTTAAGTAAAAAATGTAAAACACAACAATAAAGGCTTTTTTATTTTATTTATTTATTTATTTTATTTTTTATTTTTATATATGTTGATTAATTGAAAATTTATACATTATATAATAGGTAGATCGTAGAACTCGTCTACAGAGTAAAACGTACTCTCCAAGAGCCATTTCCTTAATCTTTTTATAAATATCATGATGGAAGTTGCATCTTTTTTAATAGTGTCCAGCAGCCTGTTGTAGACCGAGGGACCCATTATGTACACGGACCTCTCCGACTTGCGCAGCTTGTGCGCGGGCGTGACGAGGACGTGCGCGAGCCTGTGCCTGCCAAGATGAAGTTTGAACTCGTATTTAAACAATTACTCTGACAGATAAAGCTCAAGATTTTTTTCTCTGCATAAAACTGGTGTGATCACATACATGGAAGGGACAATTTAGAGTACATTATTATTTATTTTTTTAAAACTGTATTTAATATAGTTAAATAAATTTTTTTTAGAATAACAGCTTTTTATTAATACTTTATAAACATAAATCACTAAAATGTTATTTACATAACACAAGTTAGAAAAATCCTAATCACTCAACTTTTTTTCGAAAATGAGAATTACCCATACAGCAATGGTGTGCAAAATGACGATAAACGGAATAAACTATGATTCTCATAGTAAATAATTACTCTCTCAATTTTATTTAAAAACAGCTAAAATATTTTAAAAACTGACTTACCGATGAAATTTTATCCCCATATTCTTGTAATTGCAAGTTGTGGAAGTATTTCCACAGTTGGTTATTCTGCTACACACCATTTTTACACGTTCTTTCTCATCCGCCGTTCGACACAATACTACAAAACAAAATGCGCTTTGGTGACTCATTAGTCATCTTTGCGACGGCAAGGTCACGCTAGTATGCGACTTCTAGTACCATATTATTCCTACTTCTATGGTAGTGATCTATCTATGTTATGTATTGTATTAAGTATATTAGTCACCAAGCTATTTATTCTATATTCACTGTAATTAATAACTTTCCCTTACAGTACGAGCCCACGCGTGGGACATGTCAGCACTGGGCGTGGGCGTGGCGGCCGGCCACGGCGTAGGCGCCTGGTCGCTGGAGGCGTGGCGGAGACACAACACGGCCAACGATACCTTCCTACCGACCACCACTGATGATGGTAACTTACATTATACTATGACTAGCGACCCGCCCCGGCTTTGCATGGTTTTATTATACGTATAAACATTCCTCTTGAATCACTCTTTTTATAAAAAAAAACCGCATCAAAATCTGTTGCGTAGTCTTATAGATTTAAGCATTCAAAGGTACATTGGGACAGGACAAGCGACTTTGTTTTATACTTATGTAGTGATGAGAGCCCAGCTATGAGCGACTCATATGAGCGATGAGTGTCGCTAGAAGAGCTGACCCACATGCTGGACGGCCTCGCCTCAGCCTCGCGACGCATCGGTCTTGGCATGAATTTGGATAAAACTAAAGTCATGACCAATGACCACATTGATCCGGGACCGGTCGTCGTAGAAGGCCACCTTCTCGAAATTGTTTCCGAGTACACTTACCTTGGGCAGATTGTGCAGTAAGCTAAAAATAATTTTAAGAAGGAGGCCAAGAGGAGGATTCAGCTAGGCTGGGCAGCGTTTGGAAAACTACGTCAAGTCTTCTCGTCATCCATACCGCAATGTTTGAAAACGAAAGTTTTCAATCAGTGCGTCCTACCCGTAATGCCCTACGGAGCTGAGACGTGGACACTCACGGTGGCAGGTCCACCAGTTCAAAGTCGCTCAGCGAGCTATGGAAAGAGCTATGTGAGGAGTTTATTCAAGTACCTGCGGAATCTTTGTAATTGGCCGTCAGCACACAAGCACTGGTATATACCAGTATGTATTATGTAAAAATCTATTTGTAATACCTAGCTGTAAGTTTTCCTAAAATTCGGAAAAAAATAAAACTAGCTATCTATGTTTAAATTGTATTTTCTAGTACCTATAGCACAAGCTTTGAGTAGCTTACTTTGGGGCTAGATGGTGCTGTGTGGATTGTCCAGCATTGTTTATTTATAGTTTATATGATTTTTTTCATTCCAGACCGTGACGCGCGCTACACAAAATGGAAAATGGCGGTGCAACGTTCCCTCGGCTGGGCAACAACCAAAAAATCAATCACAATGACAGGTCAGAAAAGAATAAATAGCTTACTTGCCAGCTTCGATACTCTTTCACCCCCTGGTAGCAGGAAAAATTCGAATTCCGACACAATCTCCCCTACAAACAGTCGGAATAATTCCGAATCTCATGACATAGGCGAAAATATACAACATATGTCTATAGATGAGGAAAATACATATGTCAAAGATCTTCTCAAGTATTCCGCTAGGAAATTCTCTGTTTATTATCCTACGAAAAAAAAGAATATAGAAAGAACTATTTTAGACGATGCAGAGTATTTTATGAGTAAAAAAGAATGTGACTATGGCATGTGTGAGTGTTGCCCTGTTGAAAAGAGATTGCAAACAAATTGGAAGTCTATAGAGGAAATTATTGAAAACGATCCGGAAATTATTTTCGATAGTGATGACAACCCTATTGTTGTTGAACCGGTGAAAGAAACGAAGGAATCGATATATTCTGGTGCAACTCTAGTCGGTAGCCTTAGTAAAAAAGACAATGGCGATAAGTTACCCGCTCTATTTAAAACTATAAACAGTCAAATCTCTAATGGCTCTATTTCTTAAATTTATTGTCGGCCATCTTGGTTTTTCCCTTTCATTCTTTTGTCTGAAGTCAAAAAGATAGTCCGCCATTTTGGTTTTTCCTCTCTTTCCATTGTCTGAGGTCAGAGAGAGATAGCAGTATTGTTTAGCTCAACTATGTTTTCGTAGGTAGGTTTATTTGATGTACCTTTCTACTAACATTAAAAATAAGACTGGTATTAACTTGTTTATTGAATAAAAGTTTTATTTTTCGTTCGTTGGGTCTTATTTTCTCCTCTGCATGCAGGTTTTACAGTTTTTTTATTGATTTTTTTACACCTTTTGCATGATTTTTTGATCGTTGGCATTTCATTCATTATTTTTTCATGCATTTCTTATTTTTTCAAACCCTAATCTCTAAACTCTAAAATTCAATTACGAACTGAGTTACGTGTCTATTCGGTTTGTAGGCTATCATCAAAATTAATAAATAAATTCTAAGAAATTCATAAAAAAATCATCCTTGCAACTTGATTCAGCTTTAAACTGGTATGTATGGGTTTTTTATAAAAACGTTTTAGTTTCTGGATGAAAAATATTCTCGCAAAAGAATACATAAATAATGCATTTAAACACATTATCACTTTTTTCTATCTCTTACCAAAGAACTACCTTATGCGTTATTCTGATTTACTTAGCCGAAAAATTGCCATACTAGAACTTAGAAAAAACTATTCACGCTTTGCTTCAATTTGTACATAAAAAGCGATCTCCTCCAGGCAACCTTTCGACCTCATTCGTGCGCCCATTGTAAAATTGGTTCAGGTTTTAATCAATATCATTTTCTCATCGGCGGGAATCGAACTCATTACAAACCATTTAATTCATCCAGAAGCTAAATCGTTTATTTTGTTTATTTATATTTTTTTATAATTATTAATATTATTTCTCATTTCAGAGGACAGATATAGACTTCTTTCGTCGATTCCCGCCTCGCTGTATCTACTAGGCAGTTTTGTTATGCTAGTTGTATCAAACATGCTCGAAAAAAGATAAGCGACTCTATTCCATTGACATAAGAATCATTGACTTAGATAATTGACAAGACTGAGTTCACCAACAGATTTTTTTTATTTTAAATAGAAGCGTTTTACATAAAATAAAACGCATATTAATTTACTTACCTTGGTAAACGTTTATATAACTGAGATAGGCCCTACATTTCCCGCCATATAAATAAGTATTGGCTTTGACTTTCTGTAAAAAAGTACTAGCCAATCAGTAACCTCGTCCAAAGAGGAGTTGGCCAATCCGGTGTCTTCCCGCCACCGGCCGCTACGTCAGATGTGCGCTTGGAGCGCCACCATCTTGTTTCTTCATTGCGTCGAATATCACCAGGCAGAATTTAAAATGTAAACGTTTACCAAGGTAAGTAAATTAATATGCGTTTTATTTTATGTAAAACGCTTCTATTAATTTGACTGTACCTTGGTAAACGTTTATATAACTGAGACGTGTTTGTTATCGCCTGGTGGTGGTGAAGACACTCAACGCCAATGTGAACTTACTATTTTTTAAATAATGTTATAATCGTAAGCCACATCACTTTGAATGCAAATTAGTCATTGTGACATTCAAAACTGCAATACGTATGGTCCAAAACACAATTAAAATAGCCTTATATAAACAGATGGCTTAAATAGTTAAAAGACATTTATGTCTTGCTTCGACTGGTTCTGAAATCAATATCATAGAGATACCATTTATAAACAAATTTATCGCACTCTATCATGATGATGATAGAATGTGCCATCGATCCTAGTATAATAAATAAATAATTCTGAACAAAACCTCACACAGTATCATACAATAGGGCCGCCAAGCTCAGCATGAATATGTTCTGAGTGATTGGGTACTGATGACTGATAAACTTATAACAATAAATTGCTAAATATGTTCGTTTTGTATCAGTATACCTAACTGTATAATAATACTTCAGCAGCTTAACTTCTTTTAGAAACAGTTTTTGCAACTTTTGCAATGCGTACGACCTTCGGTGACAATAAATCATTGCACAACTGAAAACTAAAATATCTGCTCCAAAATGTGAGTAGGTAGTTACTAGGTATTTAACTCGATAATTTTCTGGACATAGTACGCGTATTAACCAATTGAAAGCATGTGGGAAAACAGTTACATTAACATTTCAATTTATTGCAGTGCGCTGTAATACCTGAGTAGGTACTTTATGAACCTTTATAACTATACTATAGTAGCTTTGTATGTTTATCTAAAATGTCCAGTTATGGGAAGTTCTTATAAAACATTTGAATAACTGGTTTTTCCTCCCCACAATGTTTGGACTAGATTACAAGTTTTGCGATCAGACTTGTGTACATTTCCACTGTAGAAGCGTAAGAAATCTTAGATCCGATACGCATAGCTAAAAATACAGGTATATCTAATTCTTTTTCCCTTATAGGTACTTTTTTTTTTTTTTTTGCTCTTAAATACGCACTGGGTATCCTTCTAATGTTATTCGAATATCATACCGAATAGATTTACAAATTCTCACCCGAGAGCATATAGGTACTTAATATAGAGAGGTCTATTGAGACATCAATAAAATTAAGACCAATAATGGTAACTAGCAAACCCTAGATTACTAAGCAGCTTGTGACAGCGAAACCAAGTTTACTTCGAGAACCAACGTTATTGGTAACACTGTAGGTATTATACTTGTGCATGAATACCTCACCCATTGTCAATGTACCTCGAAAACAAGCTCTTCATTTGAGATGCAGTAGTGTCTGTAGTACTACAATGTTTATAAAATAATAAACAAGAACCATTTTCCGCTTAACTAGTAGTTATGTTGAAACATCTCGCGACAAATTACTGATAATCTGACGTCATCGCTTAAGAAGCGATAATATAGATGCACTTTTATTCTTATTAAGTATCACAGAGTGCTAGAGATTAGAAGCTGACAATTATCGCTTACTTGTAAAGAATAGTGTATTGTAACACTATATAAAATATAAACAGTTCTTTACGTCAAGGACAGTGGCTGTCCTTTACTGACGTTCAAAAAGAAGTCATTGACGACTTTCCAAGGTTTTTATTCCTATAGTGCGCAAACCCTCAATTGCTCACGGTCATTTCTAAGAATGATAATGATGATGATAGTTTCAAATATTAATTCTAAAAATGTACTAGTATTTGCGATGTCTAATACATTTGAGAATACATTCAACAATTTATCATACAAAGCAGATAACAGAAATGCCACTTATGATAAAAAGTATGATGAGGGTAGTTGTAAATAAACGCGTGAACGTTCATTACCGTACACACCTTTATACAGATAACCAAGAAATGCCACCGGTTATAAAAAGTATGAAGAGGGTAGTTGTAAATAAACACGGGAATGTTTCTTATCGTTCACACCCTTATCGTTCCCACAATCATAAATCCGGACATGGGTTGAGTACAATTCAGAGCCTATACCTATCTCTAAGTTAGGGCCGCAACGCCAGTACTTTCACCAAATCTCCTTCTTTTTGTCTGACAAGTAAAGTCTTTTAGACAATGTACTCTTAAAACGGTCAGGCCAGTGAGTGAGCTAGACCCATACATTTGCGTGGACATATCCACTGATAGACAGTATATTGATACTGAAGGCAACTTTGTGCAAGATATTGTGTTTTTGATAGAAGCTACCTTATTTATACTAACAACTATCTCACGCACGCAACATTCAAATTCGTGATGGAATGAGGGATACGAAAGGATAATAGGCACTAAATTTTTAATGCGGGTGGGCAGCATTTATCTTATAATTCATTTCCATAATTATTCGTGGTACCCACCCTACAATTGTTAATCATTTTAAAGAACTTTTCTCGTCAATGAGAAGTTTTGTAGGTAGACTTAATAACTTATATGTTAACCTTAGAGTCTTTCCAGCGATCTCACGAATGCAAAGGGTTCTTATATCTGCTACCGTTCAGATATCATACAGTGTGAAAATAGTAACTCTGGCTTAGGCTTGCCCTTAATTCACAATGACACCTCAAGAGCCTCCCAAATCTTTTGTTGATAGGTATGCAATACACGAATCATATACATAGATATTGGTAAGACATTTGTCAATAGGTACGCGATACCCTGCACTTTTTATTTTGATGCTTCTATTTAATAATAGTTAACCTTCCTGGAAGTTCAAGTCAATAGGTACGCGATACCCTGGACTTTTTATTTTCATCACTGTTGGAGGTGCACCACGATGCTTTTATAGTTAGCCTTCCTGGAAGTTGTTGTGAGTAGGTACGCGATACCCTGGAATTCATCGCTGGTGGAGGTACACCACCACGATGAATTCCTTTATTCAAACAAGCAACCCTTTCTGAAGCTTATGTAAACACATATTTATGTTGAATAAGACTCTTCATTCGAGAATAATGCTCATCACGTCCAAGACAATTTAAAGCTGGAAAATATTCGGTTCGCCCGAATTTTATATGTCATCGCAGCCGTGCGAGGGAGCGTAATAAACCCTGCGAGGGTTTTATTATATACTTGCAAGGAGATGACAATACGCCAGCCATTGTAGCCCTGCGAGGGCATTAAAACAACCCTGCGAGGGTTTTTATTCCTTGTCCAAGATAATCTAAAGCTGAAAAATATTCGGTGCGCCCGAATTTTATTTATGTCATCGCAGCCCTGCGAGTGTGCGTTATGAACCCTGCGAGGGTTTTATTATATATTTACTTGCAAGGAGATGACAATGCGCCAGCCATTGTAGCCATGCGAGGGCGTTTAAACAACCCTGCGAGGGTTTTTATTCCTTGTCCAAGATAAACTAAAGCTGAAAAATATTCGGTGCGCCCGAATTTTATTTATGTCATCGCAGCTCTGCGAGGGTGCGTTATGAACCCTGCGAGGGTTTTATTATATATTTGCAAGATGACAATGCGCCAGCCGTTGTAGCCCTGCGAGGGCGTTAAAACAACCCTGCGAGGGTTTTATTCTTTATCCAAGATAATCTAAAACTGAAAAATATTCGGTGCGCCTGAATTTTACTTTTGTCATCGCAGCCCTGCGAGGGTGCGTTATGAACCCTGCGAGGGTTTTATTGTATACTTACAAGGAGATGACAATGCGCTAGCCATTGTAGCCCTGCGAGGGCGTTAAAACAACCCTGCGGGGGTTTTTATTCGTGCAAGAATGCACTAGGTGTTTTGCTTAAAAATCAAGGTACTTAGCTCATATCGAAAAATAGGAACATAGATCATATCAGTATTTATCCTTGAAATGTATCTTGTCAATCGTGGACTTGAGACACATGTTTATATTTGCATTTTCTACACTTCTGTTTGGTACAAAAACAATAGGCAATGAAATATGTATCTACCCGCTCCTGAAAAAAAAGTTACTTTCTTGCCAACCTAGATTAACACTCAGTGCCCTTGCAAAACCACCTGCTCTGTGCAATGGTTAGGCAGTGAATAGGTTAGACAACCTATTAGATTAATCCACCCGACGACATTGGGTGTAGGCCACGTGTTATTTGCACAAGTGTGCAGATAAACTCAACATTTCATATTTTGTATATTCGCGTATAAATTACGGGCAGGTGACAACCAAACGTATCGTACATCGTACGCGTTGCCCACGTGGCCACGTGGCTGCGTGGCCCAGAATAACCAAAACAACGATATTTTAAAGTACTCACGATGTTATTTCCATTACCATCCAATATTGACCTCCTTCTCCAGTTGTCTTTCAAGTCTCGTTTTCACGACATCATCGGTCAGAATTTTGCATATTATATCGTGTTTACATCCTTGCTAGAAAAATAAGTATTTTAGCACATAGCAACATATAACCTCAAAATAAATTCGAACGAATCGAACGGAAAAACCGTTAAAATCTTACTTAGGAGTAATAGAAGAAAAATTATGTCACTGGCACATGGGATGCCAGGTAGTTGTAAAAAGCTTCGGCTTTTGTCATTAAAACAAATGTAACCACGTGCTTTCGAGCACAAATAATAAGAAAAATGTCACGGTCTTAGTGCAAGGTAGTAAAAAGGCGTATGCTTTCGTACTAACCATGCGACATGTGTGCGACTCGTGAGTCTCCAAAAAAATATAAATAGAATGAACTCATTACTCCAAAAACAAATTACGAAACTTATTTCGCAAATTACCATTTTATTGAAAAAATGTGGGTATGTTGTGGTGTAGACAAAGAAAAATGTACTTACGCAGTAATGCAATTTTACACCAAACCTTTAGAATACTATGTGCACTTTGCAATAATCCTTGTATGCACTTTGAAATATTTTCTGGAATATTTCTTTAAAAGCGTGCTGCGTATTTGGTAGCACGTCTGTACTCGGCGGGAAACTAAACGCCAATGAAGAAACAAGATGGTGGCGCTCCAAGCGCACATCTGACGTAGCGGCCGGTGGCGGGAAGACACCGGATTGGCCAACTCCTCTTTGGACGAGGTTACTGATTGGCTAGTACTTTTTTACAGAAAGTCAAAGCCAATACTTATTTATATGGCGGGAAATGTAGGGCCTATCTCAGTTATATAAACGTTTACCAAGGTACAGTCAAATTAACAGTTGTTTACATATTTTGATACATTTACGTCAAAGTTACGTAATTTTTCGTAAAGTTACAGCCTGTCCAGATAGGGCGCTTTACGCGCGTAAAGCGCTGGACTCTCGACTCGCGCGTGCTACGCGCGAGTCGAAATACTCGGGCGAACAGTGGAGCGCGCGTAAAACGCCGCATCTGGACGCAATATAAATTGAAACGCGCGAGGGCACTCGCGCGTAAAGCGCGCGTAAAGCGCCCTATCTGGACAGGCTGTTAGGCTGCCTAAAGGCAGGCGCTGAATGACGGCATAGCACGACATGGCACGACAAAGGATTTTATAACTAATCAAGTTATTTTTAATCTTATTTCAATAGGTTTAGAATTCAGGATACTTTATTTCGATATAACGATGCCGTGGGATGCCACGAGAAGGATGATGACTTGGTGTGACGAATAATGACGGTTTAGCTGATTGAAATAAGGTTGAAACTTGTGCAGCGGTTATTTCCGTTAATAGGATCTTGCCACGCGCACCGCGGGGCAAGTTTGGAATGACGCGCGTTGTTGTAGTTATAGGAAGGTATTAAGGAGGAGTATTAATCGCGAACCTTGTGGCGACTGATCGCTGCACCGAGTTTGAAACGCAGGGTGTAAATACAATCAAAACTCACCAATTAAATTCACCGTGGAATCCTTCAGAATGCCGTGGCATGCTTCGGAAAGCAACAACCTGCCCTACAATGCCGTGCCGCCGTCAGTCAGCGCTGCCTTTTAATATCCGATAATCTTTTGGTGAACACCAGTCTAATTACTCTTACTTGTAAACTCTCAACTTTCAGCAATGGCTAAGGAGATTTTATCATCGCCGATTTCTCGACCGCATCATACTAATTAAATTTGGGTATCATTTAATCGGTCAGTGAATTAAACAGATTTTGGTGAACAAAAAAATTAATTCGGTAAGCTGAATAAATAAAACTGGGCTGCGACAAATGGCCTGCGAAAAAATAAAAATTGGGCAACAAGAAAAATAACAACGGGCTATTTAAAAAATATTTGTGCAGTAAATTATTTTTCATGCATCAGCAAATCATGATTAGCATTTATTGAAATTTTGGCCTGCTGTAAAACTAAAAATAGAGCAACCAACTATCAAAAATGATCAGCAGACCGTGGATCGGATTTAATTCAGTGTTTGGAAGCTCACTAATTAATTTTGGTTTGCTAATTTGACGATCGATGAGGCGGCGCGCGTGGCGTGGCGGGGGTTGCGGGTTTGATTCCCACCTACTACGGTTAAATATTTATATAATCTACAATTAATTTGGCATACAACCTACATCCATGTTCTTAAATTTGACTACCAGGGAAAAGCAGGAATGAACCGAAATAAAAAAGCCCGTGTCATGAACTGCGTTATACTACTAATATTATAAACGCGAAAGTTTGTAAGCATGGATGGATGGATGGATGTTTGTTACTCTTTTACGAAAAAACTACTGAACGGATATGGATGAAATTTTTCACACAGATAGATATTTTATCCCGGAATTCAAACGAGAACGGGAATTAGCGCGGGGAAACCGCGAGGCACTGCTAGTAATTATATATATATACCTAAGCAGCCCGTCCCGGCGTCGTCGCACAGGGCGCAGGTAGGTATTTAACGAAAATTTCATATAATTAATAAATTTTAACATGCACCTACCTAGTATACTACACACTCACGCAGACGATTTCAAGCATTGACTTTGACTCCCCACAGTACCCCAGTGACGCCCTACATCGCATAGGTAACTTTTATTTTTTTTAAACTTTTTTTATTACATTACTAGATGCGCCCCGCGGCTTCGCCCGCGAACCAGAGTTTTTTAAACAAATTTCAGAAATTTATAACACAATCCCTAGGCGTTATTTTGTTAAAATAAAAAATACATGTCAAATTATTTATTTTATAGTTGATTTATACTGAGTTTTGAGTACATCGAATCAAGGAAAAATAATTTTCCATACAAACTTTAACCCCTCAGAAGTAAATTTTTGAAAATTCTATGTCTATGCCTATGTCCTATTCCAGGTTCTAAACTATCTACTTACCAAATTTCTCCTAAGTTAATAACTTAAGTGACGTAAGTAATTACGGAGATTACTTATAACAAACATTCACACAGACTATTCAATTTTTTATAAATATTATAATTGTAATATTACTTTACAACTCGTGATATCTTTCGAATGGAATGTCCGAATTGAATAATTCAAAAAGTTATATTTGTAAAGGTATTGAAGCAATTTTTAATATAAAGTTTTTTTTATGTATATATAAACCTCTTCTTCATTTTCCTCATTATAATATTATAGTAGGTAAAGGTAATTTTAAGCTGTTTTTCTGTTTTTCTCCTTGATGGTAGAGCGTAGATAGGTCAGTATGTTATTTTGGTGAAAAGTAGAAAGGGGTTAGTGAGGGGAAATTCCGACTTTTTGACATTTTCGCTGCCCTGCACATGTACACGACTCATACACGCATACCGTAGTTAGTAGGTAGGCCGGAGGTAGGTAGGTAGGTAGGTTAGGGAACTACACGATGCGACCGACCGGACCGTTCGTCACAGTTGCCGTGCATGCGGCGCCGTCCCCCCCCCCCCGCCCGCCGCCGCCCCGTTGCTAGATAATCATCGCCTTTTCAAATGAACTATGCAGTACGTAGATAGACATAGGTACCTAGGTACGTAGGCAAAGAATATAAACTTTACCTAAGTACCTTTCTATACCTATGTCACAACCCTATGTCCTACTTATCTAGGTACCTACATGTCAAGCTGTAGGATAAACAATGACATACTACTTATTTGAAATTAGTTGTGCCCCGCGGCATAAGATGCCCGCGGCTTCACCCACGTGCAAATTTATTTTTCAATTGGAGAACATTATGGATATCGAAGACTGAGAATAACACGTTTGATTTTGTGATGAGATGTTAGGCCACGTTTTGGATCGCAAAAGCAAATTCGGGTTTTTGCATTTAGAGCTGTGGCGGGGCGGCGCGACGCGGTGGGGCGCGTGGCGGGGCGCGCGGCGGTACTTGATTTCACCAATCAACTTTGAGCCTTACTTCTTGTGGGCTTGCTTGTAAATAAGGTTACTAACCACAGAAATCCTAGCACTAGAAAAGTTATTTCTCTGATTGATTAAGTACATAGGTAATTAGGTACCTGCCTCCGAAACGCTTGTCGCCACCTCTACTAATATTATAAACGCGAAAGTTTGTAAGTATGGATGGATGGATGTTTGTTACTCTTTCACACAAAAACTACTGAACGGATCTGGATGAAATCTGATACAAAGATAGATTAAGTATATTAAGTCTGGAATAACACATACGCTATATTTTATCCAGAATTCCCACGGAAAATTCCGGTAATTTCGCGGGTGAAGCAGTACCTAGGTACTATTTTAATTGGGAAAATAAATAAAACAATGAAAAAATATGAACGTTTATGACAGTAAGTGCACTCTGTGCAGCACATTTTGGGATATAACTTTATTTCTTTATTCCCAAGATTGAGAGATAGAGATTATCTGTAGGAAAGCCCCAAAGTTTTATACAATGCTTAGTATTTACTAAGTTATTCTCGGTCTTAAAGTACTTACATACCAAATTTCATCTAAATAGTATCTACATACCACCACCAAATTTGATCTCAACAACTTATGTATCTACTGAGATTATTTATTACAAACATTTACACAGACTTTCAATAATAGTATCTACCTAAAATAGTAAGATTTCAAACGCAGTACCAGTGATTACGGCTTATTTTCGCTTTTTTCTGTTTTACTTTTTTACAATTCTTTTGCCCATAACATTTAATAAGCACCTCAAAAATTTAATTCCTTGCTGTAACAAAATAATGGTTTATTTATTACTGTCCATTATTTTTTATTCAGTTGCCCAAAAGTATTAATTTCATAGACCATACCGCTATTTATTCACTTACCAAAAATTTTATATTTGTCAGCCAAGTATTGCAGGTCGTTTTTATTTTACATCCGACCAAAATTTATTAAGCTGCCCCAATATTTATTTAGCTGATTTTTACCGCTTACCCCAATATTTAAAATAACTACCAATAAATTTACTCCCATTAAATTTCTTCTTAAAAAGACATTAAAGGTTACTTAATTTGAACATATTAGTTTCTCTAAGATTAAATGTTTTTACATTTCTGTTTTATTATCAACTAGCGACCCGCCCCAGCTACGCACGGTTTTATTATAAACTAGCTACCAGCCCCGGCTTCGCACCGTTTTATTATACGTATAAACGTTCGTTATATCTAATCAGTTGCTAAGTATGCATTTCTCGATAGCTAAATTTCCTTTTTATATGCCTAAGTTATTATTACATTATTAATCAAAACAGTGTTCGAGAAACGAACTGTCAGTCTGATATTTCGTAGTTTGACAGCGGTGGAATAGTTTCATGCTTGTAGGCTAATAAAATATTCTCTTACGAACTCGATTTAAATATGGAATGGGTTTGAAAGATTTGACGGAGGCTATTTTTATGGAATGTTGTATTTGTTTCATTCTTTTTTTGTATGTGTAAGCGAGACAGAAGGTAACTTTTATCGATCTTTCGAAACTTCTATCGTAGCTAATCAAACTGCACTTTGGTACTTATGTAACGTATACAATGTGATTCTTCGAACCTTGATCAAAAGAAATGTGCGGATACACGACACATATTTATCGGTAAAAATCAAGATAAAAAAATTATATGTTATTTATCTCAAAAACAAAGCAGTTTTAATAATTTTTAAAATGAAGACTACTTCATCTGGTTTTTTCTTCGTTTCTTTTTGAGTAAATGGTGTATTTTATTCGAAGTAGTCTCATTTGAAAGCTAGATAGTTTACCTAGCTAATAAAATAAATAAAAAATACAAATACGATACATAAGCGTAGTAAAAACAGTATTTTTTTAGAAATAAGACAAAAAAGAACGATTTTTATTTTATTTTTTCTCTGTAACTTTAAAACTGGGTAATTAAGGTGTACTTTTTTGCATGTTGTATTAAACTTCATAATTTATTCTACAAATCCTTCAAAAACTGGGGGTCTATCTCTTTCCCTTGTCATGTTATTCACCATTTAAATTAGGTACTTTCTGCCATTTAGATTAAATCAGTTGAGATTCCTGTTGATATCTGTACTTGACTTGTGTTTAAAAAAAATAACATTAAATTTTTTTTATCTCGGTTTTTATCGATAAATATGTGTCGTGTATCCGCACATTTCGTTTGATCAAGGTTCGAAAAATCACATTGTAGAAGAAAATAAATTACTTCGAAGAAGTCTTGAATGGGTTAACAACGCAACGGACCTTGCGTTTGTTGAAATAACACCGTTTCATCACTTAAAGCCGATTCACATACACCAGTGAAATCACAGTTCAGAATTCACATTTCATTTGTGTTTCACACACAATAATATAATTTCTCATTTATATATTTTGAGCAACCAATCGAATTGATTTTTGACAGACCTAGAGTCAGTTTAAAGGATGGAGAGACATAATTATGCTACTTTTTTCCTAGTCAAAAATCTAATTTCCAAATAAAAATACGAATTTAACGCGGGTGAAACTGCAGGGATTAGCTAGTTCACTAAAAAGCCTTAGCTATTGCTTTGAGTTGACCGATTTTTACAAGTGAGTTTAGTTGTAGTTTTAAGAATAAATTTGACTTTGATATTGGACTCAATGTTGTAGAATTAAAGATCATTGACATTGTTATAGAATAATTAAAACGGGCGGCGACTGCGTTTAGCCAATCAGATGGCAGTATTTCATTGCTTTTAAACAATGAGACAAAAAGGACCAATGAAATGTTTGCTGTCAAATCTATTTATTCGTATTTATTATTATTATATTTATAATTTGTTTTATTTGTTGAATAACTAAATGCAATTGGATATACCAAAGAGATTATATAAGGTTCGAGAAAATTTAAAAAATAACCTGAAAACGTTATTTAAAAGAAATATTCAACGAATAAAAATGATTATGAATTCGATCAATTAATCAATATCAATTCATTGTTAGAATTAAGAATCAAATATTTGTGTAGAATTGATAAGTAATATCAATCGATGTTTGTAAACTTTTATACCCTTCATAGAAAAGTTTTTGCCTGCGACTCACCTTAAGGTATTTTAGTAAATTCGTAGTTCTTAAATATTTCACTCCCCTACTTAAGGTTAAAACACATACGAACGGAATCGAAAGAATTATTTGATGATTTGTGCATTGGCACAATACCTACTATTAATTAACATTACAATTATATCTCTCAAATTAAAGCAATTATTGAGCATATTTAGTATTTTCTGACTTATCTTAACAAACGATTCTAAGCAGTTTTTTTAAATATTTTTTTTACGTTGTTATTATAACATACGGGCAATTCTTAAATCATAAATGTTTTTTTACAAACTTATTAACATAATATGATGTTACAAAGAACGTAAAATATTTCACTAAACGTTTTTTTTCTACAAGGGAATCTGTGAATTGATAGGTGTTTTAACGCTCCGGTAATACAATCCATATTGTGAAAGATGACTCAGTCATAGATGCATGCTTGAGTAGCATTTATACCATAGCATTGCAATAAATAAAAAATGCTGGACAATCCACACAGCACCTAGCCCCAAAGTAAGCTACTCAAAGCTTGTGTTATGTTATTTAGTACTAGATGCGCCCCGCGGCTTCGCCCGCGAATATGAACTTTATACCATATCAATAAAGCTCAAATTGACTACGTTTTAGTTACAAATCATTTCTATGGGAAAAAGAAAAGGGCTATTTTTAGGGTTTTTCCAGCAATAATTCTAATTTTTCTCGCCGTAAAAACCATCCTTGAACTTCAACGAACATTTAAAAAAAAGATTTGGCCAAATTGGTCCAGGCGTTGTTGAGTTATGCGCTTACCAACACATTTTGCGATTCATTTTTATATTATAGATTTATGTGTCAATTGAATACTTTAATTACAGAAATATTTTAATTTAAAATAAAATCAAACATCACAATAAAGTTATCATCACAATTTATGTGGATTGTCTAGCATTTTTTCAATTTTTATAAATATTACAAGTACCTACCAAAATATATATTATAAAATGAAAAAAAACTGAATTACATTCCACATACACCAAGGACATCATTCAAAAATACACTCCCGGCGTTCGTTCAAAGCAGGGGTATATTAAATAGATAGATAGATAAAAAGTTTATTTGTTTCCACAGACACACACTTATACAATTACATAGACACAACAATTAAAAAAAAAAGAACAAAATTACAAAACATTCAATTTCAAACATTTGCGAACATTCAATTTCGAAAGTAAATACCGACTAAGAGGCAGAGTATATTTACCTTAGTTCATGTGTAGAAGTAATACAGAGTTGATAATACCTGTACAATCCCCAGATGATGATAGATGACAGTCTTTCCAATATATCTGGATTCCTAATGTTACCCCGAAGAAAATTTTTATAGCAGCTTTATACTGCCACAAACGTTTGTGGCAGTATAAAGCGGGTAATTCGACAACGTAAATTAAGAAGTAAAAGATATGCTAAGAAAAAGTATTTATTCTATGTCATAAAAAGACAATGGACTCTTTTAATGACATAGAATAAATCCTTTTTCTTTACTTTATCCTATATTTTATTTGTTTGGTCCGTTTTTTGCTTGTGGACATCATTCTTTTTAAAATGGACTTTAAAATGCAGAATGCTTCAAAATGTATAGCAGTTTTTCGTATAGAGATAACTTGAGAGATAACTTGATCAAAATATATTATTAATTTCTAGCATTTAGTACCAGTGTTACCAAATAATTTTAAATTTTGACTTGATAGCATTTATTTTAATGATAATTTTAAGACTAAAGACGCAGCGCATTAAGTAATTTATTATTTATTAGATAAATTAAAATTTTATTGTTATTATTGTGATACGTATTGTTTGATAATATTTTGCTCATTGTGTTGTGAGGGCTTATTTAATTTATTGTTGATTATTTAATGTAAAGGTGGGTTTTGTATAATAGCCTTTTTAAATGTTTTTACCATTCCTTTTGTATTTGTGTTTTAGTAAATCTAATTTTCTGAACAGGCGATTTTGACTTATTGCGGTTGTTACTGTGATTGTTTTAGATTTTGACATTAGTAGATAATGAATTAACGTAACTGCCATTATGCTAAAGCCAAGATGATTTTTACTTGAGATATTGCATTTATTTCTTTGTCAGATTTGTTAAATAAAAATGTTAAATTTTCAGTAGTCTTTGATAGTAAATTCAATTATTTAGAGCTAAAAGGCTGATTTCCGCCAACTTATGCAAACCATTTAAAAGAAACCTTAAGCTTGTTGTTAATGAAGCGTTAATAACAGGCTGAGTAAGTACCTACACTTTGGCAGAAACAGGCTTGTTGCTCTATATTAGACTGATTAGCAGTTTTTAAACACCAATAATACAAATTACTTAAATTTTTTGGTTCTTAAAGACTATCAAAGTCTAGTGAATATTTAACTTTTATATTCCAGAAAATTGAGCTCTAAGCTTTACTTTCGCACAAGATAATTTGAACCATCTTCCTATACATATAGATATATTTTCTCAGCTCAATTTTCATGCATGTTAAATCTTGGTTTTGTAAATACTTGTGCCAAAATTAGTGAATTAACATTATTAGTTTAATTGGTGAATGTAGTTCAATTGTTCAGATGTTTGTTTGGATGTCCATTAAATTATTGCATTTGTTGGGACGTATTTATTTGATTTCCATAATAACCCCCGTATAAATCTGCTTAAACCCCTATTTAAAACAAAATCTGGATAGTTACATAGTCCGCGGCTTCGCCTGCGATGTTATTAAGGAAACGTTTCAATGCTGTTTCTAACCCATGGAAACGAAATTAAGGGATGAAAGTAGCCTGTGTTATTCCAGGGCGAGAGCTACGTATATTCGTAAATTTACATAATTACATAAATTTACCTAAATTTCAGCCAAATCCGTTCAGTAGTTTTTGCATGAAAGAGTAACAAACATCGAAGCATCCATACAAACTTTCGCGTTTACAATGTTAGTAAGGATTACACAAAGAAAACACCCGGTAGAATATCTGCAGTTCTTAAAAATCCCCGAAGCGGGACTAGAACACGTAACTTTCTACACAGGGATCTTCGCCCACACCGCTACAAATTTGCGCCTGATGTTTTTCATAAATTTTTACGCAAGTGAAGACGCGTTGCGCAGCTTTTGGTTCAAGGCTATTTCTATCTCATAGTAAGTAGTCTATGTTTTATTTCAGGGCTAGAAATACGTCTATTTAAAATTTGACCCTGATCTGTTCAGTAGTTTATTCATGAATGAGGAACAACTTGCGTTTATAAATTATTAGTAGGTACATAAGTAAATAGTAAAAGATCGAAGTGACCAAAAAATTAAAAGTGATCACTTTATTTTCTAGTTTACATAAATAATAATAATGCTGGACAATCCACACAGCACCATCTAGCCTCAAAGTAAGCTAAAAGCTTGTGTTTTGGGTACAAAATAACTGATATACCTATTACCTATTGTAATTTATGAAAAAAGGGCCCAATAAATGAATTTTCTTTTTCTTTCTTTGTTTCTGATATATTTAATACATAGATAGATATTTTTTATTATAGGGGAAGGTTGCGATCATTGGACCAGTGCTTTCATTGGACCACCAAGGTATTTCCAAAACTGTGCAAGCTAGCCAAAACTTATCGAAATAAGTCTGTGGCGACTCAGTAGCACCCCCCTCTTACTCCAGTCGCACTGCTACACGCAGTGAGGAGTGACGTGGGTAAATGTTTCTGCGACAGTCAAAATCTTATATTTTGATTCAGGACAACTTCATGTAAGAATCACTGTATTCATATCTGTCTGCGTGCACTATAATGAAATTTTCGATAATTTTATTGTGATTCCATGTGTGTTTTATCATTTTGTACAAACACGTCCATGTCTTGTTTGGATATATTTTTCTGAATGAGTACCTTGTTGCCATCAATGGACCACAAGAGAGTTCCACCGTTGGACCGGTCCAATCATAGCAACTTTTTATTGTAACTTTTTATGGGAATAAAAACTAAAAAAAGTAAATCACAACTAGGTATTTATTTCTTAAATTAAAATTTTTAAAAATCGCCTATAACGAATAATTTTACATTGTATGAAACTTGCTAAGGACTTAGTAAGGAAAAAACATGGGCATAAATGACGCCAATAGAATAAAAAAAGTCCCGAAAGAAAGCAAGATATAACGAAGATTAGATGGCGTTATCGAATAAGTCAAAGAACACGTCTAAAAGAAACAGAACCAGATAATGAGCTGTGTACCTAGTACGCAAGTAAGTTTACAGTAGTAGTACAGTTTGGCTCTCCCCGTCATCATACTGCATATCGTTCACAGTTATTTTATAGAGACTGACGCACTGTATGTAATATTGGCAATAATAATAATATGTTAACGATTCTTGCCAAACCTTAAATAACAAAACACTATTGTTTGGTGATTACTATTTAGACTGTGCTATTGTCAACCAACCCTATTGTTAAAGCTTAACAATACACTATTGTACGAACAATTGTATTATATGTTATTGAGTGTTTAGTTAAGTGATAGTTATAAAACAAGATAATATTGAGTGTTTTGAGTGTTTAGTTAAGTAATAGTTGTAAGACATGTTTTAGTTCTAAGAAATAAAGACTTTTTATCTCTAAGCAGTGAATAACTTAGTTTTATGTTCTGTGAATAAGAATGTTCCGTGTTATTTATAAGAATGTTGATTTAACTGTCGATTTAACTGTTGATTTTATAAAAAAGGTTTAATTAAACATATTATAATAATATAAGAATTATGTAAAAGAAATGAAAAATTAAACGCGGCACACGCCCCCCACTCCTGCGGTTTTTTGTTGCGCAAACATATAAATATAGCGCACTTTCGCGCTAAGCGACAGTTCACTCTGAAGCTTCGTAAAGTACACAACACACGCAACAAGTTCCCAAAGAAGAAGGCGCTGTCTCCTGAAATCCAACAAAGTTGTTTTCTTCAACATCCAAACCCCCTGGCTGCATAGTGGTCAAAGGCTTTGCATCCACAGGCAGGAAGCTTTCGGGTCCCTAAGGTAGTTTGTGCAAACGGAGGGACCCCATAGAAAAACCACTACAGTAAATGGTCCTATCGGAGCCGGATCAAGAAGCAACAAGTTGAAGCCACCTTTTCTCTGCAACGCTGCGGTCATCGGCGCAAGGAGAATCGTCGCAGTGAGGTGTCATCGGCTGGAAACATTTGGAGTTTCTAGTCAAGACTGCTGTCGGCGAGCACCCAATCCAGTGAGGTGCAAGTTCGTTGGCATTTGGAGCCACGGACACTGCTGCTGGAGGAAGGAGCAGGGAGGCGGAGCAGCGTCAGCGAGACTACGGGACTACGGAGCTCTCCTTTCAACCAACACGGCGGTGAGGTGCAAGCGTCCTTGGTAGCACGAAGGCTATCGGGACAATCTGCTGCCGCCGGTGAAGGAAGATCGTCGCGGTGAGGTGCCAGCGGTCGGGGGCATTTGGAGCTCTTGGTCAAGGCTGCCGTCGGCGAGCGTCCAATCCAGTGAGGTGCAAGTTCGCGGCATTTGGAGCCGTCGGACACTGCTGCTGGAGGAAGGCGCAGGGAGCGAAGAGGCGGAACAGAATCGTCGCGGTGAGGTGCCAGCGGTCGGGGGCATTTGGAGCTCTCGGTCAAGGCTGCCGTCGGCGAGCGTCCGATCCAGTGAGGTGCAAGTTCGCGGCATTTGGAGCCGTCGGACACTGCTGCTGGGGGAAGACGCAGGAAGAGAAGATCGAAGAAACATCACGGTCAAACGTAAATCGGCTTTTTTCAAAGCCACCCTACGCGGTTTCCGCGGCCATTCGAGTAGGCGACTAACTGTGCCATACCGTCCTACTTGTTTGGTTAACGTCTGCATCATTGCGATCAGACGGGAGTAACGTGCCGGACGCCGTTACCGGTATACGCCTTTATCAAGGCGACCGTACAGTCCGATCGCGCCGTTCATGACTGTTCGTCAAGAGCTATTGGCCACAGGTTGGCATGTCGAGGGTGCTGGGCGTTCCCCCCAGTGCCTGAGCACTTTAGTCTCTGATACTGTCCTCTGTCGGGCGATTCCCACCTTACCCTATCCACCTTTTTCCATCCTCGTTCGTTGTGCCTCTAGTAGGTCCTCGATCGAGATTGCTAGGGACTGTTAGGAGGTTAGGTTTACTAATTCCGTTAACAGTAACCATTACTACTTTGTGGGTAACATATAGTGGGTAAAATCAAAAAAAAAAGATTGCTAGGGACTGTTAGGGAGGTTAGGTTTACTAATTCCGTTAGCAGTAACCATTATTTTGTTGATAACATATAGTGGGTAAAATCTAGAATCTTAAAGCGTTTGTTTATTTTCGCGTAAAAATAAGTAAGATCAAAATCACCCCGCGTAAGTTAGGTAAAACCTAAATCGTAAAGCGTTTGTTTATTTCCGCGTAAAAATAAAAATAAGACTCGCGTAATTAGTCTAAACCTAAATCGCAAAGCGTTTAGTATCGCGTAAAAATAAGATTAAAAATCGTCTCGAGTAGCCGAGTAAAACATAGGTATGTAAAATAACTTGTAAAATAATTCAATTCGCGCGCGTAATTAAAAACTTAATTCCCCGCCTATTTTTGTGTATAGTTTTCTCGTGTTAGGTTTAAAATCGTGTTAGGTTTAGAATAGTGATAAGATAAATAGTGATAGGTTTAATATTGTGTTAGGATAAGCTAGGATTAGGATTGTGTTAGGTATAATAATATGAGCATAACTACGAGAAGCAAATCAAAGTTAGATAGCAAAACTAACTCTACAGCCGAGGAAACTTCGGAAGAGACCTCGCGTACTTTTTCCGACTACACTACCACCACTGAAACTAGTACAGATCAAACCGAAACAACCATGAGTACGAACGAGAAAAACGAGACGTCAAAAGACAAATCCAATAAGAAAACTACTCGCACTCAATCGGAAGCTACCATAGTACAAAAGGAAAAAGCAAACTCTAAAACTTCCGCGAAATCGGCCAGACGAAAAGCCGCATTAGAGGCTAAATTAGAATGCGAAAAATTAGAACGGGCCAAGTTAGAGCAGGACGCCGCTATAGCAAAAACAAAGTTAGAATTACTTCGGTTACAAGAAGAATCAGATAGCGAGATAAGCGAAGCCGATAACAACGACATGGTATCAGATTGGGTGGACCAGACCACTCGTAAAAAACAATCTAAACTCCCATTAAATAACCTCGCGACCGCTATAGTAGATGCTATTCAAAGCTCGTCATCATCTGCGCCCAAAACGGCACCTAGGTACATGAGCGAAATTCACCCGTTCGATGGAAATCCTCGAGAATGGATATCTTTCCGCGCTACCTACTTAGATACGGAAAAACACTTTTCTAACATCGAAAATGTATCTCGTTTGAGGAAAGCCGTGAAAGGACAAGCCCGCGAATCAGTCAAATCCATTATGTATACCACAAAGGACCCGAGCGAAATAATGGACATTCTGCAGCGTAGATTCGGACGCCCCGTCCATCTAGTAAAAAGCGAAATAGCTGCATTAGAAAAGCTTCCAAACATGTCCAACGACGTAAAGGGCATAGGTATATTCGCGAGCGCAGTAGCGAACAGCGTAAATACCATAAAACAACTAAACAAAATTGAATACTTGTATTCTCACGAAGTATCTGAAAAAATCATAGAAAAAATGAATCTTATGATAAAATTCCGCTGGCATGAGTATAGGGAGGAGCACGAAGAAACGCCGATATTGCTATCTCTTTCTACCTTTCTGAACAAAATCGCCGATCAATGCGAATCATACGACGATGTTCCATCAAGTCGAATAAAACGCGATTTTAAAACTGAAAATAAAAGCCGGCCATTTACATCTCGAAACCGGGTAAATGCTACCAACTATCAAGCGTCATCGGATTCAGAATCGGAGAGTGAAAATGAGTTTTCAGACGAAGAATATGAGGAGGAAAGAAACTTCGTGTTAGCGGCTACCGTACAAGCCAAATGCCCGCTATGTAAAAACGGTCATGAGTTATCTAGATGCCCCAAGTTCGAATCTCAAAACATCAAAGAACGATGGGACACCGTCAAACAGAAACGCGTATGTTTCAAATGCCTGAAAACGAGCCATCGTAGCCTCAACTGTAACGTGAAAACCTGCAGTAAAAACGGATGTACGCGTCGACATCACGAGATGCTACATCACGACACTATAGAGACACAAACGAATCCGTCAGTAGCGAAACAAACCACTAACTCTCAAATAGTATCCGTAAACCACGTAGGTCACCTACGTTCATACCTAAAAATCATACCGGTAACATTAACGGGTTCGACTGGATCTATGAAAGTAAGCGCACTGCTGGACGAAGGCTCCACCGTCACATTGATACACAAAGACGTGTCTTCCGCGATAGGCGCCTCCGGAGTAAACAGCGAACTCGCGATAGAGGGCGTGACCGGACACGTGTATAGAGACGAAACTTCTATGAAAGTCGATTTAAAAATCAAAGGAGAATTTTCACGTGAAACCACAAGCTTAACCGCATACACCGTAAGCGAACTAAATCTAGCATCTCAAGCCGTGCGAGAGGAGGATTTAGAGGACTGTCCTCACTTGGAGGATATCAAAGATCAGCTGTTTTACGCTAGGACACGCCCCTTAATCTTGATTGGCCAAGACAACTGGCATCTTATAGTATCACGACAGCTAAAGAGTGCAGGCTCATCTAGACCAGTGGCCTCTCTAACCAAGCTAGGTTGGATATTGCATGGATGCAAAAGCAGCTTAACTCGTCCCGTGCTTTTCACTGGGCACATACGTTTCACCGAAAATCAAGATATCGAAACAACAATAAAAAATTACTTCGATTTAGATTCAATAGGAATACTACCTAAACTACCAACAAGCGATCCCGAACAAAGAGCTTTGAACATTTTAAAAGAAACTACTAAACTTTTACCGGAAGGTCGTTACGAATGCGGATTGTTGTGGAAGCAAAACGACATAACAATGCCTAATAACAAAGGTAGCGCTTTAAAGCGCTTACAAAGCATACAAAGAAAATTTAACAAAGACGAAACATTCAAAATTAAATACTCTGAACAAATTGAAAACCTGCTGAAAAACGGTTACGCCGAACGCGTTTTTACCCCGCCCACGTCGCCACGAACGTGGTACCTACCGCATTTCGCGGTGTACCATCCACAGAAGGGAAAAATGCGGCTAGTCTTCGACGCAGCGGAAAAAACGAATGGAAAGAGCTTGAATGACGTCTTATTGAGCGGTCCTGATTTACTACAATCATTATTCGGTGTTCTTATAAGATTCCGCCAAGGACCCACTGCCGTAGCCTCAGATATTAAGGAAATGTTTCTACGGGTAAAAATTATCGAAGAAGACAGGGACAGCCTAAGATTTTTGTGGCAAAAAGAAAATGAAGAAGAGCCACAAGAATATCGAATGAACTCCTTAATTTTCGGAGCAACATCGTCGCCATGTTCCGCTATATATGTAAAAAACGCGAACGCGGACAGATACAAAAGCGAATACCCAGAGGCTCACTACGCCATAACGCGATGTCACTATATGGACGATTACCTACAAAGCTTCGAAAATCCAACAGAAGCAAAACGCATATCATCCGAGGTAAATGCGATCCATAAACAGGCCGGATTCGAATTAAGAGGCTGGGCTAGTAATTGCCCCGACGCAATCGAAACATTAACCTCTGAAAATCCCGAAACCGTGTCACTGGGAAACCCGGAAAAAGTTGAGAAAACCCTAGGTATGCTGTGGGAAGTTCAAAGTGATTGCCTAAAGTACACGTTAAACTTACGGAATACGCCCGAAGAAGTTATAATAGGCGTCCGATCGCCCACAAAACGAGAAGTAACAAGCGCAGTAATGTCAGTTTTCGATCCACTAGGCTTAGCCACCCCCGTGCTTATACAAGGAAAAGCATTCATACAAAAGTTATGGAAAACAGGAATAAACTGGGACGATCCCATACCACAAGAACTGTATAGCGAATGGAAAGCTTGGATAAATAATTTGGAAAATCTGCAAAAACTTAAAATACCCCGATGTACACAGTCATTGGGAAAAGGCGATTTACACACTTTTGTCGACGCTAGCGAGCACGCATACGCCGCAGCCGTTTATTGGCGCTCGGAAAACAACGGAAAAATAAACATCCGACTATTAGCCGCAAAAGCTAAAGTATCACCTCTTAAACCCATTTCAATACCTAGATTGGAGCTTCAAGCTGCCGTCTTGGGAAGTAGATTAGCTTCTACCGTGGAAAAGGAAATAAACGGGAAAGTAGAAAAGAAATATTACTGGTCCGATTCAAGAACGACACTGGCATGGATAAAATCTGATCCACGCACCTTTAAAACATTCGTAGCGCATAGGTTAGCGGCGATAGAGGAACTAACCACCACTAAAGAGTGGAGGTGGGTACCCACCAAACATAACGTGGCAGATGACGCGACCAGAACCATCCCGACGGACTTTAACGAAAATCACAGATGGTTTAACGGCCCAGACTTTCTTCGAAAAAGCGAAGATCAATGGCCAGAAGACAAAAGTGCCATAGAGCCAATAACGACCAACGAAATAAAGGGAAATCCAGTGTCAGTTGTAACAAACACTAACACAACAACCATCCCGAATCCAGAAAGATTCTCCAGCTGGAACAGGCTCCTAAGAGCTACAGCGCGACTACTGCACTGCGTGGAAATCTTTAAAACAAAAATAAATCAAAACCGAACTATGGCATTAAAAAAGAGCGTTAAAAACAAATCTTGGAGAAAGTACAATCGTAGTAAATTCAATTATAAAGAACAGTCCACAAAACCAAAGAAAACAAGTAATAACATAGAAACGTTACCTATCGAAATGGTAGATAAGGCGGAGCTGTTGCTCATTCGAACGGCCCAAGAACAGAGCTTTCAGCCCGAATTGAACGCGTTAAAAAATAACTTGCCACTGCCTAATAGCGCAAAACTTAAAAAGTTTCAATTAACTCTCGATCAAGAGGGTATCATCCGGCTATGTACAAGAGCAAGTAACGCCGATTGTATAGCACAAACGCAAAAAAGACCAATAGTACTGGACGGACATCATCACATAACAAAACTAATAGTCAAAAGCTACCATGAACTTTGCAACCATGCCAACCATCAAACGGTAATGAACGAAATCCGGCAAAAATATTACATCACATCGTTAAGAAGCTTAGTCAAGCTTACCACTAGACAGTGTCAATGGTGTAAGGTGTATAAATCTACACCTCAAATTCCTCCTGTTAGCGACCTACCAAAGGAAAGAACAGGGTATCGACAACCCGCCTTTACACACGTAGGATTGGATTACTTTGGTCCAATAACAATCACAGTAGGTAGACGTAACGAAAAACGCTGGATAGCTTTGTACACATGTCTAACTACACGAGCCGTCCATCTGGAAATAGCGAATTCATTAAGCGCGGACAGTACCATCATGACACTACGCAGGTTTATAGCTAGACGCGGTATGCCTAACACCATCTATAGCGATAACGGTACAAACTTTATAGGCGCGTCGCAAGAGCTTAAAGACGCTCTGAGCGAACGACGAATCAAATGGAAGCGAATTCCACCGGGCGCTCCAAATATGGGTGGAGCCTGGGAAAGATTAGTTAGAACAATAAAATCAGCCTTAAATACAACTCTCAAATCTAGACAACCAACCGAAGAGGTTCTTCAAACACTCTTACTTGAAGCAGAACACTTAGTAAATTCCAGGCCCTTAACGGATGTCAGCCTCGACCCAAACGAGGAAGAGAGCCTCACGCCAAACCATTTTCTCATAGGAAAATCTAGCTCCTTCAACCCAAACACCTTTGGTGAATTCGATGATAAAGATCTTATAGGAAAATGTACATGGAGGACCACGCAAAGATTGGCAGACTTATTCTGGAAAAGATGGTTGAACGAATACTTACCTACCATTTTACCAAAGTTAAACAATGGTTCAAAAGATTTCTCCAATCTCGTGCCCGGCGATGTAGTGATAATAATTGATGGCAGTTTGCCAAGAGGTTGTTGGCCGCGAGGCGAGATAGTAAACACCTTTCCTGGCTCGGACGGAAAAGTCAGAACGGCCGAAGTTAGGACTCCCGGCGGAATCTTACGCCGACCCACGAACAGGTTAGTGAAAATTGTTTGAATCGTTGCCCACAAAGTAGTAGTGCTCCCATACTTCCGCACTGGGGGGAGACTGTTAACGATTCTTGCCAAACCTTAAATAACAAAACACTATTGTTTGGTGATTACTATTTAGACTGTGCTATTGTCAACCAACCCTATTGTTAAAGCTTAACAATACACTATTGTACGAACAATTGTATTATATGTTATTGAGTGTTTAGTTAAGTGATAGTTATAAAACAAGATAATATTGAGTGTTTTGAGTGTTTAGTTAAGTAATAGTTGTAAGACATGTTTTAGTTCTAAGAAATAAAGACTTTTTATCTCTAAGCAGTGAATAACTTAGTTTTATGTTCTGTGAATAAGAATGTTCCGTGTTATTTATAAGAATGTTGATTTAACTGTCGATTTAACTGTTGATTTTATAAAAAAGGTTTAATTAAACATATTATAATAATATAAGAATTATGTAAAAGAAATGAAAAATTAAACGCGGCACACGCCCCCCACTCCTGCGGTTTTTTGTTGCGCAAACATATAAATATAGCGCACTTTCGCGCTAAGCGACAGTTCACTCTGAAGCTTCGTAAAGTACACAACACACGCAACAAGTTCCCAAAGAAGAAGGCGCTGTCTCCTGAAATCCAACAAAGTTGTTTTCTTCAACATCCAAACCCCCTGGCTGCATAGTGGTCAAAGGCTTTGCATCCACAGGCAGGAAGCTTTCGGGTCCCTAAGGTAGTTTGTGCAAACGGAGGGACCCCATAGAAAAACCACTACATAATAAGTTGCCATGATTGGACCTCTAGAATAGATTTCCCTAAGTCCAATGATGGCAACCTAGTGGTTCAATGAAGGTGCCCATGGCCCAAAGAAGGCAACAGCCAAAGATTTACTTTTCTTCGTTTCTATCGAAAAGCCTTAGCTCGTACTGTTTGTGCGTTTGATGATAGTAAATAAAGGTACTAAGATTTAAATTTCATAACCGGTATTCATTTTATCACTCATTTTTTTTAAGATACGGAGGCCTAAAGTTAGGTGGTCCATTGATAGCAACCTTCCCCTACTTACATAGAAAACACCTAGACCGTCGTCGGAACAAATTTCTGTACATCGTATATTATATAGCTGAATTTTACTTATATTACGGCAAAGGACACCACTATGCCGTGAAAGTCGACATAGAGAATGAAGATATCGTGTCACTGTACAGTTATAATTAGCGGCTCGAGTTACTTACAGTCCTTATCGAACGTTTATTAACGAAACATGACGTTTCAGTCAGGGTTGGCACGCACGAGAAGTTATGGGGAAACTATGGCTTCTTAGAACTATGTCGTGAGTGTAAAAAATGTTAACGAATCTAACTTATTCTTATTGCTTTCTTCAACCCTCAAGCTTAGGGGTCGTTCATAATCATGTGATATTTTTAGCAACTTTTTAGCCCCACGGTGAGATTTTAGTGTATACTTATCCAATATCACGTTAATTTTTTGAGGATTGTGATATTTGTATAAGTCAGAAGAAATGATCTCTAAATATAGATTTCTACCTAGGTCTATATTAATTGAGTTCCGTTCTAAAATGTCTATTTTTCCACTGAGGTAGGTATACCTTCGCTCTAGTAACGCCGCGTGTCTCCGGTTTCGATATCACTTGTGATATATTACGTGATTTTTCCGACCCCTAATAGATTCACCATCTTCATAGAATTGTTTTGAATTCTTTGAAATTGGTGAAGCGATTAATTCTTTAAAAATACGACGATCAGAAATTGTTGTCATGCGTGACCTTAGATATTCTATGACTGAGCGTACCTACCTAGATATTTAATGTAAGTTTAAACTAGTATCTGCCGCTTCGCAGGCCTTGTTTCCATGGAAACGTTTCAAGGCTATTTTTATTAACCCATGGAAATTGATTTATGGGATGAAAAGTAGCCTACGTGTTATTCTAGGGCTAGAACTACGTTTATTCAAAATTTCAGCCCGATTCGTTTTGTAGTTTTTCTGTGAAAGAGTAACAAACATCCGTGCAAACTTTCGCATTTATAATATACTAGCGACCCGCCCCGGCTTCGCACGGTTTAATTATAAGTATATAAACCTTCCTCTTGAATCACTCTATCTATTAAAAAAACCGCATCAAAATCCGTTGCGTAGTTTTAAAGATTTAAGCATTCAAAGGGACATAGGGACAGAAAAAGCGACTTTGTTTTATACTATGTAGTGATATAAGGATTATACCTACAGTACATCCTAAGTACCTACAACTACTTACTTGGCAACCCTACACTTCAATTAGAAGGGCCGAGCGTCTAATTTGTTGTTCTAAGGGCTGCTATAGGGATACAACATGCGGAAAAGGCGTAAAGGCTCTATGGAACAAATAATATTTTCCTGAGCCTATAATATGTTAGGAATGTTGTAATATGAGAGTATTTTCACTTAGCTGTGAATAATAGGACGTATCTTCTAAACAATTGAGATTTTAGGTTATCTTTTAGTGATAGATTTCAGTTATGATAATTTTCGTAAGATAATTTTCTTACGTAGGTACTACGAAATTTTGCTTACAAAAAGTAGATAAATATCTTTTGAAAATCTTTACTAGACCTAATTCTAAAGGATTCCAATACCTGTGCAAATAATTTTCAATGGTTCATTCGAAATTCAAATCAAGTTTCTGTATCATATAAAAGAGTTCGTTAGATGTGTTGATTGAATTGGGTTGTTTGTAGGCTTTAATTGTATTTTGGTGTCTGGGTGTCTTGGCACAAGGTCTAGATTTGCTCGATACCTACTTCGATAGGTAAATACTATCTACTCATCATCGGATAGTAAGTACCTACACAGCAGAATTGATAATATTATAGTTTATAGTTTAAAATTTGACTTTTGCTTTTGAAAGCCTTAATAAAGTTTCTGAGAACATTATAAGTAATTTTTAGGCTTTCAAAAGCAAAAGTAAAATTTTAAACTATAAATTATTATTAAATCGTTACTAATGTTATAAACGTGAAAGATTGTATGGATGGATGTTTGTTCCTCTTTCACGCAATAGGAATGGTTCGGGCTGAAATTTTGAACAGATAGAACAGAATAGAAAACTCTGTACCTATTACATATACTTAAACCTACCACACAAAGAAAGAAAAGAAAACATAAAAATACTGCATACTAAGACTAAGTATAAAGGGCGGCCTTATCGCTGAAAGGCACCAAAATACAATTAAATTTGCCTACAAACCACCCAATTCAATCAACACATCTAACGAACTCTTTTGATACACAAACTTGATTTGAATTTCGAATGAACCATAGAAAATTATTTGCACAGGTGTTGGAATCCTGTAGAATTAGCTATTGTAAAGATATTCGAATAACACACAGGCTTAGCTTTAAGTACCTACCTATAATAAAATATCTAGCTATGTAATTTATTGAATTAAATGTATCAGTCATATTATTATAGTACCTGCCTACCCATAACACAAGCTCTGCTCAGCTTGGGGCTAGATGATGCTGTGTGGATTGTCCAGCATAATTTTCTAGGTTAGTCTACCAAATTCAAAATAAAGGCTACCAAGTTCAAAATAAAGGCAGTAAAAACTGTGATGCTCCATAAGTAACTACAAAGCGAAGGTAACAAAGACGTTTCCGAAGTCGCAACTTAAATTAATGTCTTCCTTGATTAGGTACCTAAGATCACAAGAAACAGTTTTAACAATTAATTAAGAAGGTTCGAAGTGGGCAAGCAATGTGCTAGTGACGGTTAGTGAAATCGGAATTATTTTGTCGGATCGGATCTTTCTGATCGGAATAACTTTGAAGAAGTCATTCTGTGACTATTTTCTAATCCTTGAAATTCAAAGTTCTGTTGAATTTAGTTTCAGAATGACTATAAGCGATTTTGGTAAGTATAGGTACAAATCAAATTCTTTCTATCACTACTTTCGAAAAAAAATGTGGAATACAACAACAAATAATAATTACGCTAATATTACACAAATTTTGATTTAGTTATGTACATTTGTTTCCTTTTTACTCCAAAAATATTGAACAGATCGTGTTGAAATTGTGAATAGACGTAGTTCCGGGCTTGGAATAAAACAGATAGAAATACTTTTCATCCCAAAAACATCAATTTTCACATGGGCAAAGATGCAGGGCGCAGCTAGTGAACTCTAATTCCTCCGAAGATCTCGCAACTCTCAAAAAGTTATAATTACTTAGTTTACAACAAAAAACTATTACCTACAGAAGTCATATTTTAAACCATACATTATTACCAAACTAGCGACCCGCACCGGCTTCGCACGGTTTTAATATACGTATAAACATTCCTCTTGTTTCACTCTACCTATTAAAAAAAACTGCATCAAAATCCGTTGCGTAGTTTTAAAGATTTAAGCATACAAAGGGACATAGGGACAGAGAAAGCGACTTTGTTTTATACTATGTAGTAGGGATGTTACGGAGGTGGTTTAACGGAACCGAAGTCGGAGTCGGAGTTTTAAATTTTGGTTTATCGGAGTCGGAGTCGGAGTCGGAGGCGGAGGCGGAGTCGAAGGTGGTGGCAGAAGAGAGATGAGCAGAGTGTTAAGGGGAGGCTTAATCAAATGTTATAGTACAAATACAAACATTTATTTAATCATTCTCTTTACTTTACTTAAAATAAATTTACATAACATACATAGTCGTTAAAAATTAACAGCAGTTACAAATTAAATTAAATGAATGGACTCTAAAAGTAGTAAATTATATTTAATAAACAAAAGTTTTGCAGCTTTGTCTCCGTCTAATCTATTTCTTAGCGGGTCATAGATTAGGCCAGCCCCACTAAAAAGTTGTTCGCTTGCTACTGAGCCCGGTGGACACGACAAATATTGGCGGGCAATCGATTGAAGGGGTTGGAATTTTGTATTTCCATTAACTTTCCACCACAATAATGGATCTTCATTGATGTGGATGCGTTTTTCTCTATTATACTCATTAAGTAAACTCTTAATTATAAGGAATCGGTCCAAAACTGCATGTTCGTTGGATGTAGTGTTATCATCTTCGTCATCGCTACTCAACAATATATTTGATAAAGTGGTTTGGACATTATTATTGCTAGGTCCTGCTGGTGATACTATTCTTGCCCGTTTTTCTGCAGGAACGCCAATATTTTCAGCCTCATTTCTAGATTGATTTCCAGCATCAAGTAATACCATCAATTCGGATTCAACCGTCTCTTTAATCACTTCGTTGAAAAATTTGGTTTTATAACGAGGATCCAGATATGTAGCTATTGCAAATAAATTGTTTGATTGAAGGTCCCCGAATCTCGAATTCAATTCGTCGATGGCACATTTTATTATAGTTTTAAATTTTTCATTTGTGTCTGGTTTACTGTCTTCTACTTGTAGTGTGTGCTTCAGTGTGTGTATTAATGGAATTACTGATGAGATGCTAGTATTACTTTTACTCATATTTCGGGTAATCTCTTCAAAAGGTTGTAGTATAGTCACCAGTTTTTTGAGCTGCAGCCATTCTTCAGGAAATAATTGTGTGATATTGTGCTTACATGCGTACAGGCATAGTGAATCCTGTATTTTAATCATTCTTTCCATCATATAAAAGGAACTATTCCACCTGTAAAAAGAATACCAATAAATAACTAACAGTTACAATTTTTGATACAATTTAATTTCAAACAATTTTGAATTTTTTTTTTTACAAAATTCGTTTATTTTGTAAAAAAAAATGTATTTGAACGATGTATTTCGAGTGGCATATACCTACGAAAGCAAGTCTTAGTTTAATTTTAATCGATTTAGCGGTTTGACCGACAGACTTGACAGACAATTTTTTTCGGATAACTATATTATATTAATATTAAGATTAAGTTAAAGAAATAAAATATTTTGTATTGTATTTTGTATAATATTATTGTAGACTGTGAAGTAAATTAATCTTTGATTTGAAAATATCTCTAGATTTAAAACAAAAACATATAACTTTACAACTTACCGCGTACTACATTCCTGTACCACACCTAAAGCATCTTGGTTAAGTTGTTCCTTTTGTATTCTATGCAGTTCAGTTTGAGCAATTTGGGAATGATTAAAATGCGTCGATATTTTTTTGCATTTCGCTAATAGGTTTTTGATTTCTTCATCACAATTTAACATAGCTCGCACACATAGTTGTAATTGATGTACGGTGCAATTGACATCAGGAATGCCGGCGAGTCTCATTGCTCTTATCATGTTAGATCCAGAATCGCGAATAAAACAGTGGATTTTCTCGTTTTTTATGTCCCATTCCAACAACATATCATTATTTTTTTCTTGAATTAGGTCTCCTGTATGTCTTCCTTCGAATGTATGGCATTTTAAAATAACTTTTAGCCTTTTAAAATCTTCATTTATGCCGTGCGCTGTTAGACTTACCTAATAACGATACATTCGAACTTGGTTCGCTCCAAATGTCTGTTGTAAAAGACATTTTCTCAAATTGTTTCAGTAGATCATTAATTTTTTTTGCTAATGTTGCATATAACTCGCTACAGATATATTCAGTAAAAAACTGTCTTCCCCTTAACTGATAATTCGGCGCAATGTGCTGCATAAGTCGTCGAAATCCAATACCTTCAACGAAATTAAAGGGTAGATCTTGCAAAGCTATCATCTCAGAAATCAATCTGTCTATTTCCATTGATTTAGTATTAGAACTTGTCCATTTTTGATTCTTCATCAAAGTTTCTTTCAGTGTTATTTGTTTTTTGGCATCTTGAAGAGGCGTTGAAGTCGAAGGTTGTACTCTATTTTTCTTTTCCAATTCTAATTTTAATAATTCTTCGTATTCAGTAGCATGCACTGACTTTAAATGACCCTTTAACGAAGTAGTCGTACCTCCCTTTCGTGAATATATCTTTTCACAAACTTTGCACTTTGCCGTATCTGCACAAACTTCAACGAAGTAGTTCCAAATCACACTTGATTTTGGCTTCATTGTCTAAATCAGAATCAAGCAGTTAACTTTAGTTGAAACGCCGCGCAAAACAAAACAAATCATCCCTATTGCGTAATAGACAACTCTGAAGTGAGTGGAGTGAGTAATGGACGACGAAAAGTACGTGGAGGGGAGTTCCCCGCGAGACATGCATAAACCTGTTTGTGCTGACCGCGGCAGCCGCGCACCATCGCCCGCTATCCGCTAGGCTTCGACCTCCGATTTAAACCTCCGATTGAAAGTTTCGGAACAGAAGTCGGAACCGGAGGTGTAATATCAATCGGAGGTTCCGACATATCGGAGTCGGAGTCGAAGCTTCGTAACATCCCTGCTATGTAGTGATAAGAAATAAAGTGTCGTGTCAGATTTCTTGGGTTTTCGTTCAGTGCTCAAATTTTATATAGGTATTATTAGGTCCCAAAAATAATCTACAAAAATTGTCTCTAGGGATGTCATACAATACCTACCTACCTATAATAATCGAAATCTGATATTGTTCTCCACGATACATCACTTTTCACTGCACGGCGCAGCTTGTGGGTTGTATTTATTCGACAGGATGAAAAAAACATGGGCCAGTTCTTAAATAAGAGTATGGAACATCCAGTAGTAAATAATTGCTTTCAAAATTCAACTCTGCATAGTATTATGCAGAAAATTAATAATGAAACTTTTAACACACAATCAAACTTGATAATATGCCTTGGGAATAGGGGTAATGTGAACAAATCAGACTTAATTAAGTATATGGACAAACTTTGTTCTTTAAATTTAAGACAAATTGTGATGTTCACATTCCCCTACAGCGACAGCTTGCCACTATCTGAAAATAAGCTTAGATATAAGTTAAATATGACATTGCATACTATTTCATGCAACAATAATGTTCATTTGATTGATATTAACAGTATTGTTAATAAAAAATATTATATGACTCAAGGTAATTATTACCTTTCTAATTTTTACAAAAGACAGATAGCTATTTCGCTATCATATTATTTTGAAACTACAGCCAAAAACTTGGCTATAACTAATGCTTCTTTTGAGCATTGTAATAATTTACAAACCAAGACCTTGGAAATTATTCCAAGTCATTTAAATTAGAAATAAAGACAATAGAGGAAGTCTCTTGCCTTAAAAAAACAAATAATATCAATCAAAATAAAAAACAAATTTGTAAAATTAATACAAAGTTTACTAACTTGGTGCATCAAAATATTCAAGGATTAAAAGGTAAATTATTAGAATTGGAATTGTTCATGAACTCATTTGATATTGACATCATCTGCTTAACAGAACACTGGCTGAAAAGCTATGAGCTCATGTTCAACTTCAGTAACCACCAAGTTGGTAGTTCTTTTTGCAGATCACATGCTATTCGTGGAGGCTCTTTAATATTACTAAATAAACTACTGAAATTCAAAGACCGTAAGGACATAATATGTCTGTTGAAAGTCACATCGAAGTAGCATGTGTTGAGTTGGAGCAAAGTATTGTAGTAAGCGTATACAGCCCACCATCAGCCTCCTTCGAAATATTTGAAAAAATTATGGATGATATCTTATTTAAATTATCAAATTCAAGTAAAAATCTCATAATATGTGGAGACTTCAACATTAATCTTTTAGAAGTTTACTCTCTCAGTAACAGATTAACTAATTTATTTAATTCTTACAATCTAAAGCCACTATTTATGGAACCTACTAGAATAACTGAAACCTCAGCAAAATGTATTGATAATATATTTGTTTGCCTAAATGATAAAATTATAAGTAAAAATGTAATAAGTAATTTAAAATCAGACCACTTAGGTCAACTTATAAAACTCAACATTCAAATAAAAAATAATAATTGTAAAAAGAAAATAACATATATACCAGTAACCACACATCGATTTGAACGTATGAAATCACAATGGAATTCCATACCAACACCTAATTACTCACATAATAACCCAAGTGAGTTGTATAGCAGTTTTTTTAAAAAATTCACCTCTGCATTCAATTCCATATTTACACCCAGATCGATTGTGGTTTCTGATAAACTTACATTTAGTGAGTGGGCAACTGTAGGTATTCATAAAAGTAGACAAAAGTTGTATGAACTGTATAATGAAAAACAATATAATTTTAGTGAGGAGTTCAAAGATAAAGTTAAAAATTACTCAAAAATGTTTAGAAAAGTTTGTCTAGTAGCAAAGTCAAATTATATTAGCTCAAAAATTAAAAATAGCGAAAATGTTATTAAATCAACATGGAAAATAATAAATAGTGAGACTGGAAAGGTTAGTACCTATTTTAATGATTATAATTTAAAAATTAATGATTGCACAATCAAAAAAGACGTTGAAGTAGCTCAAGCATTTGAAAACTTTTTTACTAACATTCCAATCTCTACTACAAAGAATCTTAACTCTTCTCAAGTGAACGCCGAGTCTTTACTCATAAAAAATGTACCTAAATGCGGTAGTAACTTTAATTTCAATCATGTTGATGAAAAAGATATTGTTAAGGTCTTTAAACTTTTAAATATTAAGAAAACTGCAGATCTCTGGGGCATTTCCGTTAAAATCATTAAACCTTTAATTGAAACAGTCGCACCAGATCTAGCTTTCATATTTAATGAATCTATTGATTGTGGCGTATTTCCTGATCTTATGAAACATAGTAAAATAACTCCATTGTTTAAATCGGGTAGTAGGTCTGACCCCACTAACTTTAGACCAATATCAGTACTGCCAACATTTAGCAAAGTTTTTGAAAAACTTATATTACATCAATTGCTTAAACATTTTAATGGCAATGACCTGCTACATTGTAAGCAGTTCGGGTTTACTCGAGGCAGGTCAACTACTGATGCCGGTGTAGAGTTGGTATCGCATATTTTTGATGCTTGGGAGAAGTCGCAAGATGCTTTAGGCATTTTTTGCGACTTGTCAAAAGCATTCGATTGTGTTCATCATGAGACATTAATCAGGAAACTACATCACTATGGAATAAATGACACCTCTTTGGCTCTTCTTTCTTCTTACTTAAATGATAGGATACAAAGAGTTGACATTAATGGGAAACGGTCTTCGGGGTCTGTAGTTACTATGGGTGTACCGCAGGGGTCTATCCTCGGTCCTTTCCTATTTTTAGTTTATATTAATGACTTGCCTGATCTTGTAAAGAATAATCACGAGATTGTATTGTTTGCAGATGACACTTCTTTAATTTTTAAAATGAAAAGACAATCAACAAATTTCGACGATGTGAATAATGCAATCTCAAAAGTTGTCCACTGGTTTAGCGTCAATAATCTTTTGCTTAATGAAACCAAAACGAAATGTATTAGATTTATTCTACCTAATGTGAAACAAGTTAAGGCTGATATAAACGTAAGAGGAGAAAGGTTAGATATTGTAGAAAGTACTGTATTCTTAGGAATCACCCTAGATAGTAAGCTTCAATGGGGCCCACATATAGATAAGCTATCAAAAAGGCTCAGTTCTGCAGCATATGCAGTCAAAAAAATCCGTCAACTTACAGACGTAGATACTTCTAGACTTGTTTATTTCAGCTACTTCCATAGTATTATGTCTTATGGTATACTGCTGTGGGGGAATGCTGCAGACATTAACACCGTTTTTGTGTTGCAGAAGAGGGCTGTTCGGGCAATCTATAATATGGGTCCCAGAGAATCCCTACGTGATAAGTTCAAAGAAATTAACATAATGACAGTACCATGTCAATATATTTATGAAAACCTGTTGTATACTCGTAGAAATATCAATAAGTTTCCTAAAAATAGCGATATACACAATGTCAATACTAGAAATAAAAATAAACTCGCTTTGCCTACAACTAGACTAAACAAGGTTAATGTATCTTTCAAAGGGCAATGTATACGCTTCTACAACAAAACTCCAAGTGAGTTGCAAAAACTATCAGTAAATAAATTCAAACAAATTGTCAAAACTATTCTTTGTAAAAAGGCTTACTATAAAGTATCTGATTATTTAGATGATAAAAAAGCTTGGGACGAGTTTTGCTCCAACTCGAAAAATAACAACCTAACAAGGTAAAGGTTTTTGTTCGCTTCTTTACTTTAAAAAGATTGAAGTGAACAAAAATCAAAGTGAGCACTTTATTTCCTAGTTTTAATTATTAATAACATGAATTTTATGACGTGTCCAAGTGTCCTGTAAGGTCTTAAGGAAATAAAGCACTTTGAGTTTGAGTTTGAGTTTGAAAGCAATACACAATAAATAGGTACCTTCCAACCTCTGCCGATGGAGCACGACCGAAGGCGAACGAAGGCTCTCGGTTGCTTTCGCCAAAACGTTGACACTGGTTCGTATACACACTGGTTTATTAGCGAAGGCTATGAACGCGGGTCTGTAACCAGCATAACAAACACTCAAAGCATGCTATTTTCGGAATCGATAGCATTTCGGAGTGCACGGTACATCCCTTTGCACCCGACACTCAGCAGTAATTGAGTATCTAAGTTGTCGTTAACTTTTAGTTTTTAGTTCGAATCGAAGTTCGTTATCAAAGTTACGCTGCTGAGCTTCGGACTTAACGCTGGAGGTAATTTACATAGGAACAAAGCTTTAAGAGGAGCTTTTATGCAAAGTAGTCTGAAATACGAAACATGACGCCGAAAAGGTGTTTTAGTTTTAAACAGTGCATTATTAAAGTAGTCCACAATGTTGCAAGTGCTACCTTAAAAGGGAACTTAAAAGTTACGCTTTTGGATAATTTTGTGGAGGGTCGTCCGTCACCTATACAAGATGAAATAATTCTCGAAGTTTTTTTGTCAATGACATTTTTAACTAACTTAAATTTTTATGTAAGTATGTTCACTTATTACTAGAAAGTGTGTATAAGTCGAACCGATCTGGAAAATAATGTTTTGTTTTAAAGGGGATTTCTAGGTCCAATTTAAATTTCATCGCGATCGGTCGAGTAGCTTGAAAAATGAAGAAACAATTTTTTTTTAATACTTCGATCGTAGCGTTCTCATTATTTCCTAAGGTTAAAATCTACTTATTAGTGTTATCGTTACCATGATTAAGTAAAGTAGTTTTTAGTAAGTCAAAAGTCGGGTTTGAGTCTGTAATAACATGAAATCGTGAGCGCAATGCTACGCATCGTAGCGTTTTCGTAGCACCCTCTTATCGTTTTCGTAGCACCCTCTTAGCGTCAATACATACAATAATGGTTTATTGTACACCATAAAAAGAACATTACAAAAAAGAATATAAAAAAGATAAGTACAATGGGCGGCCTTATCGCTTAGAAGCGATCTCTTCCAGGCAACCTTTGGATGGAAAGAATTAAAATATATACATGTATAAATAAATAATGCTGGACAGTCCACTCAGCATCTTCCCCAAGCAAGCAGTACACTACATAGGTAGGTAGGTATTAAGGTACGTTTAGATCTGTTCAACATCGGGCGATTTTGTTGAAAGCAACATGTTGAAAGCAACACTGTTGCCGTTTGTGGAATGAGTCTTGCAACAGAACGTCGACCGTTCTACAAAATACGCCATGTTGAAACGTGTTGCTCTTGTACCCACATTTGATGGATTCATTCAACATTATTGGCAACTGTAGAACGTATGTAAAATGAAACTGTCGAATCAGTTGCTGCAACAGATGTTGATCATTGTTGAACATACAACATTGTGGAACAGTGTTGCGTGCGACAATCCGTTGCGGATTGTCGCACGCAACGAACAAACGTTCAACGAATGTTGAACAGATCTAAACTTACCTTAATAGGTTGAACAGTTAGATACATAACTTCGGAACAAATATTTGCAGATCAGGAATAGAACCTGCAACATCCTGCGTCGCACAGCATTGTCAAAATAGTTCGTTGTATCATCTGTCATATAGCAAACAGCTCTGTCTTTCTGAGTGGAGACAAAAAACTTTTCTAAATCAGTAAATTATTGATTTACTGATTTTGGAAAGTTTTTTGTCTTTATTTATTTACGCTTACAAAATTTATAAGCACTTAGACAAGTCCAATTTAATACTATAGGCACATAATTATCAAATAATATAAGAAATAAAGTGATTCAAGACGAGAGTGAATAGGTATCTTCTAGACTTTCGTGATTCATCTTCGGCCACGTCGTCACTTCCCATCAGGTGAGAATGTGGTCAAACGAAGGTCTATTGTTTTTCAGTTCGCTTCAATCCTTTGTCCACTAGTGGTAGTAGTATCCACTAGTTCTGCTTTATGCAAATAGAGCGAGACCATTGAAGTAATAGGCTTTTATCAGCTCAAACGATAAAATTGATTAAACATAGCTTTGGAGTCATTACAGCCAAAGTCGGCGACAAAGCCGGGCGTTTTCGATTTGTCAGTGAATTTTATGTCAGTGTACTTACTTACTTAAATTTAAAGTCCGAAACAGCTGAACTTTGTGAATTTTTTTCACAGGGAAAATGAACACGTAGAACATTTTTGTACGTACACTTTATAGATAAAATGTCAATTAATGCCATATATTTTTTTCAGCTCATAAAGTTGACTCCTCTATGAGTAGATAGCCTCCAAAAATGACCATTCAGCTACTGTTTGCGCCTTAATGTTTTAGACTGCCGACAGTGTTTTGTTATCTGGTTCTTTTGTTTTGAAAATTATTTAAATTCATAATCTGAGGCCGCGCTCACTATTTATTCGGATCACTAACAGCACACAATTTACGTCGTACGATCTTTATTCGAAGTCACGTAATACTTACCTACGTAGTTGCGACTAATTGCACGCAATCCGAGCGCTCCCATGGTCCTTGGAAGGTCGGGATCATTCGTGCGTAGTCTTACGTTTCCGCGCAAATCAAATACGTGTAAAATGAGCACGTCGGATTTCAGTTCGTAGGTACAATCGATCATATTCTGTTTTCGACCCTAACAACGACAGTGGTAGAGTCGTAGCGACGCCATAAAACAAGAAGTTGAAGTTTACAGTGTTCTGTCAAACTGTCCAGAGAGTGGAATGAGCTTCCTGCGTCTGTTTTCCCGCTAGAGTTGGTACAATCTAGGAGTCTTCAAGTCAAATTCTTTGTGAGAAAGTATACTCCATTTTATACCTTCACATATTCACCTAAGTGAGATAGTGACCAAAAGCTCAACTATTTTCATTCAAAAGTCCACGGTCGGTACCCAGCATATTAGATGTAGGTGCATAATAATATATAGGTACCTAGGTAACGAATGAACTATTAATTCCATTTTTCTTCCCATCTTCCAAGGACATCCACGAGGGCTGGTGCGGAGGCTGGTTTGGCTGAGGATCTCTATAGACGTAAATATGCAGGTCTCGTACCTTACGTACTAAAATTACCTAGTTTTGTTAAGTCTTTTTTCTATGTGTACAGTACGCACAGATCTGTTATAAATCTGGAGCCGTACCTACTTATTTTCCCTATTTTCAAATCTTCCACCATAACATTTTGTGACCCTTTTCAACTCGACGACTGTTGAAAGGAAGGTTATGTGTTACGTGCAATACTTTACTGTCACCGGCACAATTGATTTACGATGGTAATAAAATGAAATGGGAAACAAAAAACCTATAATACCTCTATGTAAGCATTTGGCATTTTTGCTTAGAGGAAGACTCTTTTTGTGATTTGAGATTTTGCTGGATCTTTGGTAATAGGGGTAGTACACTACACGGTATTCAGGGACCCTAACTAAGAGTGGTGTAATAAGATTTAGGGTCCCTAAGGGACGGACCCGGACCCGGACGATATTCAGGACCCGGTAGTTAGGGCCCTGAATAACGTGTAGTGTAATACCCCTTTATGAAACTCGGTTTTATAGCAGCGTTTCAAAAGATTGCAATAAAATTAAAAAAGGAGGTGGACATCGGCACACATGTTGCCACGATAACTTGTTTAGGGTGTTCTGGCTATTTTCTGTGTTGGGTCAATCAAAAAATATATCTATTTATGTAGTATAATATTGGTATTTAGCATATCAGTTTTCTAGTACCCATAACACAAGCCATGCATAGCCTGAAGCTATAATATATCAGCTTCGTAGTGTGGAATGGGGATTAAGATAGACTAAGTCATAAACTTTTAATCGCGATACCTATCATATTCAAAACAAACGTGAGTGAGTATCTAAGTACTTAAAATTGTATTTAGTGTCAACAAATAATCTGATCATTTGATCTTGGGGTGCACCCTATATAATGCGATTTTCCAAACAAAATCTTTGTTTACACGCATTTTGGAAATAAAATCTTAAATTTTCGAACGTTAGTGACGTTAGGTTAGGCTAGACTTTAAAGATTTTAAAAATACCTAAAGGCTGTTTAGTAACAGTCAAAAAAATCCTCTCCAAGTAGTCATTAGAAATTCCCCTAAATTCTTCTCTCTTGCGTTAAGATGCAGACTAAAGCTTAAATCTTGAATTCTTGATAGTTACTACAACTGGCAAGCATGCGACAAAATGCACTTAAACATTTTCACACAAGGTAGCACTCTGTATAGGAAAAGGGAAAACAGCTGGTGCAATAAAAAAATCGGCCAAGTACGAGTCAACTCGCGCATGAAGGCTTCCGTACCATCCTTTCTTAATATTACAAATGCGGAAGTTTGTATGAATGTTTGTTCCTCTTTCACGCAAAAATTACTGAACGAATCGGGCTGATATTTGGAATAGACGCAGTTCTAGCCCTGGAATAACATATAGGCTACTTTTCATTCCATTAATCAGTTCCCGTGGGATTGAAATAGCCTTGAGACGTTGCATAGAAACAACGCGTATCTGTTGTAGCCCCCTTAAAATATTTATTTTATCCTGTTTTTTACTGTTTATCTTTATAACGGCAACAGAAATTCATCACCATTTTTTAATTATAAGTGATGTAACTAACTCAAATTAGCTTTAAAAACACATACCTACATAATTACAAGCTACCTAATACGACTAACGAAATTGCGGGTTAGTTAGTACCTACTTAATAAAAAGTTCACCAACCACGTACAATTTTATGTATCACCCGTTTTGGGCTTATGTGTGTTTTCTTTATAGCATAAAAAACTATCTATGTATGTCATGTATATTATTTCTATGTTAAGTACCTATATTAGTCATCTAGTAAACATACACAAGCTCTGCTTAGCTTGGGGATTGATGGTGCTGTGTGGATTGTCCAGCATTATTTATTTATTTAAAGCACACCTAGATTAAGTCCTAAATCCTAACCTGATAGGCCGATACATGCTAAAAGGTCCCTAAACAAAACGTTGTTCTAAATAAATAGAGAGAGTGAGTAAGCTATCTCACGGAAAATAGAAAAATTCTTTATGCAAAGACGGCCTAACGAATCGTGAAGGTACGAAGGAAGAGATGGGTGCAGAAATAATTCCACTTGAGGAAGTAGTTGTACCGAAAAATCTTGAGATCTAAATCTACACAAACGTCAAGGGAAAAAGACGTATTCTAACCAGAAATCGCTTTGAAATGGTCAGGCACGTAGTAATGCTAGAATCTTTGGGTCAGACTTATTAGCTGTGCAAGGCTTTTGTTGTTAAAATAATTATTTTTTTAACTGTCACTGTCAAAACTGTCTATTTTGACAGTGGCCAAATTGCCGATTATATAAGACTGTGGCAGTAAGTCAAACCTGTAGTCATAAGAACTATTTTCAATTTAAAATGTTCATGAATAATGTTGTGAAAATCCTTAATATACGATGTAGGTATTTCCGTCTAAAAGGGGCCTCAAATTCATTATTTAAGCAAAAAGTTAGTAATAAGCATTAATTAAATAAGTAATACGTAACTCATATAAAAATAAGTAATAATTCAAGTAAAAATTAGTAATAATTGTAACTAACAATATCTAAGTAATAAATAATTCATTATAAGTAATACTTACCTACCTAGTTGGTGTTGTCAAAACTAAAAAAAATGTAAATAAGAAAAAAACTTTTGAAATTCAAAATATTATTTTTAAAAAGCGGCGTAAAAAGTTCGGAGAACTGTTGTTTGGAGTCCTTTTTTTGCAAAAAAAGCAAATTTCTCACATCACAAGGTACTTGAAGGTACATAACATGCTACAAAATCTAACCTGATTTAGGTGGGTCGTTCTCACATAAAAATTAACTGCTGACTGTACATTCAAGATCTACATCCTGCATAAAACCGTCCATCATATTCGAGTATCGTGTGACGAGGGTATAGACAGGATTGACAGATACCCTTGTAAACCGGAATCGAGTAGGGATATAGGGATATAGGTAGCCCACTTTACTGCAAAAGAATTTACCTACTTACCATACGTACCTACCTTAGACAAGAGTAGTTATAAAACAAACACCATTTTACTGTCCATTTTCAGTAGCGTCGCGATCTCGATCACTTTAATTTTTTTTACATATTGTCGAGCGAGATAAGAAAACTATAGGAACAGTTATTTATCGTATACCTTCCTTATATTATGAAATAAACATTTTTATTTGTAGTCTCATTGTATATGAACTGTAATTTTTTAATTCATAAATTTAAATCGAATTACATATAATAAAATAAAGATATTTTTTTACATAGAATACGTCAATAACACTCGGAACCAATATTTTGTAGATCGTATAAACATTTCTTTTATTTGTTTTAATTGCTACTAATGTTATTTTAAGTGAAAACATTAAAATGGATATTTATGCAGTCTCAATAATAGTTAATGCACTACTTTTATTTTAAGGACTTTATATCACTGGGTAAAAATATCCACAACAACTCACAAGCCTTAAAAACAAACAACTGAAGCATAAAAAACTGAAACAAACCACTGAACTAAAACTTGCAGACAAACTATCATAAAAGATAGTGTGTACATTTATGTACAGTCAGACAAAGAAGGATGAGTATGGATAGAAAAACATAAAGAAATACATTAGCTGTGATGCTGCATGCACATACTCGTCTCGCTGAGGATAGGGTATTCGTCCAAGTACAAGCTTTAAGCGATTTGTTAGAGGTATTTTTATATTATTTTTAGATTTAGTTATTTTGAATTGAGGAGACACTTAGATGTGACTTTGTTTTAGAACTGACCCATAATATTTTGGTGTACATTGCATTGGTGCAATTTTTAAATACCTACCTAACTCAAAAATATTTTGTGCTTTATTAATCTTCATATGATTAAGATATAAGTTTATTATAATATTGGCAGGTTATATATAGTATATATGTTTATTATAATGTATTTGTTTTCTTTTCCATTTCTTTATTTAAGTACCTACCTAGATCTATTGTAACTACCACAGTCTATTTTGTTCTTTTATGTCCAGTCCATCCAAAGGTTGCCTGGAAGAGATCGCTTTTATGAGCGTGAGGCGATAAGGCCAACCTTTATACATAATCTTAGTAGGTATTCATTATTGTAATGTATTATTTTCTTTCTTTGTTTGGTAGGTTAAATTATAGAGTTTTCAATTCTATTCTTCTTCTTGTTATGCCTTGTAAGGTCAGTTCAATCATGGTTGTGCTGTGTGAAGAAATAAAAAGTTCCCTATTCTAAATCTTTTCTTAAAAGTTCTTGTGACTTGCACGGAATGACAACGTAGGTGTGACGTGAACGCACGCAGTTCCTGAATGTCCAATGTTTTTACGTGTTTGTCACAGGCGTGGTGGTTTCCAATGTAGATGACACTCCGCAAATATCGTGTGCGATATCGGATGTCGATGCTTTGTTAGAATAGATGTTATGACTTTAGCTGTCGGATAGCTCGATCATATTGTAGATGGTAACATTGTTTGTGCCAATAAGGGGTGAAAAATAATAGATAGGACACAATAGAATTTCATAGAACAGCACTTTGTTTTAAGATTTTCCTATTGGATATAATTCTTAAAATCCAACCTTTAGGTAAGCTTTGTGAGATCAAATTCAAAGAAAAAATGAGTTTAATCAAACCAAGTCATGCTTAAAACGGAGCTTAGTGAATAGTCAAAGTTTTCGGTTATTATTTTGGGGCCAGCCAGAAACATGTTTTTTTGTAAAATTGCCCTATAAGTATTTATAGGTATTATAGTATAATCTATATAATAAAGCACTTTTCATCAATTTCCACCCGGCTGAAGTCGTCAGCAAGTCAGCTGCAAATCATATGAAACAAAACTAAAGAACAAAATAACATCAAATTCAGATAAAAAACCTATTAAAAGTATTTCGAACGTGCAATAAAAATGTCGAATCGTAAAAATATCGAAGTCCGAGTAAAATATCGAAATACGTCGAGACCGTGGAAACTACGCCCGCAATTAGAGACGACACTCGTCGCTATGTACTCTGCTCGTTATGGTCGCGACTGTACCACAGAGTAACAGCAATGCGGAAATAACAAGTAGACTCACTATTAGACGGCTATTATGGCATAGTGGGTAGTTTGCTAGGATATAAAACTATATACTACGGTCGGATTTTAAAATTATCGCATTTTTTAAACCAAGTTTTTAAAACCAAACTCAAAGTGCTTTATTTCCTTTAAACCTTACAGAACTCTTAGACACGTTAGAAATTCAAATTATATAAGTAGGTACATATAACTAACTATGTACCTATATCTACGAGGAAATTAAGTGATCGCTTTGATTTTTGTTCACTTCAATCTTTTAAAGGTTAAGTAATGATGCGAAAAAGAAATCTTTACCTTGTTAGGTGGTTAGTTTTCGAGTTGGAGCAAAACTTATTCAAAGCTTTTTTCTTCTAGTTAACAACAAATCCCGATTTTCTAACTATACGCATCTAGGTACCTACGTTTATGATACATGCGATACAATAAAGTACTACGAGTATGTTAGGGTCAAAATTTATCCGAATAATTGAATGAAATTTGGTAAGCATCATAGCAGCATAGATGTCTTTATCTCCAGATTCAGAATCTATCTAGGCCTCCTTCTCTTCTTAGAGGTAGCGTAGCAGGGGAAAACACCAGAGGGGAATTGCAACCATTGATATGAATCAGTTAGGCAATGATGTGACGCGTGACCCGAGAGCTGGTGAGTATCTGGCTCAGCGCATCAGCATTGTCATACAGCGTAGTAATGCAGCCAGTTTCTTGGGGACGCGACGACTGGTATTGATATGGATCAGTTGAGCTACCTATTGTTTGCTGCTTTAAATTTTTATTTTTTTCTCGTATTACTGTTACAAGGTACCACTTAGGTTTAAACAGATCTTTAAAATTACGAATAATTTCTTTGTTTAAGAAAATAATAATATGTAAAGAATCTTCTTAGCTAACTTCTCATCAATCATCACACAGTAAAACATCTTTTTATTTGTAAAAATAATATTTATAATATCTAATTTCTTAGGTAATTAAAATGGTGTAAAGGCATTCTTTTTAAACTATACACATTTATGTGCATACACCTTATATACTATACACGTATATACACCTTACCACCTATATCTCAGTGGTACCACGTCTGCCACAAACATTACACTTCTCTCCACGTCTGTACTTGAAGTGTAAAGGGGCTATCACACCGCGACCTTTCGCCTGTAATGTAACTTCATAATAAGCACGGCCAGAGAGTGGAATGAGCTTCCTGCGTCTGTTTTCCCACCAGAATATGATCTTGGAGTCTTCAAATCCAGAGTGAATAAGTTTTTTCTGGGAAAGCGTGCTCCATCTTAGGCCACATCTTCACTTACGTGAGATAGTGGCCAAGGGCTCGACCAATTCCAATAAAAAAAACTTTCAGATTCGAGCATTATAACCAATGAAAAAAGCTTGTGGTGGGTTTTGCTCCAACTCGAAGTTGTTAAAACTAACAACTTAAGAAATCTTTTCTTGCTCACTTATTTTATTTACTGTCTTAAAAAACTGCTGAATGGATCGAGCTGAAATTAGTAATACACGTAGTTCTAGCCCTGTAATAACATCAAGGCTTCTTTTCATCTCATATATAATTTCCCATGGGATAATATCATCGCATCGCGAAGAACCGACAACCATTGGGGTAAACGTGTTCTTGAGTGGAGACTACGACTCGGCAAACGTAGTAAAGGAGGATCCCTCCTGCTAGGTGGGATGACGATCTACGTAAGACTGCTGGATGTGGCAAGCTGAAGACAGGGCGCTATGGCGCTCATTACGGGAGACCCATGTCCAGCTGTGGACTATAATATAGGTTGATGATGATTGGAACGGAATGTGCGCAGCCTGAAAGCACCTTTACACTTTTCTCTCCACCTGTACCTGAAGTGTAACGTCTAGTCACCACACTTTTAAGTACACTCAGCAACAAAAGTGACTTTCGCGCGTGCCTCGTTATCCGCGGACAAACAGACAAACATGAGCTTGTTAGTTGGAAGTCTCAAGTCTCATTTTTAGCAGTTTTGGTGACCTTGGTGAAAATCTCTGGTTCTAGAATAATTTAGAATTCCACGACCAATGTGCGGCGGGCGAAGGTCCTCCTGCGACGCAGGTTGAGAGGTTGCGTGTTCGATTCTTGCCTTAAGACAAATTAATGTTTGTACCTACGATCTGCAAATATTTGTTTCTCGGTTCGGGGTGTTTTTATGCAGAGGTATGATAGAATATATCTATCTATGTAATGTATTGTATTAAGTATATCAGTCATCTAGTACCCATAATACAAGCTCTGCTTAGCTTGGGGCTAGATGATGCTGTGTGGATTGTCTTGTCAAATTTATTAAATTTTCAACACATATGATTTTCATTAATCAGTTCCCGTGGGATTGAAATAACCTTGAGACGTTTCATAGAAACAACGCGTATCTGTTGTATGGTAGCCCCCTTAAATATGTATTTTATCCTGTTTTTTACTGTTTATCTTTATAACGGCAACAGAAATTCGAGTGCGCTACGTTACTCCGAAGAACGGAACACCGAATTACACGTCCCCGAAAGCATACGACTACGAATATAATACTTAACAACGAATGCACGCTACAACGAAACACTCCACGCCGAATGCATGTGACCTCGAATAACGATATTTCTAATGATCACCAACACGAATCACATGACAACGAATGCACGCTTCCGGGAAACACTCAACGGCAAAACCACGCTACCTCACATAACCCAACCTCGAAAGAAAGAATCTCGAAACTCTAGTAAGGATTAAATATTAAACCTGAATTACTTTCATTGTTTGACAATTTTACACTAAGCAACATTTCAAAAAAAGAAAAATGCTATGCAAATTATTTTACAGCAGAAGAGAAAATTATATTATCAACATTTCATGTATACACATACGTACGTAAGAAAGACAATCCCAAAATGGAATCTCCAATTCAGATTCAATGTCCATTGTTTCCTTTTTTTTCAAAGTAATTTTTCATCTTTTCTTCCGTATTTTCTTTTTTATTTGCTCTTTGGGTTTCTTCAGACTGTGGATTTATTTATTCTACCATCATTTCAGTGTGTTTTTGTTCCTTGCAAAATTATTCCAATAGTTGCTTATTGTAAAATTGTCAAACGAATAAAGAATTTTTGTTTAAAAATTTAATCTTTAATAGAGTTTAGAGGTTCTTTCTTTCCAGGTTTGGTTATGTGAGGTAGCCTGGTTTTGGCGTTGAGTGTTTCCTGGAAGCGTGCATTCGTTGTTGTGTGATTCGTGTTGGTGATCATTAGAGATATCGTTATTCGAGGTCGCATGCTTTCGGCGTGGAGTGTTTCGTTGTAGCGTGCATTCGTTGTTGAGTAATTCGTATTCGTATGCTTTCGGGGGCGTGTAATTCGGTGTTCCGTTCTTCGGAGTAACGTAGCGCACTCCAGAAATTCATCACCATTTTTTAATTATAAGTGATGTAACTAACTGAAATTAGCTTTACAAACATATACCTAGTTACATAATTACAAGCTACCTAATACGACTAACGAAATTGCGGGTTAGTAAAAAGTTCACCAACCACGTACAATTTTATCTATCACCCGTTTTGGGCTTATGTGTGTTTTCTTTATAGCAAAAAAAACTATCTATGGATGTCATGTATATTATGTCTATGTTAAGTACTCGTACCTATATTAGTCATCTAGTACACATACACAAGCTCTGCTTAGCTTGGGGATTGATGGTGCTGTGTGGATTGTCCAGCATTATTTATTTATTTAAAGCACACCTAGATTAAGTCCTAAATCCTAACCTGATAGGCCGATACATGCTAAAAGGTACCTAAACAAAACGTTGTTCTAAATAAATAGAGAGAGTGAGTAAGCTATCTCACGGAAAATAGAAAAAGTCTTTATGCAAAGACGGCCTAACGAATCGTGAAGGTACGAAGGAAGAGATGGGTGCAGAAATAATTCCACTTGAGGAAGTAGTTGTACCGAAAAATCTTGAGATCTAAATCTACATAAACGTCAAGGGAAAAAGACGTATTCTAACCAGAAATCGCTTTGAAATGGTCAGGCACGTAGTAATGCTAGAATCTTTGGGTCAGACTTATTAGCTGTGCAAGGCTTTTGTTGTTAAAATAATTATTTTTTTAACTGTCACTGTCAAAACTGTCTATTTTGACAGTGGCCAAATTGCCGATTATATAAGACTGTGGCAGTAAGTCAAACCTGTAGTCATAAGAACTATTTTCAATTTAAAATGTTCATGAATAATGTTGTGAAAATCCTTAATATACGATGTAGGTATTTCCGTCTAAAAGGGGCCTCAAATTCATTATTTAAGCAAAAAGTTAGTAATAAGCATTAATTAAATAAGTAATACGTAACTCATATAAAAATAAGTAATAATTCAAGTAAAAATTAGTAATAATTGTAACTAACAATATCTAAGTAATAAATAATTCATTATAAGTAATACTTACCTACCTAGTTGGTGTTGTCAAAACTAAAAAAAATGTAAATAAGAAAAAAACTTTTGAAATTCAAAATATTATTTTTAAAAAGCGGCGTAAAAAGTTCGGAGAACTGTTGTTTGGAGTCCTTTTTTTGCAAAAAAAGCAAATTTCTCACATCACAAGGTACTTGAAGGTACATAACATGCTACAAAATCTAACCTGATTTAGGTGGGTCGTTCTCACATAAAAATTAACTGCTGACTGTACATTCAAGATCTACATCCTGCATAAAACCGTCCATCATATTCGAGTATCGTGTGACGAGGGTATAGACAGGATTGACAGATACCCTTGTAAACCGGAATCGAGTAGGGATATAGGGATATAGGTAGCCCACTTTACTGCAAAAGAATTTACCTACTTACCATACGTACCTACCTTAGACAAGAGTAGTTATAAAACAAACACCATTTTACTGTCCATTTTCAGTAGCGTCGCGATCTCGATCACTTTAATTTTTTTTACATATTGTCGAGCGAGATAAGAAAACTATAGGAACAGTTATTTATCGTATACCTTCCTTATATTATGAAATAAACATTTTTATTTGTAGTCTCATTGTATATGAACTGTAATTTTTTAATTCATAAATTTAAATCGAATTACATATAATAAAATAAAGATATTTTTTTACATAGAATACGTCAATAACACTCGGAACCAATATTTTGTAGATCGTATAAACATTTCTTTTATTTGTTTTAATTGCTACTAATGTTATTTTAAGTGAAAACATTAAAATGGATATTTATGCAGTCTCAATAATAGTTAATGCACTACTTTTATTTTAAGGACTTTATATCACTGGGTAAAAATATCCACAACAACTCACAAGCCTTAAAAACAAACAACTGAAGCATAAAAAACTGAAACAAACCACTGAACTAAAACTTGCAGACAAACTATCATAAAAGATAGTGTGTACATTTATGTACAGTCAGACAAAGAAGGATGAGTATGGATAGAAAAACATAAAGAAATACATTAGCTGTGATGCTGCATGCACATACTCGTCTCGCTGAGGATAGGGTATTCGTCCAAGTACAAGCTTTAAGCGATTTGTTAGAGGTATTTTTATATTATTTTTAGATTTAGTTATTTTGAATTGAGGAGACACTTAGATGTGACTTTGTTTTAGAACTGACCCATAATATTTTGGTGTACATTGCATTGGTGCAATTTTTAAATACCTACCTAACTCAAAAATATTTTGTGCTTTATTAATCTTCATATGATTAAGATATAAGTTTATTATAATATTGGCAGGTTATATATAGTATATATGTTTATTATAATGTATTTGTTTTCTTTTCCATTTCTTTATTTAAGTACCTACCTAGATCTATTGTAACTACCACAGTCTATTTTGTTCTTTTATGTCCAGTCCATCCAAAGGTTGCCTGGAAGAGATCGCTTTTATGAGCGTGAGGCGATAAGGCCAACCTTTATACATAATCTTAGTAGGTATTCATTATTGTAATGTATTATTTTCTTTCTTTGTTTGGTAGGTTAAATTATAGAGTTTTCAATTCTATTCTTCTTCTTGTTATGCCTTGTAAGGTCAGTTCAATCATGGTTGTGCTGTGTGAAGAAATAAAAAGTTCCCTATTCTAAATCTTTTCTTAAAAGTTCTTGTGACTTGCACGGAATGACAACGTAGGTGTGACGTGAACGCACGCAGTTCCTGAATGTCCAATGTTTTTACGTGTTTGTCACAGGCGTGGTGGTTTCCAATGTAGATGACACTCCGCAAATATCGTGTGCGATATCGGATGTCGATGCTTTGTTAGAATAGATGTTATGACTTTAGCTGTCGGATAGCTCGATCATATTGTAGATGGTAACATTGTTTGTGCCAATAAGGGGTGAAAAATAATAGATAGGACACAATAGAATTTCATAGAACAGCACTTTGTTTTAAGATTTTCCTATTGGATATAATTCTTAAAATCCAACCTTTAGGTAAGCTTTGTGAGATCAAATTCAAAGAAAAAATGAGTTTAATCAAACCAAGTCATGCTTAAAACGGAGCTTAGTGAATAGTCAAAGTTTTCGGTTATTATTTTGGGGCCAGCCAGAAACATGTTTTTTTGTAAAATTGCCCTATAAGTATTTATAGGTATTATAGTATAATCTATATAATAAAGCACTTTTCATCAATTTCCACCCGGCTGAAGTCGTCAGCAAGTCAGCTGCAAATCATATGAAACAAAACTAAAGAACAAAATAACATCAAATTCAGATAAAAAACCTATTAAAAGTATTTCGAACGTGCAATAAAAATGTCGAATCGTAAAAATATCGAAGTCCGAGTAAAATATCGAAATACGTCGAGACCGTGGAAACTACGCCCGCAATTAGAGACGACACTCGTCGCTATGTACTCTGCTCGTTATGGTCGCGACTGTACCACAGAGTAACAGCAATGCGGAAATAACAAGTAGACTCACTATTAGACGGCTATTATGGCATAGTGGGTAGTTTGCTAGGATATAAAACTATATACTACGGTCGGATTTTAAAATTATCGCATTTTTTAAACCAAGTTTTTAAAACCAAACTCAAAGTGCTTTATTTCCTTTAAACCTTACAGAACTCTTAGACACGTTAGAAATTCAAATTATATAAGTAGGTACATATAACTAACTATGTACCTATATCTACGAGGAAATTAAGTGATCGCTTTGATTTTTGTTCACTTCAATCTTTTAAAGGTTAAGTAATGATGCGAAAAAGAAATCTTTACCTTGTTAGGTGGTTAGTTTTCGAGTTGGAGCAAAACTTATTCAAAGCTTTTTTCTTCTAGTTAACAACAAATCCCGATTTTCTAACTATACGCATCTAGGTACCTACGTTTATGATACATGCGATACAATAAAGTACTACGAGTATGTTAGGGTCAAAATTTATCCGAATAATTGAATGAAATTTGGTAAGCATCATAGCAGCATAGATGTCTTTATCTCCAGATTCAGAATCTATCTAGGCCTCCTTCTCTTCTTAGAGGTAGCGTAGCAGGGGAAAACACCAGAGGGGAATTGCAACCATTGATATGAATCAGTTAGGCAATGATGTGACGCGTGACCCGAGAGCTGGTGAGTATCTGGCTCAGCGCATCAGCATTGTCATACAGCGTAGTAATGCAGCCAGTTTCTTGGGGACGCGACGACTGGTATTGATATGGATCAGTTGAGCTACCTATTGTTTGCTGCTTTAAATTTTTATTTTTTTCTCGTATTACTGTTACAAGGTACCACTTAGGTTTAAACAGATCTTTAAAATTACGAATAATTTCTTTGTTTAAGAAAATAATAATATGTAAAGAATCTTCTTAGCTAACTTCTCATCAATCATCACACAGTAAAACATCTTTTTATTTGTAAAAATAATATTTATAATATCTAATTTCTTAGGTAATTAAAATGGTGTAAAGGCATTCTTTTTAAACTATACACATTTATGTGCATACACCTTATATACTATACACGTATATACACCTTACCACCTATATCTCAGTGGTACCACGTCTGCCACAAACATTACACTTCTCTCCACGTCTGTACTTGAAGTGTAAAGGGGCTATCACACCGCGACCTTTCGCCTGTAATGTAACTTCATAATAAGCACGGCCAGAGAGTGGAATGAGCTTCCTGCGTCTGTTTTCCCACCAGAATATGATCTTGGAGTCTTCAAATCCAGAGTGAATAAGTTTTTTCTGGGAAAGCGTGCTCCATCTTAGGCCACATCTTCACTTACGTGAGATAGTGGCCAAGGGCTCGACCAATTCCAATAAAAAAAACTTTCAGATTCGAGCATTATAACCAATGAAAAAAGCTTGTGGTGGGTTTTGCTCCAACTCGAAGTTGTTAAAACTAACAACTTAAGAAATCTTTTCTTGCTCACTTATTTTATTTACTGTCTTAAAAAACTGCTGAATGGATCGAGCTGAAATTAGTAATACACGTAGTTCTAGCCCTGTAATAACATCAAGGCTTCTTTTCATCTCATATATAATTTCCCATGGGATAATATCATCGCATCGCGAAGAACCGACAACCATTGGGGTAAACGTGTTCTTGAGTGGAGACTACGACTCGGCAAACGTAGTAAAGGAGGATCCCTCCTGCTAGGTGGGATGACGATCTACGTAAGACTGCTGGATGTGGCAAGCTGAAGACAGGGCGCTATGGCGCTCATTACGGGAGACCCATGTCCAGCTGTGGACTATAATATAGGTTGATGATGATTGGAACGGAATGTGCGCAGCCTGAAAGCACCTTTACACTTTTCTCTCCACCTGTACCTGAAGTGTAACGTCTAGTCACCACACTTTTAAGTACACTCAGCAACAAAAGTGACTTTCGCGCGTGCCTCGTTATCCGCGGACAAACAGACAAACATGAGCTTGTTAGTTGGAAGTCTCAAGTCTCATTTTTAGCAGTTTTGGTGACCTTGGTGAAAATCTCTGGTTCTAGAATAATTTAGAATTCCACGACCAATGTGCGGCGGGCGAAGGTCCTCCTGCGACGCAGGTTGAGAGGTTGCGTGTTCGATTCTTGCCTTAAGACAAATTAATGTTTGTACCTACGATCTGCAAATATTTGTTTCTCGGTTCGGGGTGTTTTTATGCAGAGGTATGATAGAATATATCTATCTATGTAATGTATTGTATTAATTATATCAGTCATCTAGTACCCATAATACAAGCTCTGCTTAGCTTGGGGCTAGATGATGCTGTGTGGATTGTCTTGTCAAATTTATTAAATTTTCAACACATATGATTTTTTTGCCGTTTTTATAGTACCTACCGTACCTATAAGAACGGCGCGAGTCCTGTTTTATTTTCGCTACACCTCTTTGTATCTATTTTCATTTTATTAACAACGAAAATTACAAGCAAAGGAATAGAAAAATTACAACTAGTATTTACAATTGAAACCATTGAGCTAACTGCAGACGGTTGCAAACAGTCTAAAGGTAGCTCAATTGATCCATGTCAATACCAGTCGGAAGCGTCCCCAAGACGGATTTTCATTTTAAGTCTCCATCTTCTATGGGTTTGACTAAAGCTCGACATTGTCTTGTCACTCAGCATCATCTGACCAAAAAAGCTTGGGTATCAGATGAATTCTGGAAAAACACCCAGACCAATCTGGGTATCATACAAACCTTTTGACCAAAGCGGGAATCGAACTCAAACTTCTTCGCCCACTATACGAAAGAACTCGAAAGACTCAAAGTTATTTTTTCCCAGTTAGGAAGTTGATTCTGTAAAAAAATGTTTTTGTGTTGTTATTGATGTTATTGATGTAATTTAAAAATTAAATTGTAAAGGGACTTAAAATCAATATCCCTTAAAACTTAAACAAACACTAAAAACAGTCTCTAGATTATGAAATACAAGTTTCGAAAATAGTACTAATCCCTCGAACGGATATAAAAACCTCGGGATCATTAGGTAGATATATTCACTAACAGCCAAATTGGGAACTCTCTTTTAGAAGTTGCAAAAACGAATGAGAAAACCCTTGAAGAACCTAGCTTTGAATAAATCTGTCTAACTGTAGATGTAAACAACCACAGTAAACAACTATACTCGACTGTCAACATAAAGTAACAATGCTCTCAAGCTGTAATTAAAAGCACTTGGCTTTAACTTAGACTAGTCTAGCGTGTTAGGATCGACGCAAATGAACCACTTTATGTCTTACTAGCGACCCGCCCCGGCTTCGCACGGTTTTATTAGGCTAGAAATCTTCCTCTTGAATCACTCTATCTATTAAAAAAAAAGCATCAAAATCCGCTACTTAGTTTTAAAGATTTAAGCATAGAAAGGGGCATAGGGACAGATAAAGCGACTTTGTTTTATACTATGTAGTGACTAGCTATGCGCTTCGTTCACGTGGATAGTGATTTCGGGCAATAACAAAATCCTCGGGTGGAATAGGAACTGGATATGGGATGAAAAGTAGCCAATGTGTTATTCCACGTCTGTTCAAAATTTCAGCCCGATACGTTTAGTAGTTTTTGCGTGAAAGGGGAACAAACATCCATCCATTTATCCATGCATCTATAGATGCATAGATCTATACAAACTTTCGCGTGTATAATATTCAAATAAGAATATAGTAAGGATTCATGAAACAGACGCCATTGAAAAAGGCAGCTTTCGGTCTTCGGTTTCTAATTTGCAGTATTTCACCTTCTGATAAATACTTACCACATTTCTGCTTATTCATCAAATCCAAACCAACCGATAATTACCAGATCGTCAAAATGTATCAATTAGGATGGCATCAGCAATACTTGGTATTGCCAACTCCAGCTGTAAAGTTACCGCGTCATATTTAAAACGTGTGCAAATTTTGAATTTAGAATGATATCGGATTCTGAATTCGGAACTCATACCTTTTTTGATTTAATTTGTCCACTGGATCTTTTTCTTTTCAGATCTGTCATATTCATAGTAGGGTCATAAAAAAAAATACGGATCGATCATCGCTTACTTCAATCCGTCATCCATTAATTTTCGTTCGTTTTAAATTCGTTTTTTTTTTTTTTCATAGTAGACATCAGCAATCCCTTGTGTTGCCAACTCTAGCTGATTTACCGAGAAAGAAGGTAACTACTCTAGCTGTGGGGTAAAGTTACTGAGTAAGTAGTATTGTATTCTAGCTATAAGGTGTTGTCAACGTCAAGCCATTGTGTAGAATATGTGGTAGACAGCCGGCGCGTCTGTAAACATAGCTAAACTAGACTTCAAGATGTAGAGACTCTGGATGGGGTAGTTCTTCTCAATAACATAATAAAACCTGCATAAAATATTCTCCGAATGCAACTTTTTTGGTCAGAACGCAGTCAGACATCTTTATCTTAATATAGAAAATGACAAAAAAATTGTAGGCGACCTTTACCTACACAGACACTCAATAAGAAGGGATTTTTGAAAATTCTGTCCCTAAGGGAATGAAAAGAGTTTTAAGTTTTTTGTATCTCTTTAACGAAAAACCCGATTTGCTTGAAATTTACACAGAACACTAAAAATATCTATTGAATAATGAATAAGTGTTTCAGAAATTTTCAAAATCTTAAAAATGGGGTAAAGAAGGGTCTCAACGAATCTCAAACTTTAATAAAAGTGTGTCTGTTTTTATATCTTTTTAAAGTACGATGATTATGACCTGTAATTTTCAGTAGGTACGTATGTACTGATATGAATTTTCAGAAGATCTAAGAAGATCTCTATCTTTTTAGAAGATCTTAAGGAAATAAGGTACTATGAGTTTGAATTTTAGCTTTGAACATCACCAGCCATTTCCACGTTCTCTGTATCTCTGACACATTGCAGTGTTTATGCAAACATGCATGTTCTTTGTCAAACTCAGTCTGCGACGAAGAAGACGCAACTCGTTTGTAAAATACGCCGTTGTAATTATTTGAAGTTGGGATATCGCATACCACTTTATTCGATATAATTTATCTACAACCGTCGCGGTGGAATGTCGTAGTTAACTGGAAAATCGATAAAATTATTGAAACAGGTGTACTATTATTATATTAAGCGAAGAACGTTTTCGGACGACTATTCTGGTAATTTGTGTTGATATTTACCATTGACTAGGACATCGAGATTTTGTATCGAGATGTCAATGTAGTTGTGCACGGCTTACAACAACCTTGACCAAACCTTCTTCATGAAATATCATACGCTAAGAATATCATATTCATCATCATCATCAACCTATATCCCCTGCTCGACATAGGCCTCCCGTAATGAGCGCCAAAGCGCCCTGTCTTGCTGCATCTAGCATCTGCCAGCAGTATTTCCCAGATCGTCATCCCACCTGGCCGGTGGGCGTCCTATACTACATTTGACGAGTCGCGGTCTCCACTCTAGAACACGTTTACCCCAACGATTGTCGGTTCTTCACACAGAATTAGGAATAATATATTATTCCTTCTTCTATGGTTCTTCACGATGCGATGATATTGGCAAATTATGTTACATAAAATTATTGATTACGATCTTTTATCAATTTTCTGGTGAAAAAACAAAGGATTTCCTATTCCAAGTCCAGTTTAGTTGGAAATAATATTTACCAACCAACCATTTCGACTAGCTACAAGCTTTGAATCATATATAAATTTTATAGCTTCTATACATAATTGCACCGACCGCATGTTCGAGTTTCCAATTTCGAATGAAACCCATTACTCACTATCGATATATTCCTTACTAAGAATAAAGCCCTCGGGGCTGTAAGCTCATTGTGGTGCGTTTTGATTGCCGACAAATTAAAATAATGTTTTATTTGATGGAAACAGAAATAAAAAATTAACATCTGTATGCGTCTTTGCAACACTAGTGGAAATCTGCAGATCTACTTTGCTTTACTATGACAACTCACTGCTTACTCACTGCATTTATTGTTGCATGTGGTGATATTTGCATGGAAAGTTTCTAGGTAGAGTTTACATCAAAAGTACCTAAAATCAGTTTTTTTGCCATTGCCATACATAAGTGAAACGATTTAATTTTACAGAATGAAAATTTTGAAGTTTTTGTAAACTGCTATTTTAAGCAACGCTTGCCATTGGTATAAAACATATGGAGCAGTTGAGATATGTTTAGATTGTTTCCAACCGCCTGCAATGAGCTCAATCGTTTCAATTGCATTCAGTGTTAATTTGTTTCTAATCTTTGTTGTGTCTTTATTAACTAAATAAATCGTAATAACAAAGAACATTATTTTCTTTGTTATTAAAGCTTTTTAGCTACAATCTTTCTCTATTCGAACAGTTCTTAAACTGTTTTCTGTTAGATCATAATAATCATCATCAACCTTTATTAGTCTTTAGTCGAAAGTCTTTTGCCTAGCGTCCTGTCATCCATAGCAGATCGTCATCCCATCTTGGATGACAACTGTGATATTGGAGAGTATGCTGATTTTACAGCAGACTCCAATATTACCTTATGCCGGATTTCCCCATAAATTAACAGAGCTGCCCTTAATTTATGCCCGAGCCAGTCCGTAACATTTTCAATTAAATGGGGTATAATATTTAATTCCGCGGTTTGGCTGCATTTACACTGTAAACGTGTTGATGTTTACACGCTTGCGCCGACGAAAAATCAAAATGGAATTTCGTTTGGCGAGCTTTTCAAAAGTAGAGCTCCTAATTGATTTTATCACTTAGCTCTTTGTATTTTTTAAAGTTTTAAACAGTACAACCTTTTCTCGTATACCTAAATAAAGTCATTTACAATGAATAACACTAACTGTTGAGGAAATTGTTTAATTTAAGACTATATTATCAGCACAAACTACTTATGTATTAGCTTTAGACAACCTTTTTTAACAATAAAGTTTTATTATTTTTATGTTATTATTATTTATTTAATTGTGTGTCCTTAAGACTGTTTGCAAACGTCTGCAGTTAGCTCAATGGTTTCAATTGTATGTAACAGTTTATTTTTTTTCCTATTCCTTGATTGTAATTTTAGTTGTTATTAAAGAAAATACGATCAAATTGAGATCCTTCAAGATCATTGTCAACCTATACTAGTCCACAGCTGGACATAGGCTCCCTTCAAGTTAATTGTGCTAATATGAAGACCGTTGTGGCAGTAGGTCGCTGGTTCGATTACCGCCTTGGGTCAAATATTTGCACGATCTATAGAGTTCTGGGTGTTCTTTATGTAAAGAAATTTCCATCTATGTAATGTATTATGAACCTATATTAGTCCATCTAGCACCCATAACATAAGCTCTGCTTAACTTGGAGCTAGATGATGCTGTGTGGATTGTTCAGCATTATTTATTTTATTTATATACGCAAATATACTCATATTTGGTCTACTTGTGCCATGTTTGCATATTGCCAAAAAACTATTTTATTTATGGCATTATACATATTCTTATATGCCAAAAAATATTTTTCCCGATTTCTATGTAAATTTAACCGCATTTCCTATACAAATACTCGGCATTGGATTCCACAGAATCGCATTGTGCCATCTGATAGGTTAATGGATCTATTATTATTGATTCACAGAAGCCATTATAATTGAATCAGAGCAGTTCGAAAAAACTTTTACGGCATGTTGGCACGTTTGCTGAAAGGCACAAGAGGCTTCGATTCCGTTGGAATGTTTGTTTTGACTTTTTGTCAAATTCGTTTATAAGTTTTCTGTAAAAGAAGTTCTTCAATAACTCATTAGTGTCCATTGTTGGACCGAGACTATATATCCGACTATACCAAATTAATAAAGTATATCGTATTTATTTAGATATCGGAAAACCAGAAGCTTATTTATACAGAATTACAGTGAAATATATCATGGAAAGCTTAGATTAAGGCTTTCACGGCTAAGAAACATAGTAGCAACAATTGTGTATGCAATGATTCACACCTGCTTTGTGAATGCTATAATGCTCTGACAGACATCGCAGTAATCTGCAAAGGCACTGGATGTTAAGCCTAATTAACCCATATGCCAAACTAATTAATTATTTAAATCAATTCTATTGTGTATGTATGAATTTTTAAATATCTGTTTATCGGACGTCAGCACACATTACACCGTAATTGCGTCATTTACACGTCGTCACGTATTATTGCCGTGTTATTAATTAATTTTTACAATTTTATGTATGTTAGTTTTAAAGTCAATATTACTATGGACCTTAGAATAAGTTGAATAAGATCAATAACTATTCTAAGTTGTGCGAAATAGGTAAATGATTATATCTGTGTTTTGTTCTGACATTAACATCCTTGTGCTGTCTGACTCAAAAATCGAATTGAATGGGGGCTACCGTTTTCTTGCTCACCATTTGGCGCGACGGTTGACTAAGGTCCGGATGTATAGCTGTCAAAGGCGACTTTTTGATATCGGTGCCGAAAAAAACTTTTGAATCCTGAATCTCTTTAATACTTAATTAAAAATAATATCTTATTTATTCCTTATAAATAACTATCATCATATCGAGTAGCTATGCCGCAATGCTGTTCAGTTCCGTTTTTTCAGTGCAGCCGCTTTTTTTTGCGCTTTCAACGCGTTTATATTCATCGCCAAATAATCCATATGTGATCTCACATTTCAACAGGTAAATTAAAAAAAAACAAATTATAATTTATGTCACGAAGCCGACTCAAACACGTAAAAATTATTTTATTTTGACCTCACGCGACACTAGCACCTCTAGTGGCAAATTCACACGCGGAAGCCCTCATTGGACATAGCGTGAAGTTAATGAATCACTTCATTTACAATTACGCTTTTTAGAGTGCACATCTGTAAATAAGTAGTAAAAAAAGAAAGTCATGATCAATGGCCACATTGTTCCGGGACCGATCGTCGTAGATGGTCACCTTCTTGAAATTGTTTCCGAGTATACTTACCTTGGGCAGATTGTACAACTAGGTAAAAACAATTTTGAGAAGGAGGCCAAGAGGAGGATCCAGCTAGGCTGGGCAGCATTTGGGAAACTACGTCAAGTCTTCTCTTCATCCATACCGCAATGTTTGAAAACGAAAGTTTTCAATCAGTGCGTCCTACCCGTAATGACCTACGGAGCAGAGACGTGGACACTCACGGTAGGGCTGGTTAAAACTACGTTCACCAGTTCAAAGTCGCCCAGCGAGCTATGGAAAGAGGTATGCTCGGAGTTTCTCTGAAGGATAGAATTCGTAACGAATACATCCGACAGAGAACCAAAGTTATTGACATAGCTCAAAGAATTAGCAAGCTGAAGTGGCAATGGGCCGGCCATATCTCGCGAAGAACCGACAACCGTTGGGGTAAACGTGTTCTTGAGTGGAGACCGCGACTCGGTAAACGTAGCGTAGGACGCCCTCCGGCCAGGTGGGATGACGATCTGCGAAAGACTGCTGGCAGATGCTGGATGCGTCAAGCTGAAGACAGGGCGCAATGGCGCTCATTGGGGGAGGCCTATGTCCAGCAGTGGACTAATATAGGTTGATGATGATGATGATGATGTCTTATTCTAGGTCCTAAACTATCTACGTACCAAATTTCATTTAACTAACTGAAGTAATTACGGAGATTACTTATAACAAACATTCACACAGACATTCTCATTTATTATAATAGTAAGAAGTATTTATGTTAGACTAAGGTAGGTATATATTTCATATGGGTCGTAGTTTTGAGTATTTATCATCCTGTACTTAACTATTGTTGCCTGAAATAAATGATTAATTATTTATTCAGAGCAAATCTCTTTGCCATGGAGAAGTTAGCGTTAGAATTGTCCTCCAACTAGCCCGTTGTTATAATGTTTACAATGGTTATACAGAATGGAATTTTGTAATGCCACCGGAAAGACACCACTCATTATACCGTAGAAAATTTTAATCAAGGAAAACATTCCATTGTTTTTGAAAAGAAAGACAACAGCATTGAATTTAGAAAATCACTGATTGCAGTTTTCATTATTTTTTCAAATATAAAGGAATGTTTCTTTGAGTGAAATTTGCTGTTTGTATTAAGAGAAGGTACTATTCCTTCAGGTTACAAAATTTCATCCAGTATATTAAATAAATCGGCTATCTAGTACCCATAACACAAGCTTTGAGTAGCTTACTTTGGGGCTAGATGGTGCTGTGTGGATTGTCCAGCATTATTTATTATTATTATATTGACTTCGACTCTAGGTATTGATGATGTTCTCATTTTTTTAAAGAATTTGAAGTCAGTTTATAGTTTTTTAAATCATGCCAAGTTATAAAAATCTTTATTGTAACATTTTTGCAAAAAATTCCAAAGTTCCGTTCTATAAGACAATAAGAAGTTACTCTAAGACCTATTAAAAACAAATAGGTACTATTTGCTTTTATGACACTTATTAGATTGTCTTGTTGTATGACACTTATTAGAAATATGGCATGTCCGAAATTGAAAAATTGTTGTTACCTTTATATCCTTTCCAATGGATATTCTACACAATTTCACAATAAAAAGCAAGAAAGAAAAATTATTTATTGTCGTAGAACTACAAAAAACTAAACAGACTTAAGATACAACATAAATAAAAATAAAACTAAGACAAAGGAGTAAATTCAGCTTTTCAATAAAGAAAATGAATTATTGTTATATGTAATCACCGTAACTACCTAAGTTATTTATATAAAATTTGGTATGTAGATAGTTTAGGACCTAGATAACACATAGGATCGTAATATTTGGAAATTTTAACATCTGAGGGGGTTAAATAGGGTGGTAAAGTTATTATTCCTTGATTTGATTCACTCAAAACTCGGTATAAATAAATTGCAAAGTAAATAATTAAACACGTATTTTTTTTTATCAAACTACGAGGCTACCTACTTACTACTTACGAGGCGTGCAATAAATTTCTGAAAGACAAATACATTGCAATGCGGGCGAAGCCGCAGGACGCAGCTAGTTCTTATTATATCTTGGAGTGTGAATTCTGGGTAAAGCCGTCGCTATGCCGCTCCCGTCGCCATACCACTTTCCTGTAACATTCAATACATTTCAATCGCGTACGTGAACTGATTCACAAACTTCACATTATCTTTACACGGTAATTTCGTTATATCTAAGGTATTTTCCTCATTCTGAATTATATTTAGTATTTCTAAAATCAATATTTTCGTTTAGTATTCTGAGAAATCAAATCTACATATTTCTATTCATGTAGGTATTATTAAACATCTTCACAAATCATTTTTCTGTGAACTTTTCCACACCTTAGATTTCATGAGACGAAAAGCCAAGAGATCTAATTTTAGAATTCGGTATAAGTTTCAATCGTATTAAAATTTAAAATCGCGAGCAGAGTTATCAAAATGTTCATTCGTTATCAAAATGTTCATTCGCTTTCAAAATTTTCATAGGCTCCGTCGCGTCACGTTTGATCCGGGTAGGTAATTGTAGTTAAATCTAAACCTAGGATAATTTGATATAGTCATCATTATCCAAAGCCAGTTTTAAGCCGAAGTTTATGTTATCAACTACGGTCTTGTCCTAACTAATTCAGTTCCATTTTTGTAGGAAATGGCCGAGCGTTCAGCCAAAAGCTGTTGCCGCAAACAAATAAGTACTGAAAAACCAAATAAAATTAATATTTAAGGAGCTCCCATACAATTGACATGATTTTTCTGTCGTTATTATTAACAGATTTAACAGATTTTAACAGATTTTAACAGATTTTTTTTATTAACAGATTATAAGGATACGGACTCTTCGTGTACGAATCCGACTCGCATTTGGCTAGTTTTTTACTTCCACTGGCGATTGTTTAATCGCTGGATAACTAATTAATGATCAAATTTCTTGTTAAATTATCGTAATTTTCTATTTTGTTTGATACTTTTTGGGTTCAATTCCCGCCTCGGAACAAATTTGTGTACGATCTGCAGAAATTTGTTCCGTTGGTCTGGGTGTTTTCTATGTATAATAAAAAATATCTATCTATGTAATGTATTAAGTATATCAGTCATCTAGTACCCATAACACAAGCACTGCTTAGCTTGGGGCTACATAATGCTGTATGGACTGTCCGGAATTATTTATTTATTTATACTTGATAAGTTCTCTGTTAATAATAGAGATAATCAACGTACGAACAACTGTAAGAAAACGCTTGAGAACTTGCTTATGTTATTTCATGAATTCTAAAACAACTTCAAAAACAACTCCCCTGCGGCATTAGGATACAAAACACATTGGAAACCATCGTCTGGTTAAATCTAGAACCATTATCAAACGTCTGTTGGCAATTCTCATGAGTAATAAAACCTTATTATAACCAACTAGCTTGAGCCCACTGCTTCGGTTACTTTGTAACTGGATAAAATGTATTTAGCTCAAAAAATCATTGATCATTGCATTGCTAAGCGAAGATAGGTAAAAGCCACATTCAAAGTAATGCCTACATGCGCCTATAGCATATTCATAGCCTATGAATTTAAATCCTTATGTCGTAGTTTTTATTGATATAAGTATAGTATGTAGGTAAGTCTGTTTGTAATTATGTATTTTTAAAGTTGTTTAATTAATTAAGTTTTTTATTTTATTCTGGTTGGTCTGGGTGTTTCCTATATATAATAAAAATATCTATCTATGTAAGTATAAAATGTTTTAAATATCAGTTATCTAGTACCCATAACACAAGCTTTGAGTAGCTTATTTTGGGGCTAGATGGTTCTGTGAGGATTGTCCAGCATTATTTATTTATTTATTCTAAATAGTTTATCAGAATAAGGGCCTGGTCAATCTAATGTTACGTAGGTATGTGGTGTATCCAACAGAAAACAATTTCAGCGCGCGTTACCCGACTGATATTGTTATTAGAGGTATAATAGGTTATTTTGAATACTGAATACATCCTATTTACTAAGGATTTTGAGAAGTATACCTTTAAAAGGATTGAATTTCCTTTCACTCCAGCTTATGCGGCTTTACCATTTTTAGAGTTCCGTACTCAAAGGGTGCAGACGGAACACTTACTAAGACTCTGTGTCTAGCTGACAGTTTAGATTCAAAGATTCAAAGATATTTATTGCGTCAAACATGGTATAAAGGTGGTAAGTATAACTGAATAATGCACTCATGTCTCACTGTATGCTAGCATGCAATAATAATTATAACTATAACTAATGACAAACCTAGGATTTAGCATTTAAAAAATCATTTACATTATAAAAATTCATGTCATTAAGCCACCTAACCAATTTTACCTTAAATAAATAATTATTAGACAATTTAATTTCATTTGGTATCTTATTATATATTCTTACACATAGAGTCAAACAACTATTCATGATTTTCGCTGAATGCGGGGTATCCTTCAAAATAAGTCTATTTGGGTCTCTACATTGTCTAGGGTGTTTGTCACAAGCTTTTTTAAATAGGTTAATATTATTTCTTACAAACATGGATACTTCATATATGTAGAGTGATGGTAGAGGTAACAGACCAAGCTCCTTAAACAAGGGTTTGCATGATTCATCAGGGGGGATGCCACAGATGGCTCTTATGCATTTTTTTTGAGCTATAAATGCTCTGTTCTTGTCAGTGCTGTTGCCCCACATTACGAGCCCATAGCGAAGAGCAGATTCAATGTAAGCATGAAAGGACGTCACTGCAGTTTTTATATTTGTTACCTTTTTGATTTGGTTTAGAGCGTACACAAATTTAATAATCTTTTATTTACTACGTCTATGTGTGCCTTCCAGTCCAGATTTTCGTCAATGATAATTCCTAGAAACTTTATTTGTGGAACTTCTTCTATCTTCTCTACATTTAACTTAAAATTATATTTCGTATGTTTAGATTTATGGAATTGTATATATTTAGATTTATTAAGATTTATTTTAAGATTGTTCATTTTAAGCCAATCAATAATTTTATCAACTGTTATTAATGTCAGTTTCATGGTCATTTTTATTAGTGCACTAGTGTTTGGGCAAAAACTAATGCACTCTACATTCGTTACCGCTAGACCATCGAGATACTACATAATATGCAGATAATTCTTTATTAATTAATGAAAATAACAATCAAAGAATAGAAACAAATTAAAACAAGTATTAAATTATAACTATTGAGCTAACTGCAGACGGTTACAAACAGTCTGTCAACTGACAACTGATCCATGTCATTACCAGTCGTCGCGTCCCCAAGACACTGGCTGCATTACCACGCTGTATGGCAATGCTGATGCGCTGAGCCAGATACTCACCAGCTCTCGGGTCACGTGTAGCGCGCTTCGTCCAGACGTTCAGATAATTTTTAAAAACACGGAGAGCCTCGGTATTTTCTGATACAACCGTGACTTCCCTCTAAACTAGAATATCGATAATAACATGAAGCTCGGTGTTATAGTACGTGTAAAAGAAAAACATCCAAAAATCGTAAATTTAAACTATAATCTACTATATAAAAATAAGTCGGGTTTTCCTTCCTGACGCTATAACTACAGAACGCACGAACCGATTTCCACGGTTTTGCATTCGTTGGAAAGGTCTCGGGCTCCGTGAGGTTTATAGTAATGTATAATAAAACCGTACGAAGCTGGGGCGGGGCGCTAGTCTAACATAAAAATAGTCTTTTTTGTGCGAGAGCACGATATTAAAACGGAACAACACACATGTTTACCTACTTATAACCCGAAAAGTTATTTTTGTTCTTTCACACATTCTGAAAGAAATAAACTTTTCGGTATCTAAAAGTTGGTTGGCAACTTTTCGGCCCGCTAAGCGGTTTTTTGCTTGTCAGAAGTTACGAAGTTTGACATATGGGATACAGAGTAGAAAAATTTAGGTATCTGAATATCTATTTTAGATAAATCTTTTGGAAGAAAATAGATTAGAATATATAAATGTAACTCAATCTACACAAAATCTAGCCGCAAGCTAAGCAGAGCTTGTGTTATGGGTACTAGATGACTGATATACATAATACAATACATATCATAGAAAGATTAAAACTATTATAATACTTAAAAGTTACCTAATTCAGATAATTGGCAAAATATTGACCTACGGAGAGGCCTCATCTTGACCTTCAAATACGTAGTTATAAAATCAAAATATTTTCTAAGTACAGTCGGTTTCATTTAGATGTAAACATAATAGGAATCTACTCAGAGCCAAAGCTCCGAATAAATATAAAACATACATTTATATCTATGTACTTTATATTAAGTATATCAGTTTTATTAGACTGTTTGCAACCGTCTGCAGTTAGCTCAATGGTTTCAATTGTATATACTAGTTGTAATTGTTTCTATTCCTTGATTGTAATTTTCGTTGTTAATAAAGTAGGTATTACTTTCTAAGTACATCAGTCATCTAGTACCCATAACACAAGCTCTACTTAGCTTGGACAATAAATGTCCAAAAGATAAGCTCTGTTTGGACCCGCGGCTTCGCCCGCATGGAAATTTATTTACCAAATTTCAGAAATTTATTGAACGCCTCCAATGGGTCATCATCATCATCATCAGCCTATAGGTTCACAGCTGGACATAGGCCTCCCCTAATGAGCGCCATAGCGCCTGTCTTCTGCTTGCCGCATCCAGCATCCCCAGCAGTCTTTCGGAGATCGTCATCCCACCTGGCCGGAGGGTTTCCTACACTACGTTTGCCAAGTCGCGGTCTCCACTCAAGAACACGTTTACCCCAACGGTTGTCGGTTCTTAGCGGGATATGGCCGGCTCCACGGGATAGTTCTGAAAATAAAAAAATACGTCTTTAATTATTTATACCGAGTTTTGAATGAACTAAACCAAAGAATAATAATTCTCCATTCAAATTTTACATTAATTAAGCACAGAGGTACTTTATACACAATACTTTTATTGCCCACGACACATATTGAATCTCGCCGCAGAGGCTGGACAGAGTGGGCATTGAATGTGTTAACAGTATAATTATTTGCTGTTGACTGCCCCAACATAATATTCAAAGGCCTACTTGGTACTTATGTTAACTTAGTTGAACAATTGTATAAATAAAAATTTGGTATACATACGTAGGTAAACATTGGTATTAGGTATTGTACAAAATGTAAATTATCTAAGTAAAAATATATTTATAACTTCAAAAACATTACCTACCTTTCTAAAATCACATGACAAGCATCTGCCCGCGGTTTCGCACGCATTTTTTCTATGGAAACGTCTCAAGGTTATTTCTATCTCATGTGAACTGATTTATAAAATGAAAGTTATAAATCCGTTCCCAAAGCCTGTGTTATTCCAGGGCTAGAACTACGTCTATTCTAAATTTCAGCTCGATCCGTTCAGTAGTTTTTGCGTGAAAGAGGAACAAACATCCACTTTCACGTTTACAATATTAGTACCTAAGGTTTTTTACTAATAGGTACAGGCTTCAAAATTAATATAATCTAGACTGATTGCAACAGTTTTCGATTAAATTGTTTATTTTACACTAGTTTTAATTTATTTCTATTCCTTGATTGTCATTTTCGTTGGTAATAAAGTAGCTGTGTTACATATTAGACTAGGTAATTTACATATTAACAAATAAAATTGTAAATACTAGTTGTAATTTTTCTATTCCTTGCTTGTAATTTTCGTTGTTAATAAAGATTGTTAAAAAAAAAGTTAAAGAAATTATCTACATCCGACTAATATTATAAACGTAAAAGTAAGTATGGATGGATGGATGTTTGTGACTCTTTCACGCAAAAACCACTGAACGGATATGGATGAAATTTGGCACAAAGATAGATTATATAGTCTGGAATGACACATAGGCTATATTTTATCCCGGAATTCCAACGGGAACGGGAATTATACGGGTGAAACCGCGAGTTGACTGCTAGTTAAATATATACAAGTATGAAAAAAAGATCATGGCCTCAACACAGGTAATTTCCGCTAGTGTCATATTCCATTACATTAAAAAATTCGCAAATAATCCTCTTGAGGCAAACGCAGATGGCAATTTGATACTTAATAAAACAAACGTCACACCAATAAATCATTAGATTTACACAGATGCTCCAAAGATAACCAAATAGGAATTAAATTATTTCTGGCCTAACTTCGTGTTTCGGCAACCAAAGTGGCTTCGACTCTTCAAGACCGCGGTTCAAAAGGACTGGTCAACATGAAGTATTTTTTTGTGGTGAGATTTATCAATACTTTAACATAATTACATAATTTAATTTTTTTGTTTAGTTTCACAAATTCTTTATTTATGAAAAAGTGCGTACTACAGTATATTTCTAGTGTAAATAGTGTCCTACAAATTATACAAATTTAATATGGGCAACGTTTTTTAAGCCTTAGGTTCTTAAATACTTTTAAATATGTATGTCTAGGTAATTTAATGGAGTTATACATTTCATAGCTCATCAGCTCTAAGAGGCTTGGTTTTAGAAAAGTTGTTAAAATAAAATAAGTAGGTACTTAACTGTAAAACATAAAAAAAAAGTATACAGAAGTCACCTAAAACCTACCGCAAATAAAAAATGCGTATTTTTACGTCACATTATATTTCTCGTTTCCATCCTTTTCAAAAATACTTAACTTTATCTAAAATCAAGCAAACAAAAAAAGGGGAATTTTTACATTACATCTACTATGTAAGTTGATGTCGAAACGACTTCGAAAAAGAACGAGGTTCTCAATTTTTTTTCCGTACCGTACCTGAGATTTCGAAATAAATATATAATAAAAATAAAAACAATCTGTTTGTGTGTCAGATTCGTGACTCTTTGAAGTGTTTTTTTATTTGCGCTTTTCCTGTATTTTTTGCGACTTCGAGGTTTTTATTTAAAAGCTTGTTGCTTTTAATGTTTTCCCATATCAATCTGCACATTAACTGAACGTTGTTTTTGCGTTATAAATTAGCGAATAAAATACGCTTTATTATGGATAATTGACTTCGACTACTTTTGTCATTGATGGTCTTTAAAGAATTTGAAATTAGTTGCTAGTTTTTTAAAATAAGCCAAGTTATAATTACATGCAAAGGGTTAAACCTACGGACTCAAACTCAAAGTGCTTTATTTCCTTTAGACAAGAGTCCTGACTCTTGGACTTGTCTGATAATTTAAGTTATATTATACTGGGAAAATAAGGCATAAAGTTATACCTTTGTTCAGTTCAGTCTTTTTAAGGAAAAGTAGATATTTTTTATTCCTTTCTTTCAAGGAATAAAAAATCTTTACCTTATTAGGTTGTTTTCGACTTGGAACAAAATTCTTCACAAGGTTTTCATCCTCTAGATAATCTAATATTTTGTCAATAGCCTAGTGCAACTATCGCAAGTAGGTTAAATAATAAAATATTTCTTCAACAGATATGGGTTTTACCAGCTTTATTTGCTGTGGGCAATACCCAACCTACCCACGACTCGCAACATCAAGATGAGCAGCAAACCCAACATCATTCTTCCGAATCTCATTTAATACCAGAACATGAGACAAGTCAACCCGAATATCGTACTTTGGGCCATTCTACCCACAACTCACATCATCATGATGAGCGGCAAACCCAACATCATTCTCCCGAATCTCATATGATACCAGAACATGAGATGAGTCATCCAGAATATCTCACTTTGAGGCAACCTACACACAACTCATATCATCATGATGAGCGGCAACCCCAAAATCATTCTCCCGAATCTCATTTGATACCAGAACATGAGATGAGTCAACCTGAATATACTATGATCCAGCCCGAACGCATCAGTAATTCCAATGACCACATAAGTCATCCTCACTATAGCCCCGAAAGTTGGTCGACCGCGAACGTCCAAGCTAACGCTCAATCCCAAACTTGGATTTCTCCCGAACCACACTACAAACCGGTTGAAATTTTACCTCATCATATTCATCAACCTGACATAAATCATGCCCCACCCCACATATCCCATTCTCAACTTCATAATATGGATCCCCAGTTTGGGTTACGTCATTTCATCCAACATCCTCACTACATACCGACTGGAAGACACTATACTGGACCTATATACCCCACACATGGATGGAACACGCACCATTCAGACAACCAGCAACCTCTACCAGGTAGCCTAACGTTATACAGTATATTAACACACACATACAGCATATTAAGTTTTAGGTTGTATAAGATCTATTTAATTAAGATATTTTCTTTATCTCCCTTCTCTGCTTACTTTTAAAAGAATAATGATTTGTGACTACCAATTTTCCAAAAGACACCATACGAACAAAGTTCTTTGTTTTTTTAGAAGCAGCGGCACCAGAGCAACACCACACTTTAGAAGACTACCCTACTCACTCTTCCGCTTTTGCGAACTCCGTAGCCACTTCCTCTTCAGACAGTGTACCCGTCCCCAACAATGAACCTGCACATAAACTGTACAGAATTTACCCCATCTCAAAAGCAGATGATGGGGCTGATTATATTATGCCAGTAGCAGACCATGAAACGAAAAAACCTAAAGTTATCCAAGTGGCAAACGAGGGAGGTCTTCCCGATATAGTTAAGAAAATTTTGGAAAAGTATAGACCCAAATCGATAGATAAAAATTCAGAGCCGCAAAAAACTAACAATGTTCCTGCTCATAATGAACATAAACCGGAAGGTCCAGTTAAAAAAACCCATAAGCACAAACATCATAGAGTTCCTATTCCAGAGGAAACAAAAACAGATGCTAAAACCAAAACCATTGCTATTGCAAAGACTGGTGCTGATAAAAGGTTAACATTCATAACTGGTGGTAAATACCGCACGACTATTAAAGCTAATCACAAACACAAACATTCACATACAAAAGAAGAACCTTCGGTTCCTTTGCCTGATCAGACACATGAAAAAGATATTCCATGTGATGATGAGCCTATTGTTAACAACGATAGTAAAAATCCTAGTAAAGCCGATTGCGAAGACGAATTGAACTTATCAGATAAGAATAAACCAGAGGATGAGCATAAGGATAAACATCACCACAAAAAACATCATCGTCTTCATTCATCTGCAGACACGACTAATAAACAACTTGATGATTTAATAAATCAAAAGGATTCAGATAGAGATACCGATTATGATTCAGGTAAGCTTGATAAAACATTACAAACTAGTGATAGTAACAATGCTTCTGAAAAAATAAATGATAGGAAGAATACGAATTCAAAGCCCGTAGATTCAAAAATAAAAAAATACGACATCAAATCAGAGGAAATTGTGGAAAAAGTAAAAAAGGAAGAGTCAAAAAAAGTTCAGACTGAAGAAAGAAAAATAGATGAAATAGGTGATTATAAACCAGATGGAATAGATACAAGATCAGATGATAAAAACGTGCCAGAAGAGGAAGTAAAAACAGAATTAAGTAGAAAAGACGAAACGATTAAAAAAGAAACAATACAGCAAGCTTCAGAAAATCAAAAAGAGATAAAGAAGCCTCTGCCAAAAGCTAAAACAGAAAATAACAAACCAGTAAGCCCCGATTTATATAAAAACAATAAAGACTCAATCAAAAAAGACGTGAAAAAAGTGAAAGAAACAAAAGAAGTGCTGCAAAAAGTCGACACAAAAGAAGATTATGAGACAACGGAAAATTTACCAGAATCTAAAAAAGATATCAAAAATCTCGAATCGGCAAAGCAAGATGATAACTCCTCTGTTATTGAAGATTGTGATTCTTCCCCTGAAGTTTTAAAAGATTTAAAAGAACCTTCGTCAAAAGTAAACAAAAGTGGCGAAGACCTGGATAAAATAGAGGGAATAGAAAAGAAAAAAAAGATGACAGTTGAAGTCGAAAAGTCTCACAAAGGTCAAGAAAAAGAAATTAAGAGAAAAAACGAAGAGTATCGAGAACCTGTAGAAAGGGATAGTAGCACGTCAGTGAGTGATGAATGCCTATCATCTGAATCTTCAGAACATCAAAAAGAGATAAAGAAGCCTCTACTGAAACATAACACAGAGAATAACAAACCGGTAAGCCCTGTTTTTAATAAAGAACAAAAAAAATCAATCAAAAATGACGTGGAAAAATTGAAAGACATAAAAGAAGTGGCGCAACACACAAAAGAAGTGGAGACAAAAGAGGTTTATAAGACGACGGAAAAATTACCAGAATCTAAAAAAGAAAGTAAAAATCTCGAATCGGAAAAACAAGATTATAACTCCTCGGGAATTCAAGATTGTGATTCTGCTCCTGAAGATAAAAGCAATTCAAAAGTACCTTTGTCCAAAGTAAACAAAGTAAGCGAATACCTGGCTAAAAGAAAAGAAATAGAAGACAAAAAAAAGATTACAGTAGAATTCGAAAAGTCTCACAAAGCTCAAGAAAAAGAAATTAAGAGAAAAACACTTCTTCATGAACCTAAAACAGATGAGAACCGAAATACTGAGAGTGAACCAGAAGATAAAAATAAAGGAAACAAAATCACAAAAACAGAACATAAATTTGTGTCAAAAGAGAAAGTAAAAACAGAAGAGAGTAGAAACGATGAGACAAAGGTAAATGAAACATTCCAGAAATCGAAAAAAAATAATCAACAACTTGAAATAAACTATGAGCATCAAGAACCGGTAGAAAAAGATAGTGACACATCAGTCAGTGATGAATGTCATTCATCTGAATCTACAGAACATCAAAAAGAAATAAAGAAGCCTCTACTGAAAGCTAACACAGAGGATAACAAACCGGTAAGCCCTGATTTCAATAAAGACGTGAATATAGTGAAAGACACAAAAGAAGTGGCGCAAAAAGACGAGATAAAAGAGGTTTATAAGACGACGGAAAAATTACCAGAGTATAAAAAAGAAAGAAAAGATCTCGGATCAGAAAAACAAGATTATAATTCCTCGGACATTGAAGATTGTGACTCTGCTCTTGAAGATATAAAAGATTCAAAAAAACCTTTGTCAAAAGTAAACAAAGTAAGCGAATACCTGGCTAAAAGAAAAGAAATAGAAGACAAAAAAAAGATTACAGTAGAATTCGAAAAGACTCACAAAGCTCAAGAAAAAGAAATTAAGAGGAAAACACTTCTTCATGAACCTAAAATAGATGAGAACCAAAATACTGAGAGTGAACCAGAAGATAAAAATAAAGGTAACAAAAACACAAAAACAGAACATAAATTTGTGCCAAAAGAGAAAGTGAAAACAGAAGAGAGTAGAAACGATGAGACAAAGATAAATGAAACATTACAGAACTCGAAAAAGAATAAGCAACAACTTGAAATAAAAGATGAGCATCAAGAACCTGTAGAAAAAGATAGAAACACATCAGTGAGTGATGAATGTCATTCATCTGAATCTTCAGAACATCAAAAAAAGGTAAAGAAGCCTTTACTGAAAGCTAACACGGCGGATAACAAACCGGTAAGAACTGATTTCAATAAAGAAAATAAAGACGTGAAAATAGTGAAAGACACAAAAGAAGTGGCGCAAAAAGTCGAGACAAAAGAGGTTTATAAAAAAAATAACGACTCAATCAAAAAAGACGTGATAAAAGTGAAAGACACAAAAGAAGTGGCGCAAAAAGTCGAGACAAAAGAGGTTTATAAGACTAAAGAAAAATTACCAGAATCTAAAAGAGATATCAAAAATCTCGAATCGGATAAGCAGAATGATAACTCCTCGGATATCGAAGATTGTGATTCTTTCCCTGAATATATAAAAGATACAAAAGAACCTTCGTCAAAAGTAAACAAAAGAGGCGAAGATCTGGATAAAATAAAAGGAATAGAAAAGAAAAACAAGATGACAGTTGAAGTCGAAAAGTCTCACAAAGTTCAAGAAAAAGAAATTAAAAGAAAAACACTTCTTCGAGAACCTAAAACAGATGAGATCCAAAATACTGAGAGTAAACCAGAAAATAAAGACAAAAGAATCAAAAACTCAAAAACAGAACATAAATTTGTGCCTGAAGAGAAAGTAAAAACAAAAGAGAGTAGGAACGAAGAAACAAGGTTAAATGAAACATTACAGAAATCTAAACAAAAGAAGCAACAATCGGTAGAAAATGATTGTAGCACATCAGTGAGTGATGAATGTTTTTCAGGTGAATCTTCAGAACATCAAAAAGAGATAAAGAAACCTCCGCTGAAAGCTAACACAGAGGATAACAAACCGGTAAGCTCAGGATATACCAATTTCAGTAGAGACGAAAATAAAGACTCAGTAAAAAAAGAAGTGATAAAAGTGAAAGACACAAAAGAAGTGGCGCAAAAAGTCGAGACAAAAGAGGTTTATAAAGAAAATAAAGACTCAATCAAAAAAGACGTGAAACAAGTGAAAAACACAAAAGAAGTCGAGACGAAAAACATTCATAAGACTACAAAAAGCTTTCCAGAATCTAAAAAAGATATAAAAAATATCGAATCAGAAAAGCACGATGATAGTACCTCGGATATTGAAGATTGTGATTTAACTGAATCTAATAAACCTCAAAGACCATTCAACAAAAATCCTGCTCCAGAAGATATAAAAGAGCTGAAAGCAAAGAAAGAAAATATAGTAAGGAAAGACCTAGTTCAAAGAAAAAAAATAGGGAAGGAAATAGTCTTCAGCAAAGAAAAGATAAGAGATACAACAACAAAGAAGATTATGAAAAATGTGGTATCATCCAAAGCAGCGCAGAGATCTAATCCAGTGGAAATAAACGATGAAAATTCGGACTTACATGATTGTGATTCATCAGAAACTGACTCCGATGAAAAAAATAAACATACTAAAAACAAGAAAACTGAAGCAGTTTACAAGAAAAAGGTTTCAATAGCTAAGAATAAAGCTGAGGTTAGACCAACAGACAAAGAGTTCACAAGTGACGAAGTATCTTTAATAATAGATAAATCCGAGAAAGATCAGCCGTTATCACCCTTCGGTTTCTTGTTCAGTTTGATCAGCCATGCCCTACAAGGAGGCGACAGTGTCAGGCAAATGTTCGAAGAACCAAAAGTTAAGACGTTTGTCAAAGGTATAATTTCCCCTGTCAATGAAAAACGATAGGAAGGTATATTTTCAGATTATGCTTAGATAATCGAACTGTATAACTTTTGAAATAGTATATTGTTTTTCGTTTTTTAAATCATGTTGCTAATATTTTATTAAAGCATAATTAACGATACAGTCTTTTTATTAGCTACGATTCGGTATCATACCCAATTTGTTTATCAAACTTGACCTAAGGTTAATATTGGAGTATTCCTGTATCCGCATTTGGACTCAGTTTTGTCCATTATGCGTTCCATCATATTGCTGGCTGAACAGGCCCAAATCCGTCCAGAAGCGCAGAATCTTCCTGGTATCTTCGTAGGCTTCGCGAAATGACCTCGGCAGTTTGAGGATTTCTGTTCGTTTTACTGTTACTTCCTTGCATTCCAGGATAACGTGCATCGTTTCGTTGTCGCTGATCCTCAGCAGATAGGGCTGTCTGTGGCTCCGATGATAAGTAGTAGTTTAGTGGCCAGTGTCCTGTTAGTGTTCTCACCAGAATACGCATGAATCCGCAGAATAAGCATACATATCTGCCCGCGGCTTCACACGCTTTCTTTCTATGGAAACGTTTCAAAGCTATTAATATCCCACGGGAACTGATTTATGGGATGAAAAGGAGACCTGTATTTTATTCCAGGGCCAGGTTATTCGAAATTTCAGCCCGATCTATTCAATAGTTTTCGTGTGAAAGTAGCTGGTAGGTATTGACTAATGCAAAAGTGTCTTCAATTCTCTATTAATCCGTGTGGTCCAATTTACCCTTGATACGTACACTGTCGCGAAAACTATTTAAATATGAGACTGTTTACTTGTGACGATGCCTCAGGCTTAATGGTGTTGCAGTGATATTAAATTTAAGGCTATTTGTTAAGTGTCCGGCATTATTAGGTATTTAAACTGCTATCAAACTGCTTATATAAATTTATGAGACCTTACTAGACCATTGGACTCCGTTATTCAAATTAAATTAGTAACTAAACCAAGGATTAAAAAAAGGGTAGGTATATAATAATCACCTTTATTTCAGATTTGTCGAATTATTTAACGTCGGAAACATAAAACCTGAATATGGCTTTACGTAGGTAAACATCCTATTTATTATTATTAACTAGAAAGTTTGTACGTATGTTTGTTACTCTTTCACACAAAAACTACTCAACGGATCTGGATAAAATTTGGCACAGAGATAGATTATAGTCTGGAATAATACAAAGCCTATATTTTATTCCGGAATTCCCACGGGAAAGGCTGGATTATGCGGGTGATACCGCGGGGCCCTGTTAGTACTTAAATAAGTATTCATAATTTTATAAGTAGACTTTATCAAACAAGAAGATAGGTAGGTAACAATAAAAAATAGAAACAAATTTAAACTAGTCTTTGCAATTGAAACATTGAGCTAATTAGCTAATTGAGCTAATTGCAGACTGTTGCATACAATCTAGAGTTAATTGATCCATATCAATCCCGTAATTAGTAACGAGTTCAACATTAAAATTTAAATTATTACTTCCAACTTGCTTCTCTGTTATTTCAAACCTACAAGCAAATTTTCCTTTATACGTGTTCAAATCAATCACGCTTCCATTGGTTTTAATATTCGCCTGGAATTACATGCAGCCAGTAACATTAAGCGTACAAATGAGATAGATGATACGCATCTTATCTTATATTAAAATTACGATCAGATCATACATTATAATATATTAAATCGAAGGGTCTTGAGTAAACTTCTCGGTACCTATCACACTTAAAATTATAAACGCGAAAATTGGTATGTCTGTTATAGCAAACTTTCCAGAACTCAATAAATTTATTTGTTTAAACTTACAAAAAAGGCATTTACTCCAGAGAAATATCTTACTAATAAAATAATGTGGAAGTCTGTTATTTAAATGAAATTTGGTACGTAGATTGTTAAAATAGATATAGATAGATAACTTCTTTATTGTACCATCAGAATTTGTAGTAACAGAGAAGCATAATACTAATAAATTAATTATACATAAAGTTGCACAATCGGCGGCCTTATCGCTAAAAGCGATCTCTTCCAGGCAACCTTTGGTGAATGATTTGGTGGTGATGAAAAGGATCGGTTAAACTACTAAATTAACCAAAGGTTCTACAATAATACATAGACCATAACTTATTTAGAGATTTACCTCTCATAATTAAAATTCTGAGGTTTAAACAGGGTGGTAAAAAGATTCTATGAAAATATGTTTCCTTGGTTCAATTCACTCAGAACAGTCAGAACTCGTTATAATAAACTACAAAGTAAATAATAAGACTCTTTTTATATTTAAGTGTGCTTTTCGGTATCGTTGAGAGTAAAACGTCATATTAATATGACACTTTATTATATTATGTCCCTGTGTCCCTATGTCCCGATGTAAGTATGCTTAAATCTTTAAAACTACGCAACGGATTTTGATGCGGTTTTTTTTAATAGATAGAGTGATTCGAGAGGAAAGGTTAGGTATGCGTATAATAAAAACGTACGAAGCCGGGGCGGGTCGCTAGTATCCTATAAACGAGTCCAAAGAAAAAAAGCGTACGAAACCGTGGGCAGAAAGTAGTTGCTAGTAGACTATTGAAAATGAGTACGTGACAAAAATATCAAAGTAGAAAATGAGCTGTTTACTCATTTAATTACTTATGTCTACTAGGGTTGTCAGATGTCCGGGATTTTCGGGATTGTCCCGGAATTTTGCATCTTGTCCCATGTCCAGTAATAAGGCCTAGTAGTGCCGGATTTCTAAGATCCTACTAGATATTAAGGCTGTGTCCCCAGTAGGCAAACTGTGAGCAGCCGACTGAGTTTGCGGTAGTACGCCCTTCCATATATTTTAAATTGAATGTCCACAGTTTGCTAGTTTGCGCTCACTGTACGCAGTTTGCACGCAGTTTGCAGCGATACGTGCGCCGACTGTCTCAGTTAGCGGTCGACTCGCAGGTTCCAATGCTTGCGATACGCACGCAAACTGATCTGAGTTTGAAGCTGTTCGCCACAAATTTGCGGCTCACTCAGTCGGCCGCTCACAGTTTGCCTACTGGGGAGACAGACTTAGATTTCTAGAACAGGTGGACCTGACGCTACGGCTCATAAAATTACACCACTTGCAATGGCGGAACTTGTTTTTTTTAGGAGGCGCCGGTATATAAAATGGTATAAGTACACTCGCATTGGCTGGCAACCTTTTTTTAGGCTGTATTTGTTCCGGACGTGGTACGTTTCGATCTAGCAACCCTAGTCTAGATTTTTATCTAGATATACTAAAGTTGCTACAAGATAAACTTAGCATATTTAGTTACCTACGCATTTATTTCGACTTGGAAATATTTGTCCCGGGGCGGAAATCGAACCTGCCTAATCGAGAATGCGGTTCTCAAAATTATTGCCAAAAAAGGTTATGATACTTTTAGCATCGCGGCACGTCTTCAAAGAAATTACATCTAATAAATATCTCCAAGATTTGACACCCAAATAATTACATAAATACTACTCTAAAGAATTTATGTTGTTATGATATACTAGCTATCGCCTTCGATTTTGTTTGGCAAATTGTAGGCTCTATTTCGACCGATGTGGCGCGGCGGGCGAAGGTCCGCCTGCGACGCGGGAGTTTGCGGGTTCGATTCCCACCTTGGGACAAATGTTCAATATTTGAATCGGGGTTCTGGGTGTTTTCAATGTTATAAATGACTACATAGTATAAAACAAAGCTTTTTCTGCCCCTATGTCCCTGTCTTTATGTCCCTTTGAATGCTTAAATCTTTAAAACTACGCAACGGATTTCGATGCGGTTTTTTTAATAGACAAAGTGATTTAAGAGGAAGGTTTATATACTTATAATAAAACCGTGCAAAGCCGGGGCGGGTCGCTAGTGCTATAATTAAAACATATATCTGTAAAAGCATTTATCAACAACGAAAATTACAATCAAGAAATAGAAACAAATCAAACCTAGTGTCAATATACAATTGAGCTAACTGCAGACGGTTGCAAAAAGTCTAGAGGTAGCTCAACTGATGCATAATATCAATACCAGTCGCGTCTCCAATACACTAGCTGCAATACGTTACACATCTGATGTTATGTCAATAATTGTTTTCAGATATAAACAATATCTATCTACAACAATCTAAAAGATTTTAAAAAGCTTTACAAACGAAGCTTCCTCTTCTTTATTGTTAAAAGTATGCAAATCATTTTTAACTCGAGCATTCGCGAATAACTCATCCAATAAGGTAGTTCGACAGGGTATCATTTACCTATTAGCACTGCGATTTGGATGGTGTCATGCAAAATATGTCACGAGAATAAATACATTTCAAATTTACATGTGAAACTAATAAATAATAATAGCCAGAAGAATACATATTTGTGAAACCTATCATTTTGTCTATCAGTTTGAGAAATTAATTATAAATATTTTTAATGATGTACGATTTATACTTACTTATATCAAATTATAATACCGGCTGTGCATTTGCATTACCTAGTTTTCTACGACGAAAAAAGTTTTCGTCTTTTCGAACATTTGGTGCTCTACTGGATCGAGAGAAACTTATTTTTCTAGCGGTAGAATAGTTTCATGCTTGTAAGCTTCTAGAATCTTTAATTTATAATAACTCGATTTGATTTTCGAATGGGTTTGAGATATTTGTCGGAAGTTATTTTCAAGGAATAATGTATTTGTCTCTTTCTTATTTTTCAGTATAGCAGAGTTGTTGAGAGAAAGTTATGTTTAAAGATACCACTGTTTATTTTGATATAGGATTTATAAATGGCTATGAAATAGTACATTGTTACCCAAGGGTTGAAAGTAACTTATTTAGTCCCGAGACGGGGTTTGGCTTCCGAGTGTAGCGAGGGCGCCAATAGTTCGAGGGACTAAATAAGTTACTTTCACCCGAGGTAAACACTGTGCTTTTCATTACGAATACAAGGAAATAGAAATAAAAACATGAGAAAACAAATTAATCAAATTGTCGCTATTGTTTTTTAAATATCAGTCCATCTAGGACAGGCGATAGCCATAAAGCCATACTGCCTTGTCTTGCGTATTTTTTGAATTCAGTGAATTGTCGCTAAGGCGAACTTTTTTTTTAACTTCAGCATATATCATGGTTCAATAGTAACGTTATGGCTGTCAGTTAAAAACGATTCTGCCTAGGGCTGAAATATATCACTTTCAACCCGCTCTTCAGGCAACTTCAGACCTACTTTCCGAGTAGGAGTAATGAAAAGTAAATTTTTCCTTCTGGCTGTGGCACGGGCGGCGTCTGAAGTTCCAACACAGGACATTTCGAGTTTGATTCCCGCTTTGAAACACATGTTTGTACGATTTTCATATATTTATTTATATTTTATTATTATGTGATTTATATGAAAAGTAACAACATTTTTGTTAATATTTTTAGATAGAATTTATATCATGTATATACTAGCATGCCAGTTATCTAATACCAAAACATGCTCTTCTTAATTTTGGGACTAGATAATCGTGGGTTGCATTTTGTATTATTTATGTATTTAAATACTATACTTTTTCAGCTGCACTGTCCTTTCTTCTCTGAAACATCTTGCATAAACCCATCCAATCCAATCCACCTTATAATCGGTAGGTATGCAAAAAAAGGTTGCACCCGAAGATCTACCTGTTATAAATCGATGATTTTTTTGCACCATTATTATCGCTCATGTAATTTTTTACCAACTTAAGAGAGGGTTGTTATTCAAATTTGCATTTTTTTCTTCATGTCTGTGTATTTTTATAACTTAATTTCGCGTATTAATTTATAATTTAGTATTCAGAAATGCGTTGTTGTGTTGTTGGATATAATTTATTACGGTTGTTAACGTTTATCGCCTGTTGTTGATGTTTCGTGGGTTCGCCGATTATGTTTTTACATTTTGCAACGAGAATATGTTTATTTTAAAAAACCCTTCGAGGAACGGGATAAAAGTGTTTAAAAAAACATCTGAATAAACACACAAAACATACAAAGCATGTGAATTACAAAGAAAATTACAATCAAAGAAGAGAAAAAAATCTTTAAAGCGGGAAAGCACCTATCTATTTCCTACTTTTTTTAATAACATAGAGACTTGCATAGTTTAATAGAACCTTTTCAAATAACATTTAATAGGTTATTAATTTTTGCTCTAAGTGGAACCACATTTCTTTAAGGATATTTGAAAACCACAGAAGCGAAATACATACCCTAAGGCAAACCCAAAACTTCGTTCGCATAAAAACCCTATAAAATTGGAAAATGAACGCAAAAGCAATAAAATATGCATAAAACAAAACCGCCATCTAAGATTTGAAACCCCAACTCTCTGTTTTAATTTATTTTTAATTGTCTTTACGCAAAGCGCCGTGACACTTATTCTATTTCTGTTTTCATTTGTTGGTTTATTATTGCTTTAATTGTTTTTTTACTAGTGATGACGGAAAACGGGTCAGGGAAATAAAAAGATAAACCGATTTTTGTACCTACATTCGCACATTTTGGCCCGATTGACGTTTATGTCATAACTACCATTAGACAAATCACTAGAGGTACATAGTATAAAACGAAGTTGCTTTCTCTGTCCTTATATCCCTATGTCCCTTTGAATGCTTAAATCTTTAAAACTACGCAACGGATTTTGACACGGTTTTTGACACGTTTTTTTTTAATAGATTCAAGAGGAAGGTTTATACGTATAATAAAACCGTGCGAAGCCGGCGCGGGTCGCTAGCCTATAATAAGACGATCTCAGTGGCGAAGCGAGCAAGAGTCCGCCTGCGAAGCAAGGGGTTGCAGGTTTGATTCCCGCCTCGGAACAAATTTGTGTACGATCTGCAGAAATTTGTGCCTGGGTATTGATCTGCGTGTTTTCTTTGTATAATAAAAATAATTATCTATGTATGTAATGTATAAAATATTTCAGTTATCTAGTACCCATAACACAGCTTTGAATAGCTTACTGGGGCTGGATGGTGATGTGTGAATTGTCCTGTCCAGCATTATTTATGACTAGCTGACCGGACAGACGTTGTCGTGTGTTAATTATGAATTTTCATTTTTTTTATAAGATCGATCGAGCCATTCACGCGTCACCTAGAGAAATAAAGATATTTTTTTTTTAATATGTATTTAAAGATAGATATCATATAATATAATAATAATAATAAATCACGACAACGACTTCTTGTATTTTTAATAACGAATTAGTGCTTTGCTTTTGGCGTGGCCTTATCCTATAAATGAATATTTTCACAGAGCTAAAACTACGGGCGAATCCGCAATGCAACTGTAATTATTACCTTTTTGACAGTCATAATGAGAATAATATCATTGCATTTTAGGATCTGTAGGTATAATTCAGAATGACATGTTTGTATCCCAAGATAGACCGACAATATTGTAATAGTCATTGAGTCGCGGATGAAGGCGGGAAGAGACCGCACAGTGCTTTATGAGAGCTGATTTTGTGACATCCCTTTTTTAATGCAGATTCCTATTATTTAAATCTATCATGCGAGAGCAAAACTCCCGCAAGTCTATTAATAATAGTTACTGAGAAATCAATTTTCGAAAATGATTATTTTTTCACCTGAAAAAAACTTGAATAAATCAAAACTTCTAAAATCTAAAATCAATAATCAAATCGATAATGGTGGTAGATAAAACTATCGAAGGCGCACTTTTTAGTGCAATAAGAAAATATCTAAGTCCGTACCGGTCGCCCGGTACTGTATCCTCGTATGTAGGGGTTTTATATCCACCTGTGGACGTATATGGGTTGATGATGATGATCGTCATCATCATCATCAACCTATATATGTACTGCCGGACATAGGCCTCCCCTAATGAGCGCCATAGCGCCCTGTCTTCAGCTTGGCGCACCCAGCATCTGCCAGCAGTCTTTCGCAGATCGTCATTCCACCTGACCGGAGGGCGTCCTACACTAAGTTTGCTAAGTCGCAGTCACCATTCCAGAACAGTTATCGGTTCTTCGTGATGGTGGTTCATCGTGATCTGATATCTGATGGGATTAAATCTTTAAAACTACGCAACGGAGATCGACGCGGTTTTTTTTAATAGATAGAGTGATTCAAGGGGAAGGTTTATACGTATAATAAAACCGTGCGAAGCCGGGGCGGGTCGCTAGTACACTTATAAAGTGGTATTCATCAAATATTCATCGCCATAGCAAGTGCAAACTCAAGATCCTATCTCGCTGCCATTCGGGCCATCTCCTTTTTTAAAACCATTCTAATTTGCATATTGTTATTGGAAGGCGGAAACAATGCTTTCTGATAGGGTGGCCATGGATTTTGATACCAAATTTAATTTCATCACTAGATCAGAAAGGCTGCCGTGTTATTGTCTTTACTTCACTACATATTATAAAACAAAGTCGCTTTCTGTGTCTCTATGTCCCTATTTCCATAAGTCCCTTTGAACGCTTAAATCTTTAAAACTACGCAACGGATTTGAATGCGTTTTTTTTTAATAGATAGAGTGATTCAGGAGGAAGGTTCATACGTATAATAAAACTATGCGAAGCCGGGGCGGGTCGCTGATATATAATAAATGCGAAAGTATATATGCATGTATGATTTTGTTACTACTAAACGGTTCTGGCTGAAACTTGGAACAGACATGGTTATAGCCCTAGAATTACATATAGGCTTTTAAATCCCATAAATAATTTTCCATGGGATAGAAATATACTTGAGACGTTTCAATAAAAATAACGCGTGCGAAGCCGAGGGCAGATAGCTAGTCAAACATATCTAGGAAAAAGAACAAGTCATTTTCTAAATATTAAAACCATTTTCAAAATCTGTTTATTCGTTGCCACAGTCAGACATACCTAGACCGGTAACTTTAACACCTTTATTCTGCTTTGAGTAGTTATCAAAATTGGCAGCCTGATTTTAATTATTTGTGTCCGTGGGGTACCGAGGCTCTCTGTAAAAAATTATCTGAGCGTCTGGTCGATGTGACGCGTGACCCGAAAGCTGGTGAGTATCTGGCTCAGCGCATCAGCATTGCCATACAGCGTGGTAATGCAGCCAGTGTCTTGGGGACGACTGGTCTGGACGACTGTTGCGACGACTGGTATTGACATGGATCAATTGAGCTACCTTTAGACTGTTTGCAACCGTCTGCAGTTAGCTCAATGGTTTCAATTGTAAATACTTGTTATAATTTTTTCTATTCCTTGATCGTAATTTTCGTTATTAATAAAGATTCATTACTTGTTCGCCTTTGGAAGGTTTTACTAGAAACCTCTTAACTGCCTCTTCGCACATATCAAGCGCAGACACGTAGGTAAAATATTAATAAGACTCACGTCTTGCTGAGCGACGTCTAAATGACAAAATCGCTTCGCCATCTTATATTTTCCATTAACACACTTCCGAAAGCTTTTGCTTGTAGAGCAAAGACACGTGTAGGGTTAAAAATAGGTCTTAACTATTGGAAAAAGGATATTTTTTGCTTTCAGACATTGTTACTCGGTACGAAAAGTCATGGAAAGCAATAATCCGAGAATAGCTGATTGCTAAATGCCATGTTGAATATCTGAAAGCCGGCTGAAACTTGATAATTTAAATTTGGAAGGTAGCTTCATTTTCTTGCAAAACCTAAGGCGGGTTTTTTTTCCTTTTCACCAAAGGCGTGTAAACTTTTCTCATACAACTTAACTTTTTAATGTGCAGTGATATTGGAACTTGTTCAGAATACCATAAATGAGATCTTGATTAACTGTTCTCTATCGTATTGAATCTGTCAGAATACTATTAAAATGGAATAATAGCATACGTTTTGAAATAAAATGTCGGGGTTGGATGGGGTTTCAAAGTTTGTATGTATATTTAAAGCGCAGTGATTTTATTGATTCTCTGTCGGAATACTAAAGAGGCGAATAAAAGTATAAGTATTTCAGGATTTTGCGAAACTTACCTTAAAATGGGGATTGAATGGGGTTGTTGGAAACAATATTCTACGCCGACGTAGTCGTCACTTGTGAAATTTTGCAAGTCATGTTGGAAAATCAAAACGCTATTTATTTCTGGTGTTGATGTCGCTCAAGCACTTTATGGTATTGTCCTTAATGGGTCAAAAACCATGGTAACCGCAACTACTTTTGGCCTCTCCCCAAAATTCGGGAGATTCGAGGTGCAAGAGCCACCTGATTATGTGAGTTAGCAATCGACTTTGACGCTCACTAATGTTCCTGCGATTCTGCAAAAAAGGACTCTTTTCTGTGCCATATCTGTTTTTATCTTTAACAGGTTATTTCCTCGAGGTAGGGGAAAAGATATAGATTGTGCCTGCATTCGATTTGGTTATTGATAATGATTGATGACGAATATTGCGATTGTTTTTCTATACATTTAACCTAGGTCTGTTATGTTTTCGTCATTATTTTTTATCAAGCGAATAATGTTATTACTGTAAGTAATAGAAAATACATTGCCTTCGTAAGACTGCAGGCAGATGCTAAATGCGGCAAGCTGTAAGGCTTTAGCACTCATTAGGGGAAGCCTATGTCCAGCTGTGGATTAATAAAGGATGACGAAAGTAGATAAACCGAAAGTCTCAAAAAAACATAGACTCTTCATAGAACGTGCTTACGTTCTATGAAGAGTCTATGTTTTTTTAATTTGAAAGGCTCAAGTAGAAAGCGCTCGCTTTTCAGTCTGATCGAAAATTTTAGTATTTTTTTTTAGAAATGGCATGTGAATTTTCGATACGCACTGGATATCGCTTGTCTATTATCTACGGGAACTGGGCTAGAATTTAATGGCTCGCCCATATGATACATCGTGCAATATTCAACCTCAAATCCGAATGCAGCGAACTTAATACTTTACAGTCATAGTAATAATGGCTATTTTACAGCTCCAAACTCGTTATAATATGTCATTAAAACATATTAATTCAGGTTTGGTTTTACGATTTCGGAAATGACGCCGTAAATTTATGTCGTTTTATGTCCTTAGATAGGCCATTGTAAGTTTGTAATGAGTAATTTGTATTTGATCTTGTAGGCTTCCGTAAATTGGACAAATTATGGCAGGAAAATGTGTTTGCGTGAGATTGTTCATTTTCTTGAGTAAATATGTAAAGTTTTGTAAGTATTTTGGTTTAAACTTGGATCTAGAATCCTAAATACTACACGAGTGTACGTTTTTAGGGTTCCGTACCCAAAGGGTATACAGGGTGTCCCGAAACTCAACGTCAAGCCGAAAACAGAGGACAGGTGGGTTCTCGACGACCCAGAAAAACCAAAAAATCAGGGGTCTATCTTCAATGGTTTCCGAGTTATAGGCTTTTTACTGAAAATCATAAATTTTCTAACGGTGCCAAACTTTTTGTTGCTGTGACTACAGATTTCAATATCTTGTGATTTTTATTATTCTATTACAAAGTTAATAGCATATTCATTTATGAAAGTGCAAAATTTAAACACTATGTTAACATTTTGTGGAAAAAAATTATAGTTAGCCGTTTTATAAATACGGAGCCCTTTGTGCACGAGTCCGTCTCGCCGAGACCGAGTGCGACGTAGTGTTTCTATAGAAAAACACGCCATAAAAACCCTTCCACATTTTTCGGGACCTCAACAACCGAGAGCAAATACGCTCTAAACGAGGTGTGAAGTGAATGGCGCTCCAATGAGAGTTGCTCTCGATCACTCTTTACAACGCTGAAGACACCTCACGCCCAAACAGAGGTCTCTACTCAGAGGGGACGAACTCAGGCTTGACGATGATGGGGGCTATAATCAAACAAACAAGTATTTATTCTCAACATAGAGACACCAAAAAAAAAAAAATTTAATACAAATTGTAGTGAAACCTCGCTCTTACTAATAAAATCTTCTATGAAACTGCGAGGGAATCAAGAAGTCTAAATGTTTTTATTTAAGGTGCTACCCGTAGCCCTAGTTTATCTTAATTATCATTAAACAAAGGAATTTTCTAAAATCGAATGTTAAGTTTGTTATACTACCCATCATAAGCTTTTTTTAATATCTCTGTAACTAGTAGTTTTTATTTAGTAAGAGGTGTCACGTTCTACATTAACGAACTTTACCGACTGAGGCACCTAGGATTTTTTATTTGCCCCAACCCCTGACCTGACTACAGCCCTGGAGTCTTCACATCCAATACCCTTATGCTCAAACGAGGCTCTTCACATTTGTACAATAAGAATGGATACTAGGGACTCCAAAACCTTGCTATAAGCTTTTATTCTTTCGCCAAAATACAGGATTTACCCTCTCACGTAGGTATATATACAAATGAAAAGGTACTTCGATAGGAAGGTATGATATGAAATATGATTTTTATTTCCTTGTCCGTTGATACTTTCTTGTCGCTGATTGTGTCTGAGTAGGTACAAAATATACCAAACAAGCGGAAGGAGCTAAAAAAACAGAGTTTTGTGGCCACCAAGAGCAAGTTCGTAGGTAAAATAAAAAAAAGTAAAGTAAACAAGTCTTCCTAAAGTAGACAAAATAAAACTACTACAGATGCATTAAAAAAGCTTATGTTAGGTATAACAAACTGAACGTGTGAATTTTGGAAATTCTTTTGTTGATCGTAAATAAGTATCTGGCTCAGCGCATCAGCATTGCCATACAGCGTGGTAATGCAGCCAGTGTCTTGGGGACGCGACGACTGGTATTGACATGGATCAATTGAGCTACCTTTAGACTGTTTGCAACCGCCTGCAGTTAGCTCAATGGTTTCAATTATCAATACTAGTTGTAATTTTTCTATTCCTTGATTGTAATTTTCGTATTTTTATGTATTTGACAAGATTAAAAAAGTTACGTATTATGATATTTATCATAAAACGTAACTTTACCTACCCAATATAACCCATTTCAATAACTTATTTTAAATTGTAACGTGACATCAACAGCTATTTATTTAATTTAATGTATAATATGAATTTGACTATTGTTTTACTATGTTTTCTTCTGACATTTTTATTTTAATTATCTTCTATTCCATGTAAATATTGTTTGTAATGTTAATTTTAATTTATAAGTAGTGTCTGACGCTTTGGGAAACTGTAAGTCAGTCAACAATGTATAAATAAATAAAATAGATATCCAATCCACCCTCTTCGTAACCCTATAAGCTTATAACAGATAACTCATCTGGCGGCCCTTAGCCCTTGTGAACATGTTTACAAGGCCCTCACTTGAAGCATCGGTCAACCCCGGATACAACCACTTGGTCCAAATCTGCCTCGTATTGACATTAATATACTTTTTTATTATAAAATGCGAGATGAATGTTCAATTTACTACAGGGCGAGGGTGGAACCGACAACCGTTGGGTAAACGTGATCTTGAGTGGAGACCGCGACTTGACAAACGTAGGGTAGGACGCCGTCCGGCCATATGGGATGACGATCTATGAAAGAATGCTGTCAGATGCTGGATGCGGCAAGCTGAAGACAGGGCGCTATGGCGCTCATTGGGGGAGGCCTATGTCCAGCAGTGGACTAATATAGGTTGATGATAATGATGATGATGATTGTAAAAATGGGAGATAAATGTTTAATTTACTACATCTTTAGTATATTTAATACTAGCAGTGCCTCGCGGTTTCACCCGCGTAATTCCTGTTCCCGTGGGAATTCCGGGATGAAATATAGCCTATGTGTTATTCCTATAATAATACCTATAACTCTGTGCCAAATTTCATCCTTATCCGTTTAGTAATTTTTGCATGAAAGAGTAACAAACGTCCATCCATCCATCCACTGTATAGGTACATAAAATCTACCATAAAATAAAATATAATAAACGCGAAAGTTTGTACGGATATGTGGACGTTTGTTTCTCTTTTACGCAAAAACTACTGAAGACAATTCTCCACTACAGTTTTTTTTATAATATCCCTATATCCCTCTCCAAAATGTCTATCTCTATTTTTATAACTATGTAACCGCAAACTCAATCTTGTAAACAGAGATATGTGAGCGTAATCTAAAGTAGGAAAACTCAATAAATGTGGCCCTATGTCACATCTATATCGGAAACTGTCGAACTGTGAAATATAATAAAAATATACGAAAACGTTGCAGTGGAAGTTCGAACGTATGGTATCCATTTCTTTCAGGATTTTGGTGAATTTACTGGGCATAGTTTTTGTATATTTTTTATAAGCCTGGCGACAGACAGACGGACAGACAACGGAATCTTAGTAAAAGGGTCCCATTTTACCCTCTGGTATGGAAACGAAAAAAAAAATATTTTAATGGATACTAGCAACCCGCCCCGGCTTCGCACGGTTTTATTATACGTATAAACCTTCATCTTGAATCTCTCTATCTATTAAAAAAACCGCATCAAAATCCGTTGCGTAGTTTTAAAGATTTAAGCAGTCAAAGGGAAATAGGGACAGAAAAAGCGACTTTGTTTTATACTATGTAGTGATAGTGAAGGTACAATAAGAAAAGTAAACAAAGGGACGATTAATTGTCCATAATCAATTTGCCTGTAATCAGCACTTTGACTGCAACACGGAAGAAAAAGAGGAAATAAAGAAAAACTAGCGTTCTGCGGACTGAGATAACGATTGGGGAAATGTATGGTCACTGCCTACCGGCGAATTTGTACAGGTTTGCTGAAAATACCACACGCGCATTTCCGTCGATCTAGATTTTGTTATTGAGACCCAGCTATTAAGACTATTTCACACATTAAATACCAAGTTATTAAGGTGTGAAATTATATTCCACTAGCAGCACCTCGCGGTTTCAACAGCGTGATTCCCGTTTCTGTGGGAATTACGGGATAAAATATAGCCAATGTGTTTGAAGTCTATTAATAACTCATAACTCACTAGTATATACAATTATAACAAACTCTCAAGCCTATGTGTTATTCCAGACTATAATCTATCTGTGTGCCAAATTTCTTCCATATCTGTTCAGTTGCTTTTGCGTGAAAGTATAACAAACAAACATCTATCCATCCATACAAACTTTCGCGTTTATAATATTAGTAGGATAATGCGATTTAAAAAACAGATCTAATTTGTAAAAAAATGTGGTTACAAAACCAAAGGAATATTGGTGGAACCTATTTTACGACATAGGTATCATCAGACAAAGCTGAAAAAGTTTAAAACAATTCGTGGTTTTGATAGATTTCGTTCCTTATTCTATTGGTCTCTCATTCGTTTTCGAACTCGAACTAGCATCTTTTTAAAGCTATAATAGCTAAATCGCCGTCTTAATCTAGCTTTAACCCCTTCAGTCAATGTCAAAAAATTACTAAAACCCATCAAACAAAACAAATTCCTCATCGACTTATGTTCATTTTATTTTATTTCGAGGTAAAAACTACATAATAGCTATAAGAGCAAAGTCGCGGGCTGAGTCTAGCTTTAACCCCTTCAGTCATGGTCAATTTTACCAAAATCCATGAAACAAAACAAATTCCTCATAGACTTATGTTTATTTTAGTTTATTCCGAGGTAAAAGCTCCATAACATGACATACATCACGTCAGTTACGCATGCTTCATCCGGCGGATGTGGCTCGACTAAGCCTTCCGCCCTGACCTTCCGCCTGCCTCACAGGGCGGCACGGATGAAGGTATAGTCCGTGGTCACGCCAACGCATGCAATGTCAATGTTGCTTTTATTACTGGCTTTATTCACTACTAGTGTGCCCCAGGGCTTCGCTCGCATGGAAATTTGTTTGTCGAATTTAACAAATTTATTGCAAATAAATAGCTTCGTGAAAAAAGTACGTGTTTAATTATTTATTTTCCAGTTTGATATATAGAATAATAATTTTCCATACAAACATTACCACCCTATTTGAACCCCACAGAATATAAATTTCCAAATTTTAATATCCTATTGGCCTTATTATAAAACGAAGTCTTAAGGTAGTCTAGGTTTAAGTTTAAACCTTGGTTTAAAATAAACGTTATTATAAAACTAAGTTTTAGCACTTAACCATAGTTCGAACTGTAGATTAACCTAGACTATCTTTAAACTCGTTTTATAATAAGGCCTTATGTGTTTATCTGGGTCCTAAACTATGTAGCTACATTCTAAACTACATTTGAATAACTTAAGTAGTTACGGAGATTACTTATAACAAACATTCTCACAGACTTTCCCATTTATTATAATAGTAAGATGGAAAATTCACGTGTTACAGATTCGACAAGACAGCGGCTTGGAATCGGACAAAGCATTGTGACGTCACACGCTTTGGGCGAGGAACCTCCTAAGTCATAGAATCACCTACGGTTGAGATTGCAATATTTGTAATGTAGTTATGCCTTTTTTATAAACGTTTTAAACCTGAAGTTTTAAGTTTATAATACGAAAGTAATTTCGTAGATAAACTTGTAAAGAAAATAGAATAATAATTTGACGGAAACAATAAAGGAGGAAAATTTTGTTACCATGGAAGAAAATATTCCAGTTTGATTTCGTAAAAAGTTTTAGGAAGTTCGGATAGACTTCAATTTTTATTTTCTTTACTTACACGTGTAAAAAATAATGAGACAAAAATGTACAATATTCTGTAAAGGCCAACGTCTCTCAAACTATTGGAAAACTAAAATCGAATTCGTGTGAAACAAAGATTCTAAAGGTTAACAAGCATTCAATTATTCTTCTACTGTCGATCTACCTACGAAAATTAATTCCTCTCTATGTTGTAGAGGCGTCTCAAAGCTCGAAGTGTCCGGAAAGAGACGAAAACTTTTTAATCGACATTGTAAACGAACTAATGCACCACGCATAACCGATACTAAGGACTCAGAACAAAATTATTGCCAACATTCAATGTAGATTGGAACTCCCGAAAATTATATCACATAGATTGATGGATGGATAGATGGATGGATATATGTTACCTGTTCACGTAAAAACTTCTGAACGGCTCATGCCGAAATTCTGAACAGACGTACTTCTTAGCCTGGAATTAAATATACTTTTTATCCCATATGTAAATCAGTTCCCATGGGATATCCCATTAACGTTAAACCTTTTAACGTTTCTATAGAAACAACGTGTGTGAAACCGCGGGCAGAAACTAAACCTCTATCGTTGGAACACACTGACTAACGTGAAAGCTTAGGTTAAATATTGTCTGAAATCTGCGGGTAGCTACAATTTACCAAACAACCGATACTTTTAGAAGCCTACGTTCCAAACTCAAAAACAAATTTCAAAGACAAGTGAACAACGTACCTCAAACTTTAGGATCAGGCTCTGACATTCACATGAACTAATGTTCAAGGAGGTTTGTCAAGTAGGTCTGTCAAGTGGGTAAGTTGAAAGAGGTTGACGGCAAGTTCAAGTGGAATACAGATTTTATTTACGAGGATAGGAGGGGAAATAGTCGAGGAATAGACGAAAAAAAGTTTTTTTGGAAAAAGCGGATACTTAATTACCTACCAGTAATGTGGTACAAAACAAAGCAGAGTCGAACTGTGATGTGTCTGTATTTGACGACCGATGTGGCGCGGCGTGCGATATGTATCTGCTACGGAGGAGATTGTGAGTTCGAATCTTGCCTAAGACAAAATGTGTGAGCGATCTATATGAATTTGTTGGTTTTCTATATTGTAATTAAATATACGCCTTGGAAAAAATGTTTGTTCGTTTTATAGGTAATAAATGTTCCGGGTTTTCTATGTATGTTAATAATATGTAGGTAATTTATTGTATTAAATAAATCGCAAAACGCAAGACACAGCTGTGTGAAAGATGTATACCTACAATGCGTTTTAGTACAAAATGTTCCGTTAATAAATCGCAACATATCGCGCGATATAAGCCGGTTCATTAGAGAAACGAATCTAAAATGGCGACTTGTACTTGCGTTGACAGATAGTACAGTTAGCATCCAAAATTTCAGATCAAAGATTTTTTCAAGTCATAAGTAATAAAAACAAGACCGGGTCGTATTTATTTCAAAATAGCTGATGCCCGCGACTTCGTCTGCGTGGTTTTTTTATTCCTTGAATTATAATAATTTGTAGATCGAAATACCTTATAATGCTTCTTTGAAGACAACATTCGAAAACTCAACAGAATAACAATAACAAACAAGTAACAACGGAAAGATAACAGAAAATTATAACAACGAATTCGTAACAGTTCAGATCACCAGGCGCACCAAGACAGCGTGAAAGCAAATCAAGACTGTTTTTTTTCTGCATACTGTACGCGCGTGAGTGAGTATAGACGGCACTAGTGTGCAAGCGAGAGGCCATGATAAGTGCCGCCATTTAAGATTCGTTTCTTTATTGAATCGGCTTATACAAGAGTGAAGTGTAGGCTTCATGCCGTCAAATAAAATCAAGTGCTTGCTCGTCTGATATTAGCCTTAAAGTGACTTACAATATTGCAACTTGAAACTGGACTTGTAACATCCTTGTAAAAGTTGGACTAATTATTTTTGCTGAGTCTTCCAAAAGTTTTGATTTGTTCGCGAAGACACGCTTCTATCTCTGTCTTGTGGATGATTTTCATAATGATACCTCCGACTATACAAATTTTAACTTTTTGCCCCACTACTAACGAAAGACGAGAGGTAAAGGTATTAGGTAGGTATGGTTGGCTGTTTGAAGCCGATTTCAATGTTTTCGCGTAGAGTTGAAATTAAAAGTCCTATTGCTGTAAATAAGGTATCTTATGATTCTTTTCAGAGCTCCTGTGGTTCTAGGCTATGTGACGTCAGATTAAATGGGGTTCTAGCAAGATAGGTCTAAGTTAAGATCTTCCAATCCCGTAGCGAAGAGAAAATTAATTAATATTTACTAAGACATTTTTATTAAGTATTTTATTTGTTTTAAATTTGATTTTTCTGAGTGCTTGTTTTGTAAGCCTAAACAAAAAAGGATTTGATGAATATAACCGTGAGGTCCATTGTTACAAAGGCTACTTTTAGTAGGTAATTTCCAAAACTGTTAAGCTTCAATTATTTACTTATAGATTTTATCAATCAATAAATAAAAAGGTGTGTAAAATCACTACATAGTATAAAACAAAGTCGCTTTCTCTGTCTCTTAAGGTTTATACGTATAATAAAACCGTGCGAAGCTGGGGCGGGTCGCTAGTACAATATAAACGTAGAGTGAGTGGGGGGAAGATGAAAAAAGGGGTAAGATAAAAAGTCTTCCATAACACCAGATTTATAGTACTTATTGCAGTGCTGGCTACATCGTTAGGGCCACAAATACCTCAGTCAGCGGTTGCCGCTGAGAACGCCTGGTTGTGTGTAAAGTGCAATTTTCTACCAGTGTTTTTTTCAGAACCACTCAAGTGATTTCATCTTGCCCCGTGTCTTGTAAATTGAATTACAAGGCAGGTACGAGTGTTTAATTGAAACATCTGCCTATTATTTTCTGTATAAATTTATGTAAATACTTCTAAATCTATCTATTTCTCGTATTTTTGAATTTATTTCAAGTTTTTATCTTTCCCCATTTACATTTAACGGGCTAAGACGAACATATTAAAGTTTTCTTCTTGACCCTTTTTCAGGTTTCATACTAAAAGCCAGAGGTCCTCAAACTGTATCTTTGTGTAGGTTTCAGCAAGAAAAATAAGAAATAAGATAAAAATGCTGAAAGTAGTAAAACAAAAAAAAAACAAGAATAGGTATGCTAAGAAAAGACGTTAAAAATTACAAAAGTAAAAAAAATATATTTTATGTGGTGAAAAAGAATATTCATATAGGATTCATGTGAAATAAAAAAGTTTTCAGTTTTTATTTGATTTTTTACAAGATAATATTTTTTCTTCAGTCAAATTATAGGCAAATTGGCTGCAAAGTTTGAGAATCTCTGCTTCAATCTTCCCCCAGTGGGGTAAGTTCGGTATATATATTTTTTTAAATTTGCTATATCTTTGTTAAAAATAAGTATTTTGGCACTACAGTCAGTCACAACTTTTTAAATTACTTAACACTATAGACTAAGGACCATAAACTTTGCCTAAGACACGTTTTAACGATTTTAGATTTTTTTTCGATCTTACCCCGTCACCTTTTCATCTTCCCCCTGTTTCAATTAAGTAAAAAAAATATTTTTAATTACAGTTTTCTACTTTTTGGACAGCTTTTTCAGGCTGTTATTAACATTCTTTACCTTTTAATTATGTCTAATTTACTTTTAACTAAAGTCAATATCTATTCTTCTACAAAGATTCAAAAACAACACTGATCATCTCATCAAAAATGCCCCCACTCACTCTACCGAGATTTAATAGATTTGACGTTGATATACAAAGGGTTGATTGTTGATATTCATAGGGAATGTCGAAGTCGTGAAAACAGGGGACGGAATACGCCTACCGTATAAAATCGTAATAACGCACTGTTGTAAATGCTCTTATCGATTGATTTAGTGATGTGATTGAGGTTTCGGAGTTCGAAAAACATTTCTTTTAAACCGACACAAAGTTATTTGGCGTGTTTTGCCAAACTAAAAGCAGACTTCAAATTGTTCAAAGAAATTAAAAATTTGGAATATCATTTAGTGAAATTGGTTATCACCTGGATTTATTAATTTTTGTTTTATGTATTTATATCTTATTATGGATTTTCTATGGCCCTTCCTTAATTTACTGTTTTATGGTGCGTTTTGACTTGAGCTTGCTTCATCCAGCGCAAATCATTATTCCACCTGCTCGCCAAGTCATGGTCTGCACGGGCCCACGTTTACTCCACCGTTTGTAGATTTTGTGTTTTTTATGGTAAAAAAAACCTTAAGATAATTTGATTGACGAATTGATTTATCGAAATCATCCAAAGTATAAGGCTGGAGAATTCGGAATGGCATTTTGCGGAATATTTTTCGGAGTCGTCCCATTTCTATAGATAAAATGGTTAGCTGGCTTTACGAAATGGAATTTATTTTGACTGATTATCGAGGGAATCCTTTGAAACGCGATAATGTTGTTTTTAACTGAAAATAGTTACGCTTGGTGACGAAATGTAGGTAATAGGCTAAAAATAAAAAATATATTACAGCAGGTAGTTATCACTACATAGTATAAAAAAGTCGCTTTTTCTGTCCCTATGTCCCTATATCCCAATGTCCCTTTGAATGCTTAAACCTTTAAAACTAAGCATCGGATTTTGATGCGGTTTCTTTTATAGATAGAGTGAGTGGGGGCAAGATCGAACGGTTTTTTGATGAGATGGTCAGTGTTGTTTTTGAATCCATGTAGAAGAATAGATATATTAACTTTAGCTAAAAGTAAATTGGACATAATTAAAGGGTAAAGACTAGATTTTTATAATATGTCAATAACAGCCTGATAAAGCTGTCCAAAAAGTAGAAAACTGTAATTAAAAATATTATTTTTACTTAATTGAAACAGGGGGAAGATGAAAAGGTGACGGGGTAAGATCGAATAAAAATCTAAAATCGTTAAAACGTGTCTTAGGCAGGTCTTAGGCAAAGTTTATGGTCCTTAGTCTATAGTGTTAAGTAATTTAAAAAGTTGTAACTGACTGTAGTGCCAAAATACCTATTTTTAACAAAGATATAACAAATTAAAAAAATATATATATTCCGAACTTACCCCACTGGGGGAAGATTGAAGAAGAGATTCTCAAACTTTGGAGCCAATTTGCACATGTTTTGACTGAAGAAAACAAAATATTATCTATTAATGAAAAATGAAATAAAAACTGGAAACTTTTTTATTTCACATGAAACCTATATGAATATTCTTTTTCATCACCATAAATAATTCTTAATTTTTTTCTTTTGTACTTTTTAAAGTATTTTCTTTTTCTATTGGATTCTTTTTTTATTTCACATTTCTTAGCATTCTTGTTATTTTTTGTTTTACTACTTTCAGCAATTGTTTTCTTATTTCTTATTTTCTTCCTGAAACTTACACAAAGATACAGTTTGAGAACATCTGGCTTTTAGTATGAAATCTGAAAAAGGGTCAAAATTAAAACATTGATATGTTTGTCTTACCCCGTTAAATGTAAATGGGGAAAGATGAAAAGTTGAAATAAATTCTAAAATACGAGAAATAGAGAGATTTAGAAGTAATTACATAAATATGTAGTTACAAAAAATAATAGGCAGATGTTTCAATGAAACACTCGTACCTGCCTTGTAATTTGATTTACAAGACACGGGGCAAGATGAAATCACTTTTGTGAATCCTGAAAAAGACACTGTCTTAGAAAATTGCACTTTACACACAACCAGGCGTTCTCAGCCGCAACCGCTGACTGAGTTGTGATAAGTAACAAATTGGTGGCCCTAACGCTGTTGCCAGCACTGTAATAAGTACTATAAATCTGGTGTTATTGAAGACTTTTTGTCTTACCCCTTTTTTCATCTTCCCCCCACTCACTCTAGAGTGATTCAACAGGAAGGTTTATATGTATAAGAAAACCGTGCGAAGCTGGGGCGGGTCGCTAGTCTACTTATAATGAGAGGTCGGAATAGGTAGAGTATAATTACCTGAAGATGTGGAAGTAATACTTTTATATACCTCTTTTGCAATCCCGAGATACTAATATCTACTACCTATTATAATAAATGGGAAAGTCTGTGAATGTTTGCTATAGGTAATTTCCGTAACTAACGTAAGTTATTTAAATGAAATTTAATAACAACAAATAACACAGGATATTAAAATTTGAAAATTTTAAACAGAGGGTTAAATACAAATATATAATATAATATATATATTATAATGGTGGTAAAGTTTTTATCAAAAATAATTATTCCTTGGTTTGATTCACTCAAAACTCGTTATAAATAAACTGCAAAGTAAATAATTAGACACGTATTTTTATTTATACGAAACTTCCCCTACAGGAGGCGCACAATAAATTTCAAAAAGCAATGCATCTAGTGATGTTATATATAATGCTTAAATCTCTCAAAATTATGCAAAAATCTTATTTAATCCATATCCGTTCAGTAGTTTTTGCTTGAAAGAGTAACAAACATCCATCCGTCCATCCATACTAACAAACAAGATTAGTAGGATATAATAATAAAAATAAATAAAATTACCACAACGAAAGTTACGACTTAGACACGTGTTTAACAGTTGTTTAACATTTTGTAGGATGAGTTTTGCTAAAATTAAATAACTGTTAAACACGTGTCTAAGTCGTGATTTTGTTTTTTGTGGTAAGGCTGATTACATGTATGGGAAACACTGCATCAGTGTCAAAGCATCTACTTAGTCTACCTACTCACATAGAATTCGTCTTATTAATATCCTCCTCCTTTTTTCGTAGTAGGTTAATAAAAACTGAGTGAAATACAACTGTTGCAAAAACACCGGATAATGAATTATAAAAGTCCCATCTGGTTCGCTATAGTGCTGCATATTCAAAACAGCTTTTTAGGGTTCCGTGCCGTTTTAAAATTTTTATTTAGGAGTTTAAAATTATACTATTCTCGGTTTTATTCAAGAGAGTGCCAAAGACCCATATGAGTTGACGAGTGTCATACATATTTTTTACTCTATTTAATTTTCGAATAATTTTTAGATTAGATTTGCAGGCAAGTTTCATGGGATAAGTAGGCATTTGTCTCAATTAAATAAAAACATTAAGTACAGTTAAATTTAAATTAATTTTCAAATAAATTGAATCAAAGGGAAGCTTAATCAGAATGAAATGACAGGCAATAATGCGCTCATTTGTTGACGCCTATATTGATTGTGATATGTGGTCATCTAAATCACCGAAGTTTACAACTAACGTCTGAGATACGATACGGAACCTGCAATCTGAATTGTAACTCACACTTGGTTGGTTTCACAACGTAGCACCATGAAATGTTTGAGTGCCTCAAGTTTTTGTAGTAAAACAAGGTTTAAAAGATTTTTTAGTATTTTAGGAAACATAGATTAAATTTTTAAAAATTAAAGCTGCTTTTTACATGAATAACTATAAAATGTTTCTCGAAATGTAGGTTTTTGGTTGCATTTAATTTTACTCTTTGAAAAATTTATTTTACAATTGATAGCATATGACAAGCATAACTAAACTAACCGATAAAAGCTCCTAAAGTTTGACACATTAAATAAAAATAAAATAGGAGCAGTCACAGAGAAATTCAAATATTTGTCCTTCGTCACAAAGTTAATCAGCTCATAATCATCTCACTTCTTACTTCACTACATAGTATAAAACAAAGTCACTTTTTCTGTCCCTATATCCTTATGTCCCTTTGAATGCTCAAATCTTTAAAACTGCGCAACGGATTTTGAAGCGGTTTTTTTTAATAGATAGAGTCATTCAAGAGGAACGTTTATAGGTATAATAAAACCGTGCGAAGCTGGGACGGGTCGCTAGTATAGTATAAAACAAAGTCACTTTTTCTGTCCCTATGTCCCTATATCCTTATGTCCCTTTGAATGCTCAAATCTTTAAAACTACGCAACGGATTTTAAAGAGGTTTTTTTTAATAGATAGAGGTGTTCGAGAGGAAGGTTTATAGGTAGGTATAATAAAACCGTGCTAAGCTGGGGCGGGTCGCTAGTTTATAATAAATGGGAAAGTCTGGGTGAATGTTTGTTATAAGTAATCTCCGTAACTACTTAAGTTATTTAGATCAAATTTGATACATAGATAGACCTAGATTAACACATAGGATAGTAAGATTTTGAAAAATTAGCCTCTGAAGGGGTTTATCGGGATGATAATTTTCAAATAAACACGGTGATAAACTCAAAATTTAGTATAAATAAACTACAAAGTAAATAATTAAACACGTGTTATTTAATTTTACAAAACTACCCCTAGGGGCTGTGCAATAAATTTCTGAAATTTGTGTGAAAAAACTCTGGTTCACGGACGAAGCGGCGGGTCGCATCTAGTTTTAATATAAATACGAAAGTTTGGATAGATGGATGTTACCTCTTTACGCCAAAACTACTGAACGGAAGCGGATGAAATTTTGAATGGATGTAGTCTTAGGCCTGGAACAAAACATGGGCTACTTTTCATCACGCGGCTAGTAACTTAATATAACATACAGTGTCATTACTAAAAGAATTAATTAAACTGCACTAAACGAATGCTTCCTAAAACATGTACAAATAATACGTAAGTATAGGTATGTTTGTAAGTAAATCATTAAAACCGGTGTAGTATACAAAAGTGCCGCCTACTGACATTTAAGTTCTTGATTTTTAGTGGACCGCCTTGATGCCGCCATTTTCATTTTACTTTAATGTAAAGGGACAAGAAAGTTCTTAAAAGTCATCTTAAATAACGGTCAAGTACAAGTTTGCTTCGGGCACTTGAGTTCTGTACACTTAAAATACAATTATGAGACGGAATGTTGAAGTTTGCCTAAATATTGAATATTTTTTATCATCTTAAATTAAGGCAAGTACTTAAGTCAAAGCGTGTCGACTTTGCATCCGTAACGTCAGGAAAAAACAAATAGAAAGGTTTTTGACTGAAAAACAGCGCTGAGCGGCCCTCGTTGAGCACATGCTGAGCCAACACCTACTTCGGCACAGAGTCATAGAGGCGAAACTCGATTTGAAGCGTATTCATTTGTGTCACTTTGATTGTGGACCTCCTTGTTCAGTGTTTTATTTTGTAATTATCTTAGTATTTGTGTCGAAATAAATGTTTTCTATTCTATTCTAAACGACAAAGCGACATCTGTAAATGATGATAATAAACAGCTCAGCATTGGAGCACCGCCATAAAATGAAGCCAGCGTTAATTTAACCATCCCCTTAGCTTAATTAGTTGGCAGAAAGACAACAAGTGTGGACTTGATTTACGCTGTAAGTTCTCTACATTATGCTTTTACCGCAATAGCTGTTGGCAAGAGCAAGCTGGAAGGTATAACACGGAGGAACAAATAAATAAATGAATGGCTGAATGAATAAATGAAAACATTGAGCTAACTGCAAATAATTACAAACAGTCTAAAGATAACTCAAAATTGATCCATGTCAATACCAGTCGGAAGCGTCCCTAAGACACTGGCTGCATTACCACGCTGCAGCTGTATCTATGGCAATGCTGAGTGATAATATCACAAAATAATAAAACGAAATGTATTTGAAAAACGATTGCAAATTAAAATGATAGTATCCGAGTGAAAGTAAGTTCTGAACAGCCGTACTCGTGATATTACGGTGTACTTATTTTTATTTTGCATCGCGCATAATAATTGACAGATGTGGTCTACCATTTTGTTTTTTTCATTTCAGGGTTCCGTTTGTAATCGAGAATCCTTTGGGTCGTCCGACTGTCTTTTAACATGTTGGTTATTGAATTGTCATATGAAGCTGTTTCATCTTTGCGATAAAACAAAAATGTTATCTTTTATCCACTTTTCAATGAAGCAAGTTACAATTCATAAACTATACAGCGGGGCAAAGCAGCCAACGATAAGTATGAAAGAAAGAAAGAAAGAAAATTCATTTATTTGGCCCTTTTTCATAAATAACAATAATAGCTATAAATAACACATTAAAATAACAGATTTAGAAACAATAAAGAAAACAAAAACAAAAAAAAGAAGAGTAAAGCTATGTATTTATATAATATTATAATATTTACTTCTGGCAGATGCTGGATGCGTCAAGCTGAAGACAGGGCGCTATGGCGCTCATTAGGGGAGGCCTATGTCCAGCAGTGGACTAATATAGGCTGATGATGATGATGATGATGATAATATTTATATGTATAAGGGGCCAAAAAGGTCCCTGTCTCAGCATTTTGCCGCTACGAGCCGCAGCTAGTAGTCGCTGATTTTCAGACAGGGCCTTGTGTGGTGGCACAAGCAAAGGTGATAGACCTAAACATAATACTTACAATAGGTACAGAAAAAATACACATAGTATATTATATACTAGCGACTCGCCCCGGCTTCGCACGGTTTTATTATAAGTATGTAAACCTTCCTTAGAATCACTTTATCTATTTAAAAAAACCGTAGTTTTAAAGATTTAAGCATTCAAAGGGACATAAAGACATAGGGACATAGGGACAGAAAAAGCGACTTTGTTTTATACTATGTACCAATTACCAAAGTACCAATATTTTCGTTTGGTACAGATTATATAAGTTGAGCTACCTATAGTCTTACAGTCTTTGCAACAGTCTGCAGATAGCTCAACTGTTGCATAAGCATTGTCATATCTACACGGGGCAATTTGATAGCAACTTACGGACGCGACATTGATCGGTTAAATTAAGATAGATAGATAACTTCTTTATTGCACCATCAAAATTTGTAGTAACATATAAGCTATAATAAGTTAACCAGTTTTAAATTTGAGATGTCTAATTGCTTATTTAGTAAATCTAGAGAATAAAAGTTATTAAAGGTCTCAGTTCCTATACAAAAAACACTTGCAAAGCAACGAGGTGCCACTAGTCAATATCCTACTAATATTATAAACTCGAAAGTTTGTAAGTATGGATGGATGGATGCATATTTGTCACTCTTTCACGCAAAAACAACTGAACGGATATGGATGAAATTTGGAACAGATATAGATTATAGTCTGGAATAACACATAGGCCTCGAAACCTTTTAACCCAGAATTCCCACAGGAACGGGAATTACCGCGGGTGGAACCGCGAGGCGCTTCTAGTATATTATAAAACAGTAACTGACTGAAAACATAGACTTAACCAATGGTCTAATAGACTAGAAATTTTTAGTGTTTGTGCCTTTTAAGATAGAGGCAAAGATGAGGATTTTTTAAATTCGCTTCCTAACGTCTCCACAATAAGGATTGAACGTTAAAAACTAATTAATTGGCACTAGAAGGCCGTCAATTGAAATTGTGCTTCCCTTAACAAAGTAAAATAACATTTACGAAGTCAACCCAATTGTGTCTGTAATTCTTGAAATTATGCAAAAAACTAAGGTAAAATCCAATTTTACCCGGGCAAAGTCGTGAGATACGGCGAGTATTGCATAAAGCCTTGAAAAATCTCGTCTCCCAAGAGTTTTCATCTAATTATTTAGGACGATAAATTATTGTTATTTATATACGTTCACAGAGCCCCGAGGATTTGAACACTTACTTGATTAGGTTAGTTCATTTTATTCGTTCATTTTCTTGAAAAATTGGACAGGTCCGGAAAATTGGATTTGTCACGGATATTTTTACTTCATGATAAATTAATGAAATATAACATAGCTAACTTTATTTTGAAAATAAACTTAAATTATCTGAATACAAGGAGTTAGTGAAAGCAGTCTTATCATTAAAACTAGAGGTTTAGCTATCATGGGTATCCTTAAAATAACCGAAGATTTTTTTTTGTGTTTTCGAAGGATATGATGTAAAAATTGATTTGTAAATTATTTGGAATCAAACTGGTGTCGAGCCTTTTTACAGGAAAACCGAAAGCGCTGAATCATGAAGTGTTTTTATTTATAAACAGCTAGCTATTCGCACGCGCCTTCGCTCGTGTTGACAATTTTTTGTTGACAAATTTGTTCTCCTGCTCAATAGATTATGTAATTGTGTATGTGATTCTTGTAAATGAAATAGAGATATATAATGTAATTATGAATGTGTGTAATTCTATTAGATACAGATATCTAATAGAATTACATACAGATCCTTTTTGGCCTTATTTTTAACTATATTTTAAGTATTTTAACAGAAATTGTAACGCTGTGGCTTACCTCAATAAAATAAATAAATGAATAGATATCTAATAGAATTACAAATCTTCAGGAATATTTTTAAAAATTGAACTCAGTATCTAAAGTTTTGTATTTTTAGTAGGTTTTATCTGTAAGTTTTAAGCAAATCGGACCACAGGAGTTAGGAAAAACACTAAATAAATTCAAGTTAAAAAGACTATACTATGACCGCGGGTACGCACGCATTGTTTCTATGGAAACGTTTCAAGCCTTTTTTTATCCCATGGGATCTGATTTATGGGATGAAAAGTATGTGTTATTCCAATGAAAAGTATTGGCTAGATTAAGTCTATTCAAAATTTTACGTTTGTGCGTGAAAGAAAAACATCCATACAAACTATCACGTTTATAATACTAACTAGCGACCCGCCCCGGCTTCGCACGGTTTTATTATACATATAAACCTTCCTCTTGAATCAATCTATCTATTTAAAAAACCGCATCAAAATCCGTTGCGTAGTTTTAAAGATTTAAGCAGTCAAAGGGACATAGGGAAATAGGGACTGAAATCGCGATTTTTTTTTATACTATGTAGTGATAAGTATTCTACCCTCTCAAATTTGCACAAATTTATATAACTGAATTACCACTTGCCTCCATGTTGAGTGTAATTACAGGCATAAAGGGATAATCAGCGTGTCTTGGTTGTTTTGAGATAAGAAAAACTAGACCAAATAATGAGATACTTTATTTTTAAACGTCAGCTCTCACATCCATGCTACTTGTAATTAAAAAGAGTAAAGAACAAGTTCGTCATTACGTTGATTGTACCCGTGGGTTGATTCGCGATCGGTTTCTGACGTTATTTTGTTTATACATACTTGTTTTAATTAAACTAAAAAGGAAGGAAGGAAGGAAAGTAAAATAGATATAAAGTAAAAGAAGTCTATTTAGATACAATTTGTAAAATAAAACTAATTAAACCAAAGTGAAAGGATAAAAAAACCGATAAGAAGTGAAACACAGACACGTCGTAAAATTCTTATTATACAGGGTGATGCTAAAATCCAATTTCCCTCGGACCGCGAAAGCGTATAGACGCGTGAAATCCTTGTTAAATTTAAATCATAAATAATTTAATTCTCTACGTTTCAATTATTTGAAGAACTACCAGGCGCCCATACCGAAAGAGAGGTTGACCGGTCGCAAAAAACGCGTGAAATAGAACGATAGAACACCTCACGAGTGTGACTGCGACGGAGCATCCACTGCGCCGGCACAAGACACGTACGTATCTGACGTCATTGATCCCTTTGGTCAGTTTGACGTGTGGTCCAAGTGTAAGCGACACGTTTTAGTTATATTGGCCTAGCAATACCACCTAAAATGGACAAATTTCTGATTGACAAGAAGCTGATTGAAAAGTCACCTAGCGAGAGCGATTTAAATAGGCCCAGCAGGAGTCAATCAGAGACAACACCCCCAAATTTTGCATTTGTTCGAGGTAAGCGATATAGAGAAGACGAATTCACAGAATTTAAAGCAGAAATGAAAACAATGATGGAAGAGATTATAGCTGAACAGGAAAAGGAAATCAGAAAGTTTTTCTCACCAACATTGTCTGACATACAAAAGACAAATCAAAATATAGAAAATACTATTGGCATGCTTATTAGTAAGAACGAAGAACTAACAAAAAAAGTAACTAAACTAGAACAACAAACAAAGAAAGATAAAGAACATATTACACTACTAGAGAGTAAGATAGAGGATTTACAAAGAAATGCTAAAAAGAACTTCATCGAACTCAAAAACGTTCCGAAATCTAGAGACGAGACTAAGGAAGACATTGTTAAGATGGTTACACAGCTTGGAAATACAATTGACTGCAGTATAAACAGCGGTGATATCAAAGATATTTTTAGAACTCGTGGAAAGAAGGACGGACAACCAAATGGCCCCATCATCGTTGAACTAGGGTCAACTATTCTGAGGACTAGTATCCTTAAGAAAAGCAAGTCCTTTAACATAAGGAATAAGACAAAACTGCGAGCTAAGCACCTGGGTTTTAAGAAGGAAGAAGAAACACCAATTTTTGTCGCGGAGCATTTGACTACCAAGGCATCTAGGCTCTACTATCTGGCTAGAGACCTAGCAAAATCTAAGGACTACAAGTTCTGCTGGACGTCTTTCGGGCGAGTCCTTGTAAGAAAGGATGAAAATGCACCAATCATAACCATTACCAGTGAAAATCAGGTTTCCAACCTGATGCAAACTTCGTGACTATCTTCATTCTTACCATCTATAAGACCCATTATTGGTTTGTTTGTATCATGTTCTAGTATTTCTAATATTTATCTTAAAATAACCTTATGTACACACTCTACACTAATCATTACACTCAAAACAACTCTCATACACCAACACATGACATACTACTTGTATTCTACACAAACACACACACTCACTCATACAAAACAGATTCATCGATTTTTTTATAGAGCGAACCTCAATACTCTGATGACCTTTGTCCATATTTTCACTTATTATGGATAAGCCTCTGTCTGTAGCTGATGAATTAGACAAATCAGATATTGCTTGCTCTTTTGAATGTAAGGTTGAAGAGTTCATTCAGAGGACTCAAATAAAAGCAACTGATTTTACAGTTGTCACTCAGAATATAAGGAGTATTTACCGCAACTTTGATGACTTACTCGTATCGCTTGATGGATTATCTCTGGAAATAGATGTAATTGTTTTAACTGAATGTAGACTCAACATTACGAGACCTGTCCCTTATCTACCAGATTATAACTCGTTTACTTCGACAAACCACATAAACCAATGTGACGGAGTTGCTGTTTATATTAAAAACAGTCACAAAGGTAACATTTGCGAAATTAAACTAGCTAATGCATCATGTTTGCAAATCAAAATTTATAACATGATTATCATATGCATATACCGTTCTCCCTCTATAGGTAATGCTGAAAAGTTTATAAATTCATTAACTGATCATCTTGAAACTATTCGATCTTCTGAAAGTATAATTATTGTAGGAGACATTAATATAAACATCATTGCTAAATTAGACGAGCGTAGTAGTGACAGGAATAATAGACTTAATTACCTTAATGCACTTGCTCTCCACGGCCTCCTTCCTGGACACTACTTACCTACTAGACTTAACAGCTGTCTCGATCACTGCATGGTTAAAATAAATAAGCGTAAAAACTCTGCTACTATTGCTGTCCTTGAAACTTCTACTACTGATCACCGCATGCTTGTGTTTTCCCTCTGTAAAATTGTTAATACTAAAAAAAGAGCTATAACTAAAATTAAAATAGATCATGCAAAAGCTTTGGAAGACCTGGAAAGTAATCTTAAAGACATTTTGAATTTAAAAGATCCCAAAGCTCTGTGTTCTTCATTAATAAGTAAAATACAAAAATCTCTGAAAAACAACTCAACTCTAATCCATATACCCCGAAAAAAGAGAATTCTTAAACCCTGGATGACAGAAGGACTCTTGCGCTGTATAAAAAACAGAAACTCGATGCAGAAAAATCTTAAAACTGATCCATTTAATGAAGTTCTTAAAATCACTTTTAAAAGGTACCGAAATTACTGTAACAATTTAATAAGAAAACTTAAGAGAAAATATGAAAAAGATTTACTAGCTAAATCTGCTAAAAATAGTAAACTTCTTTGGAAAAACATAAATAATATAACTAATTACAAAGCCCCACATACACCCAATAACTCCCTTCTTAATATACAACCTACCACAAATCAATCAGTTAACTACGTTAATTCATATTTTGCAAATATTGGACAAGCCCTAGCTGAAAACATGCCTGACCATTCCATCGGAGACCCTTCCTCAACTCTACCTTCCTTCTCTTACCACGCGTCATCTTTCGTTTTATTGGATACTGACTTTGATGAAGTCGTTAACGTAATCATAAGTCTTAAAACAAATAGCGCTCCCGGATGGGACAACATATCATCATCTTTTTTAAAAATTTCAAAACACATCCTAGTTCCTTATATTTGTCATCTAATAAATCTATGTTTTAACACAGGAATCTTCCCCAATGAATTGAAACGCTCAGTGGTGACACCCATTTATAAAGGAGGAAGCAGAGATGATGTGAATAATTACCGTCCGATCTCCGTACTGCCATCGCTGTCAAAAGTGTTGGAAAAATTAATAAATACTAGGCTACTAAATTATTTGAATAAATTTAAATTACTCTCTAAACAACAATTTGGCTTTAGGCAAGGCTTATCGACGGAAGACGCTATTTCTGAACTTACTAATAAAATCACAGATCATGTTGATAAAAAACAAAAATGTCTGACTGTTTTTCTGGATCTTAGGAAAGCGTTTGATACCGTATCTGTTCCAATTCTTTTGCATAAGCTTGAGAAATTCGGTATAAGAGATATGTCTCATTCTCTACTTAGTGATTATCTTAGCGGAAGAAGGCAACGCGTTAAGGTTGGTGTTTTTGAGAGCGAGGATGTTTCCATTTCCTATGGTGTCCCACAAGGGAGCATACTTGGACCAACACTGTTTTTAATGTATATAAATGACTTGTGTGACATGACTCTTGATGATGGATACATTTTTTCGTATGCGGATGACACCGCTATTATTTTTACTGGTACCTCTTGGAATGAAGTCAAACAAAGAGCTGAGAAGGGACTTAGGAGGGTAGATTTGTGGCTTAGACGTAATTTACTAACGCTTAACATAGACAAAACAAACTTCATTTGTTTCACTAAGTATATTAACACCCAACCTGACACTACGTTTAATATTAAAATTCACAGATGTGCTCTTGATAGCCAGTACTGTGACTGTCCAAAAATAGACAAAGTAAGCCGTACCAAATATCTAGGAATTACTGTAGATCAACGTTTAACGTGGCATTCCCATATAGAAGCACTAATGAACAGGACTAGAAAGCTAATGTGGATCTTTAAGAATTTGAGACATGTCGCTCCTCCCACTCTCTTAATGCAAATATATACATCACTAGTAGAATCTACTCTTACTTACTGCATACCCATCTGGGGTGGAGCTGCAAAGACCCATATCATTGACCTTGAAAGGGCTCAAAGATCTCTTCTTAAGGTAATGTTATTTAAACCTTACAAATATCCTACAGAAAGCCTGTACCAGGAATCTGACGTACTATCTATCCGCAAACTATATATTCTTAACTCTGTATTGAAAACTCATAAAACCATGAGCTTTGACCCGGCTAAGCTTCAAAATAGAAGAAAAGATAAAATTATTAAAAATATACCAGTAAAATCTTCTTTTGCATCAAGACAATGTCTCAGGCAATCGTCATTTTTATATAATAAAATAAACAGTATTATAAACATTTATCCTAAGAAAGTCTATGACTGCAAATATGAGCTTTTAAAATGGCTTAAGCACTTGAGCTATGAAGACGTAGAGGTACTCTTTAAGGTTGTTTCTTAAATTAATTTTATAGTTTCTCTATATTAAAATCAATACTTATACAATTATCCACACTCATGCATACACACAAATTCATACACACACACACACACATTCATACACACACCACACACACATCAACACACACCCTGGAACTCCTGTTGCCCGGACTCTTATGAGACCGGTGTTCTCAGGAGCACCAGGGACACGCACTTACTTCACAACACCTACACTCACACACTTTTCCACTTACACAAACCCTAAACTGACCTTCACGCGCAGATACATAAGGATTGTAGAATAACTTTAGATTAGATTCATTTAATACAATAAGTTTAATTTTATATTTCAAAATTTTTATCTTCTATCGAATCGCTCTGAGTTTTTAACTTGTACCACACCACATTGTACATTGTAACAATACAACTCGAGCATTCTTTTCTTTAATATTACTCCTACCCTCACTTTGTTATTTTTAATTCTGATCACTTATAATTAGTACCAAATGTTAGAATGTTAAATATATTTTGATAATTCTTGTTAATGTAACTAAGGAAGAGCGAAACCTCCTAGTACAAGTATTATTTATGCTTAAAAGGAGGCTTCAATGTATTTTATAATATCTATCATAAATATTGTGAACGAAATAAAAACATTTGATTTTGATTTGATTTGAATTTACTTTCGATATCCAAACGTATCCTCCCCACCACAGAATCAAAACCAAAGCATTTCTGTCAATGCATAAACTCTTAAACTGATTTATTGTTTTTTTTTTCAACAATAAACCTTCGTTTGACCACAATCTCACCTGATGGTAGGTGACGACGTGGCCGAAGATGTATCACGAAAGTCTAGAAGACACAAAATGATGTATGATCAGTATACGTAGGTACGTTTTAGTTTATCACTCTTCGATATCCATGGATATTGTTCTCCATTTGACAATTATATTTATACAGCTAGTTTAATCGCAGCTATTATCCCATAAATCAGTTCCATAGGATAGAAACAACCTTTAAACGTTTCTAGAAATAAGGCATGCAAAGCTGCGTTCAGAAACCAGTTCAGAATAGTTTTTTAAAAATATTTTTGTTCCATATTTAACCAGCAACACTGTTATACAAATTAAAAAGAATACTAAACCATCGTTTTGCATTAATTCCCTCATAAATTCATAAATGTGCATATTTCCGTGCGGCAGGAAGTAAATAATGCGAAATGACATCAAAAATTCATTTTTCTGGTCGCTGCTGCTAATTAGGCACAAGTGGAGGACCTGGAATGCCTTTTTACTTTATTACTGGCACAGGGGGTGGGTAAGTGTTGGGTACCGTGGGATAATGGGAATTATAATAGTTCTAGGGTTCCTCGGGTCTTTAGAAAGAAAAAACATTTATTTAGCCTAACTTACATAGAAAAAATATACCTTATAGCACATATAAAACAAAAACAAAAAACATGAAAAGAAAGAAAAATATTTAGAATAAAATATTATGAAACTTATTACATAAGGGGCCAAAATTGTGCCTATCATCGTTATACTGCCGTAGAAATAATAAAAAGATCATCTTTATTGGCGATGTCGGACATCACAACAGTGACGTTATTATTTGTAGGTATCTATTTATCAATCATGTTACATTACAAAATGTAGAATGATTAAAGTTTTGTTCTTCTAATTTATAAACGCAAAAGTATATACCGTTGTGAAGATGTTTATAATCAAAACTAAATGAAGAAAATACATACCTACAGGCTGGGTCTCATTACCCCGCATCAAATCGAGTGGCAACGAACGTGACGGTAGTGTCCTTTTTTGGTAAATTTTACAGGTAATTTTTTGTCTGCAATTTGTTTATTTTTCTTAATTTTAATGTAATTTTTTTACATAATTTTAAATAATAGTTAATGCCGAACCGCATTTCTATTCGGTTCCTTTCCTTCACTCGTTGGATTTGGCTTCAGTGACTCATCTTATGTAAATTTTAATGCGTTCTAATTATTCTTAAGAAAGTAAGTTCACTGCCGCCGTACCAACGACATCCAGGCGACATCATACCGGTAACCGAGTGCTTGTTAGCAGTTTGTACGTCATTACAAGGTTTCATACAGAAATATTGGATTTTATCTCTATAGAAATAAAGACTAGTTTAGATTGAATGATTATGAAGGACAGATTAGCGTCGTTCTTGATGTGCAAGAGAAAATATTTTTAGCTCAGAATAATCAGAATAATCAATTTATTGGTAAGAGTTTTACAGGTCGGTCATTAAATTACAAAAAATTAAAATTACAAAACAATTTAAAACATTATACATTAAATTACAAATTATTGTAAAAATTCGTCAACATTGTAGACAACATTGTAGTTGCTCTTAGTCTTAAGGTTCCGTATCTATCTTAAGTGGGGGTTTCCAACTCACTTCGTAAAGTTTTGTAGAAGTTCTACGAATAAATGAAGTATTAAGCCACTTCTGATTTATATGCGGCCAATCAGATTGTTTTGTAGTGACGTAGAAAGTCAGATTTTCCGACTTTTTATCGAGTTATAATTTTTTTTTCTCCTGATTATACTTATTTCATCGACTGTTTCTATTAACAACATATCTATATTAAGCACGAAAATTATAATCATAGAATAAAACAACTTTAAACTAGTAAGTAGGTATATAGAATTGAAACCGAATTCCAATTGAACTGTTTCTTAGTTTGATTTTATCTTTTCTATCTAGTAGATAGATACAATCTACATTACACTGAAAAGTGCGTTCTGATTCAGAAATCAATCTTAAATCAATCACTTTATTTCTTTAGGCTCACAAAATAAGCGCTTCGATAAATCAAATTTTATGTAGATGCACTATTATTTATTATTTCACTATACATTATGTATTAGTTATGTACATTATTATTGTTAAATTTACTGCCGCCGTACCAATAACATCCAAGCGACATTATTCCCGTAACCGAGTGCTTGTTATCCGTTTGTACTTACGTCATTACAACACGGTTTTACAAGGTTCCTTATAATAAGGAGCAGTTTAAATTAAATGATTATGAAGAATAGATTATCGATACAATATTATATCATCATCATCATCATCATCAGCCTATATTAGTCCACTGCTGGACATAGGCCTCCCCTAATGAGCGCCATAGCGCCCTGTCTTCAGCTTGACGCATCCAGCATCTGCCAGCAGTCCTTCGCAGATCGTCATCCCACCTGGCCGGAGGGCGTCCTACACTACTTAATATATACAATATGATATTAATATACAGTCAAGATAAACTAGTAGGTATAGTACTTATTCTTTGGTACGTATATCACTATCACTACATGGTATAAAACAAAGTCGCTTTCTCTGTCCCTATGTCCCTATGTATGCTTAAATCTTTAAAACTACCCAACGGATTTTGATGCGTTTTTTTTAATAGATAGAGTGATTCAAGAGAAAGTTTATACGTATAATAAAACCATGCGTAGCCAGGGCGGGTCGCTACTTGTTTTATTAAATGAAAAAAAAATGACAATTAATATGATTTTTACACTAAATAAACCATCTTATTGGATACCTTAGAATCTTTATAATTAAAATTATATTTGCCATTATCAATTAAAATTAATAAACCGGCAAATTTAAGAAGTCTGAAAAAAGCCGGAAGGCCGCCAAAAGGCGGTTAAAGACAACACTTTACATCGAGTCCATTACATTACAATCCAGATTGACGTTGTCTTCTCATATCTAGAGCTTTTAATTGACCAACCGGCTTAAGACATAAGCGATATTTTAAATTAATTAATATTGACCAACATATCGGCTGGTCGGAGATATCACGGGATCCAAGTGTCAAGAAATGAATGGTGGGACTGGGACGAACGGGATTTAAGTATACCTCATCATCATCAGCCATATGATTAGATTAGTCCACTGCTGGACATAGGCCTCCCTTGATGAGCGCCATAGCGCTCTGTCTTCAGCTTGCCGCATCCAGCATCTGCCAGCAGTCTAGAGCAGATTGTCATCCCACCTGGCCGGAGGGCGTCCTACCCCGCCGTGACTTTTGTCAAGTCACGGTCTCCACTCAAGAACACGTTTACCCCAACGGTTGTCGGTTCTTCACGAGATATGTCCGGCCCACTGCCACTTCAGCTTACTAAGTACATACATATACCTACATATTTAAACATTAATATTTTCCTATTCGTCCCGCTCGGATGCAGTTGGTGGGACGACGGAAGTTGACCAAAATTTTATAATAATTTGAATTTTTTTATAAAAACTTACACCTGATTTTAACTTTCACGCATTATCAAGGATAACTCAATAACTAATGGTCAGATGATCAACTTTAAATGGGTTTATACGAGAAACACCAGCTTTAAAATAAAAATCATCAAAATCGGTCCACCTGCAAAAAAGTTATGGCACACATAAGAAAAATACAAGTTCATACTTCTTATGGAGACCGTTAGAAAATGGCGAGTGAACTGCATAATATGCTTTATTTATTTAATTTCAATAAAATTTATAGAATTTATGATAAGATAATGATATGATAAGACATAGTTAGAATTAACCTCGTTTAAACAGTTTAAATACTTATATTAAATTAACTAGAATTTTGGTAACAAAACTATCTTGATAACCAACCTAGTTTGATGTGTGTTATTGTGTGTGTGAGTATTTCTAATCAACATACGTTCGCTCACAGCTTTTACTAGATCAATGTTTTTACTGCATCTAAATTGGCATTTGAGTAGGTACAGTTGCGTACAACGTGTTTTCGCTTCACACTTGCACTCTGAGATTTTAATGCGTCATGTTATAAGTGATCTATATTTTGATCCATTTATCTGAGTACAAGCTTTGAAAAAAGTGATTCTTATTTAATTATCCATTTATATCCCCTGTTGTTCCTTCCTCCTCAAAATCAAACTTAAAGTGCTTTATTTCCTTTAAACCCTACAGGACTCTTAGACACGTCAGAAAATTCAAGTAAAAAGAAATTGAAACATAAGCCTATGCATTTTCTCCATTTGGAGTCGAGACCGTAGGTCCGTGGGGTATCGAGGCTCTCCGGGTTCTATAAAAATATCTCAATGTCTGGTCGATGTGAAGCTTGACCAGAGAGCTTAGTCACTCACAATCTCTCGGGTTACGCGTCGCATTGACCAAACACCAGATTGCTTGCGACATTCTGCGGTATGATTTCTGTATCTTATTATGTACTTTATGAACTTTGGCGATGACTGTACAAATACAAGACGCATTGAGTGATAAGCGAATTGAGTGCAATTATATTCTTAGCCGTTTCATTATCATTATCGTTATCTGTCCGTTATCCACAAGATACGATTATCTGACAGATGTGAATGGGAATGGGTGAATTAGCATGATCGTGACGATTTTTCGAATAATTTATTTGCCGTGAACGTGAGAAAACTTTTATAAATAAGTGTCCATTAGACAAAAATTCAGTTCTATCTAACAGTAGAGTAGCTTTGGTTTTATTACTAATTATCTTAACAATTGACTGATCAATCATCAAATCTCTTGTCAATGATCCGTTGCTATACTATCAATCAATAATACAGCGTGTTTTTTAAAACTATAAAACTACTTTACATTCTTTTAAGCAATTTATTTGTAGTCAATAAAATACGCATTATGAATAATAACTCAATAATTTGATCAAATAACATCTAGATCAAATTTATATGCTGGTCCCATAAGATAGAGCTTTCAAATTAAAAAGAATCATCAAAATCGGTTCGACCAGTAAAAAGAAATGAGGACACATAAAAATACTATCAAATTGATTGAGAACCTCTTCCTATTTTGAAATCGGTTAAAAATAATTCGACCAGTCAAAACAGATGGTATTTTAGTGATACATCCACGTTAAGATGTATTCCTCTTTAACTTTAATCTCCCGCCAAAGATTCCTATTATCTATTGAATTTGAGTAGTTTTTTTTCAGAGGTTGGATGATATTGATGATGATGATGACAGTTTTTCCAAAGATCCTATGACTACGTTCAAACAACGCCTCTGGTTTTTCTTTTTTTTAAAAACTCCAAACTAGGCAATTGAAAAACCTTATTTTTTCATTGGTTTTTTAGAAAATTTACAAAAAAGAAGAAAACTCAAAATTGCGTAGCTGGGTTGAAAAACGCCATACAATAGGTAATTGAAAGAACTGTTTTAAAAGAGATTAATTCATTGATTATTTTGTATTAGCAAAAAAGAAGAACGGATAAAACTGCGTAGCTGGGTGTTTTCGTTTAATTTTGACTATGATTAAAAAATATATTGAAGACTTTCAATGAAAACATTAAACAACCTCATAAAATTTACCTTTACAAAGCCCTTATATACCTACTTTCAGCCTTGATTCAGCTGTGAAATTGTATTTTTAATCAAATTGCTTACTGTTAATTTAAATAATAATGGTCATTTCACACATCATCATCGAACCCCATGCTAAAAAGAGTTTTCGCTATGGGTACTAGATTACTGATACCGATACTGAGTACCTACTTATACCTAATACAATGCATCATCATGTTAAAGAAATAGTCCACCGCTGGACATAGGCCTCCCGTAATTAACGCCACAGCGCCCTAGCTGTCTTCAGCTTGACGCATCCTGTATCTGCCGCAGTCTTTCGCAGATCGTCATCCCATCTGGCCGGAGGGCGTCCTACACTACGTTTGCCGAGTCGCATTGTCCACTCAAGATCACGATTAATACTTATTTTAATATAAATAAAACACCCAGAATAGCTGGAAATATCCGCTAGTAAAACAAACATTTGTCTCGTGGTGGGAATCAAATCCTGCATAGGTACCAGGTGGATATTCGACTGGTACGCCACAGACATCGTGGTACCTTATTTTATCCACTTGCCTTACTAACAACTTCTCGAGCCAGTTTATTAGAAAATTATAATTACCTAGTCTAATCAAATTGATTAATCGATAACTTTTAATAACAGCTTCATGTGTGGTCAAATCAAAACAAGATCAGAACTGGTTTTGCTATCGTAAGATCAAATGTTCATTCATTAGAAATGATCGCTTTATGTCAAGTTATATACTTTTGCTTGTTATGCCTTGAGGGCTTTAGAAAATCTTTCATCTGATCAAAGTTAAGATCAAAGTTAGTTTGGAAAAATGTTTATCCTTCGATAGGTACTTTTAATACTTCACTCTAGTACCTAAGTACTAGAAAATTACAATCGAAGAATAGAAAAAAATTGAAAAGAGTATTTAATAATAAGGCAATTGAGCTGAGTGCAGAACGTAGCAAACAATCTAGAGGTAGCTCAACTGATCATGTCAATACCAGTCTGTGCGTCCCCAAGACACTGGCTGCATTACCACGCTGTATGACAATGCTGATGCGCTGAGCCAGATACTCACCAGCTAGAGGGTCACGGTAGAGACGCTCAGATCATTTTCACACTTCATACTCAAAAAACGTACCTTATACGTTATGCACACGTTATGTAACCCTAGCCGAAACAATTGATTATGGCCGCATTGGCAGCAAAGATTTACCATCTAAGATCAATTACTACGTTCCTATTCACACAAATTGAATGAAATCTGACAATGCGAGTCTCCTTGGTCAATATTTAAAAGTTCCAAAAAGTTTTCACACTTTAAAATAACTTTACACTAAAAATTGTAAAGTTTGGTAACGTGTTTCTTCTACAGAAATCTAAATAACTATTGTTTAAATTAGAAATAAAATACATTTTATTTAGATTTCTGTGGTTTCATTAAGTATTTATTCTGCCTTCTGAACAGAGTCCCAAGGAAAAGATTATTTCGTAATTAATGATAAATCAAGGTTGGATTATTTTTATAATAGATCAAAAAATCGAGAACCCCGAAAAATATTACAATCAAGAGACAATGGAAACATCACTTTGTTATCAATGAAGATCTTTACTTTGAAAAACAAATTTCTGAATTTATTTTGAAAGATATTTCAATTCTAATCAAAGATGAATCAACTCAAAAAGAAAACATAAATTCAATAACCTAAAATAACCTACAATACTCAGAAAAACTTTCTTGTTCAATATTTGGTTTAGAAATGTTTTCAAAGTCTGAAAATTCAGTCAATTACTAAGTTTTGTTGATAGTTACTACAAGTTATAGTAGTAAGTAGCTTTGATTTACATTACGAAGGGCGAAAGATGAATTTATCATCAACTTATATGTCCACTACTGGACATAGGCCTCCCCTAATGAGCGCCATAGCGCCCTGACTTCAGCTTGCTCCATCTAGCATCTGCCTTCAGTCTTTCGTAGATCGTCATCCTAACTTTCCGGAGTCCTACACTACGATTGTTAAGTCACTGTCTCCACTAAAGCACACGTTTGCTGCCGGTTCTTCGCGAGATATGGCCGGCACACTGCCATTTCAGCTTGCCAATTTATTGAGCTATGTCGAAGGATTCATAATTTTTATTAATAACGAGAATTACAATCAAAGAAAAAAATATACTAGTATACATATACAATTGCTAACAGTCTAAAAGTAGCTCAAATGATCCATGTCAATACCAGTCGAAAGCGTCTCTAAGACACGTATTACCGTGCTGTATGGCAATGTCGAAGGATAAATTAATTGAAATCTATAATTATTTAGCGTGTTGTAAAAACTATAAAGAGACCTAGTATTTTCAAGTTTTTAATATAATGTTCTTTACAGGTGTCTTTAAATTTAGCGCCAACGAGTACTAATTGCACGTTTCTGCGTTTTTATCACTCTTTTACAGTCAATCAATGGAGTCAACCTAACAACGAAAATAGTAGCGAATGCTCAAAACAGGTCACCAGTGGGTTTATAAAAAGAGAAGTATCTACAGCCACTTTAAGCGACCCTTCTGCGGCTAGCCATTACTTTATTCCCTTAAAACCGCCGAAGCTCGTAAAAGTTACTTACCACTGAAAAATCTCACCATTTTATACTCATATAAAATGTTTAAAAGGGCCAAAATTACTTTGTTTTACGTCTCTACTCATAAGTGTTGGGAAAAATCATTGATTCGGTTAAAATGTTCGACCCGTATTTGCCGAAATGGAAGCGTAAAAGAGATCATTCCACTCTTATGTAGTGGACATAAGAGTGCAGCGATCTAATTTTTGTTTTGCTTTGTATACTTAACTGCCTAAGTACCAAAGTATACGTTTAAGGCTGAACATGAACATGAAAAGTAAAACAACCTTTTTTATATTCCAGACCTAGAACTACGTCTTTTAAAAATTTCAGCCCGATCCATTCAATAATACACCTACTTTAGCCACTTGCTGAAACAGCACGGTTTGTCTCCGCAAAGTAATGAAAAACCGGCCAAGTACGAGTTGAACTCAAGAACGAAGGGTTATGTACCATCTATTGATCTATAAACATGGTAAAAAGATCATTTCTGTTGTATGGGAATTTTCTTCAATATTTTATGTGTTTTTTTAATATTTATTGTAACAAAAATTGATATATTTATAAATTGCTGTATTTCTGTACACAAATACAAATTCAATTGCGAAAATTTCAACTTTATAACAATCATGGTTCATAAGATACAGCCTAGTGACAGACGGACATACGGCAGTCTTAGTAATAGGGTCCCGATCTACCCTTTGTGTACGAAACCCTATGTGACGAATAACAGTTTCGGCAAAACTTCGGCTTCGGCCGAAATTCATACCGAAATGTGTAGGTGCCTACAACCCTAACCTTTTATCGATCTGAAGTAGCAATATAAATGCTGTATATTTAGACTGATAATTTTCGTCCAACTCGAAAGTTCCTTAGCCTCTTATGCCCTTAGCCCTTAGTACCTTAGCCTTTGATGTAAATCTATAGGGAATTAAAGTAAATCACGAGGAATAATAGATTACCTGTTCGGTTTATGGGATGCTAGCCATTGACTATGGCTTTTCTCGTGCTTTGCTCTACTAGTGTGTCCCAACTTTTTTTTTGGGAAAATAGGGAATCCGATATCACTACATAGTATAAAAAAGTAGCTTTCTCTGTCCCTCCCTATGTCCTTTATGTCCCTATGTCCCTTTGTATGTTTAAATCTTAAAAAGTACGCAACGGATTTTGATGCGGTTTTTTTAATAGATAGAGTGATTCAAGAGGAAGGTTTATACGTATAATAAAACCGTGCGAAGCCGGGGTGGGTCGCTAGTACTTTATAATATTCCTCCTATATTCGCATTGCAGTGGGCTACCATCATCGGCTGTAGATCTACCTAGATCTGGAATTAATACGAATAAACACTACGTTTGCTACAACTCAAAAACCTACCTAACAAGGTAAAGGTTTACTGTTCACTTCTTTTTAACTTTACCCTGGTATCTTGTTCACTTTTTTACACCCTAAAAAGATTGTAAGTACCCTAAATTCCCAGTTTTACTTATGTAAGTTGAATTATCCGACGTGTCCAAGAGTACCTACTGTAAGGTTTTAAGGAAATAAAACACGTTGATATTTGAGAATCAATGAGAATTCAATGAGTTTTTAATTTTACCATAAAGCCATAGAAAGTAAACGAACTAAGTAAAAGTAATTCATTTATAACAAAGTTCTTGCTGCAAACTTAGCGAAGCTTTATACGACCAAGTCCGATTTCAATACTTGGCTTCTATACTTTTATAGGCCGTCTACATTATTCCAGTTGCACTGGATTGATCGCACTGGATTCAAAAGTAGACCACGAATCCAGTCACTGGACTGGAATGCTTACTAGATTCAGTATATTCCAGTGCCTGTTTACATTTTTCCAGTGAGCAATCCAGCACTGGACTGGATCGCTGGACTGGAATAATGTAAACCGGCCTTTAAGGAAGTGAGTCCAGTCCAGTGGAATCCACTGGACGGGAATTAAACGAAAATTATAGTGACAATCATTATTTGAAAAAACTAAAAACCTACTGAATTATTTCATATTAACAAATTGTTTTAAAGTCTTGCACAATGAAAACTAATTCCTCGGCCATGAACGATTTTTGTGTGCAATAAAGAATTTTTTGTAATATACTGTATTGAATTGATTTTTATGGGTCCATCTTGGGATTTTCTAGTAACCATAACATAAGCTCTGCTTAGCTTGGGACTAGATAATTCTAGATGGATTGTCCTGCATTTATTATTTCTGTTTATTTATTATACGGCATCTTGTGATGCCCCGCGCTTTATGTTTATTTAAATCTACATAGTTTGAGTTAATCGCACCAAGGAATAATAATTATCCATAGAAACAAAAACCACCATTTTTGACCACCTTGGAGAGGTTAATTTTAGAAAATTAGATTATCATACGCAGGTAAGTGTTATTCTTAAACCTAAACCTATCTACCAATTATACTTCATCTTAATCGATTAAGTAGTTACGTATACAGGGTTATAGGTGTTTAATGATTAACCTCGAAAATTCGACTTGGGTAAATCAAGACTAACAACTTTTGTTCTACGATTTTTTCTAATTCAATGATTTTTTCCCCACTGAATAAAATATACCTATTATAAGCAAATTTCCAGTTCTGATCTTCTTAGCTCTGTCTAGGCGTCACAGATAGAGACATGTCGGTTCGGTACATGACCTATATGTCGTATACATATATCTAGCAAAGAAAGAAAGGGGTTGCGGTGAGGCGAGCGGGGGCTAATAGAAATGCCCGCGAAAACTAAAAAAATTAAAACTGGAGATGTATTACCTTTTGGCAAAAGTCATAGAACAAAAGTTGTTAGTCTTGATTCACACAAGTCGCCTTTAAAAGGTTAATCATTAGATACCTATAACCCTGTATAAGTGAAGGTAGTAAAAAACATTCACACAAACTTTCACACATCAGTTGTAAGTATGAAAATAGAATTACCGGTGGTATAGTATAAAAGTTATTTCATACCTAAAATATATGGCAGAATTCAAAATAGGTTAACAACAAAGTCGATTTAATTAAAGATACAAAGAAAACGAATGTTTTTGTAATAAAACCTCTATTTATACTAACCCTGATTACAAAATCGATCAACCCGCAAGACGGGCATTAAAGTTCGCAAGCACTGGGCCGTATTCAGGACTTGCTTATTAATTTTAGGTTCGAAAACCGAGTGTGGTGGCCACTTCGCGTCTCAGTCTAAACTATACAAAATAAAAGTAAATAAACAATGCTGGACAATCCACACAACATCATCTAGCTACAAGCTAAGCAGAGCTTGTGTTATGGGCTTGTGTGATGACTGATATATCTACTTGGTATATAATACGGTAGGACCGATGGTGGGCGAAGTGCTGCCCGAGGCGCAGGATGTTGCAGTTTTCATTCCGGTCTTGGGTCAAATATTTGAACGATCTGCAATAATTTCTTCCGGGGTTCTGGGTGTTTTCTATATTTAGTAACAATATTTTTCTATGAAGCTACTGTATTAAGTATCTAATACCCATAACACAAGCTCTGCTTAGCTTGAGGACATCGATCGTCTTAAAAATATTATTGAAAATCAAATTAGCCTGTTAAAATATGAAATATGCTTGATCATTAAAAAATATACTTGTTCCACCGCTCTACATCTAACTTCCTGCTTTATTTTTACGTCGGTTAAAAGTTAAGCCTCCAGATTGTAGGACTTATTCCATCCCTGGAACTAGGTGTAATAAAATACCTATTGCTACCAGACTTGTTTCCTGAAATTCTACAGTTTGTGGCTAGTGGAGTGCATGTAGAAATAAGGTGTACAATAATAAATATAAATTATTTCATTTACAATTCAATACAAAAATGCTTTATTTTGCAACACAAGGAAAAAAACCATGTAAAAATAAGTTACATAATACTAGTACAATGGGCGGCTTTATCGCTTAGAAGTGATTTTATTACAGGCAACCTTTGGATGGAAAGAATTATGTGAATTTAAGAAAAGCAGGGAAGGGGTGTACAAATGATAATTTAAATAAAATAATTATGAATAAAATAAACATTAATATTATAATACATTATATTATATATTATATAATACATAGAACACCTAAATACTAATGAGTAGGTTCTAAATTTAGTCCAAAGTTCGATTCTAACACCCTATTCATAATGTTAATTGAAAAGAGAAATAATAATTATTTCACTTAGCGGGGGGATACAACTAGATTATAAGATATAAAGAAAGAAAGAAAGAAAGAAAATATTTTTATTAGTTTACCAACATCAAAAAACTGTAAGTACCTACTAAATATAACTAAGATATAAACATGTGATGCTAGCAAACCAATAGGTCCTGTCTTAGCATAATGTTGCTCCAGATATCGATTGCTCTATGATGGAAAGGAAATAAGTCATCACAATAGATACGAGAGATTTCACTGGAGTGTTCAACATAGGTTTTTACATCTTTCGCTAATTGATAAAAACTGAAGTAAAAAGAATCAATTAGCCATACAGCTTGGTAATATATAGCCAGCATCTTGGAATCGCTTCCTACTGGTATGGATATGGAACAGTTGGGTTACCTTTAGACTATTTGCTACCATCTGCAGTTAGCTCAATTGTTTCAATTGTAAGTAAATACAAGTTTATGTTCATTGATTGTTATTTTAATTGTGAATAATGATTAGCGCATTACATCTGAACTTCATTAGTACAGAAGGTTACAATTAATGAATAGAAACGAATAAGAATTATCAACATTTCTAAGTGAAACAGTTGAGCTAATTTCTAACTCATGTATAAAATTAACAGGTATCAACTGATCCATCATTCAGCTTTATTTGTATTTAGTTTTAAATTTGACTTAAGATCTGATTAAAAGCCGCCACACACAGAAGCCGTGGCTGGTTCAGAAACGAAGGCGTGTGGGTTGAACTAATCCTATTGGTATCGCACCGCGCGCCACTGCCTCCGGTGTATGTGTGTGAAGTCTTTCATGTGATTCAATAGGATACAGTAAATCAGTAAATCAATACCTATCTTTATTTCTTTAGGCTTACAAAGCACTTAGATAAGTCAAATTAAATACTATAGTAGTCTTGGGTAGTTCAGGAACGATGAATTAAAAGAACTAATTCCTTCAAGTGAGCTAGTAAGAACAGTTCAGCTCAAGTCGTTCCTAGTAGTTCACCAGTTCACGAAATGTCCACCGGACCACAAAAATTTCGAGTCTGATTCACTATTCTATTCTTAGTGCCATAAAGTTGAAAATCTCATAACAATAAAAATAACTATTAGGAATAATTAAGGAAGAACAGAGATAGACAGCGTCATAATCCGTGGTAGTAAAAGAGACAGTGATATGCATTTCTGTTTTCTAGTTCAGTAGTACTCATGTTTCCTTTAGTTCACCATGTCCGAGGGAATTGCGAGACAAAAGAATAATTAAAAATCTTACTGAGCGAGGTACAAATGGTACTAGAAGTCCGAACTAGTACTTCAGTACGATTGTACTAGAACGGAGCGATCCCTTCATTGACCGAGCAAGCAAAGTCTATACTATATTATACTATTTGTCCACTCACACGCCTTCGCCTCCGCTCCGCCTCCGGCTTCTGTGTGTGACGGCTTTAATCGATGCCTCTCCAAAAGGTTAAACAATTTTGGAGCGAAAAAGAATAATGTTATTTATGCCAAGAAAATATATAGTTTTTATAAATTTTCATTTCGGCTTTCATGCTAATTTGAAAGAGGTCTGAAATTATTTGAAGTCTAAAGAAAAATAAACCCACAAAAGTTTTCTGTACGAACCCAACTTTCCTTTCTAGTTCACCCTGTACCTAGTAGATCGAAATGCTGAACTTTGATGGAACTCCCATGAAAATAGATTTAAAGCGAAATAAATCACAGTTTTACGTTAAAACTTTTAGTTTTCTTATCTTTAGTTTATGTTTTTTGGTTTCCAAGCAATTTATGTAAAATTTAAATAATTCTACTGCTTGGATAAAATCGCGGTAATCACAATAAAACTATTAAACCTATTTAGAATAGAACAAAGAGGTTTTTAGGGTTCCGTACCTAAAGTGTAAAACGGAACACTATTTCTAAATATAGGGTCCCGTTTTAATCTTTTGACACTTGATGTTACTATCTGTCACTGGACAACGAACTGAAAATCAATTATCACTTTATTTCATTATTTTGATAATTATGTACCTATAGTATTAAATATTACTTGCCTAAGTGCTTATTTTGATATCCTAAAGAAATAAAGATATTGATTTCCTGACTACTAGGATATATCTCATGAAACGTTATAGACTGTGGAAATTATCATTATGTATTATTATTGCCGCTATAACGAGATAATAAAAAACAGAATAAAATAAATATTTAAGGGGGCTCCCATACAACAGATATGATTTTTTTTTGTTGTTTTATTAGATAACTAGCGACCCGCCCCGGTTTCGCACGGTTTTATCACTACATAATTAGTTAATTATTTATAAAATGTATTTTATGACGTGTCCAAGTGTCCTGTAAGGTCTTAAGGAAATAAAGCACGACTTTGACTTTGACATAGTATAAAACCAAGTCGCTTTCTGTCCCTATAACTATCCCTTTGTCCCTTTGAATGCTTAAATCTTTAAAACTATGCAATGGATTTTGATGCGGTTTTTTTAATGTGAATGAGTGATTCAAGAGGAAGGTAAAATATTTTTATACGTATAATAAAACCGTGCGAAGCCAGTGCGAGTCGCTAGTTATACGTATAAAACTTCCTCTTGAATCACTCTAGCTATTAAAAAAACCGCATTAAAATCCGTTTTGTGGTTTTAAAGATTTAAGCATACATACGGACATAGGGACACAGGGACAGAGAAAGCGAATTTGATTTAAACTATGTAGTGATAGTATTAGCAAGCTGAAGTGGCAATGGACCGGCCATATCTCGCGAAGAACCGACAACCGTTGGGGTAAACGTGTTCTTGAGTACCGCGACTCGGTAAACGTAGCGTAGGACGCCCTCCGGCCAGGTGGGATGACTATCTGCGAAAGACTGCTGGCAGATGCTGGATGCGTCAAGCTGAAGACGCTCATTGGGGGAGGCCTATGTCCAGCAGTGGACTAATATAGGTTGATGATGATGATGATGATGTAGTGATAGTACAGAAGCCTTCGTATGCGGCTCCGACTCGCCTGGTTGGAATTTTTATAAGTTTTTTTCGTGTTTTCTGATACTTTTCACTCCTTTTTTCAATTGGTTAATAATACAAGGTATAACATATTACCCCTACTAAGCCGAAGGGGGGGTTTCAGGAACCCATGGTGATCAGTTGTGGGGGGGAGATAATTAAAAATTCCTATTTTCAGTTTCCCATACAAAAAGTTTTCATTTCCTAGTGCCAAAATAAAGTGACAACCCTATTCGCGCAACCTGTACTTACCTACTAACTTTACAGGTATGTAGGTAGGTATTTATCTTCGTAGATTTCTGCTATGGCGGGAGATTACTAGACGAGCTAATAAATTCGTGATAATAATAAGATGCTAGTATGTAAGTTCCTAGGTAGTGTTGAGAAAATCTTAAAATGCTGAGTTAGGAAAGTTGTAAGTGTAGGTACAAGTTACAAACCTCATATTTTCTCGCTTGTCAGCTGTCTAGATGGCTTCTTACGAAGGGATTTATGTATGTTTTGGTAGGTCACTTGTAGGTACACAGTCACAGACAATTCACACACTTCAGCACAAGGTAGGTTTCTTTTTAGGCATTAACATGTCTCACTCACTTTAGCACTAGTTAGGTTAGTTAGTTAGTAAGTTACACATGCATGACGTAGGTATCGATACCTATGCATGTAAGTAAGGTTCGATATGCCTCCCTTCTTCCAAACAACACACATTTTATGGAAGTAAGCACACGCTTCCAACACACGCCTCTTCATCTCTTCAGCTCTGTGACACTCCGATGCATACACCACACCCTTAAGGTATTCTTAAGTCCTAGTTACTTGTTTTTTAGGCACGAAAGATAAAAATTGTAATTATAACACTACACGGCACCGCGACGAAGGTCACACTAAAATAGTTCATCATTCATTCTTTTGATTTCGTTCGCCGAAAAGATGGATAATTTTTAGGGTTCATTTTCAATTTTAATAAATCCCAAGTTGGCAACATGAGTAGGAGGTATTAGGATCACAGTCGTGAAATAATAGGTATGTGGTAGAAAATTGTATGAATACGTAGGTAGGTACCTGGTCTTATTTTACATAGGTATTTCACAATGTAGGTACCTACCTGCTACACACACATACACTTTGCGTGAATTCTGATAGTTGGTATACCTAATACAAAATCCCGTAGAAAACGGATTTAAGCTTTTTTTTTTTGATTTTATGATTTTAAACAAACGAACTTCTTTAAATTTTGGTATTAAAAAAATTACGGAACCCGTAAAAAATATTTCGGCCCGCTTGGCAAATACAGCACCGCCATGTGGTGTATCGCATGTTGATAGATGCCGACAGTCAATAAGCGGAAATGAATGAATGAATGGTTCTCTAACTTGTCTATGATTGGCGGTTGGCTGGTTGCCATGGTTTTGCATAGTGCTACAGCCAATAAAATTTTGTCGCGTTCCTTTGTGGAAATACAAGTGTCAAAGATTAATGTAGGTACCAAGGAACTTATACCCAAGTAGGTACAGAACGGACAGATAAACTACATAATGACGGAAAGAGTCATTTGGTAAAGTTTTTAATTAAGTTAACCGACCCCTGCGACTCAGCTCGTCGTATGTCGGATGTCGTAAAAGTCGACCAAGGGGCTTCGCCAAATGAAAGGCAGCATTTTTATTGTGTGAATTACTTATACCGTTTCTTTGATCAGCAATCCCCAGCCAAGTGATTATGGCAATACCCGCCAGATTCACAGCTCTTTTCAGTAGTGGACATCAATGTGTATTCAGTCAGTAGCTTATTATGATTAGATCAACACACAAGAAAGAACAAACAGTTAGAAAAAGACATAACTGTGTTAGCGTAGTTTAGTTCGTATGTTTAACTACACGTAACTCAACCTTCAAATTGAAATGTGATTTTAGCCATGACTTACGACAATTTGCCTCAATGATGCTGTAGGCGTTTTTCTATTTCAAGAATATGAATCTGTCACTCTTTTCTACATCTATTCTGTGACCATACTGAGGTCATCGTCGCAAGTATAAGAAACAGCAGATTTTAGGGTTGTCACTTCGTAAAAAATCAGCTGGCCATGTGAAAACTTTGTTTTAGTTTTTTCAGAGATACCAATCGAAATTAGAAAAGTCGTTGAACAAAAGTTGTTCCCCGGGGGGGTAGAAATACCCAGCTTTTCGCTTAGTACATGTATATTGTTACACCATGTATAACTTAATACCTGTTCATTTCATAGTAACACAACAACACAAAACTTGTGTTTGTGACATTAATTAATTTCCCTGGAAAAGCGATTACCTATTTAATTTATTTGCGAATCCAAAACAATGCGACTGCTCAATAATTAACTGAAATTAAAATGAATCCATTTTCATTATTGGCAATCCCTAATTAAAACATATTTAATTTTAATCAATATGACATTTCTGATTATGTGGTAACTAGTATCTGCCTGGGGCTTCGCACGTGTTGTTTCTATAGAAACGTTTCAAGGCTGTTTCTATCCCATGGAAGCTGATTTATGGGATAAGAAGTAGTCCGTGTTTTATTCCAGAGCTAGAAACTAAGTTTATTCAAAATTTCAACCCGATCTTTCCAATAACTGGTAGTTTTTGCATGAAGGAGGAACAAACATCTACACATTCATACAAACTTTCGCAATTATCACTACATAGTATAAAATAAAGTCGCTTTTTCTGTCCCTATGTCCCTATCTCTTATGTCCCTTTGAATGCATAAATCTTTAAAACTTCGCAATGGATTTTGATGCGGTTTTTTTAATAGATAGAGTAATTCAAGAGAAAGGTTTATAATGTATAATAAAACCGTGCGAAGCCGAGGCATTAAGTCAGAAAAGGTTTACTTTTGTGCTCAATAAGGTGTTTTTAAGCGTATTATTCTTTAACGACGAAAACTACAATCAAGGTATAGAAAAAATTAGAACTAGTAGGTATAGGTATACAATTGAAACCATTGAGCTAACTGCAGACGGTTGCAAACAGTCTAAAGGAAGCACAATTGATCCATGTCAATACCAGTCTGTGCGTTCCCAAGACACTGGCTGCATTACCACGCTGTATGGCAAAGCTGATGCGCTGCGCCAGATACTCACCAGCGCACGGGTCACGCGTCATTTCGACCAGACTCTCAGATATTTTTTTAAAACCCGGAGAGCCATTATACTCAAACCTACCGCACAAAGAAATAAATACATGAATAGTGAATAATATTGTATGTCATACAATATTATTCACTATTCACCTATATCAAAAATTTGGAAGGTACCTATATGTAGTTATTGATAACGCTAACAAAACCGAGAGAGGTAACATAATATTCAAAGTGCGTCAGAGATGCAACAAACCTAGTTCAAACTAACCACTTTTGTACGGTTTCATTTAGGGTAGAAACAAGACCACTAACGAACACCATTCACAGTTGAATACTGAATTTTTTTACAGACAGGGAAGAGTTTACTGAATACAAACTGAAAGCTCACTTCCTTTTTTAGGGTTTCATACCCAAAGGTTGTGTTTGTGTTTTTTGCCATGTTTATATTAAAAAGAAACTAGCGACCCGCCCCGGCTTCGCACGGTTTTATTATACGTATAAACCTTCCTCTTGAATCACTAAATCTATTAAAAAAACCGCATCAAAATCAGTTGCGTAGTTTTAAAGATTTAAGCATTCAAAGGGACATAGGGATATAGGGACAGAAAAAGCGACTTTGTTTTATACTATGTAGTGATTAGCAGATCGTAAGAACATGTGTAGGACTACGGGAATCGAACACGCACGCAACTGCATCGCAGGCAATTGTTCGCCCGCCAAGCCACATCGGTCTTCAAAGTTAGGAAGGAAATTGGGCTATAACTGTCCAAACACGAGTGAACACGGAGGCGCGCGCTAGAATAATTAATTAACAAACAAGTAAGAACAAAGTTGTAAAGTTTCCGCTTCAATTGGAGCAGTTGTTTTTGATAAATAATTTACTTCCAAGTTTGTTTTTTCACGCCTGTTACGTTGTTGAAATTTCATTAGAAAGGAAATTAAAAAAAAAGTAAAACTCTTTATTAAAATGTAAAATAAAATAATACTATGTATGTACAGACAGAATCACTAATTGGTAACCCCTCAAATAGCTAAAGTTTACATTTGTCGTCCGACCGATTTACTAATCTTTTACTCAAATTCTAAGAAACAAAAATTGTATCATCAAGTGGGGTTCGAACCAGGCATCCAATCGCTCGCCTGACATTTAACCACTTCACTAAACAACTAAGCTAATGAACTAGTTATCGGACGCTCGAAATTTTGTGTTATTTATGTTCGGCAGCGGATTTTATTTACGATATCTGGATAAGAAAAAAGATGAGGGTAGATCTAAATACAATCTTGGTGAACGAAGAAAAGGTTACTGCCATTCTCAATTCGAGTGTTTACTTGGTTGTTTTTATTTATGTTTTTGGTGGAATTGAAGAATATTGAAGGAAATGTTGCATATCAGTAATTTTGTGAGAACTAAGATCCCGTTTATTATCGAACAGCAAATAAGTAATAAGAAGATTGCTCGTCAGCTTGGAATAACGGTAAATTTCCTACTTATATCTTTTTAGTAAAAACTTGTTATCTTTAACTGCATAATAAATTGTTGATTTGTTATCTTACAGATTCAAACCCTGCGCTTATGAGGTCGTAAATTTAATACCGAGGGGGATGTGAATGTAAGAAGAATTGGCAGAAAAAACAACAGGAGTGTAACAACAGAATAAATTATAAAAGTAAGTGATAATTCTCAACGAATCCAATTACATTTATCAAAGATTATTTCATCTTATTCTTATCTTTTTAAATCAAAACAAACAAACAACATACTATTTGACCAATGCAAATAAATTATTTGTATTTTATCCCACACACCTAAAAACAAGCACCAATTGATTAAATTGTTATTTTTAGGTTATTGGGGTCTTCTATGGTTCCCGGAAAATAGAAGAAATGACTGGGAGTATGAATGGCGAACAATATTTGACAGTGTTGAAGGAAGTCAGGTTACTTTCTGTACGGATCGTGTATCCAGAGGGACAAATTTATTTTGACCATTATAATTGTGCAGCGCATCGTACGCGAATGGTGTCTGAATGATTTTATTTTTAAGAAGACATTACTGTTATTCCTAGCTAGCTAAAAGTCCGGACCTAAGTCTGAGAAAGTATGTGAGGTCAAATGGCATAACTTAGAGCAAGAGGTTACACAGATGAGAAACAGACTACAAAAAATAAATAATAGAAAAACACCCTTTGACCTCATATTATATTTTCAAACCTACCTGATTAAACTATGTTCCACGATTTACAGGAGAATCAAATTGTTTAATTCAATAGATTAGAAAAGTAAACAAAAATCTAATGAAAACATGTGTATTCTCGAGTACTAAATCGCAAATGGAACATTATTTATCAGGATAGGGAACTACTTATAAATAAGCTTGATTATAAAATAAAAAATGTCTAAGACAAACAAACAATCTATGCTACTAATTATGTTTATTTTGTTTTGTTATGTAGTCATAAATTTTGAAATAGAAAAAGTGTGTTTACTTACCTAAAATTGTGTTTTATTTTTCAATCATTATATTGATACTTATAAACAATGACTTCACTATTCACAAGAATAGACAAAAATAAAAAATGGCAAACATAAAAATGACATCTAATCGATAAAGGGGATCGAACACGGGTCTTGCGATTAGAAGCCAGATTAACTCGGCTACTTCTACCACTACACCAACGTTACTTATGATTATGTTTCGAAATTTAGCATAGTTACTCGTGCGTACCGATAGAAATTAAGAAAGGTATTGAAAAAATCTTAGTTTTCTGATTAAGTAATTGAATAAAATTTATAACAAAACAAAATACGAAATTATCGAGAAATTTGAAAACTATAATCAATTATTTTTATGTTAAAAGGTTTGAACCTGCGTGCTACTGAATACACACTACTGCATATTCTGTGAGGGGGATACCAATTAGTGAAGCTGTCTGTACAAGGGAGTAAGTATAAAGGGTAGCCTTATCGCTAAGCGATCTTTTCCAGAAAACTTCGCCATGAACTAGACATGAGAGAACAATATAGACGGTGGTCGTTGCTCTAGATTTAGTTGAAGAAAACTATATTATTTTTTACATTAAATTATATATGTATGCTATTTATTTATATCATCACTACATAGTATATAACAAAGTCGCTTTCTCTGTCCTTATGTCCCTATATATATATGCTTAAATCTTTAAAACTACGCAATGGATTTTGATGCGGTTTTTTTTAATAGATAGAGTGATTCAGGACGAAGGTTTATACGTATAATAAACCGTGCGAAGTCGGAGCGGGTCGCTAGTAAAAGATATTTTAATCCAACCAGTTCCCACGGTATTGGCCTTGAAACGTTTCCATAGAAACAAGGCGGTGAAGCCGCAACCCGATACTAAGTAAGATTATTTAACTTTACAATGACATTTAAGACTAGATGAGCCCCGCGGCATCGCCCGCGAACCAGAGTTTTTTTTTCGTACAAATTTCAGAAATTTATTGCATACCCCCTAGGACTTATTCGGTAAAAATAAAAACTATTAATTATTCACTCCATAGTTTATTTATACCGAGTTTTGAGAGAATCGAACCAAGGAATAATTATTTTCCATACAAACTTTACCACCCTATTTAAACCATTCAGAGGTTAAAATTTCCAGATTTTAATTGCCTATGTCTTCTTTCTTTTATCTTTTTTCTTTATTTTTTCTAGGTTCTAAGCTATCTACATACCAAATTTCATTAAAATAACTTAAGTAGTTAGGTACAAAGATTACTTATAACAAACATTCACACAGACTTTCCCATTTAATATTATAATAGTTAGAAGAAAGATAGTAAGATACTATGTTATTTAACTTTACAAGGACGAAGAAGGTGATGAAGCCGTGTTTTTGTAGAATCAAAATTTTATTTATTTCATGCTAGAGGGGGATTTAGTCCTACTAATATGATAAACGCGAAAGTTTTTAAGTATGGTTGGATGGATGTTTGTTACTCTTTCACGCAAAAACTACTGAACGGATATGGATGAAAATTCGCACAGAGACAGATTATAGTCTGGAATAACATATAGGCTATATTTTATCCCAGAATTCCCACGGAAACGGGAATTACGCGGGTGAAACCGCGAGGCGCTGTTAGTAAATTATCATTTTCCATGCATATCTTTCTTTGCAAACAATTCTCGTTCTTATCCCCCTTCAAAGTGATTGCTATTTGCTCTACAAGACAAGTGATATCACTTCAGAAGTACCCAAGGATCGAATTCACTTCAAGATTACAGCGAAATGTCGAAAGTTTTATTAAGTTCCTGAGAACAACAGGAAGTGAGGAAATTATAGGTTTTTCTTGGAAAATATTCGGGAGGGCTCAGATGTTTGTATTTTCTGATTTTTGTTGTGGTGTTGTGAGGTTCTATGCTTTCAGCCGTCTTTAAAAAAGGAGGATGTTCTCAATTTGACCATCTCAAATCTTTACCTTCCTTATGTTCCTGATCCTATCCTTACTAATGATGTGAAGTTGTGGGATGCTATGGGTTTAGACGACTTCAAAAACAGGAAGACGTTTTCACTTCGACTATTCTTACGAATCCTTACATAAGTATATTATAAACTAGCGACCCGCCCAGGCTTCGAACGGTTTTATTATACCTATAAACCTTCCTCTTGATCACTCTTTCTATTAAAAAACGCATCAAAATCCGTTGCGTTTAGTTTTAAAGATTTAGGCATACAAAGGGACATAGGGATATAGGGACAGAGAAAACGACTTTGTTTTATATGTAGTGATGTGAAATCTGTATGAATGTATTTATGGATGTTTATTCCTCTTTCACGCAATAACTACTGAACGGATCTTGCTAAAATTTGAAATTTGGAATAAACGTAGTTGGAAACTACACATAGGCTTCATTTCATTCCATCAAATCAGTTTCCATGGGATAAAAATAACCTTTGGTTTTGATAGTTTATAGGTCAGACATAAATATTGCTGGACAATCCACACAGCATCATCTAGCCCCAAGCTAAGCAGAGCTTTGGGTACTAGAAGACTACCCTGAGACATTCCCATAGAAACAACGCGTGCGAAGCAGCGGGTAGATGCTAGAGGCATATATTTTAATGGTTATGTACCCGATGAGCAAAACGGGACTATATTGGGTACTTACATCCAAAGGTTGCCTGGAAGAGATCGCTGTTAGCGATAAGGCCGCCGATTGTGCCACTTTAGTTTTAATTAGTATTAAGATGCTCTGATGTGTACAACTTTGATGGCGCAATAAAGTTATTATCTATCTATCTACTTAGACTCCACTGTCCTGTGCTTTGTTTTTAAAGATAAAGATATATTTATTTGACTAAGAAACGGCACAGTTACACAGATACCTAGGAAGGTAGGAGCACAGTTGGCTTGGCACACTATACACATTAAAAAAGTAAGTTAGTAAGTACATAATAATAAAATTTACATACTATGTTAACTTAAGTTTAAAATTATCCATATATCTATATCTAAAAATCAATAAAAAAATAAGGTAGGTATATATACTGTGAAAAATGAAATAAATAATTGTCTGTGCTGCCACTTAGACCAAAAAGGGTCAAACTCAGCTTTGTGCTGAACCACGCGTACGCGCGGATCAAAGCGGATGACGCGCTCTCTGAAATCAGAAATCAGAAATCAATATCTTTATTTCTTTAGGCTTACAAAATAAGCACTTAGAAAAGTCAAATTTAATACTATAGGTAAAGGTCTCTGAGACACAAGTCTCAATATCCATGCCGACTGTAGGTACCATCAGTGAATGAGACTCGTTGTTTTCCTCTCTAGATAACTGATACACGGAGCAGGGATGCTGCGATAGCGACTCTGAAAAGCCTGGGCTTCCCTTAATTCCTCTGTAATTCTTTTCCTATTTCATTCTCGCTGATAAAATGAGGGGGCTATTCTGGAGATTCTTATTAATGAGTTTATTTGTACACTACTTAGATCAAATAGGTACCCTAACCTATTAGATCTAACCAAAAGGACTTTATATTGTTGTGTAAGGTATTATAGCAAACACAAATATTTTCTTTCGTTTTTATTTGAGTAGTTTTATTACACCTTAGTTATACACATATTACTTGCTGTCTTGTGTAATCTAAATCATGATTATTAGCTTTGGTAAAGTTCATTATGAAATTGAAAACACCAAAAGGGAATGAAAAAAACAGGTAGCTTTTGTAATCTAATGAGTATTCTATACGGCTAGAGTTAAAACCTTACTACAAAACTCACAACTTAAAAATAAATTTGCCAATAAATTTAGAAAATTAAAATCGGTTAGCCATTGAAACCAATTTTCTGAACTTACGTTTTTTTGGTAGTTTAAGGTACCTACAAAACGCATGCATACGACATTATAAAAAGGAAATAAATTGACAAATATAAAGTGCCGCCGTGAACACGGTTACTCGTTTTTCTTTTTATATGAACTTAGAAAGACTGCAACATCTTCATGGGTCAAAAAGTTAGCCCGCAGACATTTTAAGAGGTTAAAATCCAGCGAATACAGAGTTTTGAACTAACAACCTAACAAGGTATAAGTTTCTCTATGCGCTTTTTAACTTTACCTTAATAAGATTGAGTATATAAAACAGGCGGCGGATCAGTGTTGGATTTTTTAGCGCCAATGATGATGAGCATTTTGTAAATTAAATTATTTTGTAATAATATTACAAAATAATTTAACTTACAAAATGCTCTATATTATAGATCGTGTAGCCATATCATATCATGTTCATAGTTTTTCTTTTGTTATTCGACTTATCTATCCGTGAAAACCTTAAATAAGCTTACTGATATTTATCTATTCGTAACCCTGATATTTATGAGCCTCTGGTTTTCGTTTAAATAAATAAATAAAAATGAAAGTGATCAGTTCATTTCCTAGTTTCAATATAATATACCTATAGAGGTTTATATTAACTTTCTGACGTGTCCAAGAGTCCTTTAAGGTCTAAAGTAAAAAACACTTTGAGTTTGAGACTAAACATTCTAATTTGCACTATATCTTACTAAACCCTTGTAAGTTTAAGTAAAAGTTTAAGTAGAACCTTCCAGAATAGTCCCCCGATAGATAAGGGCCCGCCTGCACGTTGAAAAGGGTTCCAACCTTGATTAGCGATGTAGCAGCGCGAGATATATATCCCTTTATACCATTCTCTTTATTTTTGTCCTTGAGGGATTACCCTGTAATTATGTGTTTGTTATAGCACAGGGGAATGTTTAGCCTTTTGGAAATCTAATTTATCTATAATTAAGTGTGTGGATTGGATCTTTGACCTTTTTGGCGTAGATCAATGTTCCTGCGACTCGGTTTGAAGGTTCAAATCCCGCCCGGGGCAAATACGAATAAGATAAATTTATTTTATATTATTCCATATTAATATAATATATTAATTTATATTTGTCGTTTTACCGACTTCAAGACTTTTTTTGCTCTCGTTTGATATTAAAATCTTATGCTAAGCCCACCGAGCAGGAAAATTCACGAAAATTAATTTGTCTTCACAAAGTAATTGTCAAATTCTTGGAGTAATTCGAAATTAAATTGATCAAATTTGTCGAACTCCAATTACGATGTTTTATAAGTACGCTTCTAATTATTATTAACAAGATTCTGCCCTTGGCTTTGCATGCCTGTAAGCTTAGTATCAATACACAGTTTGATTACGAAAAAAGTTATTGAAAGTCTTTAATTTCTATCTCTCTTACACGTTTATGAAAAGAATGAGAAAAATGGAGCATTTAATGAAAACATTATCACAGGTGCATGTTGGATCTTATAAGTAGAGTGATAACAAATGTATTCATATTCAACCCGAAAACAAATGTACAAAATATCAAATGTCAGTAATACTTGAAATATTCAAAAATAATAGACCATTTTTTTTATTTTCATCTATCCTCGTAGCCGTAGGTACAGTTGCGGGTTCAATTCCCATCAAATTCAATGAAAATGCTTTTTGTATGCTGTTTCTTAGGGATAAAAAAGTTAACACAGGATGTCTGAATGAAATTGAGGAATAAGACCGCCCATTACCCAATTATGATGTCAATTATTCCCAAACATGGCGTCAATAAACCAAAAAATTCATCAACCAATCAACATTACTCTATCCACTTCAATATCAACCTTCCACAAAAGCAGTAAAGACTAAATTACAAATCGAAACCATGAAAAAAACCGACTTTGAATCGGTTTATTTAGAACCTTAAACAGTGGTAATAAAGATCGAATTACGGCTAATAGTCGACTTGGGAACCATTCATTGATTCTCTTACTATCCACTGTAGAACCTTGTCGCTTTAAAAAGATCTTTCTTTCGTTCACGTTGAGTCAACCGTAGGTGGTTTTTATTTTGACAGGGTTGCAACCATTTGACATCTTTGCAGACGGTTCGTTTCATTCAAGACACGTTTTCGCAGCGGGAAGGTATTTTAACAAGCAAAAAGTTTGGCGACACGCGTCTGATGATGGACTTAAGGTAAGAGCCCACTTGAGTGATTTTCAAGTGAATGGGCTTAAAAACATGAAAGAAATAAAATTGTTTATAAAAGATTACACGGACGACGTTCCGTCATCATCTAGCCCCAAGCTAATTAGAACTTGTGTTATGGGTATTTTATGACTGATATAGTTAACACAAATACGTTGATATTAATTTTTTCTTTAAAACATCTACAACTATATAATTTGAAGGTCGTGCAAATAAATATATTTTTTTGTTTTCAAGATATTCTATAATAACAACGAAAGTTACTATCCAAATTATAAAGAAATAGAAACAAATTAAAACTAATATGTACAATAGAAACAACTGAGCTAACTGCAGACGGTTGCAAACAGACTAGAGGTAGGTAGCTCAACTGATCCATATCAATACCAGTCGGAAGCGTCCCGCAAGACACTGGCTGCATTACCACGCTGTATGGCAATGCTGATGCACTGAGCCAGATACTCACCAGCTCTCGGGTCACGAACGCGTCGTCGCATCGACCAGACACTCAGATATTTTTTTTAAAAACCCGGAGAGCCTCGGTACCCCGCGGACCTAGGGTCTCGACTCCAAGGGGAGCAAATGCGTAGGTTCTATCTAGACCTGCATATTTGCGCCTCTTGAGATCCTAAGCCAAATCTGCCGCCGCACCAGCCAGCACATTTATTTATTTACAAAATACTTGTCCGGAGGCAGGAATCGAACACACGAGCCATTGAGCCATTAAGGTCGCCGAGTAAGTGGACGTTGTTCTTTAAGCCACCACCTGCTGAATGAAATTATGATTGATGTTCGAACGGTAACCATGTATCATCAAGTTAAACCGTATTGACCATAGTTGGTTGAATGTATGTTAGGTGTTGATATGATTTAGTTGGCTTAGTTTTGTTTTTCAATTGACTATAAACCGCATGAGTTTCTCAAGTCGACGTGTACATTTGTTTTTTTTTATGCCATGCATAACTTTTTACAGAGAAAATTACATCAAGGAATAGAAACAATTTAAAACTAGAGTAACATGTAATTTTACTGAGTAGTCCGACTTTTATAGGATTATAAGTGGTTTAAAAAGTGTTGAATATGAACCAAAAATTCTCTGTATTTCATAAGCCGATGGTGTAAACTGTCAAATACATGCAGGTTCCCCATATGAAATTAACAAATACGTTCTGAATTTTTCCTAAAAAAAAGCACTAGCAAATTTTTCACAAATATTGACTCTTTTACGTTTTCACCAGGTTTCAAAGTAAAAATAAATCTCATGGTTAAAAAGATTTCAGTAACGTATTTATAGGCGCTTATAGTTTTTAAAATAATAATAATAATTCCGGACAGTCTACACAGCATCATCTAGCCCCAAGCTAAGCAGAGCTTGTGTTATGGGTACTAGATGACTGATATACTTAATACAATGTATCTGTAGTTTTATTTTGACTATTTTAGGAAGAGATACAAAATTGCTCGTGGTTTCCACCAAACTCTGTTTTCGTAACCATTTCTATAGAGGTAATAGACAAAAGAAAACTACTACAGATACATTTAAAAAAGCTTATCATTATAATGAAACTGAACGTTTGAATTTTGGAAATTCCTTTGTGGTGACGTAAACATAATTCACTTGAGGTTATCCCCTAGGTCATTGTTTATCTTTATAATATAATAAAAAAGTGGTGGCGCTAGTGTTTGCGCCTTAATACCATTCTGTTCAACCCACATAGCAACTCCGTGGTTCAACCTGTATGCCAATCTTGCCTATAACAGAAAACTCCTAAGTTAATAACACGGCGTCAGTAGTTGCAATTCAGTTCCCAAATTTATAGCCACCCATCCATTGAGATTTACAACACTGTGAGACCTGGTGGCTGGTCTACAAATCCTCTATAACGACTTACATGGGAGAGGATAGTTTGGATCGAAGTGTCTAGAACTTTGAGATATAGTTTTCCTTGTCAAAAATCCTTTGGAAACCTTGAAGGTTTTAGTTTTGCAGTTGAAACTTTGGTCTTTATACTAAGCTGTGGATACTAAAGTCTACTTAACTATATATGTTGGATAATCCACATGCATCTAACCCTAAGCTAATCAGTTGATGCCACAGGAGTCATTTTGAAAAAATAAACAAATTTTTAATAATTACTTTGTATTTAATTTATACAGAGTTTAAAGTGAATTGAACCGAGGCATAATCATTTTCGATAGATACTTTACCACTCTTTTATATTCCTTAGATATAGGTTAATTTTTCAAAATAAGATTAGCCTATGTGTTATTGTAGAACCTGAACTATTTATGTAAATACTTTCCAAGAAAACATTTAAATAAGTAGCTTATAGATACTTGATAACAAAAGTTCACACAGATTTTCACGTTTATTATATTAGTGGGCTATTACATGAATAGGTGAGATAGACAATACATAGATAGAAAGGTATATAGTGGCATGAATTTGTTCTTTTCAATTTAATTTCAATTCTCATGGTCCTTAGCCATTCAATGACGCAATTTAAACGGGTACAAACAACACAATTTGAGCCTTTTCAAAACGAAATAAAAGTTAATTTTCAATGCACTGTTTTATTTTTGTTATGAAAAATTTTGGGAGTCATTATTCAAAACATTTTCTTTGTATGGAAATCCCATTGAGGAAACATAAATATTGGTCTTTGTGTGTTGTAAATCAAGGGAACAGTGTGTTTTGTACTTATTTTGTAAATTATGTTACGTAAGTAAACCTTTTAGCATTTATTTTCAAGCCAAACGTAGGGAGGTTTCTTCATTTGACATGAAAATAAATTTAAGGCTTCTGAAATTTGTCCCCTTCTATGATAAGGATCCGATGGGGGTAAACATCTTCTTGAGTGGAGACCGCGATACGGTAAACCTATGGTAGAACGTCCTCCGGCCAGGTGGAATGACGATCTGCGAAAGACTGCTGGCAGATGCTGGATACGGCAAGCTGATGACAGGGCGCTATGGCGCTCAATAGGGAGGTCTTAGTCCAACACTCGCGCACGTACGGTTCCGTACCATTCTCTTTAAAAATGGCAAAATAATGTCTTTTGTATGGAAGCACCTTTAAATATTTAATGTATTGTTTTTTAGTATTTGTTGTTATAGCGACGACAAAAATACATCATTTGTGATATTTTTAACTGTGTAACCATCACGGGTCATACATCTAGCTGATAGACAGACAGTTATACAGATATAGCGGAGTCTTAGTAATAGGTTTCCTTTTTTAAACAGAAATAGAAAAGCTTTATTTGTAACTCAAACTCATAAATGAAAGAATACAATCCTAATAATATTATATACGCAAAAGTTTGTATGTAAGGATGTTTGTTACTCTTTCACGCAAAAACTACTGAACGGATCTGGATGAAATTTGGCACAGAGATAGATTATAGTCTGGAATAACACGTAGGCTATATTTTATCCCGGAATTCCCACGAAAACGGGAATGACTGCGGGTGAAACGGCGAGGCGCTGCTAGATATGATAAAATATAACAGTTTGCTTGAGTCACAAAACGGTCTCTGTCTCAGCATGAGCTGGTTGTATATTTACGTAAAACCAACGCTGGTCTTCCGACAAAGCCTTTTGGTGACGTCACGGAAGAATAATATCATATTATAAGTACCTCCTCATCATCATCATCATCAGCCTATATTAGTCTACAGCTGGACATAGGCCTCCCCTAATGAGCGCCATAGCGCCCTGTCTTCAGCTTGACGCATCCAGCATCTGCCAGCAGTCCTTCGCAGATCGTCATCCCACCTGGCCGGAGGGCGTCTTACACTACGTTTGCCGAGTCGCGGTCTCCACTCAAGATCACCAAGTACCTCCTGTATACACCTTACCTGTCTAACTACTAAATAAATAAATAAATAAACTGTTCTGATGCACCCATAAAAATATTACGACTTAAGTATTGAGACACTCTCCTTTTTTAAGTCGGTTAAAAGTGTATAATTAACTCCAGTCGGCAATCCACTGAAGAGAGAGATGATTAATGAACTCAAGTCATTCTGAGAACATAATGTATTTTTACTTTACTTGCAGTTGAGTATGTCCTTTAAAGGAAATTGTTGGACCACACACGAATAATGATGACTTTTTACTGCGAAATAAGGATCTAGTACCTAACAAGCATCATCTTTTTTCTGTAGGTATTTATTCCTATTTTATTATAATTTACATGTACAATTATCTAAGTAAAGTAAAAATACTGTAGTTTACACTGTAGTTTTAGGTACTTTACTTGCTGTTGAAAATTGTTGGTCCACACACGATTAATGATGTCTTTAAGGATCGAGTACTTACTCGTCAAGCATATTTTTTATATTTGAAATCAATTTGAATTATTAACTTACTAGCGACCCGCCTCGGCCTCGCACGGATTTATTATACGTATAAACCTTCCTCTTGAATCACAAAACCGCTTCAAAATCCGTTGCGTTGTTTTAAAGATTTAAGCATATGTACAGAGGCGTTCATTATTTGCTTACCCCCCCTAATAGACATACCAGGAACGAATCCTGCTGCTTTACTTAAACAATTTTTTGCTTTTTTTGACAAAGCACTAGTAACTAAAATAACAAAGAAAACTACTACTATTATTGTAAAAGAAAAAAATAAGCTGGTAAGTAATGAAAATGATTTTTAAAACAATTGAGCTAGCTAAAATAAAAGCTATCTTTAATTTCGACTAAACTAGCAATCACAATCTGGATGAGTGGTTCAAGGGTCCGGCTTGTGTTCTAGGGTAGGATGTTCGATTTCTTATACCGATGTTATTTTTGCTTTTTTTCACCTATGACTTTATAGCATAATAATTGTCTATAATCTGTTTTTTTACTAATAAGAAATAGGGTATGATTGGAATAAAATAAACACATCTCAGATTTTATGTGATGTTATTTTATTAATACAATAGAAAGAAAGAGAAAATAAATTACATTACAATGATATTAACTTATATTAATAAAATTTATTACATTTTCGGTTCCTTTTCACACAACTATGTTGTTTTATAATCCTTGTAAATAAAAGTCAACACACAAGTAGAACAAACATGTTTTGTTATTATTAGAAAACCTATACCACAGTATACCGTAAGGTCTACTTTGTTATAGGCAGCATCTAATAAATATTAACAATTTAGATCTCTCGTGTGTAACAGACCATTATTTACTCATTAAGAGAAATTTTAAGCATCATTGTGCAATACGCTAAATGAAAAGCAAGCTAGAACTACCATAGCAAAACTAATTTATTGTTTACTCAAAATTAATATCGAATTGGATAACCCTCGCTTGGTATACTTTGTTCTAGCCTACTTTTCATTTGAGATACTGGATAAGCAACGAGCACTGTGGTATCATAACTTTTTTCAACACTTGTAAATATTGTTCCCCAAGCGGCCGCCAATTTCTACGAGTTCTCCTGGGCCCATGGATGACATCCAGCCCCAATAACCTGAAAAAAACACTGACTTCTCAAGACTTGTAGGTAGGGGTATAAATTCAATTAAAAATTGACTGGACAGGCAATTTAGTTTGTAATAAAAAAGATGTTGGATATTTACTAGATAGGTCATTTAGTCTCTAGTAAAAGAAACTGATTTTGTAGCAGAATTCGCATGGTAATACTTATTATTTATATCACATCTTACCTATGGTAATTCTGCCACTTGCTTGAACAGGTAGTATATTTTGTGGTAGGAGTCGTTTGTTTGGTTTCCTCCATAGTATTATCCGACCCTCCATGTCAGACATGGCTGTGAGTATTCACAATTTGTCGATGGCGTTCTGATGTGAAACCCCATGGGCGTGGACCCGATCGCTTTGCCTTTACATCTTCAGTCAAAGCGTATCTCCTCACCCAAAGTTGAACTGTTATTTCCTTGAAAGTTAAATAAAATTTTAATTATCTATGCTCAATAAATACGACGAATCAATACAAAACAAAATAAAAATACACTTACGCTTATCCCAAGCTGACTTGCAATAGTTTTATTAGGAACGTTTTGTTCGTGATTTTTTATAGTTTTAGTGCTTACAAAATTGCACAAATGGCTATTCTTTTTTGATATTTCAAACTTTTTACACGCAAACACAGTTTACTAATGCCATAACAATAATTATACTCCAGCGGTGGTGAAACGATTACTTGACTGTCATTCGTTACATAAAAGTTATAACTACCCTCATTCATTTGAACAAAAATAATAAATGCATTCACCCGATTCAACTACCACCGTTAAGATAAAACTACAGGCTTAAAAATTCGAACTATGAGTCAACATACCGGGTAGCAGAAATGAAAGAACGGTCGACTGCGATGCGATAAGCCGTGGTTCGAATCTCAACTATTGTTAAGTTTTTGCACTAAGTTTAAGATTGCTTGAAGTTCTTCAACATTATTGTTGGCGAATATTTTAGAAATTAGGGGTATAGCAAATAGTGAACGCTACTGTACATAGGGACATATGGACAGAGAAAGCGACTTTGTTTTATACTATGTAGTGATTTACCTTTTTTTATGTTTGAATTACTAACTTGTTATTTATCCCGGAACAAAAATTTGCAGACCGTAGGTACAAAAATTTGTCCTAAGGCGAGAAAGGGACCTTCGCCCACCGTCCTAAATTGGTCACCGTTATATTCGTTAGTTAACATTATATTTGTTGAAAAAAGGTTAAATAAACTTGTAAAAATATTGTTTTACCTTTCCATTAGAATAGAAATAGCGTTGGCGTTAATTAATGCGCTCAGCATGTTAACCAAAGCCCTAATTGCGAAGGAAACTAAGCAAAACGTTTACTGATTATGCTACCTCAACATGACTTTAAGTAGGTACAGTCATCACCTTAAAGCGATGAACAACGAAGAGTCCAAAACTCACAGTTTTTAGTTACTTATATAAGATTTTCTTTTTTAATTTAAACGACCTCATTGGCGCAGCGGGCGAGAGTCCACCTACGACGGAAGAATTGTGGTTCGATTCCCGCCTCAGAACAAATTTGTTTGTGTACGATCTGCAGATTCCGTTGGCCTGGGTGTTTTCTATGTATAATAAATAAAAATATCAATTTATGTATAAAATTTATTAAATATAAATCAGTTATCTATTACCCATAACACAAGCTTTGAGTAAGCAGCTTACTTTGGAGCTACATTGTGCTGTGTGTATTGTCCAGCATTCTCATTTATTTAATAATTTTCATTTCAAAATTGAAAATTTTTACCAGCTACTGGTACACCAAATAAACAAAAACAAAGCAATACAGTTCGACAGATGATGATAATGATTTAGAAAATAGAGAGTAGTACAAACGGTAGCAATATCAAGTCCACTTAATGAATGTCGGCCGCCATTGCTTAATCGGGACAACGCTGTTTTTGCAATTAACTATCCCTTAGACAGAGGGTTTACTTTACTGGACCTTAGAGATAATTGGTTTATTTGGAGTTAGATACTGTTTGCTTTGTTTCCGAGCCTAGTTTTATTATAGTCCAAATATTATAGTCATCTATCCTACTACTAATATTATCAACGCGAAAGTTTGTAAGTGGAGATGGATCGTTAGATGTTTGTTACTCTTTCACGCAAAAACTACTGAACGGATCTGAATGAAATTTGGCACAGAGATAGATTATAGTCTGGACTGACACATAGGCTATATTTTTTTCCCGAAATTCTCACGGGAATATCACAACATAGTATAAAACAAAGACGCTTTCTCTGTCCCTTTATCCCTATGTCCATTTGTATGCTTAAATCTCTAAAACTTTTTATTGATTGCACTTGATTTTGATGCAGTTTTTTTAATAGATAGAGTGATTCAAGAGGAAGGTTTATACGCATAATAAAAACGTGCGAAGCCGGGGTTGAAAATATTTGGTGCACAAGTGGGATACTTAAATCCGATGACAATGATGCGCCCGAACATTGTCTATAATGATCTTTTCGTAACAGCAGATCACCTGACATACGGCATATTATGTCAAAACCATACGTTTTTGGAATTTAGTGTTATCGTTATTGTTGATCGAATGTAAAATTGTCTAGGATGTCAGATATCCAAAATACTGATATAACTTTTATGAGTTTGGTACAAATTAACAAGGTTATTTTTAAAAGGATCTTTGATTGGTTGTTTCTCGTTGCTTCCTTTTATTAACAACACGTCACATAAATAACAAAAGATATTTCTTCCCTTATCAGTGACATCGGTTTTAATAAATTGAGTAATTTACATAGGCTACTAATTAAACAAGCTTCTTTTAAATAGCATTATTAGCCTCAGAAAATATAAGTAACCTTCTAAATTACTAAGTCGGCCACAACCAACGCGCGTCTGAATAACAGTATCTCAGCCACTAGTTATCTTCTATGTAAGCCACTGTAAATATAACTCAGCACGGTGGTTATTTTTTAGCATCTTAATTTGTGGCATGCATTCAAATAGCAAACTTCTAAAGTATTAATATATGACACCAAAATAGTCTTTCTATTAGCTTCTAATTTTATAATTTAGTATGTTTAAAATGTAAGTCATCCTACATTTATCGATGGATAAATTTACCTAAAATTGTCATCATATAAAATATTAAAGCCACTATTATTACATAATGAACTATTGTTTTATAGTTTTTTTGGGTCAAGGTCATTGACCTTTGACCTAAAGTACAATGACCTTAACAAAAGTGACCTTGATTTCATTATCCTCAAGGTCAAAAACTACCCCGAGGTAGTTTTTCATGTTTTTTTGGTTCCATCGCGATTCGCCATAGCTCCGGCGCTTCGGGAAGTGCAGCCTCTCCGCCATTGCGTAACAAGGGTCAGGCACCACTGCTCACCTCCGCAGCTTCGGCTTTTTGGTCGCCTTCGGCGACCAGCCTCAGCCGCTGCGGCACGCGCGGTGCCTGTCCCTTGTTACGGCTGGCGGAGGCTGCACTCCCTTCGCGCCTCCGGCTTATTAAATACACTCTAGGGGCGCCACGCACAAGACCACGTGGAGTCGGGGTACTCTGTGTCGGATCCGTCACTCGAATTGAACCTAATCAACTCATATCGGAATGCTCTGAATCGGGGTAATTCTTCATGTTTTTTTTGAGTTCATTGACCTCTAAGGCTGAGGTCATTTAACTTTGGGGTCAATCACCTGAACCAAAGTTGGACCCCTAGCGATTCTGTCATAAACATATATAAATGAAATACAGATGAAACTATTGCAATACGAAGGCACGAACAAACACAATAAACAAACACGGGCGGGTCGGTAAAAGAATCGAATGGCGCTCTCTGATTGGTGCAAATGGCCGGTTGTTGTCATGTCGCTAACTCGCGCCAAATCGTACAGAGGCTATTTTCAAGATAAAAGAATGTGAAGTATTATTTTACATGTTAAGTAATAATTATATGATGTTGTCTATTGAAGCTTGAATATATAATATTTGAGGACCTTGTATTGAAGCTGTAAAACGTAAAATGGTGATGAGTTGCAAATTCCGTGGCCGACTTAGTAAATTAGTGGGCAATGTATAATCAGAAGGACAAGTTAGAATAATTGTTGCTAATGAATTGACGCTTTCTTTAACATTTTTAGATGGCGTTGTAAAGAAGATGAATTAGTTTATTAGAGGCTATGTCAATTTCTCGATGCTTAGTTATTAAATGAGAAGTTTGGCCACGTGGCCAAAAAAAAATTCTGTGGCCGGAATTATTATTTCTCATTTACATACCTTAACAGTCTTCAAACATATCGTGGGATCGGTGCTTATTCGCTACGTTAGAACGTAAACTTCGAAAACGCGGCACGGGCACGGCAAAGTCGAGTTATTAGTTACATCTTTTTAACTCTAGAACAGCTGACCGATTTTATGAAAGAGGTGTTGTAAAGAGTGTCTCAGCGCCGATTTTTATTCAAAGTCTTGTAAGGATAGCACCAAAAATATAAAAGAAGCTTAAAAATAATATCATCAACATCAGTCTACAAAAAAAGTTATGACATTGTAACTAACACATAAAATCGTATTTAGGACCTCCTCCTTATAAAAAGACGGTTGACAATAGCTTCGTGCTTATCATAGGTACCTAATCTCTTCTACCCGACTGCGTAATAACGAAGATTATGTATTTTTTATATAAATTTAGCTAATATAGATATGTCTATTAATTAAATAGTCATATCTATTTAAATGAAATTGCTTTAAGCTGTTTGGCAAAGCTAGACCTACTTACTGCCAGGAAATAAAATGAGCCCTATAAACGCGGCGGTCATAGCGCGTTATTAGTAAGGAATTAAAGCGAATAAGGGCCCTCAGACCAGTTTTGAGGACTAAAAATAAACGAAAACAACAAAAATAAATTCGATTCAACTGTAACTCAAGTGCAGGTGGCTTTAGACTTTTAAAGATGGCGGAGATACGTTTCGATAAAACATTGAGATTGGTTTCGAATGTTGATCTTATAATCAACATAAATTTCAAGGTCTTTTAAGGTTTGTCCAGTAGAACCGTCAGTAAATTACACCTAACTTATACCTACACGTAAATAGCAAAAAGAAATATAAAAGATTTATAAATTTTAACCCAAACAGAACTTTATAATTATACTAACAAGGTAACTTACACTATAAAATTACTCATTTAAATAAAATAAATTATAAATACAAGTCATTAGGTATGAAGGGTAAAAGATGGGTCCTCAGCATTGGGAGCATTGGCTAGGCCATTTTCAGATAAGGCCCGGTCCAAGAGTGAAAAACATTTAAAAAAAGTCATCATTAAGTAGGTTGCTATAAGGGAAAAGAGTTTGTAATTATAAAAGAGTTTAAAAAAGGAACAGAGGTTCCAAATTTGTCGGAATATTTTTTTCTGTTTACATGTGATTACCTTCTCTTGAAATCCTATTGAAAATTCATCGAAAGCAGTCGAGTGGTTTTAAAAAAATCAACACATAATTTATAATGGTATCGATGACATTTTATGGTTTGTCTAATTATTCGTTTTATTGTTAGGTTACCATGGTAAAGGACGTAAACAAACCGCGCGAAATCGAATGCGGTAGATAGTTTTTTGTGATGTAATACGTGTTTTTACGTCAACTTGTTATACTTAGGTACCTACTACTAAAAAGAGATAATAATTTATTTACGATTTCTGAGTATTTGCTAATAATTATTTAAGTGATTTAGTACAGCAAACTTAGTTCAATAGGAATTCTTTATCAGTAAGTATAATGGAAAAAACAGGACCGATTTGCATCAAAAAAAACTTTTTCTGTTAAATTCTAATTTATGATCGACTTCAAAAAAGGGAGTTGAACCTCAATTCGACTGAATTTTTTTGGGTGCCTAGTCTACTATACAATAACTTAAGACTAAATCCTAGGTAGGTACAATTAACAGGTTTTTGTGCGTAGTAGAATTTTTGGCAAATATGGCCTCCTACTCAGTATCGTGCTAGATGTTCCGATTTTGATGGTTTTTTGTTATTTGAACACTGACGCTTCTCATATGATCAAGCTGAAGACAGAGCGCTATGGCGCTCACTAAGAGAGGCCTAAATCTAGCTGTAAAACATTTAGTATAGTAAAATATGTATATACAAACAGGCTATTGCTACTCAAAACCTCCTTGATTCAGAGAAAATAAATAACCAACCGTTTTAGGCTCATTCCTAAAGCACCCATTGAGTCAGATAGGAAATGAATAGAATATTCTGGAGACAAAGCCAGTTCTATTGTCCATGAATCAGTGTTGGGGCCAATTATAAATAGCATATTAGGAAGGGGCAGGGACGGAGCTAGGACGAGGTTTAGTGGGCTTAATGAGCCTATAAACCTAAATCACAGATTAGGTCATTACCTTCTTATTTACGGTTTGTCTAAGGTTGTTTTTCAGCATACCGTAAAAAAATTCTAGAGTGCTTTTTTGTGAGCCTAAAGAAATAAAGTTATGAATTTCTGATTTCATGCCTTGCGAAGCCAAATTTGATTTAAAAGGTTGTTGCAAGACGCATAGTACAAACTGACTAATGGCTTTAACTTTAAATTCAGTCCTACTAGGGCCCATTTATTGGATCTCACTGTTGCCCCTTTATTCCATCCCTAAGCTACGTCCCTGCCTTCAGCTTTCTACCCATATCTGTGGACCCTAGAGTCAGTACTTATTCATGTCAATAATTGGCCCTCTGAATTACTACTTGCAATTAGACAGGAATTTCAGTTTAATTTACTCTGGTTTCAGAAATTGCGAAATCATCGTGCTTGGTTACGCCAGTACTGCGGAATGGTAAATTTATTGCTTTAAATCAATGTCGATACGTTTTTGTCAATTGAATAGTGCTGGACAATCCACACAGCATAATCTAGCCTCAAGTTAAGCAGAGCTTATGTAATGGGTTTACTAGATGACTGAGATATGTACTAATACAATCCATTTAAAACTTTTTTTTATATAGAAAACACCTTATTTAACTGATTACTTTTTTGTCTATTTTAGGAAGAGATACAAAGTTTCTCTTCTCGGCAACTCTGTTTTCGTATCTCTTATCCTATACCTAATTAAAAAATTAAAAAAGCTTATGAAATGTATAACAAACTGAACGTTAGATTTTTGGAAATTCCTTTGTTTAACGTAACAATGAGATAATTATGTGGCAGCGCTAGTGTACCTACCTCTAGTTAGTTTTAAACTGCCAAAACAACACTTGTCCTACGGCGGGAATCGATCCCATGTCTCACTACGCCAGAAGCCAATAAATCCACAGTTCCCCGATTAAAATCCATCTTTAATTCTGTCAAAAGGGACACATAACCCTCTGTCAGTCGGATTGCCGGTCTCAATCCGACTCGTTAGTACAATATTAATGCGTTCATTACAGCTTGATTAGGGCGATGCGTAGCCGACACAAAACATTCACATCCTTCGGTGGCAGAGATGGAAAAATGGGACGGGTTCCGTAGGTATAATTGATTTGTAGTTTTATTTGAATCTGGAATCAAATTTCTTCTTTTTCTGACCTAAATACTTTTGGTAAGGAAAACAAACTTTGTTTAGGTACATACTATCTGCTTAAATAAAAATTTACTAACTAAGCGAAATTTGAAAGGCTATTCGTTGCTTACATTAACTTTTGATAAACCAACGTATATTTTAAAATACAAAACAAAACTTTTAAAATTTTAAAATGAGTATTTTTATGCAGTAATTTTATTTCTTTAAGTAGCGAGTTTTTGATCCGATTTAGGTTCCTCTGTGGTTCCTATAAACTTTTTAATTTCCTCACAAAAAAGACATAAAACAGAAATTGCAATGTTTTAATTCAATAAAACTCTTTATGAGAAATACAAGTCTCCATTTAATTATTACATGTGTCACTCATTACATCGCTAGCTTGGTTGCTATTTTAGTTTGATCCGCCATCTTTAATAACTCAACTCCTGGCAAAACCACTTCAACTTCAACATTCAAGGATCAACTCCATGAAGTTTACCTATATCACAACATGAAGTTGACATTTAGTCGAACTTCAAGTCGTTTGAACGACGAACATGCAAGGTTTCGTGTATACTAACTTAATTTTGAATTAGAAAACAGGTCTAGTTACTACATAAGTAGGTATACGTGTTTATTATTTGAAACAATAACAAAATGACACATTATAACTAGGATCTACACTTTTTATTATAGAAATTAGGAAATAGGTATTAGTACTATATACTCGTTTATTACCTGCTTGACATAATAACAAAACGATAAAATTACAACTTGAATTTACGCTTATAATATGACAAATTCCTAAAAATCTAGTCTGTTACAAGAAGGCAGAGTCCGAGAGAAGATGAGTCTTCCATCATTCTGAGCACTCTCACTACGTTGAATGGCAATGCTAATTTGTTGACCGAAATAGAAACCAGTATTCCATTTACCTGTGGACTCTATTTAACTCTGATTATCACTCGTTACTTGAAAATAGTATTATTACTTTTTTTATACTAGTTAGATATTATCACAAAAATAAATAAGAAAGCACTGGAGAATACAAAGAAAATAGGAACAGAAAAACAGTTAGGAGTTTTCTTCGTAAAATAAATGTCTAAATGTACCTAATTAATGCAGTAAGAATCGTAATCTAGTATTCATAACCAAGCTTTGATAACTTTGGGAGTAAAAAAGGTATTCGATTTTGTAATATAAAATCATTCTGCTTTTAATATCATTTTGTATATTTTTTACATTTCAAAAACTTATGGAGGCTGATGTTTTACAGATCTATAAACAAGTTCAATAAATTCTGTTTCAGTTATGAAAACATAAATCAATAAACCAATTAGCCGAACGCCATGTATTTTACACTGCAATCACCATAAACAAAAACAATAACACACTTTTGACTAATTAAAAACATAAGTACTACACTCTTTTAGGCATAAAAAGTACATATACCTACCGAAATAATATACAATTACCCACAAACACTTTTGTCTTATTTATAGCACTTTTACGACACAAAACAAAAGAGACCAACTCATCATTTGCGATAATTGAAAGGAATAAAAAATACGGAACCCTAAAAAAAGACCCTCTGGTCAAACCGGGCGATTGCGGCGCCACTTCATTCAGAAATTGGTTGAAAAAAAACATTGAATGAATCTTAAAACCACTGAAAAATCAACCTTACCTTGTAAACACAAAGCTTACAATCCTCTTGTAACAGCGTCGTACACAGAAGCGACATGTGAGGAATTTCGATCGCACACGCAAGTTTTTTGTAGTCTTTATCTCATTGGTTTAAGGTTGAAATTGAATAAGCTATTTCTGATATAAAGGAACGTAGGTAGGTACAAGACGTGTACAGAGCGTTTTTACCGTTTTAGTCATTGGAATAAGGTTGAAAATAAACATGCTTAAAGTTTTTCTTGAAGAAAGGTGGTGCCTTTACCGTTTTAACAAGACCTTCGATAATCGACGGTTGAATTTCAATGTTATAGGATTACTGAGCGATTGATAGGTATCTTAAGTAGGTACTTACTACTTCCAGATACCTAGAAAATTCATGTAGGCATGTGCCATACCTACGAACTATTTAGCAACAAACGAATTAGTACCTATCCTTCTTTTCTAGATATCCTTACTAATATTATAAATGCGAAAGTTTGTATGGATGTATGGATGCTTGTTCCTCTTACACAAAAAACGACTGAACGGATCTGGCTGAGATTTGAGGAGAGCCTAGGAACCCCAAAGGACCTAGAGTCTCAACTCCAAAGGGAGCAATTGCGTAGGCTCCAAATAAAAGTAATTTGGTCGAATGATTCTCAATATGCATAACAAAGGTTAATATTATATCTAATGTATGTTTATTTTTACAATTATGTATTGTTTTTATTGCTATTTTACACTTCCTCTACCTTTTACATCGCCTCTCCTTTAGAACCTTTGACCTTTTTTATAGCTTACTTTAAACCTTAGAGTTCTAAGGTTTGCTGGAAGAACACCCTTTTCAGGGTTAAGCTCGTCTATTTACAAATCCTATTATATTATTTTATGCTTTGTTTGTTGTGTACAATAAAAATTAAAGCTTTTACCCGGCTGTTACCAAAATGCAGCTAAATTATAACTCAGTTTGGGAAATGCACAATTCTGTGTTCCCAAATATTTGCAATTATAACAGCCCCCAGGGTAGTTAAAGTTACGTGAATGTTAATTTTATAGGGAGTGGATTAGTGGTAGGTTGGCTGACTTTTACGGTTCATCATCATCATCATATAGGTACTAGTCCACAGTGGACAGGCCTTCTCTAATGAGCTCCATAGCGCCCTGTCTTCAGCTTGACGCATCCAGCATCTGCCAGCAGTCTTTCGCAGATCGTCAACCCACATGGCTATAGGGCGTCCTACCTACTTTGCGAGTCGCGGTCTCCACTCAAGAACACGTTTACCCCAACGGTTGTCGGTTCTTCGCGAGATATGGCCGGTCCAATGCCACTTCAACTTGCTAATTCTTTGAATACCTACTTTTATTTTTTTCCGTTTTTAGATACGGAACCCTACGTGCGCGAGTCCGACTCGCACTTGGCCGGTTTATTGATTTTATCCTTACTTACGTGAAAGACGTTTTCCAGTTTTTGTAGAAAACATCAAATTAGCTTGTACCCATAACACAAGCTCTACATACATATGTAGTTTGGGGCTAGATGATGCTTTTTAAATTGTCCATCATTTTTTTTGGTGAGAAACCTTTAGGTTGTTAGATGCTGGCAACCAAATAAGCAAAGCTTTACTACATAGTATACAACAAAGTCGCTTTCTCTGTCCCTATGTTCATATGTCCCTCCCTATGTCCTTATGCTTAAATCTTTAAAACTACGCAACGAATTTTGATGCCGTTTTTTTAAATAGAGTGATTCAAGAGGAAGGTTTATATACGTATCATAAAACTGTGTGAACCCGGGGCGGGTCGCTAGTGTATTATAAGTTTAATGCAGTTTTTACTCGACTGCAAAGAAATTTATAAGCCAGAGTTATCGTTATCATAAACGGTCCAATTTACATTTACACATGAACTAATTAACCTGGGCCACGTAAATTACTATAACGAAGTTTACCACGCAAGTTTAATGAAATTTACGTTAATTACTATCGAGTAATTTACTGTTTTTAAGCAATTACTTTTATTGTCTTCTGAATTGTTCATTCTTTGGAATTGAATGAAAATAATTAAAAGTAAGTTAGGTTATTCATTTTGCAAGTGACCTACTAAGAAAATGGAGCAGTCTTTTGTCCAGCTGTGGGGAAATAAACAATTGAAATTCCTCAAAGACGAACCTTACCTGATCTCTACATGCCTAATTTGAACTAATTTATGTACCTATATTAAACAGGTAATTTTAATACGACGAGAAACTGATGACACCTTAACCTGAAGTTAATCATCATCATCATCTGCAGCCCGACTTCACCCACTGCTGGGTATAGGCCTCCAAACTTTTGTGCCACTCCACACGATCCTGCGCCATAAATGAAAGTTAATAGCTGAAAGTTATTAGTGAAGTTAATCATTTAGCGTGTATTTCTTTTTCAATAAATATTTTCATTTCATTTCAATAAATCCATACTAATCCTACAAATATTATAAACGCGAAAGTTTGTAAGTATAGATGGACGTGTGCTCCGTACGACAGGGAAAATTAGTTTGGACACGTCGAAATATAATCGATACCATACAAGATTCACACTGCCACATAAGGGTGCCATGTATGGGAAGGTAAGTTGACGACCGATGTGGCGCGGTGAGCGAAGGTCCGCCTGCGACGCAGGAGGTTGCGGGCTCGATTCCCGCCCCGGAACAAATTTGTGTATGATCTGCAGAAATTTGTTCCGTGGTCTGGGTGTTTCCTATGTATAATAAAAAAATATCTATCTATGTAATGTATTGTATTAAGTATATCAGTCATCTAGTACCCATAACACAAGCTCTGCTTAGCTTGGGGCTAGATGATGCTGTGTGGACTGTCCGGAATTATTTATTTATTATTCAGTACTAGCATTAGGCCGGCACAAATGGATGAATGAATGTTTGTTATTATTCTATATAATATTCTTTATAGCCGCTATAGAAAGCGTTGACTGGCTCGAAGTAAGCGGAAGGAGGTTGATGGCGGATGATCTAGCCGCAACAATTGTAAATATTTTAAAGAGTAAGTTACTTATATGTTTTCCTTTACGAAGAATTAACATAAGAACTAATAAAAAATCGTGGATTACCGAGGAAATAGTACGCTTGGAATTTTTAATAAGAGAAACAAAATCATTAAGCTTGAAGTTTCCTTCAAACGCGCGTTTGTTATCTAAGTTAAATGACTTCGAAGAAAAATTCAATGACGTGATCCGAAAAGAGCGGAGTAAATTTTACTGTAATATAATTTATAATGCTACGAACACTACGAAGTCAATGTGGGACGTCGTTAAGATGGAGACCGGACAGACTGGGCGGATTCATGATGTCCTTGACTCCATACGGAAACCGGATGGATCTAAGTATTCTTCTGAGTTGATGGCTGTCGATGCAATCAATTCGCATTTTGTTAACGCTGCAGATACATGCGGCGCTCCTCGCGCAGACGTCAGTGCAGCGATGCAAGCGTTAAGTGGTGCATGCCCACCAGTGGACTGCTCCATTAGAATGCGGCCGTTCTCGCCCGCCGAGGTTCTGAAGATTTTATCGCATGGGGTGGCTCACAAACCCACTAAAGACATTTATGAGATGTCGATGTCTCTACTGCACGCTGTAGCGGCACCGTTGTCGGTTATTCTTGCAGAGCTTTTCAACGCATGCATTGGGGAGGGTCGATATCCACAAACCTTAAAAAAAGTTCGTGTATCGCCGCTTTACAAAGGCAAAGGAAGCAGAGAAGAGGTAAACAGTTACCGGCCTGTCTCCATAATTCCAGGAATAGCCAAGGTTTTCGAGCACGGACTCAGTGCCAGAATCACAGAGTACCTGGGGCATACGGGATCCCTGTCTGATAGGCAGTATGCCTATCGGGCAGGAAGGTCGACTACAGACGTTGCGCGGGAGCTCGTGCGGACCGTGATGGAGGCCCGGGAGGCTCGCCAGCACGTGGCGGTCATCATGTGCGACCTGTCGAAGGCCTTCGACGTCGCCGATCACAACGTCCTCGCTGCAAAACTGACGCACTACGGGTTTAGGGGTCCGTCACTGGCTCTCCTAACTGACTTTATGTCTGGTCGGTGTCAGGTGGTCACGGGGGCTGGAGGTAAGGTGGTCTCAAAACCACTCACGACTTCAGTAGGAGTAGCACAGGGTTCGGCGCTCTCTAATATCATGTTCTCTCTTCTCCTCAATGACCTGCCGGGGTGCTTAAATAATGCAGACGTATTTATGTACGCAGATGACGTTGCAGCCCTAGTCAAGGCGCCCACAATTGACTCATTGGAGGGAAGATTGAGCATGGTGGCGGAGAAACTAAACGGCTGGTTCCGAATAAATGGCTTCCTACTGAATGTCACAAAAACTAACTTTATCGTGTTTAACCTGGCCGGGCGCGCACAGAGGTCCTTGAGCGTGACCTTGGGAGGCAGGTCTGTCGACCAGGTCAAGACGGCTACCTTTCTAGGCTTCCAACTCGATGAGGGTCTGACGTGGGAGCTCCATATTGACAAGCTCTGCGACAGGTTGAGTCGGGCGTGCTTCGCGCTTTGGCGGTTGTCCTCGACACTAGACCAGAGCATGACTAGGAGCTGCTACTTCGCTTCTGTGCACTCGCTCCTTCAGTACGGCGTTGAGCTTTGGGGGAAAGCTGCTGATTGGGAGCGGGTGTTCAGAATGCAGAAAAGAGCTGTCAGAGCGATAGTCCGCGTCCCGTGGGACACGCCCGCCCGCCCTTATTTTAAACAACTAGGGATCCTAACAGTCCCCTGCCTGGTCATCCTGCAAGCAGCCATGTACGCCCGTACCCGCCTGAGTGAGTACGCGAAGTTCGGTGACGGTCACTCCTACATGACGAGGAACAGGCAGAAGCTGAGGGCCGTGCAGCGACGCCTTACTAAAACCTCAAAGTTAATCTATGTCTTAGCGCCGGCTGTCTACAATCGCCTCCCTCCAGCGATCACGAGTTCTAGGACAACGCAATCCTTTAAACATAAATTAAAGAACTGGCTGGTCGAGCAATCCTTCTACAGGATGGAAGAATTTGTGAAAGGTTAATAATATTGGTATGCTTTTTCATAGTTATTATCGATTAATTTTAAATTATTATTATTTTTTATGACATTCCTAATTATAATTGATTAATAGTTGTGTTTATTCGACTTACAATCACAAAATTGTAATAATTCAATTATTATAACTTAATATTTTCATTACTTTAACTATACATATACTTAAGTATATTTTAAGTTTATACATACATAGTTAAAATTTATTAATAGGACGTGTAATATTTTTCTATTACCAATAAATGAACTATGAACTATGAACTATGTTATTCTTTCACGCAAAAACTACAGAACTGGAGTAAACTTGAACTGAACTGAAAAAAATGGATGAAATTTGGCACAGAGATAGATTATAGTCTGGAATAACACATAGGCTTATTTTATCCCGGAATTCCCACGAGAACGGGAATTACCGCGGGTGAAAACGCGAGCCGCTGCTAGTATTATAAATGCGAAAGTTTGTATGGATGTATGAATGTTTGTTACTCTTTCACGCAAAAACTACTGAACTTATCGGGCTGAAATCATTTGATAGAAATAACCCATGGGCATAAGAATAAATAATCTTATGCCATGGGATAGAAATATTCTTGAGACGGTTCCATAAAAAAATCCTTTGTTCCAACGTAATAATAACAAAAAATAGGTAGAAGCGTTTGTGCGCTAGATACACCTTAACGTAGGTTCCCTGCTATTTTAAACCGATTTAATTAAAGGAGGTGGTTCTCAATTACACTAAGTATATTTTTATGTGTTGTGACATCGACTTGAATGCATGAATGAGAACACATTAATGCAGTCGACGTCGATAAAATACTCATTATCACAACATAGTACAAAACAAAGTCGCTTTCTCTGTCCCTCCCTATGTCCCTATGTATGCATAAATCTTTAAAACTGCGTCTTGGTCTGGGGACGCTTCTGACTGGTAATGACATGGATCAATTGAGCTACCTTTAGACTGTTTGCAACCGTCTGTAGTTAACTCAATAGTTTCAATAATTTGTATTATAATTGTGTTATAATTGTTGTGTATCATAATTGTTTAGTTGATTTATAGTTTTTTTAAAACACGCCTCTTTTTATACCAATAATTTAACCGACTTTGCACGTTTATTCCCACCACTTTGAATAAAAAACTCAATTACATTCAGTAAAAAAGTTATCAAAAGCTTGTAAATTACAAAAAATAAGCACCTTGGTAGAAAACTGCCATAAATAATAAAGATACGTTTTGCAAAAACAATTTAATAGATACTCGTTAAAAATGCCTAAACGGTGTAATTAGCGAGTTTCAGAAGTGTGATTTATTATTATTTAATGGTTAGTCTCTGTATCTAGTACAGGGTGTTTTATTGCATTGCTACCGTCAATTAGTCTTTGGTAGTGATTCCCCGTGGTTTAGTTTGCAAATAAATAATAAGTAAATTATAAAAAAAATATTATTCTATTACCTAACAACGAAAATTCTAATCATGCATAGCAAAAAACCTAGTACTTATACAATTAAAACTATTGAGCTAACTGTAGAAAGTAACAAACAGTCTATAGGTAGCTCAATTTATCCATATGAATGCGAGTCGGAAGCTGATGATGATGATGATGGCAATGCCGATGCGCTGCGACAGATACTCACCAGCTCTCGGGTCACGCGTCGCATCGACCAGACGACGAGGCGACGACGAGTAGTATTTATTATTTTCTAAATTACAAACAGATACTTATATATACTTACTAGCGACCCGCCCGGGCTTTGCATGGTTTTATAAACCTTCCTCTTGAATCACTCTATCTATTAAAAAACACCGCATCAAAATCCGTTGCGTAGTTTTAAAGATTTAAGCATACAAAGGAACATAGGAAAATAGGGACAGAGAAAGTGACTTTGTTTTATACCTACTATTTAGTGATAAATATATAGTGACTTACAGCTTTAGTTTTGATATACATAGTAAGTTTACTACGAGATTTGTTTTTACTATTATGTTTTTATTCCCCGAGGGCTTCAAAATAATGTATTTATTTTAATACAGACATTAAATTGCGGACACCTTGGAGCCGCATATAAATCATCTGACATTTAGTTTCGGCGCACACGTGCAACAAAACAAGCTAGACACGAGTTTTCAGAAAATCTTCTAAATAGAGTTGATTTTAATAATTAATTTTATTATCCATAGGAATTCTTTTTTATTTAAATCAAGACTATTGAAGGATTCTGATGTAGTAGACCAGTCTCTCGCATCACAGTACATAGTAGCTAAGTACTTACCTACGTATTTACTCTTCTACCTATAACTTCTTAAGCTATGTACCTACCTAGTATTAAAACCTATTACATAGGCATTTTATATTACCTTAGTGAGAAAATAAATGTTTTAATTATTTTTATATTATATGTCATCCGACGGAGAACCAAAGTTATCGACATAGCTCAAAGAATCAGCAAGCTGAAGTGGCAGTGGCCCGGCCGTATCTCGCGAAGAACCGACAACCGTTGGCGTAAACGTATTTTTGAGTGGAGACCGTGACGTAGTAAACGTAGCGTAGGACGCCCTCCGGCCAGGTGGGATGACGATCTGCGAGAGACTGCTGGCAGATGCTGTATGCGTCAAGCCGAAGACATATTGACGACCGATGTGGCGCGGTGGGCGAAGGTCCGCCTGCGACGCAGGAGGTTGCGGGTTCGATTCCCGCCTCGGAACAAATTTGTGTACGATCTGCAGAAATTTGTTCCGTTGGTCTGGGTGTTTAATATGTATAATAAAAAAATATCTATCTATGTATATAATGTATTAAATATATCAGTTATCTAGTACCCATAACACAAGCTTTGAGTAGCTTACTTTGGGGCTAGATAATGCTGTGTGGATTGTCCAGCATTATTTATTTATTTATTTATTTATATATGGCGCCCATTAGGGGAGGCCTATGTCCAGCCTGACTAATATGGTCCGATGATGATGATTATGATTATTATTATTCATATCATCTCTACAACCTTTACTGGTCCACTGCTGGACGCAGGCCTTCCCATGATAAATTATTATAATTATTATTATTCTATAGTAGATATCTACACATTTTACAATGCGAGAGTACAAGTTTACGAAACCGCGAACGGCGCGAACTTGCTAATTAGGAAATGTGCGCGCATATTCTCAAGCAAAATCAAGTTTTATTCCTTCTCAGATCCTTATCGCCTTTTAATTTCATCAAGGCGAGCTTAGAGAAGAAAAAAATTATGATTTATTATTTTTGATATCTGTTTTGTCAGATCGCGTGGCGTTTCAATGGTGTGTTTCCTCCTTAGCTCTTACTCTTTGTGACACTTAATACATTTTGCTCTTATTGTCCACCCAAAATGTTGCCCGTATGCGTTCAATCTTAAAGTTTCACGTTTCGATAGTTTATTTGGTAATCAGTGCGATTTATGCTAAATGAATTTTAAATGAGCCGCCATATTGCAATACTTATTTGTAATCCCAGCAGTGGGAATATAATAAAGCTGTGATATAAAACATCGTATTTCGTTAAAACAAAAGTCGACTTATTTTTATGAATTTGTATAAAAATATCATAATAACTTGTTAAGGTTACTAAAGGGTGCTGAACTAGGTGACAGAAATTAATGATAGGTATATGACTTCGTTCTCTTTTTAAGGGTTCCGTACCGATACATGACGGTACTCTATCAGTAATATTTATCTCTTTGTTCGTTTGTCAGTAGGTTTTTACATGATTTAACACCATGATTTTTTTATTTGCATGGGGTAGATGGTCCACAGGTAATCGGAATGCTGGCTTCTATTTCGGTCAACGAATAAGCATTGCCATTCAACGTGGCAAATAGTGGCAATGCTGCCAGCATTCTGGTTACTCTGCCTTCTGGTGACGGCTTAGATTTTTAGGAGTTTGTTATAATTGTAAATACAGTACATTACAATAGGTATATAAATGCAAATACACACATAATAAAAGAACATGTAAAAGACATTACATAAGACAAGTACAATGGGCGGCCTTATTGCTTAGAAGCTATCTCTTCCAGGCAACCTTTGGATGGAAAGAATTATGTGAATTTAAGAAAGGCTAGGAGTGTACAAAATGATAAAAATAGAAACTAGCTTTAATAAGTCGTTTCGTTATTGTTTCAATTAGTACCTAATCTATCTATACTTATAATAAAACTGTAACCGGTCCAATTCTGTACATTGAAGATATTTTGAAAAAAAATTTTTGGAGGGCACTCTATTATCGATACTCAAGCCAAAACTGTAATTTTTTTCATTCATGTCTGTCTGTCTGTCTGTCTGTCTGTCTGTCTGTCTGTCTGTCTGTCTGTCTGTCTGTATCGTAAACGCGCATCACGCCGAAACTACTTGATGGATTGAAATGAAACTCGGCATGATTATAGGTCATACTACGAGGAAGGACATAGAATACTTTTTATCCCGGAATTCAGTAAGGTTCTCATGGGAGAGGGTATGAAAGTAAAATTCCTTTACCGCGCATCACGCCGAAACTACTGAATGAGTTGGAATGAAACTCAGGACGATTTGAGTTCATACTACAAGGAAGGACATGGGATACTTTTTATCCCGGAATTCGGTAAGGTTCCCCTGGGAGAGAGGGTGAAAGAAAAATTCTTTAACCACGCATCACGACGGAATTGAATGAATTCGAATGGAACTCGGGACGATTGGACATGGGATACATTTTATCCCGGAATTCAGTTTGGTTCCCCTGGGCTATACGCGCTGGGCTATACGCGTACACACGCGTCGTTCAGATGCAGTGAGAAATTTTCGAAAACCCGTATAGCCCAGGGGAAAAAAACTGAATTGAACTGATAAACGCGAAAGTTTGTAAGTATGAATGGATAGATGGATAGATAGATTGATAGATGGATGGATGTTTGTTACTCTTTCACGCAAAACCTGCTGAACGGATCTGGATGAAATTTGGCACAGAGATAGATTATAAGCTGGAATAAGAAATAGGCTTTATTTTATCCCGAAAATCCCACGGGAAAGGGAATTACGCAAGTAAAATCGCGAGTACTCCAAATACTAATCATGCGCAGACGAAGTCGCGGGCACCAGCTAGTACATAAATAAATGCGTCAGGTGGTTTCTATCACTGCGGTCATAGAAGGCTTAACAACGTAACAAGGTAAAGGTTTCTGTTCGCTTTTTTACTTTACCTTAAAAAGATTGAAGTGAACAAAAATCAAAGTAAGCACTTTATTTCCTAGTTTTAATTATTTATAAAATGTATTTTATGACGTGTCCAAGTGTCCAAGGTCCTAAGGAAATAAAGCACTTTGACTTTGACTTATTGTGACCTTCATTTTATGTGTTCCTGAAGATGCGGCGTTCATAATTCGCCACTTACCCTTGCAGCTGCTAGGAACTGTAGGATTTTCTTCGAGTTTATGTCTCTTAGCTCTTCTGGGCTTAGTACCTAGGTGTTTGCCCATTAATTGTTAAATTTAAGCAATTAACCAATTAAATTAAAATAAAGTAAATATAAATAAGAATGACATAAAATGTTCTCGTCATCCATACCGCAATGTTTGAAAACTAAAGTTTTCAATCAGTGCGTCCTACCCGTAATGATCTACGGAGCTGAGACGTGGACACTCACGGTAGGGCTGGTCCACCAGTTCAAAGTCGCTCAGCGAGCTATGGAAAGAGCTATGCTCGGAGTTTCTCTGAAGGATAGGATACGACGTAATGAATACATCCGACAGAGAACCAAAGTTATCGACATAGCTCAAAGAATTAGCAAGCTGAAGTGGCAGTGGACCGGCCATATCTCGCGAAGAACCCACAACCGTTATGGTATACATGTTCTTGAAGACCGCGACTCGGCAAACGTAGTAGTAGAACGCAATCCGGCCAGGTGGTACAACGATCTGCGAAAGACTGCTGGCAGATGCTGGATGCGGCAAGCTGAATACAGGGCGCTATGGCGCTCATTAGGGGAGACCTAATGAGCGCCATAGCGTTCACCCGTAGGTAGGCTTACTATAATAACATAGAAAAAAAGCTTTTGAACCAATAAATATATTGCTATTTCCAATAGATAGGATTTTTGGCAGTGGGGCACGAATCTCTTCTAAGCCATCAATCGTTTACTCTACAGCTTCACAATTCACCGGAATTTTCCGGAAAATGGAAATTTTCATGTATAAACACAGGGTAGAATGGACAAAAATACATCGCAATTTTGTCTATTCCACCCTGTGCTTAGCCTACTGCGGTATTTTCAGGTAATTTACAGCATGTGTGGTTTTGTCCACTAGATTTTCATCATAAGAAAATTATTTCCATCCTGTATTTTACCAGCAAGTATCTATCAAAATGGCCTTTATTAAGCATTCCATTGACATTCCAAAATCAACATTTGAAAAGGGAATGTGTTTAACAATATTCTGAATTCAAACGTTTTCGACGCAATATTTCAAACGTCGATACCACGTTTGTCGTAAATTGTGTAGACCGTATGTACATAGAGTTTAGGATGGATAGACGGTACTTTTAGGTATACAAATAAAATTCAAATGTATTTTTTTTCCAGTTTTCTTTGGCTATGTTACACAGCATACCTAATTTGGCCTTAAAGTAGGCCTAAGCCTTAAAGCATAATCATCTAAATAATATATATTCAGATTATGTGCCTTCAATAAGCACTTGTTTCACTATTGGACAAAAAACTGAAAGAGAAGAGAAAGTTTTCGGATTATTTTATTTCATGATTTATTGATAATTTTAAATTTGACTTGTATTGACGCAGTGGTTATTTAGGTTGTAAGCCGCAATTAAAGTTATTTCAAAGGTTTATTTTATCAGAACTAGAAGATAATTTTATAGATATTTTATTTTTCGGCGCAGTTTCATGCGCCATGATCACGAAAGAAATTCTAAACATTCTAAGATCTACTAAGGAGATCTATTCTGAAAAGTTCGTTAAAATCTTTACCTCGCACTTCACTTTTATCTTTCCAGTTTTATGTGATTGAAGTAAAGGTTGAAAATGCATTGACTTTGATTGAGTTCAAGTAAGTGCCTAGGGATGGATTCGATAATGAAAAATCTCTAAAAATAATATTTCCTTTGGGAATGAAAATAAGCTATTTCCATTGACGGAAACATTTTCCGTATATCGTATAAAAAATCAAATGTTTGCGAAAAATATTTCTTGAAAATGGCACCTCTATGTTTAATAAGCTCTACATCAATATTGAAAAAAATGAAAAAAGCTGGACAATTTCATACAGCATCATCTACCTAGCCCCAAGCAAAACAGAGCTTGTCTATTTAACATTACATTGCTAGATTTTTTTAACTATTCATAGAAAACACCCAGAACCACGAATCAATTTTCGAATCCTACAAACTTTTTTCCCGAGGAATCGAACCCTGCGTCTGAAGGCTGACCTTTGCCCGCTGCGCCAAATCGGTCGTCTTTCATTATTTCTCTTCTTTTATTATTCGGTCTGGCTTTCGTCCAAAAGTTAATTACAATTAAAATTGCCGCTTAAAAATGAAATCATTTTAGAAAGTTTATTTAATTACGAGTAGTTTTAATGTAAATGTGTAAGAAAAAGTATTAAAAGATATTTTGTTATCACCTCACACAAAATTAACGAATCAGGCTGAAATTTTTCATAGACATTTCTATACTTATGTACATTCTGGTACATATTAAATTAAATGTTAAATGAAATCTTTATTAACAACGAAAATTATAAGCAAGGAATTGAAAAATTACAACTAGTTAGTATTTACAATTGAAACCATTGAGCTAACTGCAGACGGTTACAAACAGTCTAAAGGTAGCTCAATTGATCCATGTCAATACCAGTCGGAAGCGTCCCCAAGACACTGGCTGCATTACCACGCTGTAGGGCAATGCTGATGCGCTGAGCCAGATATAAAAAAAAAATGAAATTAAACATTAAATTTAATATATATTTATACCTACCACTTTAAATAAAATTACGCACTACTATTCCAACTGTATTAGATTACTGCAGATACTAGATTACTTATTTGCCATTGTCGTAAGCCAAATACAAATGGCAAATACTACAAAATAGGTAATGTGGCAAAATGTGGCAACACTTGCATATCATATCAAACTAAGCTTGGATTAGGTCAGCCCGGTGTTGCTAAGCCAAAGTTTAGACTTTCCCTAAAATATGGGAGATTATGGAGAAAGCCTTTGTTCAATATTTTATTGGGATTATACTATGCGACCGTGTGCTAAGCTCCACAGTGGCTACATGTCTTTAATTGTCCATCTAAAGGTTGCCTGGAAGTGATAGTTTTATGAGATCCCTACCCAAAGGGTCTCTAAAGCTACCTGCCTACCCAAAGGGTTTCTAAAGCTTTTTTATAGTGGCTACATTTGTTTTTATTATCCATCTAAAGGTTGTCTGGAAGTGATAGTTTAAGATATACAAACCCTGCCGAAAGTCATGGAAATGGCACAGCTAGTAATAGAAACCAAAATATGTAGTTTAGATTAGTTTATTTGTGTATTTATAATTTGTAGCTTGTAACTGTATTTAATATCTTACATAAAAATATTGTTTATTTTACTGCAGTGTAGCATCGCTTTAGGGTTAAAAAAAGAAACCTGTAATGATGTTATGATTAATGAATAAATAAATAAATAAAAAAAATAAGAGTTCCCTACCCAAAGGGACTCTACACTAATAATCATTTTTGATTTGTTTTGATTTCTATTAACTACTCAAACTCATCTATCCGTTCGTCGTCCATAGAAGATTTTTTGCTGTCCAGATTCAGTTCTAGGTATGTTTTATTTAAATAAAACCTCTGCGTCGAGTGGAAAAAACTTTTCTAAGTAATCAAAAACAACCAGTGTGCTGAGTGTGAACGGCTTTACTGTTTACTACAAAGTTTGCGTAACTTTTTTTTGTATGGAAATCTGAACAGCGCCCCTAGCGGGAAGTTTACAAAACTTTTTTGCAAGTTTGAATCGATAACCATTACTTTTATAGTTTCATAAAACGTGAATTTGATAGTTTACTCAATTTTTTGACAGATATGCGAGTGTGAACGGCAAATTACGTCAATTTTTGACAGATAGCTATATTAAGTAAACTTTAAAAGTAAAGTATTTCACTTGATAATTCTTCAGTGAGACCATAGTAACTATTGTATTAGGCTCGGCGCCCATTATCGGCATCGGCACGACTGAGGATTTTAGGTGGCAAATAGCAACATACATTAACATAATGGCAATAAAGTAGAAATTGCCGTGTATATGGTCGTAATAACAAAAAATACCGCTTCGGTATGCTTGAGGCTGCTGTATCGGCAGCCTTGAGAATGCTTCGGGATGCTTCGGTACGCCGCCGGCGCCGAGGCAACACTCGGGGGGATAGCTTGCCCTGCAGGGCGAGGGGAGGCATCCGCCATTTGAATCATTTGACTCACATTGATATTGAGACGCATCGGCAAGCTACAGGACGGTGCGGCATGCTTAAGGACGCCTCGTCATCCATAAGAACGTTGCAGCATGCCAAAGCATAGTTCCCGGCAGTGTGCGCTTGCGTGTAGGATGCCGAAGGATCCTTTTCATTGCCGATGCCGATAATGGGTGCCGGGCCTTATTCTCTTTGACCTCGAGTGAGACGAAAACGTCACTTCGGAAATACTGCATGTATTGAAGTGAAATAAAAATTAATGTAAAGGACATGATATAGTACTCTCCGATTTTAGCTACATTTGATAGTAATATTTTGATCCTTTTGTGTTCTCCATTAAAACTCTTGAGCTGGCTGAAATAAAAACTTCCTTTATGGATCTTAATTTCGACAAAAACAGTAATCTCGTCCTAGATGAATGGTTTAAGGGGTAGGCTTGCGATCTAGGGTTGGATGTTCGAATCTTTATATAAATGTTATTTTTGCTTTATCCTGACCTTTTAGCATAATAATTGTCTATAATCTGTTTCTTTTATTAGAAATAGGATTGGAATATTATAAACACATCTTAGATTATATGTCATCTTATTTTATTTAGAGACTACAAAGAAAGACTAAAATAAACAACATTACAATGATATAACTAATATTAACTTATACTTAATAATTAAAACGTATTACATTTTCGGTTCCTTTTCATACAGCTATGTTGTTTTGAAATCCAAGTAAATATAAGTCAACACACAAGTAGAAGAAACACGTTTTGTTATTATTAGAATACCTATACCACAGTCTATCTACTGTAAGGTCTACTTTATTTCATGCAACGTCTAATAAATATTAACAATTGAGATCCCTCGTGTGTAACAGACTCAATACGCTAACTGATAAGCATGCTAGAACTAGTAAATTTAATTTATTAACAACAATAATTATTGAATTCGATAACTTTCGATTAGTAAAATTTGTTCTAGCCTGCTTTTCATTTGAGAAGCCGTATTCCAGCCTGCATCACTTCCACGCCTTTTGTCCCATGATCTTAAAACTTCTCTGCGTAAATTGCATTTTGATTGAATTCTTCTGAATTTCAATTCAAAACTATTAAACCCCACATATTCCCAATTGAATTTAAATCCAGACTTTTAAGATGGCCAAGGAATTGCAGTCATATCATTCTGAGTAGATAGCAGCTATTCTGTTTCAATTTTCGAGCGATGAACTGCATCTTGCACAAAATATACGTGCCCTACTGGACAAGCAACGCGCGCTGTTGGTTTATGATAACTTCTTTCAATACTTGTAAGTATTGTTCCCATTCATGCGGCTGTCAGAGTTCTCCTGGGCCCATGGATGACATTCAGCCCCAATAACCTGAAAATAACACTGACTTTTCAAGACTTGTAGGTAGGGGTGCACAGTTATTAAATTAATAATTGACTGGACAGGCAATTTAGTTTGTAGTAAAAGAAAGCTGTTGGATATTTACTAGATAGGTCATTTAGTCTCAAGTAGGTATAAGAAACAGATTTACAACAGAATATGCAACTACTTATCACATCATACCTAGGGTAATTCTGCCACTTGGTCGAACAGTTAGTATATTTTGTGGAAGGAGTCGTTCGTTTGGTTTCCTCCAAAGTATTTTCCGACCGATCCGTGTCAGACCTAAATGTTTTTTCATCAGTGAAAATCACAATATTGTTCTGCCAGTCAAAGTTTTAATATTCTTCTGCGAACCGCAATCTTTCTCTCCGATGGGTTTCAGCTTATTATTGTGTATGTTGGTTGCACTTAGTTTATGATTGCTTGAAGTTCTCCTTTCTTCAAAATTATTTTTGGCGAATACGCGAAAGGACGCCATTTTGTTTGTTTACTTTTTGCAAAACAAACGGTGTCTTTCTTCTCTTATTTGAGTAAGCATTAGAAAGAGAAAAAAACAAATGTAATAGACAATACAAACTAGAGATGGGCCGAATATTCGCTTTATAATCGTTATTCGGCATATTCGGCAGCTTTACCGAATATTCATATTCGGCCGAATATTCGGCGGAATCACCTAGTGTTTGGCAAAGTGATACTCAAAGTTTTTACTGTTAAGACCCGTGTATTATCATGATTTGAGTGTACAGTGTAATGAAATAAGTGTTTTAGAGTATAGCTTTCTGATATTGTCGTCACTGAAGCTTCATTTTCAATTAAAGTAGGTTGGTAAATAGATAATAACTTCAATCAATATCTTCACGCCGGATGCAGGGTATGCAAGGAATCCATAATAACTTAATGCAAAATATAGGTATCTAGCTGTTTTGGGATTAGGCTTCTGTGTTATCTCTTTATAATAATATACTATTATACAGGCCAGAAGGAAAATAAACAAGATATTTATTTCGGTCAGTCTTTATTGTGTGAAGTGTGTGTGAAGTGTGAAGAAGAGAATAGCTGAATCATATCACAACACCTTAGTAGATTATGAAGTTTAGACTTGCATTTGTGCGACGGAACGGAATCAATGGACCAAATATTAGGCCGCATATTCGGTACGGTAAAAGTTTTACCGAATATTCGGCCGAATGTTCGTATTCGGTGAAACCCATGTTCGGCCCATCTCTAATACAAACCATAACTTGAAAACGTGTCGAGTAATCGTTACTTTTTTTAGTAAAGTATGATGGCGTTTACAATCTCACATTTTACGTTGACTTCGCGTTTGGCGTATTCTCGATGAACTCGATCGTCGAGTTAACGAAATTTTTGCAATGTTTCACACTCAGCATACTGATCTTATTTAAGTTAATAAGAAAGTTAAAATTTCTTTCGATTTATACTCATCGGTTTTGGTTTTAGATGGCAAAAGTTTGTTTTATAGTAAGTTTTATTTTTGATCGCCTGAAAATTCGATCTAAGTATAACTCCAATAAGTTCTTGTTTTTGAAATTATATGCGTTATACAAGGTATAACATATTACCCCTACTAAGCCGAAGGGGGGGGTTTCAGGAACCCATGGTGATCAGTTGTAGGGGGGAGATAATTAAAAATTCCTATTTTCAGTTTCCCATACAAAAAGTTTTCATTTCCTAGTGCCAAAATAAAGTGACAACCCTATTCGCGCAACCTGTACTTACCTACTAACTTTACAGGTATGTAGGTAGGTATTTATCTTCGTAGATTTCAGCTATGGCGGGAGATTACTAGACGACCTAATAAATTCGTGATAATAATAAGATGCTAGTATGTAAGTTCCTAGGTAGTGTTGAGAAAATCTTAAAATGCTGAGTTAGGAAAGTTGTAAGTGTAGGTACAAGTTACAAACCTCATATTTTCTCGCTTGTCAGCTGTCTAGATGGCTTCTTACGAAGGGATTTATGTATGTTTTGGTAGGTCACTTGTAGGTACACAGTCACAGACAATTCACACACTTCAGCACAAGGTAGGTTTCTTTTTAGGCATTAACATGTCTCACTCACTTTAGCACTAGTTAGGTTAGTTAGTTAGTAAGTTACACATGCATGACGTAGGTATCGATACCTATGCATGTAAGTAAGGTTCGATATGCCTCCCTTCTTCCAAACAACACACATTTTATGGAAGTAAGCACACGCTTCCAACACACGCTTCCAAACAACACACATTTTATGGAAGTAAGCACACGCTTCCAACACACGCCTCTTCATCTCTGACACTCCGATGCATACACCACACCCGTAAGGTATTCTTAAGTCCTAGTTACTTGTTTTTTAGGCACGAAAGATAAAAATTGTAATTATAGCACTAAACGGCACCGCGACGAAGGTCACACTAAAATAGTTCATCATTCATTCTTTTGATTTCGTTCGCCGAAAAGATGGATAATTTTTAGGGTTCATTTTCAATTTTAATAAATCCCTAGTTGGCTACATGAGTAGGAGGTATTAGGATCACAGTCGTGAAATAATAGGTATGTGGTAGAAAATTGTATGAATACGTAGGTAGGTACTGGTCTTATTTTACATAGGTATTTCACAATGTAGGTACCTACCTGCTACACACACATACACTTTGCGTGAATTCTGATAGTTGGTATACCTAATACAAAATCCCGTAGAAAACGGATTTAAGCTTTTTTTTTGATTTTATGATTTTAAACAAACGAACTTCTTTAAATTTTGGTATTAAAAAAATTACGGAACCCGTATTAAAAAATATTTCGACCCGCTTGGCAAAAACAGCACCGCCATGTGGTGTATCCAGTGTTGCCAGATGGAATTTGAAAAAAACAGTAGAAAGTTCAGTAAAAAATCAGTAGATTGGAATAAAAATCAGTAGGTAGAAATTAACGACTGAAAATTCTAGAGGTACCATATGTATTTGTGTTTCGCGAGTATTTTGACTCGCATTTTGGCTGGCGACCTTTTTTTTTTTAGGTGCATTCGTAAAAAGGAAGCGATTCTTTGCATTTTTGCAGACAATTGCAGCTAAAAAAAAAAAAAGGTCGCCAAGTGGTTATTTAGTCACGGAGCTATAGGCGCGGGAAAATCAGGTAGATTTCACGAAATTTTAGAAGGCGCTCGGGACATCAGGTAGATTTCACTAAATTTTAGAAGGCGCTCGGGAAAATCAGGTAGATTTCACTAAATTTTAGAAGGCGCTCGGGAAAATCAGGTAGGTTTCACTAAATTTTTGAAATAAATCAGTAGATCGGTAGACGCCTAAAAAAGCAGGTAGATCTACTGCTAAATCGGTAGATCTGGCATCACTGGGTGTATCGCATGTTGATAGATGCCGACAGTCAATGAATGAATGAATGGTTCTCTAACTTGTCTATGATTGGCGGTTGGCTGGTTGCCATGGTTTTGCATAGTGCTACAGCCAATAAAATTTAGTCGCGTTCCTTTGTGGAAATACAAGTGTCAAAGATTAATGTAGGTACAGAACGGACAGATAAACTACATAATGACGGAAAGAGTCATTTGGTAAAGTTTTTAATTAAGTTAACCGACCCATGCGACTCAGCTCGTCGTATGTCGGATGTCGTAAAAGTCGACCAAGGGGCTTCGCCAAATGAAAGGCAGCATTTTTATTGTGTGAATTACTTATACCGTTTCTTTGATCAGCAATCCCCAGCCAAGTGATTATGGCAATACCCGCCAGATTCACAGCTCTTTTCAGTAGTGGACATCAATGTGTATTCAGTCAGTAGGTTATTATGATTAGATCAACACACAAGAAAGAACAAACAGTTAGAAAAAGACATAACTGTGTTAGCGTAGTTTAGTTCGTATGTTTAACTACACGTAACTCAACCTTCAAATTGAAATGTGATTTTAGCCATGACTTACGACAATTTGCCTCAATGATGCTGTAGGCGTTTTTCTATTTCAAGAATATGAATCTGTCACTCTTTTCTACATCTATTCTGTGACCATACTGAGGTCATCGTCGCAAGTATAAGAAACAGCAGATTTTAGGGTTGTCACTTCGTAAAAAATCAGCTGGCCATGTGAAAACTTTGTTTTAGTTTTTTCAGAGATACCAATCGAAATTAGAAAAGTCGTTGAACAAAAGTTGTTCCCCGGGGGGGTAGAAATACCCAGCTTTTCGCTTAGCACATGTATATTGTTACACCATGTATTAAAAACCTCATTTCTTAAAAAGAACTTGGTATTTTCAAAGTAAGACCCGGTCCTGACTTTTTTTAATAATGCAGTCAGAATAATTGCACACAGATAACGATAAAAAAACCTTTTATATCATAATCGGTTCACCCCTATGGAAATTACTATATGCCACTGACACACAGGTAGGCCGGCCATATCTCGCGAAATACGGACAACTGTTGGTGTAAACACGTTCTTGAATGAAGACCACTACCTGGCAAACGTAGTGTAGGACACCATCTGGCCAGGTTGGCGACGATCTGCGAAAGACTGCTGGCAGATGCTGGATGCGGCAAGCTGAAAACAGGGCGCTATGGCGCTCATTAGGGGAGGCCTATGTGCAGCAGTGGACTAATATAGGCTGATGATGATGATGGCACCTTCGAAAATAAAGGGAAGGATATGCTTTACTCAGTAAAATACTTACAAACGTTCTAAAAAGAGTCAAAAATGTAGTTGCAATAATTTTACACGAACGATAAACTAAAATTTTTACTAACGCTTACCGCATACAAACACAGGAGCTAAAACTAGTCGTGATATCGTTACACGCACGCTTAGACATGCAAAGCAAAGTACTAGTGATGTGCCTGCCCGCTAGTGATGTGACTACACCTCTCTAGTGATGTCTGGTCCGCAATCTCCCGTTCTAATTACAGGCTATTGACTATGCTACCCCATGCAGAACTGATCTACTGGTAAAGGTAGGGACACACTGGGGATTTTTGGCGATATTTATGGACAGAAAAAACTGCAGTCAAAGAATATAAGTCTGTCCGACTCATTGGCACTGGCCTAGCCCAAGTATAACACAAGTAGTTAACAGTAGCTAGGAGTAACTGCGAAGAGGAAAATACCTACCTAGTTAGTTTTTAAGTTCTTTATTTCTTAGTGCTTGTAGCCTTCCTGTACTAAAGACTTCACTACATAGTATAAAACAAACAAAGTCACTTTCTCTGTCCCTATGTACCTATGCTTAAATCTTTAAAACTACGCAATGGATTCTGATGCGGTTTTTTTAAATTGATAGAGTGATTCAAGAGGAAGGTTTATTCGTATAATAAAACGTATAAAAGCCGGGGCGGGTCGATAGTATATTATAATTTATTAAATTGGTGCATTCGCTGTATCTAGCTAAATATGTAATATCAGGCTTCCCGCGACATAGGCTTGCCTCGTGCGGGGGCCATTTCAAAAAAATTATTTGATGGCAGATGAAATCATTTTGTAATGTATTAAAAATAGTTGTTTACTACCCTCGAACTACTGTTTTATACCTGAGTTGAGTAAACGAAATTGTACATTGAAAAGGCGTACAATTAAACGTTGCGTTAGTTCAGTGTGACTCCACCCTTATCCGATGCAAGTCATGCTCGCATCAGAAAATTGGAGCATGAGGTTTATCCTTGAGATGATTATTATAAAGAAAATGGATATTTTACCGACAGACTGGAAGCTGAAGCTAGCCTTAATTGCTACAGAAATCCTTCGCTAGATGGCGTTAAGACAAATTATTAGTGCAAAAAGTTTATAAATCCTAGACTACGCGAATTTTTGTTAGGGACATAGTTACATACAGGGGAGTTCATCCTCTGTACAATTTAGGGGATATAACCTTTATCCACCAAATATACCAGATCAACGCACTGGCATAATATGATAGATACAAACTCAAAACAAAATCACTTTTAATTTTCAAAAGTTTCTTTAACTTATGTAAGTTTCTTTTAATTTGAAAGAATGAAAGAAAAAAAAATGTTTATTTGGTTTCCACACATTACAAAAAATATTTAGGCCCTTTCCAACAAGTCAAAGCAAGAGTGAATAGATGAGTAAATACTTGACTGAAAATGATATAGAACACAGAATACAGAATAGGTCTATAAGTCAAAGCAAGAGTGATAGATGAGGAGAGGAATTTCTAGATCTTTTTGATACAATACCGGCCAAACCGTCGTTACGATTTAATTATTAACTAAAATAAACCATTTTCGACCAAAATGTAAACCCTTTTGGTCTCGCTCTGGCTCCTTTTTTGCTCTTGAATATCTGAACAAACAACTACAGAAAATTTTAAATTGAAATTTAAAATACGAAAAAAATTTAATATCCTGGGGCTTTACCGATTTACTAAAAGTATTAAAACAAAAGTAAACCTAATTATATTTTCAGTACAAATTGTGATTGTGAAAGAGAGAAAGCCAAATGAAGATTTGCTTGAAACTTGTTGACTAGGTAGATACTTAAATTATAAAATTACAGATCACGTATTTCAGAATTTAAAAAACTCCTTCAAATGGGGTAAAACTGTTTATTAACGGTTAAAAACGGGTTGACGTTATTGAGTTTTTTTTGTAGGTAACTTTAACCAGTGGCCCAATTTGATTGAAACTTACAAAAATATTTGTGGATCTATTAGATTGATGAGCAAATCGTGTCGTCTACGCGAGTGAAGTCGTAGGCGGAAAACCAGTTATTGCATATCTAGCTAAATAATGGCTTGTTTTTATTGTTTTTTCCGAACCAGCTGTGCTATTACGCTAAAACCGCCCATCCAAATTGATATTCTTGCGCCATTTCAATGGCCATCGCGCGCGTCCTTTCCATACAATTTCAAATTACGAAAGCCATTAAAAGGGCTTTCTTAGGTCAGTTTTGAAAAAAAATTGACTTATGAAACAAAACTGACATAAGAAAGCCCTTTTAATAGCCTTCGTAATTTGAAATCGTATGGAAAGGACGCGCGCGATGGCCATTGAAATGGCGCAAGAATATCAATTTGGATGGGCGATTTTAGCGTAATAGCACAGCTGATCCAATCCAAGTGATCCAACCATAATTATGATTGCTGACAAAGAGCAGATATCGATTGATCTACCTAGTGAAATCGGTGGTAAAATGAATGTTCTAAAAACATTAAAACTAAAGTTGGTTAAATCTCTATTCTCTGCGCGTAAATTTGACTAGTTGACTAGTTCGGTGCACTTAATATAAGTTTGATGAATAGATTAAAATAGATAGGTACCTAAGTCTAAACTGTCTAGGTATATTAAAATGACTATTTATTATCGACATTGACATCGATAATTCTCCTCCCTAAGCTTACTGCTTCGATTGACTGGTAATCGCGGCTTTATCATTCATCTTAAGCGGTTTTCGGTTTCAACTAAGTAGTTTTAACAATTGTTTTAGCCTTTTGCTTCGTGAAAGTATAGATAGTTATTATTTTTGTTCTTTATTTTGATATTAGGTATAGGTTTACTCAAAAAATTTATATTTTATCAAAAATTTTTATATTTTATAAAAAAATTGCCCTCTAGGTCGCATAAAACCAGCGCACAGTAGCGCCATCGTTGCTGTGCATAATGCTGAGCGACGACCTTTTTGTTGTTACGTTCTCTTCATATATTTGTACCAACTGTATTACTTCTAATTTTGTGACACAAAATAAATACTTTTTACTTTACTTTAAAAACTACTTAATATAGCTAGTCTTTCCTTAAAATCTAAGCCACCACAAGGCAGAGTACCCAGAATGCTGGCAGCATTGCCACGTCAAATGGCAATGGTATTTCGTTGACCAAAATATAAGCCAGCATTCCGATCACCTGTGGACTCTATGATATGTTTGGTAAGATCTTAAAAATTGTGTGTGCCCCAGGACCCCAAGGACCAAGGGTTTCCACTTCAAACGACTCAAATAGGTAACCTCGGTCAAGATTAGCGTATTATCGCCATTTGAGGGACTTTGCTGATGATGCTGCGGTGCCAGCCCTTGCTGATGTCCCTGCCAGATGTGAAGGCGCTAGAGTATTTACACACTTTAATTTATTAATAAATAACTTTGTAATCGTTTTATTTTTGTAAGCTAGTACTATAATAAAGATGAAAAACTGACCAGTAGGTAGCTATTGAATTATCGGTGATAAATAACAATAAGTACGTGAAATCTTAAGTCGAATTATTTGTATGGCGTTCACAATATTAACAAATTATTCAAAGCATTTGTTTCAAACCTACAAACATTGTTTCTACACTATATTCCATAATATTTCCTTCCGTTGTTTCGTGCCAACAATACGCCAGTGTTGCCAGTCTTGATCATAATAAATCTAAATTCTCCGAAAACCGTGAACTTAATCATGGCAAGTTATGATAAATATTTACTGCACTAGTGCACTGACCCCGTAATGTACTAGGGATGTGCATCGTACACTTTACAATGCGGAATATCATAGTCAAGCTCTGTGGGTATGGGTAGGGCAGTGGACCGAAAAATATCAATCAACCAACCCAAGCTGAAGTTGTGGCCTTTAGGGCTATTTTTGATCTGACCATTTGAAAAAATGACGTTGTTCTCATATACGAATACAATCATTTATTTTCAAACACGGGTCACAAAGGTAGTGGTTAGAAAATAGTTAGTTCCATTCATGTTTTGTCTTAGTCTAGGGCATGCAAATTTAGGTTTTGTTAGGACTCAAGTATAAAATTTAATAACAAATAATAGGTTTAAAATGAAAAGATTATGAGAAAGGTTCTCAATTAGAGTGTTTTTTTGTTATGTAACATGTGTAACAATAAATTTTATTAGATGATTGGATTTTGAATTATTTTAGTGTTTATTTTTGAATTTAGTAGCTGTTGTTTGAGTTATCTATCAGTGAAAAAACATAAAAAAATAATTTCGCCAAATAGAGTAAGTAACTCTTGAGCTTTTTTTAAGTCGGTTACAAATATCAACACATACAAAAAACGATGTCCGGTGAAAATGGATCCCTGTTCCATCATCATACGGATTTTAGCTACGAAAGGATAATTTATTTATCAGTCATCACTATCTACGGAAACTGGTGTACCTACGTACCTACTAACTACATAGATGAAGCTATGACGTTTGGGTTAAATTTAACCAGCTTTGTAGTGAGCTTATAGTTATAAATCAAAGTTAACCAGAAACAAACCGAATAATTTCAAACCATGAAGAATACTAGCGAGGTTCCGGTACCGGTAGGTAGATAGATAGATAGTAAATCATCATCAACATCATCAATATCTTTATTTCTTTAGGCTTACACCAATAAATAAGGTACTTACCTATCGACATACCTACTAGTAGTAACTAATTCATTCATCACATTCGCCATACAGCGTGGTAATGCAGCCAGTGTATTGGGGACGCTTCCGACTGGTATTGACATGGATCAATCGAGCTACCTTTAGACTGTTTGCAACCGTCTGCAGTTAACTCAATGGTTTCAATTGTATATACTAGTTGTAATGAAATGAAAATCAATTAACACTTTATTTCTTAAGTATATTATTTTGATAATTATGTACTTACCTATAGTATTAAATTTGACTTGTCTAAGTGCTTATTTTGTAAGCCTAAAGAAATAAAAGATTTTGATTTACTGATTTACTGATTAATTTTTCTATTCCTTGATTGTAATTTTCGTTGCTAATAAAGTAATTCATTCCACTTCGAACCTTTAATCTAGAAGTAGGTAAGTAGATCAAGGCTAATTCCAGAGTGAACTAGATAACTAATTAGGTATGTTAGGTATAACATACCAAACTAAATAATAGGTAAGGTAGGTACAGCGATACGGTTCAAATCACTCGCTACCAACCTTGTCAGGTACAATAGGTTTGGTTTGGTGACCCCCACTGCTATACAATGTGACACGACATAATGTTGGCATTCATAAATGAAAATAGGAGGTAGCTAGGCAGGTAGGGTATTTTAGGCTTTTTGAAAAAAAGAAAGAAAGAAAGAAGATTTTTATTTACCTTACGAACTACTACTTACAAAATAAATCCAAACTATTTAATGCTATTGCATCTCTTCATAAAAGTTGGTCAATTTATACGCATGCGTGAGTCATCATCATCATCATAATAATCAACCTATATTAGTCCACAGCTGGACATAGGCCTCCACCAATGAGCGCCATAGTACCCTGTCTTTAGCTTGCCGCATCCAGCGTCTGCCTGCAGTCTTTCGCAGATCATCATCCCACCTGGCCGGAGGGTTTCCTACACTGCGTTTTCCGAGTCGCGGTCTTCAAGAACATGTATACCATAACGGTTGTCGGTTCTTCACGAGCTATGGCCGGCCCACTGCCACTTCAGCTTCCTGATTCTTTGAGGTATGTCGATAACTTTCGTTCTCTGTCGGATGCATATTTATTACGAATATATTCATTACGAATCTTATCCTCCAGAGAAACTCCGAGCATAGCTCTTTCATAACTCGCTGAGCGACTTTGAGCAAAATTTACTTACCTAATAGATTCCTATTGTACCTGTACCAAATTGTAGTCGATATACATACCTTCTGTAGGTTAGGTGCTTACACTACATACCTACCTACCACGTTCAATAGATTTGGGGTCAGCGATGTTGACCGATTTGATTTAATAGGCCTATTTCAGTTGGTTCTGAATATTCAAAGCTTCACATTACATTTCAATCGGAATCTAATATACCTACTGACTTCAGTAAAGATATAACTTTGGTTTTCCAATAATCAAATTTTAGAGTTGAAGCCTACAAACGTATCTCAGTACAATTCCACAAGGATTAACATTGGATAAGTTTTCCGATTTCAACTGATTATTAATTCAAATGCCTCAGATATACAAAACTTCTCTGGATCGCGTTTGTAACTTATGTATAAAGTTAGTTCATTTCTATTGATAATTTTATTCTAAGAATTTGTAAGCTTTAGGTTTCTTATTAAACATATTTCAATTTCTTTTCGCGTGATTTGTAATAGAAAATTAATTGTGATAATAACAAATAACAAGCTAGCCCCTAAAATTTTTGTTTACTAAAAAATATTTCGTATTAGACTCAAATATCAAACTTCTATATTTCAAACCCAATGTCATCTCAAATTAAAACTTTAAAAGGGTCATCGGTTCGAAATTAAAAGATTAATATTGAAATGTTTTTAAAACTTACGTAAGAGAAAACTTGAATAATGTATCTGCCATTCATGAAAATCATGAATATTAGTTTTCTCTTTGCCAAGTCCCCGAATTTTAGAATAACGTTCCATTAGTAATTATACCCATTTTTTACATAGACACAGATGATCGGAATGCTCGCTTCTATTTCGCTCAACGAATTAGCATTGCCATTCAACGTGACAATGCTGCCAGCATTATGGACACTCTGCCTTCTGGTGACGGCTTAGATTTATAAGAGTTTGTTATAATTGTAAATACTAGCTGTAATTAGTCGTTTTGTAAATACTAGCTGTAATTAGTCGAAAAAAAATAGATATTTTTTTTAGTCTACTAGCGCACTCGTCTACTCGACTGCGCACTGTTTTATTATACGTATAAACCTTCCGCTTGAATCACTCTATCTACTAAAAAATGGCATCAAAATCCATTCCGTAGTTTTAAAGATTTAAGCATACATAGGGACATGATATAGGGACAGAGAAAACGACATTGTTTTATACTATGTAGTGATGTATTTTTCTACTAGCGACCCGCCCCGGCTTCGCACATATACTTATAAACCTTCCTCTTGAATCACTCTATCTATTTTAAAAAAAAACCTCATCAAAATCCATTGCGTAGTTTTAAAGATTTAAAAATACAAAGGGACATAGGGATATAGGGACATAGCGACAGAGAAAGCGACTTTGTTTTATACTATGTAGTGATGATAGAGCGCTTGCTTATTAATTGGTCAAATAAACAGTTTGAAAAGCTAGTAGTTTCTTGTGAACTGATTCTTGTTATTTTTTGAGCGCTTCAATGATTTTTAAAAAAAAGGAAAGGGGTAAAACAAAGAGTAAGTAACACGGGTAAGCTAAGTGCAAACTGTGAGCACGTAATTCACATCTCGCATACAATTTATGTGACGACGCGTTCCTAGCTTTGTGCGCCATGTTTGAACCAGTAAAACATTGAGTGCTATTTGTAAATGCGGGTAAGCTTATGTCTCATTGTTTTTAAAGTAATTTGATAGATATATGAGGAATAGAGAAATAGGAAAGAGAAATTATCGTCTTCGAAACTATTAAAAGCAAATAAAGAAGTTTTCAAGTCCCAGAGAAATAAATGCGTTGTGTTCAATAGTATTTGTCATTGTACACTGTGATGTAGATTGAAGTAAATCAAGGAATACTTCTTTGTCTTACGTCTATGGTGATTATAGAGATTACGACGTCCAAAGCTGGATATAGGCCTCCACTAAAGATCTCTACAATGCAAAATCGATATTTTGCGCAGCCTGCATCCAGATATTTGACACATGTGATTGTAGACGGTTCTTTCAAAAAGACCTGAAAGTACTCAAAAAATCTTTATTTTCTGTAAAGAAACTGTACAGTTTTCAACATTCTTTATGTATTTACCTCAATCACGATCCTTGGCAGGCTAATTGGTAATTGGAGTGAGAGTGTCTAAATGCCCACTGATAGATTGCCTTAGTCATCTGCAAGGTTAATCATAATCATCTTCATCATTATTCCACTGCTTGATTTAGGCGTCCGCTAACGAGCGTCATTGATGAAACTGTGGATGAACTATGGATCATTGTATCTGAAAAAAAAAGACATTATAATAGCGCCTTGTCTACAGCTTGCCACATCCAGAATCTGCCGTTTGATTCAAATCTGACCTTTAATATATATAATTAATGGCCTCTTAAGGACGCATGAGTGATGTGATGAGAGAATAATTTCAACCAACCCCACATTTATAAATAAGACTGCACAATATACGTAACGTGTACGTCAGCTAGTTGACTAGGGCCTGCTGGATCTAGATGTTGTTGAACGAGACTATTGTTATTTAGAAGTGTGGATGAAGGAGCTTTGGTACGAATGTACCGAATCCTTAGTATTTATCTACCAGAGGTTGGCAACCTTTTGAAATGGAAGAGCCATAGTTATAATTTGAAATAAGTTAATAGAGAACCACAATTTATTATTTAATTGTTACAGTAAGTAGATATATATTTGAATCAAACTTTACTCAGGTTAACTGTAATCAAAAATATGTACCTTACCTACATAACCAGCACCAGTGCCAAATATTACAAAGTTGTTTTGATTTACATTTGCGCTGAAGTAATTCTTGTCAACAGTTGCATAGATTTCAACATTTTCAACGTTAGATTATACAGATTTTTGCAATGAAGAAATTTACCGCTCTGTATAACATGGTACTTTACTTACTCATCGATTCCAAAATTGTTTTTTTAATATAATTATTTGTCCAATTTCAACGAACCCCACATTCACAAATAAGACTGCACAATATACCTACGTAACGTGTACGTCAGCTAGTTGACTAGGACCTGCTAGATCTAGATGTTGTTGAACGAGACTATTGTTATTTAGAAGTGAGGATGAAGGAGCTTTGGTACGAATGTACCAAATCCTTGGTATTTATCTTTCAGAGGTCGTTAACCTTTTGACGAGCCAAAAGATGGAGAGCCAAAAGTAATAATTTAAAAAATATACCAGGTTTTAGAGAGTCGCAATTTTATTGTTTCAGAATTACGCATTATCTATTTATGATTAAGCACAGTTAATAAAACATACCTAACACGCACGAACGCCAAATCGTACATTTTTGATTTCATTTATATCTGAGCTGAAGTGATTATTGTCAACAGTTGCGAAGATTTGAGGTGGATTTGGATTCTTGGAATGAAAAAAATGAAGTAAATCCTTGTGAATTCCATATATTTGAGATTTCTTTGGTTTTTTCGAAATGAAGAAATTTACCGCTCTGCATCACATGGTACTTACTCATCGATTCCACAATTTAGAATAATTTTGATAATAAACTAATATTATAATTATTAGTTTTTGCGTATTGAACTGGAGAGCCGCAACTTTACATCGAAAGATCCGCAGGTTGCCAACCTCTGATATATGGTGTTCCTTTGTAGCTTCTGTCTAGCTGATGGAAATTGGCTGTGATTGTTTTACTATTCTTTTACTATTCCTTTTTTTACTTTTTTTTACACATTTGCATTAAGTAAATTAAATGAAAAAGGTTTATTTATTAGGGGGCCCTGTATAACAGTGTAAAGTAAAAATTAATTATATAAAATAAAACTTTCTTCGTCACGTTTTTACTCTTACTATTTTAATTTACAAAACTTTGGATTTAAAATCAGGTACGACGCAAGTTTGTAATAGTCCCTTTTACCCTTTTTGATGTCCAGAGGGATCGTGGAACCCTAATAATAGATAAGTTGATAACCTACCTATCAGTCAGTTTATTATCTATGTAAAGTACATATTTTATTAAGTATATCAATCATCTAGTACCCATAATACAAGCTTTAGTAGCTGACTTTGGCGCTAGATGGTGTTGTATGAGTTGTCCAGCATTATTTATTTATTTAATTATTACTTTTACCTTCTATTTTAAAGCTAAGCTATGATAGCAGATATTTAACCAACCTACACCTAAATACAACTGGCTACACATAGCGGTCAGTTTGGCTTTATCCTAATTCAATATGGTATGCAGAGTGCCTATGTCCACACAGGTCAACAAAACAAGCGAGTTGATTCCATACGTTGTTTTGTGAAAATAATTGTGTTTGTGCAAACTTTACCAGGAAAAATCTACCAGTTCATGTTTTGTTTTATGGTGGTTGTAACAAAGGATCATCATCATCGTCAGCCCATAATAGTCCACAGCTGGACATAGGCCTCCCCTAATGAGCGCCATAGCGCCCTGTCTTCAGCTTGACGCTTAAAGCTTAACTAAGGATACATCTACTTAAATATGGAAAGGAAAAAAAAAAACAAATAGGTTACTAATAGGTATCTCAAGATGATGATGAAGCCAAGCAAACACTAATTCATTATGAATCTTATTAACTAATATGATTTAATAACCAATTACGTTAGTTTATAGAAACATATTAATTTAAGATAACTAATTATATTAACGAAGAACCGACAACCGTTGGGGTAAACGTGTTCTTGAGTGGAGACCGCGACTCGGTAAACGTAGCGTAGGACGCCCTCCGGCCAGGTGGGATGACGATCTGCGAAAGACTGCTGGCAGATGCTGGATGCGGCAAGCTGAAGACAGGGCGCTATGGCGCTCATTGGGGGAGGCCTATGTCCAGCAGTGGACTAATATAGGTTGATGATGATGATGATATTAAACTAGCTGCACTTCGCGGTTTCATCCGCTCAATTCCCGTTCCCGTGGGAATACCGGATAAAATATACCCTATTTGTTATTACAGACTATAATCTATCTCTGTGCCAAATTTCATCCATATTCGTTAAGTAGTTTTTGCGTGAAAGAGTAACAAACATCCATACTTACAAACTTTCGCGTTTATAAGAGATATTAATTTTGTAGATCTTAATGTATCCTACTAACATTAAGATCTACGAAATTAATATCTGGTTCCTGTACATATTATATATTATATTGAGATATGTTTATTTAATAAAAATACATACCTATAGAGCTACAGTTACACAGCACAGAACAGTTTTTTCAGTCATTTATCAAAATGAACCGTAACCAAGCCCCCTAAACGTCAATTATTTACGACGTAATTAGTCGCTTGTCACCCGCTGGTCACACCCTCCCTCCCTTACCTTTATAAAAACTTCGCTGATATGACACTTGACATCATTAAATTGAAGCATTGTTTTGGTAGAATTTATTTTTAACTACTATCTGCCCGCGGCGTCGCCCGCGTTATTTGATAGATAGTTAATTTATTGACACAAGAAAAATACATGTTTTGGTTAGTTTTATCTTAAATCCTATGTTAAGTTTATCTAGATACTAGGTAAGGTTCTCTAGAACTAGGTATGCTTAAAACGTAAAACGCATAGTAACGCATAGTATTTCTATGATAACGTTTCAAGACTTTTTCTTTCTCGTGAGAACTGATTTTAGAGCTAAAAAACCTATGTGTTATTCCAGAAACTACTATAACCACGTGTATTCTAAATTTCAGCCCTATTAGTTCTGTAGTTTTTGCGTGAAAGAGGAACAAAAATCTATACAGTCATACATCTATGATACGAATCGACCGATGTGGCGCGGTGGGCGAAGGTCCGCCTGCGACGCAGGAGGTTGCGGCTTCGATTCCCGCCTCGGAACAAATTTGTGTACAATCTGCAGAAATTTGTTCTGTTAGTCTGGGTGTTTTCTATGTATAATAAAAAATATATATCTATGTAATGAATTGTTTTAAGTATATCAGTCATCTAGTACCCATAACACAAGCTCTGCTTAGCTTGGGGCTAGATGATGCTGTGTGGATTGTCCAGCATTTATCATCATCAACCTATGTCTATGTCCACAGCTGGACATAGGCCCCTGATGAGCGCCATATACATAATGAAATTAATAAAATCCATTACATAGAAATGTTTATTATAGATACATAGAAAAGTCCCAGAACCCTACTATAGCTCTTTTTAAACAAAAATTCTAGTAGCCTACTACTAGTATCGTACCTTCATCCACTACTCTACTGAAGTTGTCAATAATGCCACAGCATCATATAGCCTCAAAGAAAGCAGATTAGTGTTGCTATAAACTGGCTCAAGTTGAAACAAACGAGCTGACATAGTAAACATGAAATTTTTTTTTAATTTTTCATACTAGCTAGCCAGATGTAAAACCGTTTTAGCACATAACTACCGGAAGATCAGAGCTGGCTTGGCGTCTTAAGCCACGTACAGATTGCTGTAACGTAACATGCAATGTATCACGCAATGAAAGAATTTGCCGTCCACACTGTCGCAATGTATCATGCAATGTAACAGAAATCACACAGTGTGGACGCCTCGCGCGCACTAACCGAGCACACTACGCGCACGAACAGAGCATTTCAACTCGTGCTCGCCGCGATCCGCCATTTGCTGCGCTGCGCTGCGCGCCAGTGTGGACGGGATGTACTGCGGAACGCGCGCGAACGTTGAAAGAATGGAAGAAAACACAGCTACAGCAGAGTCGTTTACGTTACGTTTTTTTTCACATGATTGATGATAATCATAGAAGCATCGACAATCATCGTAGCCAGTAATAATTGTATAAGAAATTATCTCCGCGTGTTTTCGGCAGACTGAGCTATGTTCGCCGCGCGCATGCCGGAAAAGATGCGAACACGTACCTGCTCAGTTCGCGCGCGCGCTGCGTCCACACTTATGAAATGCTCCTTTCATGTTACATTGCATGTTACGTTACAGCAATCTGTACGCGGCTTAAGGGGGCCTAACTAAGGGCTCAAACACAAAACTGCGAGCTCGCATCGCATCGCAAATATCTGCGAGCTCGCACGATAACGTCAGATCTCATTTGCATCGCGCATTCCTGTCATATTACGTCATACTTGGTGACCCCCCTTTAAGTCCGCTCTGAGACAACTTTAGCGAAAGATGTGCGGCGCCTGAGCCGCCTTCTTTGTGTTGTAAAAAAAAACTGCTTCAGTTCTCAACTCATAGTAATTTCGAGTAAAATAGTTCCCTTCAGTGTTCATAATCGTATTAAATGGATGAATCCAGAATCTTCTTTTTCTTTTATATCTATTTAACAATAACAGCAGTGCAATTGGACCGATTTATGCGAAAATGATCCAACCCACAACCTAGTCAATTTCGAGTTTTTTTAACCTATGTAATCAGTATAAGGTATATTTTAACATATCAAAGACTCACACCTCTATGTTCACAAATGTGGGAAATCCATAATATGGATTCAAGTGGCATGAAACACTTATACATTTCTTTAATGGTCGAAGACCATTTTTTAAAATGTATAAGTGTTTCATGCCACTTGAATCATTTTTGTGTTGCTTTGGTTACCCTAAGGCCCTTTTCTGACTTGTCGGCGCGGTAGCGGCGCGACATTGGTATGCTCTGCACCGAAACGATGCTGCATCGCTTTCATCTACTAACCTATCGGTGTGTTTTCGGTATAAAATACTGCAGTACCGCTTGTATCGTCGCGTGATAATGTCGCCTTCAAGTGATGATGATATATTAGCATGTTATGTTTATCTTCGTTTACGTAAAAAAAGAAAGCGCTACTGGCGTCATCCATAATATATTAAAAATAATATTAACTGTCGTCTGAAATAATATTTGTTGCGGCTAAAAGAACATTCGCATGATGATACAATTTTTTTATCTATGTATAGAATGTAAAAACTAATATATCAGCAGCTTTTGAATCAAATTGCTCCTGCATTAACAAAGCGCTGTTGTAAATGTCGAGCGGCTACTGGACGAGCGTGCCGACACGCGGTAAACCGAACCGATGCCTCCCCGCTGCCGCGCACGTACCGCGCCAATCAAGAAACACTCATTGAAATATATGCGCTCGGTAAGTTTTCGGTACCGCGTATACAAATCATGCCGATGTCGCGCCGATACCGCGCCGACAAATCAGAAAACGGCCTAACATATAACCGTTCTATTTTGCTACAATGATTCAAACTATAATATTAAGCTGGTCCATCAGTTCAAAGAGCTCAGAAAGCTATAGAAAGAGCTATGCTCGGAGTTTCTCTGAAGAATAGGATTCGTAAAGAATACATCCGAAAGAGAACCAAAGTTATCGACATAGCTCAAATAATTAGCAAGCTGAAGTGGTGGCAGTGGGCCGGCTATATCTCGCGAAGAACCGACAATCGTTGGGGTAAACGTGTTCTTGAGTGGAGACCGAGACTTGGCAAAGGTAGTATAGGACGCCCTCCGGCCAGGTGGGATGACGATCTGCGAAAGACTGCTGGCAGATGCTGGATGCGTCAAGCTGAAGACAGGGAGCTATGGCGCTCATTAAAGGAGGCCTATGTCCAGCAGTGGACTAATATAGGTTGATTATGATGATGATGATATAAAACAAGTTAAGCTTTGACAAGTTAATATTTGAAATTGCTATTCCATCTAAGTACGTAAACGAAATAAACCATAAAGTTCAAAACACACAGAAGCCGGAGGCGTGGCGGAGGCGAAGGCGTGCCGGTTTTTCCTATGGCACCGCGTTCGCCACGGCCTGCGGTGTGTGTGTAGGCTTTCATAGGATTCCATAGAATACAACTCGCACGCCTTCGCCTCCGCCACGCCTCCGGCTTCTGTGTTTCGTTCTTTAACGAAAAATAAATAAATAAAATAAAATAGATAAATAAGTACAGGGCCAGCAGATTTGATATTAGATACCAGATGATTGCATTGATTAATTTAAGAAACCGAAGGGAAGCTGCAATAATAGACGATGTAGATGGTTTATGTGATGAACCTTATTCTGATTTGGACGATTAGGGCCAATTTTGTTTGTTTTGTCTTTTAAAACACAAAAATGATTACTAATTTTTATCACACTTTGAATCATTTTTGCATTTTAATTTTTGGACCCTACATAGCTCTTTCCATACAAAATTAATTTTGTAATAATGATCCAGGCGCAAGTTTTCCCAATTATCTACTTAACTATTACAATTTATTCTTTATATTATTTATAGCAAAAAAGTTGAGTTAACATAGCATTAAATTAAATTAAAATAACAACATTTTGTATTACAAAGCTAGATAAATACCGTCACAAACTTAAATATCGATTATCTCGAAATGAGGTTTGTGTGGGTTGGATAATTTTTGCTTAAATCGGTTCAATTATCTTTTTGGGATCCATCTTACGCTTCCTAAAAACACGTCAAATACGGCTGACTAAACTTGAAGGTATGGTTACCCTACAAAACGGTTCGCCGCACAAATTCGCATCGCAGAAATTCGCAAATCAAGTTCGTGTGACATCGCATCACATCGCATCGCATCGCACCAAATCGCAGTTTTGTGTGGGAGCCCTAAGCAAGAGATTTAGGCCCTTCTATAACAACGTTGTATTGTAAGTACCTATTTATCTCCCATAGGTACATATATCTCCTATTTATAAATCTGTTGTTTGTGTCGTTGTTATAAATAAATATTATTCTATTCTATAACTGGTCTGGTCTAGTGCAAAAGTAGTAAGCCAGTTAGTTTCATAAATAAAAAAACACAGTAACATTTTACGCATCATAAAATTAATTTTAATCCTCGTAACAGTCATAACAGCGTTGTCAACTAAATAAATGTAAACAGCGTACAAAATACAAAATTCGTAGCTTATTTTTATGGTGCACTATAAAATTAATGTACCAACTTAAAACCTATTTCAAAAGCATATTTTTGTGGGTTTACGCTTTTGATAGTGGAGTGTGAATATTAAATTAGCTTAATTTGATGAATCGGATTAAATAAGAGTTTAAAGGTCAACTCCAACTGCGGATACCAGAGTGGCTAGTATGGACTTCGCACAAATTTACAATCACTCAAAATCACTTGAAAGTCGCAAAAGGCAAATACAAAGAAGAAGCTGAGCTTTTTTGAAACTATCTGATCACTATCGTGGTACTAAGTATTTTCTCTACATTAGGTAAAAGAGCTGTAATGTAACCTACAGCAGTCTAAACGCAAGGAAACCTAAATAATATCGTGAACTATTCACAAACCCTTAAGTACTCAGATCGAACCTGTTTAACCATAGTTAAAAATTACTGTTTTACTCATAGAATGCTATCAAATCAAGAAGGTGCTCGTTTGCAATGGTTTAATATTTATTACCTAACCTATCTCATCTGTATGTAACATGAGTGTAAGACATAAGCCGTTATGGGTAAGCAATGACGAGAAGACAGGTTATTATTTTATGAGCTCTTTCTAAACTAGGATAAAATATAATAATAATAATAATAAATACTTTGTTTTTATATCTAAAAGCATCTAAATAATAATAAATTAATTATTTAGGCTCGTCGGAATAGAAATCCTTTCTGAAGAATTCTAAGCTTTTCTACTAACTTACAATAAATAACAATAAGGCTATCAAGAATATACAAATTGAAATGTAATTTTTATAATTTTACTTAGAATGTAAGCAAATAAATTTATCCTTATCTTATCTTACATTATTTCTAACAAAAATAAACTATACAAAATTGGGTAAAATTCGTCATGTTTGCTTTTAACAAAATGTGCGCTTCCGTTCCGGGACCTTATCCGCAGTTGACAGTCAGCTTAATAAATCAGCAGGTGCTTTCTATTTTGGAACTTTAGGTAAGGTCATAAAAACTTACGATTATCGCCTTAAACTTATAAGATATAGGAGCCTATGTACTTGTAGGTACGTAGATTGAAAATGCTTTGTAAACATGCTATTAGGTAAGCTATTCTACTTCCTACGCAAAAAATAACTACTACCTACTTAAGTACTACATCTAAAAAGAACGAAAAAGCTCGTGTAAAGAAACGGTTGCAGTTGTAGACCGACTATGAAAAAAGGAGGAGATTCTATTAGGTACTTATAGTCGGTATGTTAGTGCAGTACTCCGTCGATGAGAATATCACTACATAGTATAAAACAAAGTCGCTTTCTCTGTCCCTATGTACCTATATCCTTTGAATGCTTAAATCTTTAAAACTACGGAACGGATTTCGATGCAGGTTTTTAAATAGATAGATTGATTCAAGAGGAAGGTTTAAATGTATAAAATAAAACCGTGCGAAGCCGGGGTGGGTCGCTAGTAATATGTAATTAAGAGATTTCTAAAATTATTCCCATTTAATATTGATTTCGCAAAACTTAAAAATATAATTTCAAAGAATAATAATAATTGGTATTATGGAATTAAAAGTCAATTTCAGTTTTTAAAACATTTCATCATCATCATCAGCCCATATTAGTCCACTGCTGGACATAGGCCTCCCCTAATAAGCGCCATAGCGCCCAGTCTTCAGATTGACAATTAAATCATTTTAAATTCTGGCAGATACTGTTAACTACCGAATGTAATTTGTTGGTAGGTTGGCTAATTACCTACATACTTATTTTAATATCTAGCATGATCAACGGACATTTTTAAGTACCTAGGTATTTTAAGAGACTGCTCAAATATTATAGAGCTAAAATCTAGATGCTCTACAAAAACATTAAAAAGTTACTGCAATAATGATCAATGAAATACATAGTAGTATCTATGTACCTAGTATATTGTATTAATTACTTATATCAGTCAGTCATTTATTACCCACTAGATGCAACCCGCAGCTTCGCCCGCGAACCAGAGTTTTTTTTAGTACAAATTTTAGAAATTTATTGCTCACTTCCTAGGGGTTATTGTGTAGAAATAAAAAATACGTGTTTAATTATTCATTCTATAGTTTATGTATACCGAGTTTTGAATGAATAAAACCAAGGAATAATTATTTTCCATAAAAACTTTATTACCCTCCTCAGAGGTAAAAAACTCCAAATTTTAATATCCTATGTGTTATTCTAGATCCTAAACTATCTACGTACCAAATTTCATTATCAATAAAACTGATAAAAACATAAAAAAACTTACAAATAACTGAAGTTGTTACAGAGTAACAATGTTCACACAGACTTTCCCATTTATTTATCATAATACATAGTTACCTATAACATAAGCTCTGCTTAGCTTGGGTCTAGATGATGCTGTGTGGATTGTTCAGCATTATTTTTATTAAAATAAAGTGCAGATCGTACCTAATGTGTAAACTTCATGACAGGTAAGTTAGTTTAATCACTAAAAAGGTATAAATTTATTTTATGGAAGTTCCGTTCAGTATAAAATTCCTCATAAAGCTAAAAACAGAAACTTTTCAAGAAAAACACGTCTGTTTTGCCTCAAGTCTATTTCTCCTTCATTATTGACATTAGTTTACTCACAAATCGGGTTTTAATTACCGCCTCTGACAAACAATAAAAACATTGGTAAAGAGCAGATGCTTGTGTTTTACGAGGGAAGTACCTAAGGGAATTTATTTCAAACGAAAAACTCCTTTTTTTGTAAACAAAATTTATTTTAAATAAGTACAAAGTTACATATTTGTATAACATAAATCAGTAAATAAGTGAAAAAGCCTCTTATTCTCTATACGAATATACCTTGTACCCTATATTTACCTTCCTTCTAAATTTTCGTAAATTTGAAACTTAGGTAATCAATTTTTCTACCTTCCTATTAATGTCTTTATTAACAACTAGCTGCGCCCCGCAGCGTCGCCCGCGGGGAAATTTATTTATTTGTCAAATATCATATTTTTCTCGCCGTAAAAACCATCCTTGAACTTCAACGAACATTTTAAAAAAAGATTTGGCCAAATTGGTCCAGGCGTTGTTGAGTTATGCGCTTACCAACACATTTTGCGATTCATTTTTATATTATAGATGAATTCTACAGTCAACTAATAGAAACAAATTATACCTAGGATAAACAATCCAGATTACTGCAGACGCTTGAAAACAGTCTAGAGGTAGCTCAACTAATCCATATTAATACAAGTCGAAGCGTCTTCAACTTGGCTGCGCGCTCTATTGGAATGCTGATGATTACCTAAAATATAGTCTAAGAATAGAAATTATATAGAACACCACTGCGTTGTGGGAAGTCAGGTAAAAGACGATCGTATAAATCACTACATTAATTATAAAACAAAGTGGCTCTCTCTGTCCCTATGTATGCTTAAATCTTTAAAACTACGCAACGGATTTTGATGTGGTTTTTTTTAATAGATAGAGTGATTCAAGAGGACGGTTTATACGTTTAATAAAACCGTGCGAAGCCGGGCGGGTCACTAGTTATTTATAATTTTACGAGTATCGATAAAAAGATAGAGCAACTCTATTTATTATTTTTGTAGAGCGATGCGTTCGGCCTTTTCCGTGGGGTGGCGCGCGTCGCGGCGGGGATCGAGTTTGGAATTTGAAATTCGTTCGTTCGTTCGTCAGTCGAGCTTCGGCTCTCGTACCGGACGGATGCGACGTAATCTGTGTTCGATTTTCGAATTTCGGCTCGCGTATTTACGTAGTGATCGAAGTGCGTAGATTTAATTGTTTTGTGGTAGTGTGCAGTGAATTTTGTGTGTGAAGATAACAAAAAGTGTGTTTAGTGTTTTGGATTTGCTCTCTCGGAGAAAAAAAACAGGTTAGTTGGTGAAAAGTGTGTAACTTGGTTATGATTCTGTAAGCTTAATAATATCTAGGGCTTTTTATATCGACAGAGCGACTTGGCAAGATGATAAAGTCTAGAGTTTTCTACTAGTATATTTAGGAGTCTAGATAAAGACTAAAGCATAGAAAACAATCGGAAAGGGGTTGTTTGAAGGGTCGTTCGTTCAGGTAGTTAAAAACCGCAACTATGTATGTTGGTCCTATGAACCCTCATAGGATTTTAATTCGTTAAGTCCTATAAAATACTTTCCTATTAGTTTTGGAACCATTTACATTGTGAATTTTAATTAATGACGTCGTTCATTTGATTACAATGCCATTTTAGAACTTAAATCCTTTAAGGCGATGATTTTGTTGAAAGCTCTTTGATAACGACCGAATTCTGCTTACCAATCGCTCTACTATGACAATATTAAGTATGATCGTAGAATCGTCCCTTGATGAAAGAAACTCTAGATAGGTAAGTACCTACCAAGGTACCTAAGTACCTCACAAAATTAGGAATAATATGTTATTACTTCTTTTATGAAGTACCTACAGTTTAAGTACGTTTAAGATACGGAGCTCTACCTAGTGCGTGCGGTGAAATTTGTACGGAGAGATTGATAAATAAATAGCACTGGACAATCCACACAACATCATCTAGCCCCAAGCTAAGTAGAGCTTGTGTTATGTGTGTGTATATTTAAGGGATAAAACGGGACCATATTAGGTACTAAGACTCCGTTGTTCGTCTGCCTATCTGTCCGTTCACAGTTTCACCAGGCTGTATCTTATGAACTGTAGTAACTGGATAGACAGTTGAAATGATCACAGATGATGTGATGTACTATGTATTTCTGTTGCCGCTATTACAACAAACAATAAAAACACAATAAAAGAATACAGTAGACATTTTTTTTGCCGTTTTTACCGAAAATGGTACAGAACTCTTCGTGTACGAATCACAATAAGCCGGTTTTTTTTCATAACTTTATAAATAAAATGCCATATTGTGTCATTCTAAGACGATACCATAGATAGCGATTAACTTAGTGGAATAACCACAGAAATCTTGATCTCATCATCAAGATTTCTGTGGTTATTCCACTAAATTAATCGCTAACTATCTATGATGAAGATGATGATTTGGTAGATTTCTGGGCAAATTATGGTATGGTCTTGTGATCTTACATAATTATAGAATTTGAATTATAACAATACAAATTACTCCCTTACTTTAGGTACAGTTTTAAAAAGCTTCGGACTTTTTTTTATAAAAAACTAACAACTTAACAAAAGGTTTCTAGTTCGCCTCTATAAATTTAATCTTAAAAAAGATTGAAGTTAACACAGATCAAAGTTATCACTTTTCTTATTTTCTAGTTTTCATCCTTAAGTACTAATATTATAAAGGTGAAAGTTTGTAGTTATGGATGTAAGTATAGATGTATGCATGAATGGATGTTTGTTCCTCTTTCATGCAAAAACTACCTACCTACTGAACGGATCGGTGTATTTTGAATAGACTTAGTCCTAGCCCTGGAATACACAGGCTACTTTTCATCCCATAAATCACTTCCCATGGGAAAGAAATAGCCTTGACACGTTTCCATAGAAAAGCCTTGAAACGTTTCCATATAAATAAAGCGAGCGAAGCCGCGGTCAGATGCTAGTAAATAAAAGACCTGAAACTACATTTGAACTTTCCGACGTGTCCAAGAGCCCTGTACGATCTGTATAGGAAGGAAATGAAGTAAGCACTTTAAGTTTAGTAACAAAGTATACCTACCTTACCTAGGTACTCAACTGTAGAATACAGAATAGGTATTTTTTGTAAAGACATAAAACCTCAAAACCAAATAATGGGCAGGCCAAAATTCTACCAACCTATGGAAAATATTTATACAATGTGCGGGAAACCGCAGCAGTTCGAAATAGTAAATGGTTTTGTATTTGACCGCTTTATTAAATAAATTCATCATTCAATTCGTCTTTAGTCCGTTTTAAAACTTAGGTATTTTTATCTTTTTCGCTGAGCGTCTAGGTCTTTATTATACCGAATAAAGATTTTATTGTTTAAGTTCAAATCTACGTAAATATTTGACTTTTTTATGTTTGAAACGAATAAACTCAAAAACATCTAAACCAATTAAGAATTCTTTCACAGTTAGAATGTTACAGTACAGCCCTGAGTAACATCAAAAAATAGTAGCTATTTCTAAATCTATTTTTTATTAATAATTAAATGATTGCTCACTTGATAGCTATATAGGTAGTCTAAGTACGACTAGATTTTTAACGAGATAACTAAGCTTATAATCTTGTGAGAATTTCCGAATAAAATCATCTATCGTTCGTTATCTCAACCTGATTAACTAGTTTGTATGTGTTTACTATTTCTATATCACTACATAGTATAAAACAAAGTCGCTTTTTCTGTCCCTATAGCCCTTTGAATGCTTAAATCTTTAAAACTACGCAACGGATTTTGCTGCGGTTTTTTTTAATAGGTAGAGTGATTCAAGAGGAAGATTTATATGTATAATAAAACCGTGCGAAGCCGGAGCAGGTCGGTAGTTAATAAATATAGCGCATTAGTATTTGCCCGCAGCTTCGCACGTGTTTTTTATTTAGAAACATTTAAAGGCTAGTTCTATTCCGTGGATAGAACAAGAGAATATACCTAATAACAAGAAAATAGGGAATAGATCAGGGGATAAAACAGCCTTCTTTATGACCCATAAATCAGTTTAAATGAAAGTACCTATCATATGTTTTATTCCAGGGCTAGAACTACGTCATTTCAAGTTTCAGCCCGAATCTGTTCAGTAGTTTTTGCGTGAAAGAGGAGCAACTATGCATACGCTCTAGTATTGTTAGTTTTTTTATATTTTCTTTTATTTCTTTGTGTGGTAAGTTTAAGTTTAACAAAGAGTTTTCTATTCTATTGTACAATAACTACCTAATACATCCATTATAAACTTTCGCATTTTTAATAGTAAGTAAATAAGTAAAGATTTAGTTTTGAAGGCCTTTTTCAATTGAGTGAACTGATTAGATAAGCTTTTTCCCACCTGACAACCTTTTCAATGACCTGTATGCTACTTCCAGTATTAATGGCTAGGTAGTTAAAATTACATTATTATTGAAATGCACTTAATTAGTATTATTTACCTACCTACATGGTATGTGCATTAGAGTTTTGAATAAATTAATACTTGGACTATTTGTGAGTTTGCAACATCCCTGCTGCTTCAGCATTTAGAAGAAAATAAAGTCAAAAGGGCATAAAAAAACTACGAATGCTTTGAATGTGTACCTTTTAGTTGATGTATTTTTTCATCTGAAATTTTTAACAGACTTCGAAAAAGAAGGTTCTATGTTCGACTGTTATATAACAGTCAATAATACTTTTTTTTCTTTTTTCTTATGTGTTTCCTGTGTGCTAATTATGTTAATAGGTACTCATTTTGCTTATGTTAGTCTCTGTTTGAATAGTTTATGTTAATTTAGCTAAATTTAATATTTTTAATTGTCATTATGTCACACTTATCAGTTACGCCACCGTCAATTTCAAATTAAACGATCCTGTCCATCCAAAGGTTGCCTGGAAGAGATCGCTGTTAGCGATAAGGCCGCCGATTGTGCCACATTAGTTTTAATTAGTATTAAGATGCTCTGTTGTTTGTAACTTTGATGGTGCAATAAAGTTATTATCTATCTATCTATCTATCTTTAGTTTTTCGAATGGTTTGAAGCAGGGTTTAAAGCGATAGTTATTATTTATTTTATTATAAATAATGATCTTCATAGTTATCAAGATAAATATATGTTGATTATCATTATCTTTGATAAATTTGATCGGAAATATTTAAATTGCCTTTTAAATGTTTCGTTTTAGTATATTGCGTGTATCAGAACGCGAGCCATGAATAGAAATCATCAATCATTTATTTGCTTGTAACAAATACTTACTAATATTAACATGATAATAATATTAATAATTTTGATTATTGTTAAGTAATATAGTATGATAATTATCCGTTAATTATCACGATAATTAACGGATAATTATCGTGATATCAAACCCTGGTGATATCACGATAACGTGGTCAAATCCCTGTGTGATTTGACATAGAGTATTTTCACGGAACATTGTCCTTCTCAGTGTCTCATTATTTTTCGCATGTGTAAGCGAGATAAAAGTTAAACTATCGGGCTGAGAAAACTTTGTTCATAATCAAACAGTGAACATTGATACTAAGTGCATACGAGGCGTATACTTACTAGATTCTTTGCCGTATTCGGATAAAAATTCCGCCTAATCCAACGCGGATTTATGTCCAAACATGAAGAAAGGTTCACAAGCTCACAAATCAACTTGTTACCCACTTTTAACCCGAGTGAACCTAAAAATAATTAAAAAATGGATGAAATAATCATAATGAAAAAATCAAACAGATACTCAGCGTACTGATTACTAGAAACACAACCCTTAGTTGCCGTATTCGGATAGAAATTCCGCTTAATCCAACGTGGAGTTATGTCCAAACATAAAAAAGGTCACAATTCAACTTTTAATCCACTTTTAACCCGAGTCACCTCAAAAATAATTAAAAAATAGATGAAATAGTCATGTAAGAATCAAACTGTTTCTAATCGTAGTAGATTTCTCAAAATACAACCCTTAGTTACCGTATTCGGATAAAAATTCCGCTTAATCCAACTCAGATATATGTCCAAACTCCAAACTACCACCTAACCCACTTTCAACCGTAGCCACCTCAAAAATAATTAAAATAGAGATGAAATAATCATGTGAGAATCACAGTGATACTAATAGTATGAAATACGGCTGCGGGATCAATGCGCTAATCCTGCAGTTGGATTTTAGACTATAAGGGTACTAGATTTCTAAACACACAACCCTTAGTTGCGTGTTCGGATAAAAATTCCGCTTAATCCAACTCGGATTTATGTCCAAACATAAAGAAAGGTCTGCAAGCTCACAAATCAACTTTTAACCCACTTTCAACCCTAGTCACCCCAAAAATTCCCCTAAAACAAAGGTGTCGACAGGCCTCTTGTCCTGTGAAAACACCCCAGATCCTCTGGGGTTATTTTTCACCCCTCGTGTGTTGTTGAGATAACCGATGACGGGGGTCTTGACCTTTCGATAGGTTAGTGTAGAGTAGGTAATACTGGGTCACCTATGGAATGTAATAGAATATAATAAAATAAACATTTACTTGGAACAATGAAAAACTTATAAAATTAACAAACAATAATTTCTTAATTAAAATTTATATACCATACCATGACACCATTAAGAATCTATCTATCTAGGCATCTAAGAAGCACAGGAAAGTTAACAAATGGAAACATAAACAAAACTAAATGGAAAGAAGGTACAGTAGAAATTCAAATTTTATTTAGTCGGTTAGAAACGGATATAGTCGCTTATCCGTGTTATTGTAGAATCGGAGTTTAGATATGGTTAAGATTTGATTTGAATTTTCTGGAATAGTACACCCAAGACACAGGCCGCATTACCACGTTGTATGGCAATGCTGATGCGCTGAGCCAGATACTCACCAGCTCTCGGGTCACGCGTCGCATCGACCAGACGCTCAGATACATTTTTTTAAACCGGGAAAGCCTCGATCGATAGGTACTCTACGGACCTAAGTCAAGTTGTGTTAAGTTTATGCTTTTACAGTTATCTTGTAAGTTATTGTTCGATAGTATGGTATTTAATATCACCATAAAGTCTACCACAGTCAAGGCCCTAAATCTTACCTAAAAGGAATTTTAAGATTCGCCCACGGAACTCTAAAAACTGGCTCTTCGCTACTCCAGATAAAATTACCATTTCGACTGCGAATGGTCATTAAAATAACAAGTGTCTGAATAATTCCAGCGAAATGTAAGATAGAGGGGAAATTGAGTGGAAGCCATTTTGTCAAGTTTTCAAGATGGCGAACTTTAGTGTGAGACTTTGACACTCTTGCACAAAGGTAAAAGTATTTTTTAAACAAGACTTAGGTAGACAATAATACTTATAAATATTACTAGAGAAAATAAAAACAATAATTACTTCCTTATCTTCTTAATATTATGAACGCGAACGTTTGTATGCATGTTTGTTCCTCTTTCACGGAAAAACTAATAACTTAATACAACTGGACTAAACTTATCTTAACTAAGTAATATTACTATACACGAGAAAGTTTGCACCTATGGATGTTCTTTCACAAAACTAATGAACGGATCGGAATAAAATTTTGATTTGTAAACACGAAGTGAAATAACCTGGAATAAAAAATAAACTACTTTTCATCCCGTAAATCAGTTCCCATGGGATAGAAATAGCCTTGAAACATTTCCAGAAACAAAGCGTGCGAAGCCGCGTGCAGATACCAGTCATTCATAAAGTACACATAGTTACAAACTGTAATGAAACGGCGGTTAGAGTTTTCACAAGACTGACGTTTATTGACAGATAGATCCAAAAGCATAGGTAACATAATTTAAGTAGGTTTACTATTATACCAATAGATGGCGCAAGCAGTTATAAAAACGTATTATTTTGTTATCTAGAACACAAACTATCATACCAAATTTTAATTTCATTATCCTTTTGCGTGAAAGAAAATTTAATTACTTAGGTAATCAATTGGGTCAAGTCACTAGGCGTTCGCAAAATGTTCCATAAACATTATAATAACGTAAAAATGTCCACATTACAAAATATAATTCAGTCCTCTTCACAAATACTTGAGTAACCTCAAAATCTTGGTTTCTTATTCAACGGGGGATTCGCATTAAAAATTCCCGCCACTTAGTTCGTCATTATTCCGCTGTGCGGTGCCACTTCGCATTTTCATACTACTTTGTATTATTATAAGCTGCTTTTCATAGTAACGGTAAAGAAAAGTAAAACCTGGAATAACAAACAAGCAGAATTCGAAAACAGTCTTTCCGCCTTAATTAATAATTCAGATTATGTTGGCAACATTGTTACATGTCTATGGTACATCCTTGCAAATATTGTAAACGCGAAAGTTTGTATGCATGGATTTTTTTTACTCTTTCACGCAAAAACTACTAAACTGATCGGATTGAAATTTTAAATAGACTTAGATCTAGCCCTGGAATAAAACATATAAGCTTCTTTTGACCCCATAAATCAGTTCTCATTGGATAGAAATAGCCTTGAGACGTTTCCACCAACGCGCGCGAAACCGGGGACAGATACTAGTGTTAAATAATGCAATGTGATGATGATGATGAATTCAAAAATCACGTGTCCATCGAAAGGAAGAAATAGCTCTTAGCGATAAAGCCCACCCAAGTCATCTAGTACCCATAACACAAGCTCTGCTTAGCTTTGAACTTGCTGATGATGTGTGAATTGTCCAGCATTATTGATTTATCTAATAAATAACTAAGACCCAGAACTGGGACAAAAATATCTGCAGATCGTAAAAACATTTGCCCTATGACGGGAATCGAAGCCGCGACCTCCTGCGTCAAATGCCTTAGCCCTCCGCGCCACTGACGTCGTCAAAATAATTGCAGCGACTAATTCTCTACGACTAAGTTAAACCAGGCGATATTTCCTCTATCTTACGACTAGATATCTTGGCTTTAGTTCCCACGACTCGAAGAACCTTTAATCCTAGAAATGTTATCATTAGGATTGCGTATGAGCGTTATATACGATATTTACTGTGTAAGAGTGGTAGCTTAGTCAGTAGAAAGCTGATTTTGAGCTGCTAAACCGGGTGGTTTTGGTTTAGCAGCTCAAAATCAGCTATCTTATTATATTTAAGGCTAACTTAGGGCCTAGACAACGTAACATTCGATTGACGATAACGATAGTCGAGTCCAAAAATGTTTGGATTTGACTTATGCCATGGATAATAATATGTTACGTGATCTGTTGTTGACGAATAGATCATTGGTAGACAAACACCACATAAAACCATACCTATGTATATGTATAAGTAATCATTTTTAAAAAACCCAAAATATTTGACGTTATTGAGGTGTTTGGTTACTTTAACCAGTGGTGCAATTTGATACATACTTAACAGATTTGTAGTACCTAGTTCTGTTTTGAAGTGCAGGAAAAATTGCAAACGAAGTCGCGAGCGAAAAGCTAGTAATTTTATGTTATATGAAGTTAGGTACTTTTAACTCGACTACGCAAGGAGGTTTATGTTTATTGTTACATTTTTACCAAGTAGGCGAAGTTGCTAAAAAAACAAATTATAAAGCGCATCCAACATCTTAGTATGGGCTTAGGAAGTTGTTTGCGAGCCTCGATTCTGTGCCAAAAACAACAGAAATGACATCGTTGGACTAAATTACATCCTGTTCTCCAAAATACAGAATTAATCCTGTCTCCAAGTTGGATTTAAAATCTTTATCTGGAGCTGAGAGTGGTAAAATGATATGGAGAACTAAGAGGCATTGTCGCACCGAGGGGCATCGTCAAATAGAGTTTTGCAGAGTTGCATTATACGGAAAACGAATTCGAACTTTTAATTTTGAATTATGTATTTTTTGTTAGCAACATAAATTACCTCTAGGCTAATTAACATACAAAGTAGGTATTTGCTTTCTTAGAAAAATTGTAATACATGGGTATAACGAATTTAATGGCTATGGCCCCACTCTATTCGAACATTGTTATAAAAACTCAGAAGATTAATTAGTTAACTAATTATTTGTTGCAAAAACACGGACAGGGAAATCTTGAAACTAAATAAGTTATTGATTGCTTATGATTTTTATGAAGTGAAATTCATTATTCATTATTTTACTGATTGGATATGTAGTTCTAGTATGCTTATTCATGTTCAGGACATTAAGTATGAATAAATATGGTCATTTTTGTATTGTGCATAATAGTAGTGTACATGAGTGAGAGTGTAGGTGTTTTTCTTTAACTAACGTAAGTGAGTAAAGCTAGGTTCATATTGCTGTGTCGGGGTGTGCTGTGGCGCGACAGAACGCTATCGGTCTCATAGATTTAGTATGACTAGATTCACATTAGCGACAGATCGCGCCACACCCCAACACAAGCTACTAATGTGAATCTAGTCATACTAAATCTATGAGACCGATAGTGTTCTGTCGCGCCACAACACACCCCGACACAGCAATATGAACCTAGCTTAAAGCCGGTCACAGTAATATGTGTGTGACACGACTGTCAGTGGTTAACCAATACCTAATAATTGCTGTTTACTTAAGCATCGTGTTGTTCACGATCATACTCATGCACAGTTCATACCACAAAGACACCACGCTCTCTCTACCTCATATCACTCCAAGACATCCCTCCATGCTAATGTTTACTAACTCCACACTGTTATCAATGCATCTGCCTTGGTTTCCTGGCGTTATCTGTGAGATAACAAGTTATAGGAACTTAAAGGTATTTTATATGCTCAAGATAAAGTACGGATAAAGTTGGATAAAGTTTTTGAATCACCTGTGTAGTGCGAGTTCGTTAAGATTATCCTGGTCTGTAAAATAACAAGACGTATTTAAAGAAACTAAAAATTTACATCAAATCTGCGTGCACCGTAAATCGTTGACTATAGAAAATATCAACTTTAAAAGGTACAATTTTTTTTTATTTAATATGAGTATACCTAATAAATACTGTTTACGTTACAGTGATTCAAGAGGAAGCTTTATACGTATAAAAACACCGTGCGAAGCCGGGGCGGGTCGCTAGTTATACCTATGAGAAAATAAGTGGTGTGGCGCCAGTGTACCACCTGTTTGCGCCTTATAGAGCAAAGAAAAAGAAAAAAGAGTAACGATAGTGTAATGTTTTCAAATCTAGCACCACATTCTTTGCAATACACCTTTTTTAAAATGAACATATTTTTGGTCTCTAAAAGCTTCTATTTACTAGTTTTTACACCGTCCTTTCATTTTCCCCACCGCGTAAAGTTACAAAGGTTATTTCTATTATTTTCCATGTCCTATCGGGTTTCAAAGTCTGTCCCCATTTTCTAGCTGCCTTTTTTACGTCGGAAATTCTTTTCCTTCCTCTCGATTCCTTATAAGTATTTTTTACGATCTCAGTGGCGCGGTGGGCGAAGGAAGGTGAACAAGAAGTTGCAGGATTGAAACCCACCTCAGGACAGATGTTTTGTACGCTCTGCAGATATTTTTTCTGGGTGTATTCTACAAATGTATGACAAAAAATCCGATCTATGTGTAATAAGTACAAACATACATATAAAGTCATCTAGTACCCATATCACAAGCTCTGCTTAGCTTGGGGCTGGATGATGCTGTGTGGATCGTTCAGAATTATTTATTCTTGTATTATTCCAGTAAATTCCAACAAAAGTTATTCAAATTAAGAGTGCTTTATTTCCTTTAGACCTTACAGGAATCTTGGACGCCTCATAGAATATTTTTTTTACCTAAATGTATAATTTTATAGAAACTATGAAATGGATTGTTCATTTTAATTTTTGTTCACTTCAATCTTTTATAAGGTAAAGTAAAGAAGCAAACAAGAAACCTTTCCCTTATGTTGTTAGTTTTCGATTTGGAATAAAACACGTCCCTAGCGTTTTTAACCTTTAGATAATCTGATGATTTTATAGTAAGCCTTTTTACAAAGAATAGTTTTGTCAATTTTGTAAGCCATTGAATCTAAGGATTTGTTTACTAGTCAGGGAATATTTTATAATGCTTTTCTACAGGGATATGAGGGCTTAAGACAGTTTCTCTTCTTAGCCAAAGATTGCAAGATGATAGCTACTTACTGAGTTTAGCTAGCGATAAAAGTTTATACTACCATGAAGTCAACTTTATGCTACTGATTTTATAGTGCAATATCCTAGGATGGTTTTCTTATGTTATGTAGTGAAATCTGTCTCTGTAGTTATTGCCTGGCAAAGGTTAGGCTCAGTTCACACTGGGGTAGCAGCTATATGTTGGAAGGCGTGTATCTTAGGCCATACCTTCACTATTTATGTGGGAGAATGGCCAAACGATCGATCATTTTCAATACAGCAAATACAATACATACGACTGACAACCAAAGTTTTCGACATAGGTCATGAGCATAACTTATGGAAGAAAAACAAAAAGAAAATCAAGTAAGACGTAATTTTTTATTTCCTAATCAAACTAATATGAATGATGGAAAGATTGGATTGATGGATGTTTGTTACTTCATGCCAAAACTAGGTACGGAACGGATTGGGCTTAAATTGTCTAGTTTAGGAAGGGATACGAAGTTGCCTTTGGTGGCCGCCAAACTATGTTTTCGTATCTCTTCCTAAAATAGACGAAATGAAACTACTACAGATGCATTAAGAAAGCTTATGATAGGTTTAACGAACTATACGTGTAAATTTTGGAAATTCCTTTGTGTAACTGAATTGTATGATAAAATAAGTGGCGATACTTTATCCTGTTTTCGCCTTAATCCCTACATTGACGGAGCTAGCCGTTTCCTGCGACCTTCACCGTTCGTAACCACCAGGAATTATATTTATAGCAATTATTACAACAATACCACATACTACTACTTACTTATATTTACTCTATAGCCTTTGAAATCTTGATCTTTATCAAGCACCATTCGTCATGTCGCAGTAATTTCATGCTCGCTTCTCACGCCACAGCCATATTTTACAGAAATCAGGGTATTTGCTAAATGTCTAGATTTCCGTGGTATTTGAGCTTCATGCCAAAACAGTTGTGCTTTGTTGTTTAGTTATTTACTAGCTACCCGCCCCGGCTTCGCACGGTGTTATTATACGTATAAACCTTCCTCATGTATTTGGACAGTGAATATAGGATATTATATTATATATTATATAAAAAAATATATAAATTGACCTTTATATAAGTGGACATGACTCTGACAAGTCTGATAAAGTCAACAAGTGTGTGTGTGCACAAAAACACTCTGTACAACATAATTTCAGGACCAACTGATGTGCTTCAGTCCGAGGCACTATGGTATTAACTCCACCATTTAACTTAATAGAGTTTTTTAAAGCTAAGTTTCAGTTGAAATACTTCAGTGTTTCAAAGACAATATCTTGGTGGAAAACTATTCCAATACAGATGATTCCATTTCCAATTGACACGTAAAAGTTCCTACTATGTATGCATTAAAAAATAAATTGGATTGAAGCTTGATTAGGAATCGTGTGTAATACAGGGTTAAATGTACAGTCAGCAAATTACTGTTGAATGTTCTATTTGCGTGAGGAGCCGCATTTATGGATGGTGTTGTGCGAAAGTGATCAAGGAAAAAAAGGATTAAAAGCATATTCATTTAGATCCATTCCTTTGTATTATTTTATGTTTATATAATAATAATGTGGGTAATATATACATAATATTATATTATTTTCACTTTAAGCTAAATAGTCTAAGTGCTTATTTTGTGAGCCTAAAGAAATAAAGTTGTTGCATTTTATATTCTACTAGCGACCGGCCCCGGCTTCGCACGGTTTTATTAAACGTATAAACCTTCCCCTTGAATCACTCTATAAAACCGCATCAAAATCCGTTGCGTAGTTTTAAAGATTTAAGCATATACAAAAGGACATAGGGATATAGGGACAGAGAAAGCGACTTTGTTTTATACTATGTAGTGATTTTATTTCTTTTTCGGTCGCGTTAGCGAAATAATCGCCTCCTCAATTCACTCTTGGAAGTGCCATAAGCTGTTTTGTGGTTCAATATCGTTATTTATCTTAGAATCTGAAAGTTATTACTCTGATAATTATGGAAATGGAATTTCGAACTTCTATCTTGGATGAAGTGTGTTTTTAAAACACAATTAGTGAAACATTTCTAGATAATGTATATTATTTATTATTTAATACATACATTTTTTCCGCATGTTTGCTGGATATCTCAGGAACTCTGTTCTATTTTCAATATGTAAACCGGCACAGAACAGACAATTTATGATTTTCAGTAAAAAGCCTATAACTAGGAAACCGTTGCAGATAGACCATGATATTGTGTTTTTTCTGGATTTTCATAAACCCACCTGTCCTCTGTTTACGGCTTGACGTTGAGTTTTGGGACACCTTGTATTCATCATCATTATCAGCCTATATTAGTCCACTGCTTGACATAAGCTTCCCCTAATGAGCACCATAGCACCCTGTCATCAGCTTGCCGCAAACCTTGTATTAACAGCGCGTTATAGTAAACCTTAGAAAACGGTGTATCAAAGTCTGCAAAATTCGCAAGAAATCGTTTAAATCCCAGGCATAAAAGTTATTTTAAACATCAAAGACCTAGCTCGAAACAACTCCCTTTATGCCTTATAAATTACTTTCATGATTTACGAAAAGAAAAACAAAAAATAGAAAAGGTAAAAGCTAAAATACTACTAAGCTATAAGGGTAGGGTCAGCAAATTACGATTTGCGTGCGGGAAGCTCGTTTGTACATGTCGATATCGGACTGGATAGCGTTATGCAAAATAGTTCAGGAAATATTTAAAAGGTTGTTAGGGCTGATTGATATACTTATTTTGAGGGTATTAGCGTCTATAGTATTTTACGTGATTGGAGTGGAAACTTGACTGAGTGGCCAAGTGGCTGAGTGGAGTTGGGTCGTAAAAGTCTGGATTTTTATCTTGCTTGCAAGATGAATTGGCATCATAAAAGTCGTAATAAGTACTTAGTTGCAATGCAAAAAGCACAAAAGAAACAAACTGGCAATGCAGTTAGGAAGCAGAAGATGATTCCTTGCTAATAAACCGGATAAGTGCGAGTTCGACTCGCTTACGAAGGTTCCGTACCGTTATCTATAAAAACGGGATAAAAATCAGGTTTGTTGTATGGGAGCTTCATTAATTATTCTATGTTTCAGGATTTGCAGTTTTAGCGGCAGCAAAAATACATCTTTTTTGAAAATATCAACTGCCTAACTATCACGGGTTATGTTATGAGATTGTGATGACAGACGGACAGCGGATTCTTAAATATATTAGTAAAAGTCTATGTTCTTCTGTAGTAGTTAATTGAAACTCGGCCTGGATTATAAACCGGCTATGTTTTCAATGATACACACGTTGGAATAGCATGAACATAATCATTTATTTTGATTAGATACTAGCGACCCGCCCCGGCTTCGCACGATTTTATAATACTCATAAACCTTCCCCTTGAATCACTCTATCTTTTAAAAAAAACCGCATCAAAATCCGTTGCGTAGTTTTAAAGATTTATTGATGATATTGATGATGATTATGATGAAGCTCAGTGGGAGACGACAAATATAAAACTTTTGTAGCTGCTTTTTTATTCAAACAAATATCAACACAATTCGCTGTTCATCTTACATAACATCATCCTCTCAAGCGGAAGCACACAAGATAAATTGAATGAAGTTATTGCTGAGTATTTAGTTCTTGGCGCGTTATCGCATATCGCTCTCCCTAATTAAGTTAGTGTTGAACTATTTACTTCGTCGAATTGTAGTAAAGTTTTGCTTACAAGTAGAAATAGAACTTAAACCAACTTAATTGCGGTTTAGCAAGGCATTCATGAGTAATAATGATGATTTTCAGAAACATTGTAATCTGTTTTGAAATAACCTCTCAGAATTGCAGAATATTGTTCCGTTGGTCTGGGTGTTTTCTATCATACATAGTTTATGCAAGAAGAATATCTATATACAGGAGGATAAATATGTTACTGAGCATAGGAATGGGACGACGAGAAACAGTTCTCCCTTGTGGTCCCATTAATGGGACAAAATCCTGGGACCACGAGAAAACAGCGAAGCAAAGTCGCTTTTTGGCTGAACCTTTAATCTTTAAAACTACGCAACGCATTTTGATGCGGTGTTTTTTTAATAAATGGAGTATTTCAAGAGGAAGGTTTATACGTATAATAAAGCCGTGCAAAGCCTGTGCGGGTCGCTAGTATATAATAAAACATATCTATCTGTGTAATGTATTGTATATTATGTATATCAGTCATCTATTACCCATAACACAAGCTCTGCTTAGCTTGGGGCTAGATGAGGCTGTGTGGACTGTCCTATTATTATTATTTGGTTGGTGAACACTGTGGCGAAGGTTGTTTTGAATTAACGAAGGTTGCGAGTTTGATTCCCATAGCGGTTCAAATGTTTTGTGTGACCTATTGAATAAGGTGTTAGTATTTACTTTTACAACTAAGACATTTAACTGAAACACAGCAAATGGCTGCCTTATTGCTCTATCGCTCGGGCGCATTTTTTCATAATTTTTTTATTTATTTTCCTACTAGTATCTGCTCGCGGCTTCGCACGCTTTTTTTCTATGGAAACGTCTCAAGGATATTTCTATCCAATGGGAACTGATTTATCGGATGTAAAGAAGCCTTTGTGTTATTTCGGAATTACGTCTATTAAATTTCATCCTGATCCGTTCAGTAGTAATTTTAAAGTCTTTTCTTTTTTTTCCTAACAAAAAATGGATCTTGTAATTAGTTTTTTTTATTTAGTTGATCCACTAAGCTAAAAAGGTTGTTTGTTTGACTTCTTCCGCCTTTTCATTAAATGGCGGAAGCTTCGTTCGTGACATGAGATACTTTATTAAAAACCATTAAATATTTAACACAATACGCTGTTTCAACCATGGAATATTAATTTTTAACATGTAGCACGTAAACTGGAAAATTATTGGGTTTAATTTAGTAGAAAAGCTTTTTGATTATTTATTCAAATTATTTAAAAGTTATTGGTTGATAGAAGTTTTCATTAATTTGATAGATTGTTGTTTGATCTATTTTCGTTGGTGTCTGGATTCATTTAGGTAAGAAAATGATATTAAAACGTTAGATATCAACATCATCATCAGCCTATTTAAGTCCACAGCTGGACATAGGCCTCCTCTAATGAGCGCCATAGCACCGTCTCCAGCTTGCCGCATCCAGCATCTGCCAGCAGTCTTCGCAGATAGTCATTCCACCTGGCTGGATGACGTCCTACACTACGTTTGCCAAGTCACGGTCTCCACTCAAGAACACGTTTACCCCAATGGTTGTCGGTTCTTCGCAAGATATGGCCAACCCACTGCCACTTCAGCTTGCTAATTCTTCTTTAGATATAAAATACATTTATGAACAAAGGAAATTACAATTCAGAAATAGAAACAAATGCAAACCAGTAATTACAATTAAAACAATTGAGTTAACGCAAAATGTTGGCAACGCTGACAGCATCTCTGGGGCCGAATTCGACTAATGTCAAAACAAAGGTTTCAGTAGTGTCATACTATCAAGATGGCTAAAATGACGTTTTTGCATTTGGTGTGCTATTATTTTGCTTGAAGAAACTTTCATAATTAGAATGCCAAATTGGTAGTTATAAAGGTAAACGTCACAGCTATGAATGAACCTCAAAAAGTTTGTGCTAGTAGAATACCATAAAAGTTTAACTCTGACATTTTGTCACGATACTATTTAAATGGTGAAGCGATTTATTTAGTGGAATTCGGGCCCCTGGGGTAATGCAGCCAGTGTCTTGGGGACGCGACGACTGGTTTTGATATGGAACAGTTTAGCTACCGCTAGGTAGAGTGTTGTCAACAATCTGCAGTTAGCTCAATTGTTTCAATTAACAAAATGGTTGCAACAAATTGCTTTATCCATTTTTCACTATACATAGAAATTCCCCGAAACGAATATCTTCAGATCATACTAACATTTATCCCAAGGCCGGAATCGAACCCGCAACCGTGCACCTTTACCCGCAGATCCACAAAGGTCATCTTTCTATCTACTCATCGTCATCACCATCATCATCATCAGCCTATATTAGTCCACAGCTGGACATAGGCCTCCCCTAATGAGCGCCATAGCGCCCTGTCTTCAGCTTGCCGCATCCAGCATCTGCCAGCAGTCTTTCGCAGATCGCCATCCCACCTACCAGCCCCTACCTATCTTATCTATCTACTCAGTCATTATTATCTCATCTAAGGTCGAGAGCAAATGAGATCCAAATGTGGATGAAAAGAAACGATTTAACTTTTAAAACCTTGTGACAATTCTTTATTAAACGTAGTTTTGAAATAACACAAAGGCTAATAATAATAATAATTTTCATACAATACAGTTACAATGGGATATAAATAGCTTTGAGACGTTTGCATAGAAACAACGCGTGCAAAGTCGCCGGCAGATACTAGTAGGTATCCAAATAAACAAACTTAAATATAGAACAAAATGCGTCCGAGTCCGATAAGGCAGCCATTTGATGTGTTTAGGTTTAAAGTCATAGTTGCAAGAGACAATAGGTACTGACACCTCAAACAGTACATATATTAGTAGACTAGAAGCGCCTCGCGGTTTCATCCGTGTAATTCCCGTTCCCGTCTGAATTACGGGATAAAATATAGCTTTATTCCTTTCCTTTCTTATTATTCCAGACTATAATCTATGTCTGTGCCAAATTTCATCCAGATCCGTTCAGTAGTTTTTGCGTGAAAGAGTAACAAACATCTATCCATCCATCCATACTTACAAACTTTCGCGTTTAAATATTAGTAGGAGACACAAAACATTTGTCCCGGCATAGGAATCGAACCCGTGCACCTTCACCCACTACTTGCACTCCACAAAGGTCATTTTTCTATCTACATAGTCATTATTATCTCGAAGTGAGATCCAAATGACTACGTCGTCGGATCAAAAGAAGCGATTTAACTTTTAAAACCTTGTGACACTTCTGACAAGATAATTTCGCGATATTACTTTGAAATTGCGGTTTGATAACCAATGGTATACAATTATGCAGTGTTTTTTCGACGACTTAAAGACTGTTTTCGGCGAATTCATCGAGAGCGAAGAAACATTGTCGTAACGGGAATAAGAAATTTGATGAAAAAAAATTTTTTCATCATTTCTATGTAAGTATTGTGAGTTATAAACTTAATTATAAATATGATACATATCTACGCTATTTTCTGTCAAATTATCCGGCAACAGCTGTTGAATGTTAACAATTTTTCTTAAGAAACACTAATGATAAGGAATTCCAAAAACTTAAAAAATATCTCAGCATTCATCAAAAACGGCGGCAAAACAAACGTGTGAACCAAAAGCCAGACTTCAAACACACCTTGTTTGATCTTTCAATTACTACAATTATTTGTTTTCAAAAGTCATTATTTACCTTATTATTAGCTTCGGAAGGACTCATGAGAAATATTTCCAATTGTTCGAAAAGCTTTTGTGGGCTGGTTGGGTGATTTTAAGGAGAAAAAATAAATCTTAAATCACTAAGGCTCAGTTTACATCGGAATGGCAGCGTATGCGGGCGGTAACGCGGCAAGCACTTACAGTGTTAAATTGGTGTCAATAATTATTGCGTCCTTACTTTCTTTCTTATCCTAACTAATATTAAGTTTGTATAGAGGTATGGATGTATGTGTGTTTGTTCCTCTTGCTCGCAAAAACTACTGAACGGGGTGAAATTATGAATAGACTTAGCTTTAGCCCTGGAATAACACATAGGCTACTTTTCATAGAAAGTTCTATTTCTATTCTATTTCTATTTAAATTATGAATAGACTTAGCTTTAGCCCTAGAATAACACATAGGCTACTTTTCATAGAAAGTTCTATTTCTATTCTATTTCTATTTAAATTATGAATAGACTTAGCTTTAGCCCTAGAATAACACATAGGCTACTTTTCATTGAAAGTTCTATTTCTATTCTATTTCTATTTAAATTATGAATAGACTTAGCTTTAGCCCTAGAATAACACATAGGCTACTTTTCATAGAAAGTTCTATTTCTATTCTATTTCTATTTAAATTATGAATTGACTTAGCTTTAGCCCTAGAATAAAACATAGGCTACTTTTCATAGAAAGTTCTATTTCTATTCTATTTCTATTTAAATTATGAATAGACTTAGCTTTTGCCCTAGAATAACACATAGGCTACTTTTCATAGAAAGTTCTATTTCTATTTATATTATGAATAGACTTAGCTTTAGCCCTAGAATAACACACAGGCTACTTTTCATAGAAAGTTCTATTTCTATTCTATTTCTATTTAAATTCTATACTAGTTGTAATTTTTCTATTCCTTGCTTGTAATTTTCGTTGTTAATAAAGGAGGTATGCCATTTAAATTATGAATAGACTTAGCTTTAGCCCTAGAATAACACAGGCTACTTTTCATCTAATGAATCAGTTTCTAGGAGATAGAAAAAGCCTGAATAAAATGATTATGATTAAATGATTATGATTGTGAAATGATAGTATTTGTTTCTGAAGAGGTTACACAAAACTACTGAACGTATCAGACTGACAGAAAAAAAAACAATTTCTACCAAAAAATACAATATATCTGTGAAGAGAAGATCTGAGAATCTCAATTTTATGTGAAGTTGGATAAAAACAACCTTTGGTACTGTCAAGTAAAAAAACGAGTGATAATTTGAAGGTAACAATGTGTCGAAAACGATCCCTCGCGGCTGGGGAACCCTAATAACTGTAATCAAAGAAATGAGAGGTTTGTAGACCACTGGAAGTTTGGAGTTGGGTCAATTTGTGGTTATCGCTAAGATGAATTGGAGAAAATTTAAACGCATGTATTTAGACGACCGATGTGGCGCGGCGGGCGAAAGTCTGCCTGGGATTCTGAAGGTTGCGGCTTGCGGGTTCGTTTGCCGTCTTGGGACAAATGCTTGTACGATCTGAAAATATTTATGCCGGGGTGTTACATATTTATAAAAAACAAATATTTTTTTGTTTAATGTTTTGTATATTAAGTATATCAGTCATCTAGTACCCTTACCATAAGTTCTGCTTAGCTTGGGGCTAGATGATGCGGTATGGATTGGTCTAACAGTTTTTTTAATTCACTATTTTTTTCATCTTCAACTTCTTTTAAAATGGCTAGAAAACATCACCCAGGAACAAATATGAGCAGATCGTACAAAAATTTGTCCTAAGGCGGGAATTGAACCAACAAATGTCTGCTAGGCGTCTTATAATTGCCTCATACGACAACCGCAGCAAGAAGCGGTTTAAAGCGCCTCACAGCAGCTTCGAGCGCCTGAGAGCTGAATTGGCACTCGTAAGCATACCTAAGGTGTACGAGACTGGTTTCGTGTAGCTTCAACAAAACTAAGAATAGTTCGGGTGACAGACACGTCACAGAGCAGTCGCAGGTCTGTTTACAACTGTTAGGCAGCTCTCAAGCTCCCGAAACAGTCGCAAGCCGCTGTAAGGCGTTGTAAAATGCTGTAAGGCGACCAAGGTCTTCCAAACCGCACCGATAGTGTACGCCACACCTAAGGTGACACCACACGGCCTCATGCAAAGCATAAGATGTTCCAGACTGATAGTGCTAGACAAAGTTGCATCTAGCTAACAGACAAACACATTAGCCAAACAAACATTGACAGCCACTTATCCCAATCAACTGGAGAGCTGACAAGCCATCTGGTACATAAATCAACAATTACAACGTCTCGGAGCGCACTCCAATTGTCTCAACGAGTGGTGGGAATTGATACGTTATATGACTGTGGGGAATTAAGATTGTTTTGAGATGTTCTAGCCTCCATAGATGCAGTTTTGAAGCGCATCTGATATTAGTAATATTTCTGCAAACAAATATTGCAATAAATAGCATGATTATTTATTATATCATGAAACAATTGTCATGATATTTGTTGCATCTGATGTTCAAATATCAGACTCGCCTCGCGTTTTCACCCGCGGTAATTACCGTTCCCGTGACAATTCCGGGATAAAATATAGCCTATGTGTTATTCCAGACTATAATCTTTGTGCCAAATTTCATCCATACCTATCCGTTCAGTAGTTTTTGCGTGAAAGAGTAACAAACATCCATACTTACAAACTTTCGCGTTTATTAGCAGATACGAAGATTCTAAGATGGATACAATCTTCAAACTGATGAGATTTCATCGACCCGATTTAAGGCTGTTGTATTGGGCTAACGCGCCTTTTTCAATATGATATTTCTCCTTGATGAGTGCATGAAAATTGTCCGATGCGTTTCCGTCGTCTTGCGATTTTTCGATCTCAATTTTTTACAGAATATTTTGTATTAGGAGGGGGTGAAATGTGGTCATATTTGCCAATATGTGGTCATATTTTGTGTTTTATGGAGGTTATAATAATAGTAAAAATCTTTACCAGTTTCAACAACCTACAAGTCGATCGTATAGTCTCACCTCCAATTACTAAGAAAAGAATCAAGTAGCCGCGATAGTTCGTTGTAGATCCAGTTTGTAAAGCTTTACCTAGAAAAAGGTAAAAGGAATCAACTGGTTTAACTGGCCAAGGTAGAGTCACCTTCACCTATACTGGGTTCAGTGTTAAAGGGCAGAAAACCAACGCCCTTAGGAATGAAGTCACTCAGTTTCAGTTAAAATGCCTGAGCAGGCTCACAGTCACCGTAGCCGAAATCGGCTTGGAGGCCATCATCATTAAATAAATAAATAAGTCATCATCATCAACTTATATATTTTGTCTACTGCTGGACATAGACATCCCCTAACTCACGCCATAGCGCCCTGTCTTCATCTGCCTGAAATATTTCGCGGATCGTCATCCCACCTGGCCGGAGGGAGTCATCAGATGCAAGACATCAGTGGATAAAGGTTTCAAACGAAGGGACGAAAACCTAATAAAATAGATTAACATAATTTTTATTTCATTCGTTGGTACAGTAACAAAACGACTATTTAAATAACAGCTAGCATTTATTACAATTATAACAAGATCTTAAAAATCTAAGCCCTCACCAGAAGGCAGAGTACCCAGAATGCTGGTAGCATTGCTAAGTTGAATTCGTTGACCGAAATAGAAGCCAGCATTCCGATCTCCTGTGGACTCTATGAGAGTTTAGTAAATAGATTAAATAGTTTTTAAAACGAATACGAAATTCGTTAATTATCAGTTTATAATTTAATTAATGTACCTATTTATGGGTTTTCCGGTTTTGTTTGGACTAAAGTTCTCATAATCAGCATAAACAATAATTGTTATCATTTCTGCTGCATTAGATCAAATCGCTCTTTGCCAGACTGTTTTTAATCAAGACTCGAGTAGATCCATGTATAAACTGATCTTTAAAAGGATCCGATAATCTTGAATTGTGTACGCGGAACCCTAAAATGTAGCGAAGATTTTGTTTTACATGTAGTCTTGTTTGTAACATTTAATACAAAGAAGTTTATAGTTTGCTCTGTGATGTAAATACTCGTAGATTTCTTTTGTTTTCTTATTTATTTGATTATTATTCATATGGTTTGCTTAATGCTATAACCTTGCTTTACTTTGTAAGTTCACCTGTGTTAAATAGATAAATATCTTCAAATAAAATAAAATCAACGAATATTAGAATTTGTAACTTAAGCTTAAATAAATGAAATTTAAGACCTCGGTGGCAAGCGGGTGAAGGTCCACTTGCGACGCAAGAGGTTATGGGTTCGATTCTTACCTCATGACAAATATTTGTATGACCTGCAGACATTTTGATCGTTGTTGCCGGGATATGCCACTTCACTTTGCTAATTCGTTGAGCTATAATTCGTTGAGCTATGTCGATAGCTCAACGAATTGGAGTAGAGAATACATCCGATAGAGAACAACCTTGGTTACGAATCCTATATTTTAAACTCCTCACATAAGTAGCTCTTTCCATAGCTCGCTGAGCGACTGTGAATTGGTAGATCAGCCCTACCGTAAGTGTCCACGTCTCAGCTCCGTGGGTTATTACGGGATCTATATTATACCTAATCCTTCGCCGATCCAAGCTGTTGTAGATTATTTAGAACAATATTTCTTACTATATTAGTTCACGTATAAAGCCTAATTTTTGAAGAGATCACGTAAAACATACACTTTTCCTTCAGAATATCTTATCAGACCTCCACCATAGACAAATAGTAGTTACTAGCTTCCAACCTTTTTCGTGAGGCCATGAAAGAATTCCAAAAAGGATTTGAACTTAACATATTGACAGTGACAACGGACTGGCCAATGACGTGCGCATTCCTAATTCGAATATTCGAATACCGAAGTAGTTTTCAAGTAGGGTGAAGTTAACCTTATTCGAATACCTATTATAGTAGTTTTTAAAATTGGAAAAAGTATGCAGACTCATTTATTAAAAAGCCATTTTGGATCATTTTGTTTCATTTTTGTATGCATTGATGGTATTTATTAGTAATTTTTTTTAGGTAGTTAAGTATCATTTTTTAAGCAACTAAGTAAGTACTTATCGAAATTAATTCAACACCTACTAGTACCTTTAAGCCATAAGGCCGCCAATTATTTTACTTTTAGAATTTAAAAATAAATGGATGCACAATCTGTTTGAGGTTTATGTACGGTAATGTAAACATAAATAAATAAGGCTGGACAATGGGCCTGGGAATCCACAAAGCATAATCTAGCCGCAAGCTAAGCAGAGCTTGTGTTATAGATGTGGTACTAGATGATTTACACCAACCACGAATTCTGAAAATCGATTTCTCTGGCTTCCGTTCGCTTGTTCGACTCAGAGTCGTGTAATACATATATTTAACTTACTACGAGTAGTATTGCCCCCGGCTTCACACGCGTTGTTTAAATGGAACCTTTATCTCATGGGAATTGATTCATGGACATGAAAAGTAGCCTGTGTCATTTCAAGGCTAGAAATTCGTCAATAGGAAGTTTAAAAATTTAAGCCTTTCAGTCCTTTTTGTGTGAAAGATTAAGAAATATCCAAACATCTACCTATTCATCCATCCATACATACAAACAAACTTTCGCATTTATAATACTACTAGCGACCTCCCCCGGCTTCGCACGGTTTTATTATATGTACCTCCCTCTTGAATCGCTCCATCTATTAAAAAAAACGCATCAAATCCGTTGCATAGTTTTAAAGATTTAAGCATACATAGGGACATAGGGACAGAGAAAGCGACTTTGTTTTACACTATGTAGTGACTAAGGATTTCTCCTAAAGTAGCACTAAATCGAAATTAGTTAAAACATCGGTTCATAGAAATTGTTTAACTTATAACAGGAAACTACTTACGCTATTTATATTCCTTGTAGAACACAGAAAATGAGCTACATTGAAACTGTTTGCAACCGTCTGCAGTTAGCTTAATTGTTTCTATTGTATATACAATAGAAACAATTCGTCATCACGTCACGTTCAACAAACGTCATCATCAGCTTGACGCATCCAGCATCTGCCAGCAGTCTTTCGCAGATCGTCATCCCAACTGGCCGGAGGGCGTCCTACACTACTTTTGCCAAGACGCGGTCTCCACTCAAGAACACGTTTACCCCAACGGTTGTCAATTTTATCTATTAGTTTTAATTTGGTCTATCATTGATTGTAATTTTCGTTGTTAATAAAGTATAATAAACCTTTGAAATACTTGAAATACTCACGAATTTCAGGGTCAGTTTCTTCGAGTCGGTTACGAAATATCTGAATACCATTGCTAGACAGCTATCAAGAAGTAACTATTGATGCTCGGTGACCTTCTCTAAGAGTTTGTAAAGACCTTAAGTTCTACATAAGCTAACTATTCGTTTGTTAAAATGCTTCCTGTGTTACTTGGGTGCAGACGGTTGCAGTCTACAGGTAGCTTGACTGATCCATATCAATACCAGTCTGTGCGTCCCTAAGACACTGGTCGATGCGACGCGTGACTCGAGAGCTGGTGAGTATCTGGCGCAGCGCATCAGCATTGCCATACAGCGTGGTAATGCAGCCAGTGTCTTGAAGAAGCGTTCTGACTGAAATTGACATAGATCAATTGAGCTACCTGTTTGCAACCGTCTGCAGTTAGCTCAATAGTTTCAATTTTAAATAGGTACTAGTTTTAATTTTTTCTATTCCTTGATTGTAATTTTAATTATCTCAGTACCAACTTATTTCAAACTTTACAATCTTTTCGACCGTACCAAAGTCAATAACGCCAGAAGCTAACGAAGTGAAGTTTTCCAGATGATGTTTACCTTTAACAAAGAGAACATAGAGTTCAAAATGGAAATGTAATTTCTTTCATGAAAGGTAGAATACCAAAATGTAGATTCCGTGACTATGCCGTTGTCATAGTAAAGAGATTGGGCTTCTGTTTTCCGGAATTATCCGGAATTTTTGCAAATTGTGGAAAAAAAAGGTTAAAAACTTTTCGAACGCATTCTAAATCTTAAAATAAAAGGCATTCAAACTTTTTTTGGCTTGCACAGTAAATATGAAAACTTTTTCAATTTACTCTTTTTATTTAGTAAGCGCTAAGAAACTGGATATTACTCTCTTTTACTTTTTTAACTAAGAAAATACAAACTGAAATCTGCGTTATATTTATTTAACCGACTCCAAAAAAGGAGGAGGTTCTCAATTGGAATAGATTTTTTTAATGTTACCACTGAACTGTTTTCTATGTGAATAGAGTTTATAATAATCCTTAACTAGCGACTCGCCTTGGCTTCGCACGGGTGTATGTATTATACATTTGTTCAGTAGGTTTAGCACTAACATACATCCATAGAAAATTTTGTATTAATTTAACCAATCGACTGGTTTTTTTCCCTTACTAGGTAGTAAGGGAAAAAAAACCAGTCGATTGGTTAAATTAACAAAGTTAGTAATTAAAAGTGCTCTAAATAAAGCACCAACAAAATAATAACTATTCAGTAAATACTCCCATTAAAACTGAAATAAATAATACTTCAAAAGCGATCTTAACTAACATGACTCCCACATTAGTTCCAGAATGTCCCATATTTTCGTAACATTAACCAGACAACCACTGTAATCTATAGTTAAACTGCTGTTTAGCTAAACTGTTGTTGGTAACACCCATTTGTTATGATATAGGGTAGAAGGTTACAGGCTACACGGTTGGAAATCGTCGTCCTAATTGGCAAATCTTTTACGTTGCGATTAATTTAAGTTGAAACTAGCTGTGCCCCAAGGTATCGCTCGCGTGGAAATTCATCAATACAAAAATGTAACAAATATCCGTAAACGAAAAAATACATGTAAAAAACTAGATCTTATCAGACTTATAGCAATATATAAATAATCCTGAAAAACAAAATCCACTAATATACTAACAATATCCACTGATGAACAGTACTAAACCTAACGACGCCATACAAAAATAGGACATCACGATCAGATGTCAATACTATCGTCTACCGGACTCAGGATTCATTTGTTTGATCGCCCGCCGAAATCGTATCGACATATTGGACGGCATTTTTTTACTAGATTTTTTCGCCATTTCTAAGAACACACGAAAGTACAGTGAAGAATGATCCGATTATTTCACTCACTAGGTAAATACTACTTAGTTGGATTGCAGGGAGTGACGAACACCGTGTATGCCAGGTTTTAGTTCATGCTATACTAATGTTCGGACATTAGGACATTAGTCACATATGGGTTAGGAATATATGGAGGTCATGTTGGTTTTTGAAATTTAGTCATAATGTCTAATAAGTGACATTACGTACAACATTAATTTAAAAGAAAGTTCAAATGAATTTTTGTTTTGCATTGAATTTTTTATAAATATTTAATGCTGATATTCTAAAAGAAAGAAATGTATAGATAAAAAAATAGCCTATGTGTTATTCCAGACTGTAATCTATCTCTGTGCCACAAACGAATCCGTTCAAGAGAGTAACAAACACACAAGAAAGTTATAACTATGGATGGATATCCATCCATCCTACTAATATTATAAACGCGAAAGTTGTATGGATGGATCCATCCATACTTATAACTTTCGCGTTTGTAATGTAAGTAGGATGATATTACAGGTAACACTAGTAGCTTATTTGTAAGACGTGTCGTTTTATTTTCACAATTTTTTGACAGCGCAAAAGAAAAAACAATTGACGATAGCATTAAAGATTCAAATTTCTAACAAAAGAGTTTATCGTCTACAATATTTAAAATCAACCAAGGAGGCCGTCGTCTACAGATGCTTTTAATTCAAGATTTAAGTTTATCCGGTAGAGCTCGCTCGCTATAAGACCGCCGCTGGTCGCTTATTTAAGGTGTTTTTTTGCATTGCTTTTAAGTATGAAATAAAGTATATTCTATCTGTGTCTATTTTAGTTTTTATTTTCGTTGATTCGGAGAACAAACAGTTGTACAAATAAGAATATTAATCTACAAAAACCAAAAACAAAAATATTGCATAGATGCATTTTAAACGTCCTCAAAAATCTATCATATAACTATCGCCGCATGTAGTATGCATATGTATGGTTCACAAAAATAATATATTAAAGCTAAGCTAAAGATATAAGTGCGTATAAAATTCCGTTACACTCTATAAAAAATTGCGACAAAATAACTAATATCCGCTTACTCCAGCCAATAAACTGGAAGACTTACGCCGTCGGAGACAGCTCATTTGGTTAAGTACCCGCACCCCATGTTTTGTAGACTACCCTCTTATACCTATTTTACACTTGAGCTGTTTTCACTCTAATTTTTTTGTAAAACAAGAATCGTAAGAGTTATAACTGAGAGTATATGACTTAGTTAAATGGCGAGTGTATGACGATAGAATAAAATATATAGATAGAAGAGACTATTGCTGCACATGGATCACTATCAAACATTCTAAAAAAAAATTGTGACGATGATATTATGTAATGAAAAAGATACGATAATTATGTATTGATATGAAAGATGTTTTGTTAAGCATTGACAACCGTTGATGTAACTCTTTATTTCTTTTACTTTTATTACTGTGATCACAGTACACAAGTCCCTAATGTTTTTTTCCCTATTTTACACCCAGTATTGTAAGATATTATTTCTTATTTAATAAAAAAAATAAATGAGTTCCGAACTGTCTGCTTTCAATTCATGCATTATTTAATTGGGGATACTTTTGGGGAAAGAATGTTTTTATTGAGATAATTTTTCCTGTATTTTTTCCAATAAAAATAAAAAAAAAAGATACAGAGATTTGTCAAATTCTAGAAACTACCACACAATACGACATTTTCATAAGCTGTTCGCCATTTTTATTATTATTATTCTAACTCAGTTAAGCCATTAAACTCTAGACAGTATAACTCCGCCTTGGTGCGAGTTTTAACTGTAGCTAAGGCCTTATCCTACGCTTATTGATTCTCCCTCCCCATTGGGGGTGAAGTTCACGGATAATACTGTTAATGGAAGGCGGCTTGTCACGGTGTCAAGATCTGTCAGAACAACGTCAGAACCTATGTCAACTTTCTGAAGCTTTGGGTGCGTTTTTAGTGGATAAACGGGAGCGGGTGCGGTTGCGGAATCGGATGCGGTAATAGTACAGTAAACTCAATTGATCCAATTGTGAATTATAGTCTGTAATCTAAGAAATAGAAACAAAAAAAGTATTATAATTGGTTTTTATTAAGAATGGTTGTCGGTAATTTTCTTTGTTCCTACAGAAACAAACATTATTGCCATCCAAAGTTTGCCTGGGAGAGATGACATTATGTACCTACTTCAAAGCGATAAGGCGGCCCGTTGTAATTATCTTAAGTAATAAACCTTTTTGTAATGCACTTTATACCGTGTATAGATACGATTTTTTTTGCATTATAGTGTTATCGCTATTTAGTCGAAAAAAGTTATCAATTATTTACCAAATGATTCGAAAATACTTGAAAACTTGCCTGAAGGTTTGTTCCCACTTACCAAGATGCTTAAACTATAACATCTAAGTCGACTTCAAAGAAAAGGGTCTATCTGTCTGTTTCGAAGGGCTGTCTTAAGCTGGGTTTCCATTAATATATAATTTGAAACATGGTTTCTTTTATGGAACGAACGAACAGACAAAATTTGAGGGGATTCTTGGAGGAGTCTTAAAGAAAACAAAGTTTTATACCACGGGTCGTAAAGGGTGGGACAAAAATAGTCACTTGATGATAACGATGATGATTTACTGTCATATTAGTAATGAAAAGCTTTGGTTTGGAAATCTCAATCAATAATGTCTATTGAATCATTTTAGTCCATCAATTCGAGAAAATGATTAGAAAAGTGGCCGCCCCGTCAGAATTGATGACCATATAGGCTCGTTTTAAGGCATTTCCATCGCTTCTATCAGAATTTAGATATAATATATATTACTATGACTTGTCTAAGTGCTATTTTGTAAGCAACAGAAGCTAAACTAGTGCCACCATAAATTTATTGATTTGCTGATAAAGAATTCCATGGCATGCGACTTTGTTTTATACTATGTAGTGATAAACATAATACAATACCTATTGTAAGGTAAATTACCTTGTTCTCTAAAACTGAACTTACTGTAAAAATAACAAAACATAAACACTGATGATCAGTTTTCCTGGCCTTTGAATTCAACTGTTATCTGATACCATCTCTTCGATATGGTTGATATATTTGAAATTGGATATTTATCAAATAATTTCTACCCCTCAAAACCCCTAAAATACTCCCCTAAAACCCAGATCGCCCTAATGGACAACCAACATAAATATCTTTAGAATAAGTAAGTGAAACTCATTCAAATCGACCCATTCATGGGTAAAGGTTACAACCGACTAACGCTCACGCATTTCAACATAAGTCCTAGGCAGTATATTCCTAAGCAGACGTTAAACTTAGAAACAAGTTTAATAAAATACTTCTTTTGCATAAAAAGAAACCAAGAAAAAATCAAACAAACAAGATTACATGAAAAAAAAAATCGGCTTTGTTTTTGTGATAACAAACAATTTTTTTTTTCTTATTTTTATCGATATACCTAAATTATAATTATGTCACGTATCCGCTCATCCCGTTTGATCAAAGATCGTAAATATAGGAACAATGTACATTGTATAACAGTAACTTATTTCCCAATATTTATAATAGGTTGTTTTCCAGTTTTTGTTACCATCTTATATATATGAAAAAAAAAGTATTGTTTATTACAACACTTATAACTCGAGAACGGCTGGACCGATTTTTATGATTTTTGTGTTTTTGGATTTGTCTTCGCCGGGAATAGCATATAAAAATATGATATTTGACAAATAAATAAATTTCCCGGCGGGCGATGCTGCGGTGCGCAGCTAGTTATGTATAAAAATATGATATTTGACAAATAAATAAATTTCCCCGCGGGCGACGCTGCGGGGCGCAGCTAGTCCTTAATAAAATACTTTATCTGTTTTTGTTTACGCCGCAGTTGACGCGCACCTTGCAAAACAACATAAATAACTTACGAATAAGTGAAACTCATTGAAAGAATTCAAGATATTTCGAGCCCTTAACTTAATGTCTCTCAGGGCAGATTTATTAAGCGGTTCAATAAAGACTATAAAAGGGCCTAGAATAGGGTAAAACCGACCCTTTTAGAGGGTAGCCCAATTGAACATTTTCAAGGTTTATAGGTTAGTTTTTCTGAAATCCCGTTTTTCCTACACTGGTTATAAATAAATGAAAGTAAAGCCTGCTTTAGCTTTTTTTTTCTAAAATAGATGTGTACCAAACCACTACATAGTATAAAACAAAGTCGCTTTTTCTGTCCCTATGTCTCTATGTCTTTTTGTCCCTTTGAATGCTTAAATCTTTAGAAATACGCAACGGATTTTGATGAGTGATTCAAGAGGAAGGTTTATATACTTATAATAAAACCGTGCAAAGCCAGGGCGGGTCGCTAGTAATGAATAAAATAAAATAAAAATGAATTGACGACCATGATTGCTTAGCGGGCGAAAGTCTGACTGCGTAACGCAACGTGGGTGGTTGCGGGTTCGATTCAGAGAAATATTTGTACAATCTGCAGATATTTATTCCGGTTTTTCTCGGTGTTCTTTATGTTGTATGTATATATGTGTCGGTGTTTTCTATGTATGGTAAGGTAGCTAGAACCTACAACATAACCTTCGCTTAGCTTAAGGCTAGATGATGTTTCGTGAATTGTTTTATGGATAAAAAACTTACTTGGATAGATACTAGAATACTTTGTAGGTATATGGACCTACTATATATTTTATACATACAAAACACCCAAAACATCCTGAACGAATTCCTGCAGATTGTACAAAAAAAATCCGGAAGCGGGAAACGAATCCGCAACCTTCTACGTCGCAGACGGATTTTCAGCTGCTTTTTTAGAGAAGTCGTAAAGCTAGTAATGAAGTAATCAAATATTGTGGCGGAAGTCCAGTAACACTAAATGGCTATAATAAAACCCATACCATAGAATAAAGAAAAACACAATAGAACGGAATCTCCTTTGACGGAGTCCCGAACGCCATCATTTATAATACTTACTTCCACCTTCACGTCGTAACGCCACTCTGTCGTCAAGGTTTGTGGTTTGGGTTCCTTACTGTTAAATATTGCTTATACTTTTTACTTTTCTTTGAAACTATTACTTGTGATTTATAAATACTACCTATTATTTTGTTACTACATTATAGAAACTTATCAATAATAAGTTATTATAAAATTAACTGTATTTTATAATTAGGTACGGAGTCGAAACAAAGCTTAAAATATATATTATCAGCGATGGTCCCGACAGCCATGTAGCCAATATCGTGACCTGAACCCGTTTCTAATGTGTTTCCATAGTAGAATACTTCTATCATCAAGGCGATTCAACACTGCTTTCTGTTCTCGACAGGTACGTCATGGAGTATTCCTATTGGGGACGTGAGTTCTTAAGGGAAACCGCAGCTCAGCAAACGTAGGGTAAGATGCCCTCCTCCAGGTAGGATAAATATCTGCAAGCAGAAGCGGGATGCGGCAAGTGTGAACCCCGAAAATAATTTATTTCTCTAGGATTATTTGAATTGTACTTTTTAGTTAGAAATAAAAGTCGTTTTTCTCCTATTTGTATTCTAATTATACGCACTATTCGATGCCCTCTACAGTGCCATCGTTCTCCGTCTTTAAGAGGCTATCTTATCTTAGAAATTCAAATTCCCCAACAGCATTGTTTTACAGATGCGATCTAAATAAAGCCAATTCTGCCGACCATCCGAACTTAGACAATAGCTCTTACTTTCGTGGCAATTTATGCCCGAGATTCAATATTTGGTATGTAGATGCGAAACTCTAAAGTTGATCGAGAGAAGTATTTGTACGAGAGGTTTGCTAATCATCATACTAGAATAGAACTAGTATAGATCGTATTAGCACTTATTAGGGGAGGCATAGGCCTCCCCTAATAAAATAGAAAATATAATAAAAATGAAATAGATAGTACAACTTTCGTGATAGAAAGTTTTATGCTTTTCTATGCGTAAATTTTGTTACACTACATTTTATTTACTACGAAATAATACTTAAACTCACTAAATTATAATAATACTACTACAGTATTTGATCTTGAAGAAAATACTTGAGAGATACTTAAGTAAGTACTACTTTAAGTATATCTCAAGTATTTTACTAGTACGTAAAATTAAGTTGATAGCTACTAAAGTAGTTATTTTTCCTTATTTTCTTTCTTTCTCAATCCTGTTGAATTTGACGAAACGAGAATAGCACAGACATAAATAGATAATTATACTATTTATGTCTGTGCTATTCTCGTTTCAATAAATGCCACGATATATTTAAGTGACCATGTGAGGTAACAGCCTTTTTTGCCGTTCAGCCTCTGACTGCTAGTTACCCTTCTATGCATTGCACTAGTTATTGCAGTAAATAGTAAATTACTATGTTCGCGCCTCCACAACAGGGCATTGTATTACCAATTACGTAAGGTTTGTGGTTAATTAGACCATTTTACAACAGACAAATGGAAAGTGGAGAAAATTTATAGGATACCAAGAAATCTGCGAATTGGCCGAAACTGGAATATATTCGACTTTCAATTGCTATTATTCGCCCGCTGTGCTATAGAGCTATAGAGGGTGAATAATATCACGTCAGTTCGACGAAGGTTCGCGATTTGGTTGAAGGTTCGATTCCTATCCCGAGACAAGTTTGTACGTTCGTCAGGCTTTTGTTCTATAAGTTTTTTCTCGCGTATAACCGACAACCGTTAGAGTAAACGTGTTCTTGAGTGGAGACCGTAACTTGGCAAACGTATTGTAGGACGCCCCCCGGCCAGGTGGGATGACGATCTGCGAAAGTCTGCTGGCAGATGCTGAATGCGATTAGCTGAATATAGGGCGCTATGGCGCTCATTAGGGGAGGCCTATGTCCAGCAGTGGACTAATTAGGCTGATGATGATTATGTGCCACAGAAGTCGTCGGTACGATGGCTCGCGTGCTGGGTTGGAGGTTCGATTCCAGTCCCGAGACAAGTGTTTGTACGTTCATTCGATTTTTGTTCTGTATTTTCTATGTAGGTTTAGTAAAATCTAAAACAGATTATGTCGTGGCTTTATTATTAACGAACTTTTAGTTCTAGACTCAAACCAAAAAGTTGTCTATAGAAAAATAAAATCGACAAAAACACCTTTATAAAATGTTAAAACGACCGTAAAGAGTGTAAATTAAATTTTATCCGAAAAAAAAATTAAATAACCCTTGCGCTGCAAGTAAATACGCCCTAAGGCAAAAAAAAACTGAGATAAATAAGTACGCAGTGGTACCTAATTAGGAGATGTGTGATTTTAATTTTAACGAGGTTTCCGAATTATACTAAATTGGTTACCGGCGTGGTCGTAAGAATATAGCTGATGGAGAAGCTTGACCTTATTATGGACATTTTAAACCAATTTTAAATAAACTGGACAAGAGCTAGTCGCACTCTCGCACGATGGGTTTCGTACATCACTACATAGTATAAAACAAAGTCGCGTTCCCTGTCCCTATGTCCCTATGTCCCTTTGTATGCTTAAATCTTTAGAACTACGCAACGGATTTTGATGCGATTTTTTCTGTATTTTGTTGATTATTTTTATACTTACGTGTGTTTCCATATAAATTTGATCAATATCTGACCAGTAGTATTTGAGTTATCCGAATGCATGAAATTTATTTGTTTTTTTTAACTTATTATAACATAATAATGTACTACTATTTAATTTTTTTTATCGATCACGTACCTATTGTATTCTACGTAGTCGGTACTTTTATAAGAATGATTTGATATTTTTTATACTCTTTTTCTTTTTTTTCTTTGCGCTTTTATTCACTTCAATCTTTGTTTGTCAATTTTGTAGTCCCATAAAAACAACACTACTATCGCCAACGATATTCTCGCCTATAGAGGTTATTTCAACCTTTTTTTTTACTAAATTCTTGATCAAATAACTTCACCAATGCCATAAATAAAAGAAAATCATCGAAACAACCTTTTCCACTTGCCCTGGCCCTTTCAACACAATGGCTTGCAAAATCCCACAGTGCGTTCGAAAGAAACCCTTTTTATCCGGGTTCTGGGGTTTTCTTACCCGTCTGCGATTTCCGGGTTAATGTACCTGAAATATTTTAAATGTGGCGAGTTTATTGACTTGGAAGTGGCAAATGGAAGAGTGAATTGACGACTTATGTGGCGCGGTGGGCAAAAGTCTGCTTGCGACGCTGGAGGCTTCGATTCCCGTCTCGGGACAAACGAGTGTACGATTTATAAATATTTCTGGGTGTTTGTTTTCTATGTAACTTAATAAAAATAATGTAAGTAATGTATGGAATTAAGTATATTAGTTATCTAGTACACTAGTACTCATAACACAAGATCGGCTTAACTTGAGGCTAGATGATGTTGTCGGGATTGCAAAGCATTATTTATATATTAATATGGCATTTAAAAGCACATACGACGTACGATAAGTAATGTACCTACAATAAACCATAATTTACGAAGAAAAACAATTTAAAAAATAGAAACAAATGTAAATTATTAACAAAGAATATAACAATCAAGAAATATAAACAAATTAAAACTACCCAGTATAACATAAAAAATTACAAAAGTGAAACAATTGAGCTAACTGCAGACGGTTTCAAACAGTCTAGAGGTATCTCAATTGATCCATGTCAATACCAATCGCCGCGTCTCCAAGACACTGGCTGCATTACCACGCTGTATGGGACAACGCTGATGCGCTGCACCAGAAAAATAAAAATTTTACATTTAAAACATTTGAGCTAATTGAACACCGTTGCAAAAAGTATAGACGTAGCTCTGATACTGATAATAAGTGACCCATATCAATACAGACAACAATAAATTATTGCTTCAGTAATTAAATTTCTTTTCTCTAAATGTGTGAAGCAAATGTTGAGTTGAAACGGTCTACTTTCGGATCTCACACCTGGTTTTTATTTCAAAAGGATTATAACTATTACGACGCTCGTGTCATTTTTGTCTGCGTTTGAGTCTGGACATTGTGACTCATAAAGTTTATCTCTTGATTGAGATTAAAAGGGTTTGGATTAGATTGAAGCTGAAGCGAGGGCGGATAAGATAGTTTTTTATCCTCTGCGATATTTCTTTGAAATCTTGTTAAAGTTTTTCCAGAAATTTACTAGCATCTATGTGATTTTGCACCATCGCATCGTCCTTTACAATGAATGAATTGTTATTAAAGATTGTTTCAATACCTGTAAACTAATTTTGGAATTATTCAAAGCGGATATTCCATTCAAAAGCTATTACGAATTTAAAAAGTTAAGGATCATTTATGCCTTACTGTTTAAAAAATAAATATTAACCCAAGCGAAGCACGGACGGGGCTGCAAGCTTTTTCATGATTTTTCTATAAAATAAAGGATATTTTATCTTTCTTAAGCTTTCAAAACAAATGCTTTGAATATTTTCAGTTACTCTCATTATCAACCAAGGTACAAAACCGATAAAGTTACCAGAAAACCTTTAGTATAAAAACGAGGTAACAATTTCCGCGAAAGTTACAGCGAAACTCCTTTGGGAGCCATCTCACTCAACTTTTATTATAATTCTTAGTTAGTTTCCTATTCTACGAAGTTTACCTGAGAACTTACATCCGTGACTTTGTCTTCCACACATCTGTCCACGAGTGGGATAGGTGGTCACCATCGTAAGTAAATGTAGTGTGCCCTCCGGTCAGGTGGGATGACGATCTGCGAAAGACTGCTGGCAGATGCTGGATGCGTCAAGCTGAAGACAGGGCGCTATGGCGCTCATTAGGGGAGGCCTACTATGTCCGGCTGTAAACTATTATAGGATGTTGATGATGATGAAGATCAATCAATCAATAAAGAACAAATAAATAAAAAAGCAAACATACGCCCTCTCAGTACCTATTGCCATCCCACTTGGCCGGAGGGCATCCTACACTAGGTTTGAATCTCAGTCTCCACTCAAGAATACGTTTAAACCAAAGGTCGGTTCTTCGGGTGATATGTCTAGCCCACTGCCACTTGCTAATTCTTTGAGGTATGTCGATAATTTTGATTCTCTGTCTCTGGTTTATTTGTTTGTAGACGTTTAATTACCTTAGAATCTAAGCTTAATTTAACCCTAGAGACCTAACCTTCGTCGAATCGACGAATACGCAACAGAAATATTGCGATATTTTTTTTGTTTTTGTGCCAATCTATATGTTGTTTCTTGTCAACTCGGTATTCGCTGAGCTTTTTCAGGAGGCGTTTGTGTTCGTCGTATAAGTACCTTAGTTTTGGACATATTACCAAAATAGTCGTCGTTTCGACGAATGGTTAGGCTTTGCGTATAATTTTTTCACAGCACATGCATATTTTTTTGCATCTATTACCATGGCTTCTGAATGTTTGTTATCTGACGCGTTTATTATTCAGAGTGGAAGATGGTAGTGCTTTGGATGAATTGACTGATAATGAAAAATAAGATGATCTCGAGGTGAATGATGCTAAAAGTGATACTCAAGATGAACCTTTCGATCAGGAGGATAGCTAGGATACCATGGCTGTACCAAGTAATGATTAGGCGTGATTTTAAGTAGAAGATGCATATTATGCATTGTCTTCATAAAATTACACCTATTCCGTATATACAGTTAGAAGAACAAGGCTCAAAATCATGCTGAAAATTCGTACAATGTCTGTACAACCCATGTAAAGAAAAAATCTAGGAGCAGAGTCTGATCTAGGTCAAGGTGAAGGTCAGTCATCATCCCGTTATGACCTCCAACCAGACTAGGCTCCAAATATGAAGAATCGCTTAGTCTGTGGTATAATCATCATCATCATCATCCGCATTCCGACTTCACCAACTGCTAGGTAAAACTTCAAACTTTTATGTCTCCACACGGTCCTGCGCCAGTCTCATCCAGTTTCGCCCTGCGATTTTCATAATATCGTGGTATAATATTCATATAAAAAGGCGCATGACTAACTTGTATTGCTAAAAATGCAACAGTAATGTGTGTTGAACACAAAGTGGTTTTTTGCATAAAATGCGCTTCTAAGTAATAGGTTTTATGTATTTTTCAGGATGAAAACAGCGTTATAATTTATGTTAGTCAAAGAAATCAGGGTTATTATGTGTTGTTTTTTTTTAATATTTTTTTTTCTATGTAAACAACTCATTTGTTCTCTAAAAACTGGTTCTCTACAAAACTTGGTGTAAAAGAATTATTTTCGCATTATAATACAAATTTATTGTTTTATTTAGTACAATAATAATAGGTTCCTATAATCAATTGATAAAACTTACTGAATCTGTAAGTATTTATAAAATATTTGAGCTCAAAATATACTCGTCGAATCGACTAATGGTTAGGTTTTAAGGGGTATTTGCGAAGGTTAGGTCTCTAGGGTTAAGAAAAAATGGGTATTTTTTACTTGCGAAATGGCAAATATCTTGTTGATCCCAATAGAAAATAAGTCAACTTTGTGTTTGTTACAGAAATAAAAAAATTATATGTAGGTACACACCTATGCTTGTAAGCCAACATGCTCTTTGAAAACTTTGTACGCAACACTATTAAGAAACAGAAATCCAAAAGATCGATTTAAAAGGAAATTCAACCTAAGCTAAAACATTCTAAAAATGAGAATTAACAACAGAAATCAAATTAGACCGAGGGATCTCCTTGTTTTCCCGATCTACCCTAACTTGTTACCATAAGGCCTGGATTACCGACTTACCTTCTACCAAATTGGGACGAAACGAACAAGTTGGACTGATCACAGGTTATATAAGAGTTGGTATATGAACACTTTGAATCAGGTCACTTCTTGAAATCCTGAAAGTTCTTACTTGGAATTTTTGATTTATAGCTTTATAAATTTATGTCAAGCGGTATAATTATGAAAAAATGGTCGATTCGTACAGAGCTTTATCTTGCTACATAATGAAGTAAGTAAATAACATGACAATTATTTATCTTATTTATAGTTGTAGTGTTTTGTTTGTCTAGCATTTTAACTTTAACTAAACAAAAGAAAACACTTCGTAACTATCGCCTACGCTTCGTTATTATACTATAAATATTAACTTGTAAAATACTTGTGATTACACAAAGTAACAACTCAAAAGTTGTTACTTTTTATATAAAACATGCTATAAAATATATAATTATATGTTTTATATAAAAAGTAACAACTCATAGTCCATTGGCGGTTATAACTAAAAATAAACTTAGCAACCTTTTCTTTAAAGTTTTAACAGAGTGAATCTTTCAACCCTTCAGTAATTTCACCATATTCTGTTCAGCACAAGAACAATATCGCCGAAAGATAAGTCCCTAAGTTTTATTTAAGCTCGGTTGTAGAGACGGACTTTATTCAGCCGAGATTTCGGGAAATCCCAAGAAAATTCGAAGGTTTTCAGCATTTGGAGTGGAAATTCGCGGTGGGGACGTTTTCTTCAATGTCGGCTTCAGTAATTGGCTTATAAGTTGTTGATAAAATAGCTATACTATGTTAATTCATACAAAAGCTACTGAATACTACTGGACCTACTGGTTTGCTAGCATCACTTGTTTTTATCTTAGTTATTTTAGTACTTGCCGTTTTTTGATGTTGGTGAACTAATAAAAAGATTTTCTTACTTTTCTTTCTTTGATTTAATTATTTACCAGCTTATTTACAAAGTCAAATTCAAAGTTCTTTATTTCCTTAAGACCTTACAGGATACTTGGACACGTCATAAAATTCATTTTTTAATATTTAAAAACTAGGAAATAAAGTGCTGACGTTGATTTTTGTTAACTTAAATCTTTTCAAGGTAAAGTAAAGAAGCAAACAAGAAACCTTTACCTTGTTAGGTTGTTAGTGTAATTTTACACGGCTTCATCCGTGTGGAAATTGATGAAAAGAACCTATGTTTTATTCCAGGTCTAGAACTATTGTCTATTCAAAATTTCTGACAGATATATTCAGTAGTTTTGGCGTGGAATGGTAACAAACATCCACCCATCCATCCGACTAAACTTTCGCATTTGTTCATACAGACAGGTCCTATTTACATGTACAGGTAAGTACATGTCTTAGTAAATTATCGTAAAACTAACTTAAAAAATACCAAGTAAGTAGGTACAAGTTTAATAAACAAAATGTCTGAATAAAAGTAATCTACACAGGCAACCGATACGAAAAGATATTGAAAATTTCATCCAAAAGGTATGAAATCCAAAGGGTAGGTAGATGTTTTTTTTTAATACTAAAAATTACCGAAACCTCAGTTTCGCTCCGTTTTAAAATGTCTATAACTTTTCAATTACTGATACTTATGACCTGAAATGTTCATAAACATACCTCATTCAGGAGTGTATTTCAGGAATTAAAAAAATATACATTAAACTAGCTGCGCCCCGCAGCGTCGCCCGCGGGGAAATTTATTTATTTGTCAAATATCATATTTTTCGCCGTAAAAACCATCCTTGAACTTCAACGAACATTTAAAAAAAAAAATTGGCCAAATTGGTCCAGGCGTTGTTGAGTTATGCGCTTACCAACACATTTTGCGATTCATTTTTATATTATAAGATAGGGTAAAAAGGGTAATTGAAGAGCACGACAAATCATATAGAACGCGGGCGAAGTCACGAGCGGAAAGAAGAAAATAAGAGATAACACTGATAGAATAAAAATCAAAAAATTTAAATTATAGTGTTTTATTTCCTTTAAACCCTAAGGGTCTAGACAGACGGACTGCAATTCAACTGCAATCCGACTGCCAAATGGCAGTTCAGATGCAGTTGGATTGCAGTTGGCTCGACTGCAATCAAACTGCACGTCGACGGGCAGTTGGCGTGCAGTTGGATTGCAGTCTGAGTGCAGTTACAACGACTAACTGCACGCCAACTGCCCGTCGACGTGCAGTTTGATTGCAGTCGAGCCAACTGCATTCCAACTGCATCTGAACTGCCATTTGGCAGTCGGATTGCAGTTGAATTGCAGTCCGTCTGTCTAGACCCTAAATGACTCTTGGACGCGTCGTAATCGGATAGGGATCGGATGCCACATTATTTAATGTCATTTCCGTGAAATCTCAGCACTACAGCCATGCCCTTCACGTCGACGACATAAAAAATGATGATCTGGCGCGTCTCGCGGAAATGATTGATGATCGTCTTATATTCACATTTCACGCACGCATTTGTCCATTTCAAGGAGGCATATCTAGGTTCCAACACCCGTACTTATATTATAAACGCAAAAGTTTGTATGTATGTATGTTTGATCCTCTTTCACGCAAAAACTAGGTAGGTACTGAACAGCAGTGCGATTACGCTAAAACCACCCATCCAAAATTGACATAATGTAAGCACTTATAATGGCCTTCGTAATTTGAAATTGTATGGAAAGGACGCGCGCGTTGGCCATTGAAATGGCTCAAGAATGTCGATTTGGATGGCCGGTTTCGCCTACTCTTCTTCTATTTTAACGTGTGTGAAGCCGAGGGGCACAGATAGTTAATTAATAATTTGTAGTTTAGCCAAGGCATTAATTTTATATTTCAATTTATATATAGTGTTAAGCTGAAGACAGGGAGCTATGGCGCTCTTTAGGCGAGGCCTATGTCCAGCAATGGACGGTTAATGATGATGATGAGTTTAACAATGCGTAGGTATTCAAAAATATAATCACTTGTGAATAAATCCTCATCATCCAATACAAATAATATTACCGTTTTGCATAAAAACAAACAGCCGCTCAAGATGACATTCTGGATCGGCTACTTCCTGCAAAGAGTATGGGTTCGAAACAGCCTAGAGGTCGGTAAAGTATACCAAAAACCTACTATCTAAAAGCAAATAATACAAACCATTCTTCCAACAATGCTGTGTGTTTCTCCACACACATAATAAAACACATAATAAAGCTTGTTGAAATTTACAATATGTATGAACAACAAACAGTAAACGCACCGCGGCGCGTACTACCCTTAATTTCCACTGAAACCTCTGGAATGCGGTAGAGAGACTCATGCTGCTATCTACCACAGCAGTTAAACCAATGCGCAATCATCACGATGCATAAATACAGTATTATGCCATTCAAAGTTATTATAATTTCCTATCTTCCCAATGTGAATACATCCGTATTACATTTTTGTGCCAGTATCTCCCACAATAGTGATATTATTGTATTATAAAATAAGTTAACGTTAGTCTTATAAGATTGTGTAAAAAACCCAAGGAAGGAGGTCCCCAAGATACAGGTTTATCCTAGTTTGTGGACCAATAATGAATTAATTTTAATTTCAATTTTTTATCTATAAACGTTATTATTATTATTATAATACTGGTTAGTTTGATTAAATCTAAAAACCCCTTTATTTTTGGTTTCACATACAAATTAAAGAAAAAAAAAAGTTCTATACGCAACCTCATGATGAATAATGTGGATAATTACAATCAGGGAATAGAAATAAATAAATCTAGAACATACAATTGAAACAATTTAGCTAACTGCAGGTGGTTGCAAACCACAGGTAGCTCAATTGATCCATGTCAATACCAGTCGTTGCGTCCCCAAGACACTGCGCCAAATAATCACCAGCTCTCGGGTCACGCGTTGCTTCGTCCAGATGCTCAGATATTTTTTAAACCCGGAGAGCCTCGGTACCCCCTAGGGTCCCGACTCCAAGGGGAGCATATGCGTAGGTTCGGTCGTATCTGTGCCTCTTGAGATCCTCAGCCAAATCTGCCGCCGCACCAGCCCTCGTGGATGTCCTTGGAAGATCAGAAGGCACTAGTGTGTCGACGCATGTACCGTCCCACATCATACATATTTTTCCTCAACTCAACACATAAATTTAAACTTAGAGCGTGTAGTCTCATACACATAGGCTTGAGTACTAAGTGGTAAAATTATCATATCACTTGAGTTTTCGGGATTATATTATTATAATGTATTTTCGAAATGCTAAAATAGCTAGTTTCAAATGCATTCGCAGTAAAATAGGTATAAGCGCAAGAGTTTAGTAATTAAGTTTGTTATTAATTCGTAACTTTTTCAGGTAAAATCCGTGTTTAGAAAATGGGCGTTGACACTATCGCACAGTTGTTCTATTCTATTCTATTGTAAAACTCTCAGTGTTTAGTAGTTTTTCGTGAAAGCGGAGCAAACCTCCATTGAAACTTTCGCGTTTATATTATAGTAAGGATTAATAAATACACAGAATTTATTGATAACACAGCACAGATATTTAATCATGTTGTGTACATATTTAGGGATACGGTCTAGACTCTATTATTTTATCTTTCTGTTTGTATTATTATTGATTGTACCTATTCTAAATTAATTTAGTTTATTTATTACTTAGGTATTTACATATATGGAAGAGCAGGACATCCTGGCACAAGTATGCTTTTCATGCTTAAAAGGATGTCCTAACAACTGTTTAGCATGTAGAGTGTATCATATTTTAAACAAATAAATAAACAATTTTTCATTTTCAATTTTCATTCTGTTTTGTGTGCCAAATAAATATTTAATAAACAGCGCGTATTATAACCCAAAACGCGCGTTTAACAAACCGCGACCGGAAGTAAAGTAAAACCTACTTTGTTTCGCATTTCTAAGGGCCATTCCTCACGGTTATCCCTAAAAAGGCGGTGCTCCAGTCCTCAGCCATACATCCTGTTTCTAATCCCCTGGATGCGCACGTAGCTTCCTAAATCCGTGAATTTTGGACGTGGTCGGAATATCTGGGTGCGGGATAGAGAATTTGGACACCGCGGTTGATACAGTTTTTTTAATCCGACTTCAAATAGGTCTCATTTCGTTTCTTTTTTCTTCTTTTTTTTTCTCGATTAACTAAATTTAAATTAACATCAAGTTATCATGCCTTCTAAAGAATGTTCAAACAATTTTTAGAAATAATTTAAACGCCTCATTATCATTGTATAAAATTGCATTATTTTATTTTACAATCTACACAGCATCTTCTATATCCAAGTTAATCAGAGCTTGTGTTATGAGTAGGTACTTTATGACTGATATACTTAATACAATACCTACATTACATAAATAGATATGCTAGCTGACGAGTCAATACGATATATTTCACCAATAGATTTTTTTTTTATCGTCCATAGAAAGCACCTAGAACCCCGTATCATATATTGGCACATTGCACAATCATTTTTCCCAAGGCGGGATTCGCACCCGCAACCTCCTGCGTCATTTGTGCAACAAAGTATAAACGCGGAGTCCTGTCTTTTTTATCCTCTTACCTCAGTTAAAGAGTTGTAAGTGCGGATGTGAATACAGGGTGATACATCACCGGGACTTAGGTGTAAGCCCGTTTCGAAGAGCTCTTCTGTACACTTACGGAATCCTGAAAAGAAAACTCACCTTGTATACTTATCTCAGACTATTTAGGTGTTACGTAGTTACGTAAGTTACGTTAATCTCTTATGAAAGCCGGTCCTTGCTATTGGTCTAGTATTAGTAACCAAGCCGAAGCTGTTTGAAGATGTGAAAAAACACACATAGGTACAGTCAAATTATTCTCATTTGTATGTGTTAGAATCATAAAAATACCTTCTTTACAATTATTATAAACTCAATAGTGCGAAAGAAAGTAATAAAAGGGTGGATGTAAGTATCCTACTTTTTCACGCAAAAACTACTGAACGGATTGGGCTGAAATTTTGAATAGATGTAGTTATAGTCCTGGAATAATACATAGGCTACTTTTCATCCAATAAATCAATTCTCATGGAATAGAAGTTTCAAGGCCATTTCTATCCCATGCTAATCTTTACAAACTTTCGAGTTTATGATATCAGTAAAAAAGTTAAGGTGAATAAATGAAACATGAGGCCTTCTTTTCAACATTTACTCAAAAAGAACAGAGTTCACTTACATGAGTACATACAATACTCTTACTTACTATCTATGTAAATTATTTTTCTAAATAAGTTAGTTTCTAATTGTAGCGATAAGTTTTAAAATAAACGTTAGTACCGTTACGCTAACAATTAATAAATCTTATCATAAAAATATTGTTTTATTCTCTTCTTAAAAATATGCATAGACAAACTGTTCTTAAAGTTACCGGGTAAGCTATTGTATAACTGCGCACCTTCATAAAGAATATTTCTTTTCCCATAGTTAGTGCGTGGACATATTATCAACTGATACGAAGGATAAGTTTTTGACTGATAAGACAATCCCTTAATCAGCCCGAAGGTATGAAGACTCAAGTGGTGGACCAGCGCCAAGTCTCAGCTTTACTTATTAGATGCCGTTGTACTGCCAAGTCTTGGGGTATATACTACTAGACTGTATTTACATGCAAAAGAGCTTGAGTTTGTAATAATAATCGTTTATTTTGAGGAACAAACAAAGGTTCTTCAACTGTCATATTTCAAATTAAATTAATAAATAATGTAGGACAATCTACACAGCATTATCTAGCTCCAAGAAGTGGAGGTTTTGCTATTGATACTGTAGGTAGACTAGTTCAGTGCATTTAACTTTAATCATGATAATATGCTAAATTACAAGCAAGGAATTGGATCAATTGAGCTACCTTTAGACTGTTTGCAACTGTCTGCAGTTAGCTCAATGGTTTCAATTGTAAATACTAGTTGTAATTTTTCTGATAATAATAGATTAATATTAAGATAAATATGTTAAATACTTATGAGAAGAAGCCGTTTTCCTGCTACATATATTGCAGCCAGATTTTTTTTACAGATTTTTTTTAAATTAAGTTTTTGAATTTTGCATTTGTAGTGTGTTACTCTGTCAACACGCGTAAATGTGTGAGAAAAGTTGGTTCGAATATATACTTTGATGTGGAGTCTAATTTTTGGAGGATAATTTTTGTAAACAAAGACATTTATGTATGAAAAATTAACAAAAACTGAAAAACAATAACAGGAAACAGCGAGGTAACAGCTAGGTAACAACTATGACTAAAACCAAAACAATAACTTCAACAATGCATTCAATTGCAGCATAAGCTCAGCGATATAGATGCAAGTTCAAGTTAGATAACAAAAGACACACCAATGGAATGATTAATCAAAGCTGTCAAAAAACACGAATTATTTCGAACTTGCTTTGATAATACCAGTGTTGTAAAATATGTTACACCAATATTATTATTTCGTTTTGTAACTTATTTGTTTCATCAAAATAAATAATAAATATGTTTGACAATCCACACAGCACCACCTAGCCCCAAAAAAAGCTACTCAAAGCTTGTGTTATGGGTACTAGATAACTGATATATTTAATACATTATAGTACCTATACAAAGATATTTCTTTTTATATATAGAAAACACCCAGATCAACGGAACAAATTTGTTCCGAGGCGGGAATCAAACCCGCAACCTCTTGCGTCGCAAGCGTACCTTCGCCCACCGCAACATATCAGTCGTCAAAACTCGAAAATATCTAGATTTATAAATATGGAAGCTTCTATCCGTAGACGTAAATTTAGATTTGCTCAATTAAGGTCCAGAAGCTAAACCTCCCCTTAACGTTAGAACCATTCCGTAATTGGGTGGGTTGGGAACAAATAAAGGTGGAATTAATCCAATTTTGAGGAGATTTCGGGCCCACAAATTGGACAAGGAAGATGACTGTTTTCTTAGTTGATTGAGTTCAGAACAGTCTATGTTTAGTCTTATGATGTTAATAGAAAAGGTAAGTAAGGTGTATTCATATTCGTTACCTACCAGAAGAATCAAAATGATTAAAGGTTATTCTAGTCACAAGCTCATTGGGGTTAGGCGATACTGTATAAATTTTTCAGCATCCTTTTAATAATATAAAGACAAATAATATAATATAACAATAATATACTATAAGACACGCAAAGTCTCTCCCAGTGTTTAAAAAACTGGTTTACCAGCACTATCTATCATTAGTCATAGACTCTTAGTATATATTTGCATATTTTTTACTATTTATTTACTTAAGTTTGTATGTATTATATATATGTATAAGTATATATACAGTTTAGGTAGATAGATATTTATTTATTATAAATATAGGTATGAATTTATTTTATAACATAAGTATAAACGCCACCGTCTATACGTGTACATCTGCTTCGTGTCCATCCCAAGGTTGCCTGGAAGAGATCGCTTTTAGCGATAAGGCCGCCCATTGTGCAACTTTGTTAAATCTGTTTTCCTGTATTTTGTCATTATTTCTTTTGGTGTGCAATAAAGTGTATTGTATTGTATTGTATAAAGAGAAAGTTTGTAAGTATGGATGTTTGATGAGAATAAGAATCATTTATTTGCGTAAAACATGACATTATACATATTAACATGGTGTGAGCATGCAATTATGTTACCTCTATAATAAATATATTACGTTCTACATGTTTTGCCACTGCTGGCGTGCAAATAGGAGAGAGCACTCTGCGGATTTGTCACTAATGTGATATGTCTTTTCTAGTAGGTATACATAATAATCATTCATATTTCTAAAAATAATAAAATTATCAGTTAAATTAAGGTTAATTATAGATTCTAGTAGGTAGGTATTAATTCAAAATTTGTCAAAAAGAAAATTATTAACGCTATAGTAACATTTATCTATGAGTACATTCTTGAGTCTATTTTTAAATACATTCGAAGTATCAGAGTTACAGTTCTTTAAACATTTTACAGCATGATTATATATTTTGGGTGCCATACCTAAAAAAGGTACTTTTCCGTATTAGATTTCATATTATTTGATAGATAGATAATTTCTTTATTGCACCATTAAAAATGTAACAGAGCAGCTTAATACTAATTACTTCTAAAGTGGCACAATCGGTTGCCTTATCGCTACTGCTCTTACAGGCAACTAGGCAAATTTTGGATATTTGTTTCTCTTTCACGCAAAAACTACAAAACGGATCGGATTATATTTTGAATAGCCGAGGAAGCTCAACTGATCCATATCGATAGTATCGATACCCGTCAGTATAAAATGTTGATGTTTGCTATACTAAAATACTTTACATCTTTCTATCCTGAAAATAAGAGAGAATTATCCACGGAATACCAAATATCCTGTAATTCAGACCCATAAACTCTTCATCTTAGCGTCTTGGACAAGTTTCAAGTCGAAGTAAATGAAACCTAATATACAGGCTGTTCGGTGGAACCGTGAAGAGTATTGAACAACTGATCAAGGAGATATAATAATAATTTTAAATGACTAAATAGGCTATTATGCTATGATAAAATACTAACAAATATATGTATAAATTGTTTATAATTAAAAAAAAATATGTCTATCAAATAATTTCAAAATTGTCAAAATCCGTTGCGTAGTTTTAAAGATTTAAGCATTCAAAGGGACATAAGGACATAGGGACAGAAAAAACGACTTTGTTTTATAATATGTAGTGATATTACACCCGTACGAAGTCCGGGTGGGTCGTTAGTAATATTATAAATTAGAAAGTATGAATGGCTGGATGTTTGTTACAACTTCACGCCAAAACTACTGAACGGATCGGGCTGAAATTTTGAATAAACGTAGCTCTAGACCTAGAATAAAACATTGGCTACTTTTTAACATATTTAATCTCGTTCCGTTCCGTTCCGTTAAGGGTTCCGTTTTTACCCTTTGGGTACGGAACCCTAAAAACGAACTTTTCAACTTTTTTCAACTTTTTTCTACATCATGTAAATTTTCTACGTGGTTTAAATTATTGGTTTATTACCCCTGATCAGCTACTCAGCGTCGCGTCGTTCCAACAAACACCCTGTATATCTCTATCATCATCATCATCATCAGCCTATATTAGTCCACTGCTGGACATAGGCCTCCCCTAATGAGCGCCATAGCGCCCTGTCTTCAGCTTGCCGCATCCAGCATCTGCCAGCAGTCCTTCGCAGATCGTCATCCCACCTGGCCGGAGGGCGTCCTACACTACGTTTGCCGAGTCGCGGTCTCCACTCTAGAACACGTTTACCCCAACGGTTGTCGGTTCTTCGCGCGATATGGCCGGCCCACTGCCACTTCAACTTGCTAATTCTTTGAGCTATGTCGATAACTTTGGTTCTCTGTCGGATGTATTCATTACGAATCCTATCCTTCAGAGAAACTCCGAGCATAGCTCTTTCCATAGCTCGCTGAGCGACTTTAAACTGGTGGACCAGCCCTACCGTGAGTGTCCACGTCTCAGCTCCGTAGGTCATTACGGGTAGGACGCACTGATTGAAAACTTTTGTTTTCAAACATTGCGGTATGGATGACGAGAAGACTCGACGTAGTTTTCCAAACGCTGCCCAGCCCAGCTGAATCCTCTTCTTGGCCTCCTTCTCAAAATTGTTTTTACCTAGCTGCACAATCTGCCCAAGGTAAGTGTACTCGGAAACAATTTCGAGAAGGTGGCCTTCTACGATGACCGGTCCTGGATTAATGTGGTTATTGGTCATGACTTTGGTTTTATCCAAATTCATGCCAAGACCGATGCGTCGTGAGGCTGAGGCTAGGCCGTCCAGCATGTGGGTCAGCTCCTCTAGCGACTCCGCCATTAAGACTATGTCATCAGCGAATCGTAGGTGTGAGATGTAATTGCCGTTTATGTTTATGCCCTTACCTTTCCAGTCCAGCGTCTTAAACATATCTTCCAATGCGCTCGTGAACAGTTTCGGGGATATGACATCCCCCTGTCTCACTCCTCTGCGCAATTGGATGGGTTTAGACTGCTGGTCCTGTACTTGGACACTCATAGTGGCGGCATCGTAGAGACATCTCAGCACCTCGATATAACGATAGTCTACTTGGCATCGCTGTAAGGATTCCAGAACAGCCCAGGTTTCGACAGAGTCAAAGGCTTTCTCATAGTCCACAAAGGCGAGACACAGGGGCTGATTATACTCTTCGGACTTCTGTATAATCTGCCGCACTGTCTGAATGTGGTCTATGGTGCCATATCCTCCGCGGAACCCGGCCTGTTCCGGTGGCTGAAACTCGTCGAGTCTCCTGGCGAGACGATTCGTGACCACTCGCGAGAACAGCTTATAGACGTGGCTCAGGAGTGTGATGGGTCTATAGTTTTTAAGGAGCGTTTTATCGCCCTTCTTAAAAAAGAGCACCACCAAACCCCCGCTCCACGCCTTAGGAGTTCTCCCACTGTGAAGGACGGTATTAAAGAGGCTCTGTAGCTCCTGTATAACGGGGGCTCCTCCTGCCTTCAGAAGCTCTGAAGTAATACCGTCCTCACCCGGGGCTTTTCCATTTTTAAGCTGCCTCAGAGCTAACACGATTTCATCTTGACTGATATCTGGCAGTTCGTCGGTATAGTGGCGTGTCAGGGTGGCTCTAGAATCATGGTCATCTCGCCGGGAACGAGGGGCATGTGCAGTGTACAAACGGCCATAGAAATCCTCTATCTCGGCCAAGATCTCAGGCTTCGACAAAGCGGTCCTCCCATCGTGCGTTTTAAGCTTCGTCAGGTGGCTCCTGCCAAGCTGCTGAGTGAATACTTTGGACCCTCGGTTGCGCTCTATCGCCTCTTCAATGAGGCGTGTGTTGGAGCTCCGAAGGTCGCGCCGTACCATCTTCGCGATTCGCTTGTTCAGGTCTGACCTCTCTGACGAAGTCGCTTGGGTGGTTTCCCGTCTTCTTGTCATCAGATCCAGAGTCTCAGTCGAGAGTTTGGACTTCCTGCCAGTACCTTGTTTTCTGCAGAATTTAATGCCCTCGTCCCTCAACGTTTCGACCAGATTGTGTAGGTTCTCGTCAGCGTCATCAGTGGGTTCCAAAGCAACAAATCTATCCCCGAGAAGCTGCTGAAACTTCTCGGTGCCCGCCATGATTTGGATTGGATTTGGTCGGAGCGTGGACTTCATCAGACGGTTTCTTTCAAGCTTTAAGTTGATATTCAGAGTGCCTCGGAGCAGTCGGTGATCAGATCCGGTATTGAACCTGTTGATCACTGAGACATCTCTGAATATGTGCTTGCTATCCGTCATGATGAAGTCGATCTCATTTTTAGTCACAGAGTCGGGACTTCGCCATGTCCACTTCCTTTGGGGCTGCTTCTTAAAGAAGGAGTTCATTAAGAACAACCCCTCTTTCTCAAGGAAGTTGACAAGCATTTGTCCCCTGTGATTCCTAACTCCATAACCATGCGGGCCTATTCGGGATTCGTTGCCAGTTTGGATTCCCACCTTGCCGTTAAAGTCCCCCATAACAACGTTGAAGTGAGCCTTAGTGGTGTTGTGTAAGGCTTTGGATATGTCTTCATACATATCCTCCACTTCATCATCCGAGTGTGCCGAGGTCGGTGCGTAAACCTGAATTACCTTCATGCTATACCGCTTGGACAGCCGAAGGATCAGGTACGCTACCCTGGTCGACACACTGGAGATTTCTTGAACGTTGCTAGAGAGGGCCTTATTGACGAGGAAACCTACGCCACCCTGGGATGTTTTATCACCCTCGCGAAAGTAGAGAAGATGGCCCGAGTCTAGGGTTACGGTGTCCTCCCCCTCTCTACGGACTTCACATAACCCGAGAACATGCCATTTAATGTTCTCTAACTCCACTTCCAACTGCGCTAGATGGTGGTCAAGCCTCAGAGTGCGTCCATTAAACGTTGCCAGGGTCATTTTATTAAGCGTGTGGTAGCCTGATGTAGCCCGGTGATTCCTAGCACCCCCTACCCCGCCGTTACCATGGCCGCTACCGTGGCCAGGAATAGCGAGGCGGCCGGGAACTGGGGGCCGTTTTTTGGCTTTGTCCATCATGAAGGGGTAATGCCCATAATCCCCACGCTGGGCATGCGGGTTGGGGATCGCAGTTTGGTGGTGGGGTTGTTCTAGAGGGGTGCTGCTGCCCACCCCCCGGTATATCCCTTAGTCGCCTCTTACGACACCCACGGGAGGAGTTGGGGTGGTGCAATTCTAAGCCGGCACCACACGGCTATATCTCTATAGAGTTTGTTATTGTTGTCCGTCCGCAATATTTCTTTGACCTACATTTAACGTGAAATATTCACGTTTGTAGAAAAAGTCTGCCTCCTCGATCTAGCGTAGACATATGTCTTCGTTAGCTTAATGTCTTCTAGAGACGTGCACAAGCTTGAATAAAAAAAGGTAAATGATTGTAGTAGAAGAAACGAAACTTACTTTTGGCCTCTAGCTAAAGCGCGCACAGATAATCTTTGGGATTATTTGTCGAGATCAGATCAAGCTGCAATTAGACTGATCAAAGTAATAGGTATAAGTAAATCTTTTGTCACAATCCCCTTATTTGACAAAGACATGTGCACCTGACTAAGAAATGTGCTAGAATTATCAGGAATATAAGAAGTTGAGCAGGAACTACCAATTAGGGGAGATAAGAGTCATTCTGATAGTTTTCTTATCTCAGATCATGGTAGGTATGTTTTGTAAAAAAACATACCATGACCAAACTCAAAAAAGGTGAATAAAAGAAAGAAACAGGCAGTCTCAGCATTATGCTACTACAAAACCGCAGTTAGTCGAGACGTGTCCTTTATTTATATAGAATTTGGTACAGCGCTAGCTTCTATCGTACGGACAGAGTACTACGCAAATCCCATACAAAAGACGTCACGATAACGTTCCGATACTAACGTCTATCAGACTCAGGGCTCTAATCATGACATAGTCCTTGTAGTCTATTTAGTCTTGTCTTCGATTCGTTTTTACACATTATGCCATGATCTGTGCTAAGTAAATTACCAGATGACTCTCTCAATACGACGCCCTATTTAATAGTTCCTGATTAAATTCCTTTTGCTGTCTTATTCTTTATCGCTTACGGTCGTCGTGTGAATGAGTAAAAAGCTAACTAACTGCTTCCATATCACTTTGGCATTGTGTAAAGAAAGTTCCTTTATGGCTTGAATTGAAAATCTTTTACATATTTTCAAACTTTCACAGTTTGTTATGATTTGGTAAAGATCAACAGTAAGATAATCGTCCCTTGACCACGATCTTATAAACTCAATGGAAACGTGGGAAAAAGACATCAAAAGCTACGCGATACAAAAACTGATAAGACTCTTTACTGAAATTAATTCAAAAAATATTCATTCATTCAAAAAATGATTTATCTTTACTTTCCCATCTGTACCTTACTACCTCCGTCCTCTATTGTCAAGTTGCCAAATACAATTCGAACTTTCTACTGCTGTATTGATAATGATAAAATACCAAACCGGAAGTAACCTATGAGGTTTTGGCACGGTCCTGTTGGCAATGCGATTGAATTGGGAAGGGTTCCCGGGATTGCCATTTATATGATAATAATCTTTGCTTCTCTTTTTCTCTCCTGGACTTTATTATCTGAAGTTTTTCTCCTGAAATAAGCATCTTCTAAAACAGAGTTAGCGTCAATGTCAAACCAGAGTTATTAGGTGGGTGGATTGGTCAAACTGAAATTTAAATCTTCCCTCATAATTACGTCACTTTTAGTTACAATCTGAGGGACCTGCGGTGTTGGAAAGGATGTCGTAAGAACTGCCTTAGGGAACCTTAGAGATTGCACCGAATTGAGATCATCTTCTCCTTTTTTGAAGTCGGTTAAAAATAGTAATTAATACGCCTAATTATGTTTGTTAAAAAATAAAATAATTTAAATTTGATTACAAATTCTTCATAAAAATCGATTGTAATTAAAAAATCGGTTAAGCATTAAGACTATGAGGTTTTCAGTTGAACTGACAAAAAGGTAATAATGCATGAATGGAATATACATATTGATTGATACGTTTTTATTCTTTTCCATGAGTTACAGCGCATCCTGTATAAATGCGTCCAGGTTTAGCGAACGGCTGACATAAGGCATTCCATTAGATTCCTACTAATCCTGTCTCTGGACTTAGTCTTACTTAGTTGTATTACTTAGTCTAACTGTTTTGCTTTGGCTGATGCACACATAGTTTTCAGAAAGTTTTTCTTTGATGACATTTTATGCAGGTTTGTTCAAACTTTTGTCCCGATGTCGGAATTGAACCCCTGATGATTGATGTGAGAAAACCAGCAGCGTCTCGCGGTTTCACCCGCGTAATTCCCGTTCCCGTGGGAGTTTCGGGATAAAATATAGCCTGTTATTCTGGACTATAATCTATCTCAGTGCCAATTTTATCCATATCTGTTCAGTAGTTTTTGCGTGAAAGAGTAACAAACATCCATCCATCTATCCATACTTAAAAACTTTCGCGTTTATACTATCAGATCAGTATGATGTCTTCTTAGAAAAAGAAAATTAATTAATTAAACTATTGATAAGTTGAGCTACTTCTATATTGTCTTAAACAGTCTGCAGTTGGCTCTATTTCCTAAATAATAAATAGCAGTTCTAATAAGTTTTATTTCTTTTGTTCCAGGTACCTACGATGATGAATGATTTCGTCAAGGCTGAATTTCGGCAACGGAGGCGCGTTAAATTTTTGTCGTAGAACAAAATAAATGCATGCTGTATAAGGATTATTTAAGCTCTATAAATATGAGAAACGCTACTGCTTGTTCGCTCAACGAGGTAAATTGATCCCACTGTGTCCCAGGGCTTATTAAAACTGATTTCAGTTACATGATGCGAGATTGTTTGAAATTGCTCTCGGTGGCCACCAAACTCTGTTTTCGTATCTCGTCCTGTAATAAACAAAATAAAACTAAAACAAATGCATTAAAAACATATCTTAGGTATAACAAATGGAACGTGTTAATTTTGGAAATTCCTTTGTTTAATGCAATTATGTGATAAAATAGGTGGTGGCGCTAGTGTACCTCTTGTTTGCGCCTTAAGTAAGTTTGTAATTTTTGCTGCAGCACGTCAAATAGGCCATGGCTCAGTGAAATAATAAATATTTCATTACATAAAGAAAAAATAAAAACGCTTTCGCATGTAGTGAAAGCTTTTTTATTTTTTCTTACATATTAAGTTTTTTGTTAAAGTTCTATATATTTTTTTTCTTATAATTATGATCATCATCAGCCCATATTAGTCCACTGCTGGACATAGGCCTCCCCTAATGAGCGCCAGATATTATATACCCAGTACATATTATACCCATATGAGATTAATCAAGATATATGGGCTAGAACATAAGATGTAAGCTTGTACTTTTATTTACAAAGTAAATTGCGTTGACCTAGGTGGAACGATTCCTATTTTTGTAGACTGTGCATAGTCACTAGATGACTAGACAAAGAAGTTATCTAAATAATTCATAAAATGAGAGTTACTGTCAAGTATAAAATAACAATAAAATTCCATATCTTAATAAATTTTTCAACTATATTAAGAAAAATAAAATTAATGAACACATTTTAGAGATTTTTCAAAACTACTCTGTAAAATTATTAAAACGGGTTGATACGTATTGAAGTTTTTGTGTAACTTTTTAATGTAGTTATGCCTATGACCTGAAATTTTCAAAAGAACTTATTATTATGTATTATGTCCATAAAATATGTTTTACAAGAATTTTCAAAAGATCCATAAAAAGGGTATAATATTAGTAAGTAAGCTTTATTAACAACGAAAATTACAAGCAAAGGAATAGAAAAATTACAACTAGTATTTACAATTGAAACCATTGAGCTAACTGCAGACGGTTGCAAACAGTCTAAAGGTAGCTCAATTGATCCATGTCAATACCAGTCGGAAGCGTCCCCAAGACACTGGCTGCATTACCACGCTGTATGGCAATGCTGATGCGCTGAGCCAGATATTCACCAGCTCTCGGGTCACGCGTCGCATCGACCAGACGCTCAGATAATTTTTTAAAAACCCGGAGAGCCTCGGTACCCCACGGACCTAGGGTCTCGAATCCAAGGGGAGCAAATGCGTAGGTTCTGTCGAGACCTGCATATTTGCGCCTCTTGAGATCCTCGGCCAGATCTGCCGCCGCACCAGCCCTAGTGGATGTCCTTGAAAGATGGGAAGGTGCAAGTGTGTCGACGCATGTAGCGTCCCACACAATGGGCCTCCCCAACTCCCATGGGACTAGTGTCATACCGTCGGGCCTCTTGCCATCGTCACGGAACAGACCATTCTGTTCGAGAATAGCTGGTACGTTAGCGCTGACAAAGGCCCGCCGGATGATGTCATTAAGGCTGGCATGACGAGATATCCGACCAGCGGCCCTAGTACACGATAATCCGTGATGACCAAGCTGTTCGACTGCAGTACCGCACTGGCATTGATGAGGCGCACAACACCTTGCACCCAACCGAATACATGTTGCGATACGGAAAGTAGCGGGATCCAATAAAGTGCCAGTGTTATAAGAAGGAAGTGCTTGCAGCCAATGTCCTGACTCCCATTTAGAAACGGCTAGGAGACGGGCACGATCTGCCGAGCTGGAGCACGTTTGTAACAAACAATTCCGTGTCAACTCACACAAAGGCCCGTCCCATTGCCGTTGGGAAAAAGGGTAAAATGCTAATTGACGTTAGTGAGATTTTTTAGTAACTTTAGCCAGAGGCTCAATTTAGGTTGAAATAATTTTATTCTCATAATTAAGAATTTGCAACTGACATAAAAATAAAATTTACTGGCTAATCTAATTTAACATAATTTTTTCACAATTTGCTTGAAACTAATACAGATTTGTAGTTCTACACAATTAAAGAGCAGGAAGAATCAAGTCTACGCGAACTGTTTGTATGGAGGCGTTCCACCTGGTTTATTATCACGCATAGGATTACTTGGGTCCTGTTACGACGGATTTAGTTGGACAAGAGTCATAAACTTAGGTTATTTGACAACGCTAGTTGATTCTAATTTGACCACACTAGTTGATTTATATCGTGGGTAAAAGTACGTGCTTTTGAAGGCTAAACTGAGGTGAATATAGTACTTACTGTAATATAATTAGTGTTGGGTGGACGAATAGATTTTTTAAATGGTTCGTTTTTGTATGAATCGGCTCTTTTGTACCTTCTGACTACAAAAAAAGGTACAAAGCCAAAGTGCAAATTAGCTTTTCAAATTGCAATGAATTCAAAAGTGGTTACTATAAAACACTTACAAAACCAAACTGCAATACATTTTTAACCAACCTTTTAAAAATACAATTCGAAGAACGAAATTCGTTCCAACTTTAAACTTCAAGCATTCAAATAACGAACTCGCTTTGAATTTAAATGTGAAATTGAAAAATATCCGTTGTCTCGGTTAATATCCGGTTGCCACTGTATTTTACCACGAGCCGATTGGATCTCCGGACAAAATTGAAAGAATATATGATAATAAATCACTATATATTATAAAAGCCCTCCGGCCAGGTGGGATGACGATCTGCGAAAGACTGCTGGCAGATGCTTGATGCGGCAAGCTGAGGACAGGGCGCTATGACGCTCATTGAGGGAGGCCTGTGTCCAGTAGTGAACTAATATTGGTTGATGACTCGAAATTTTGAGTGTCAAGAACTCCTTTCAGGTACCTACTGAGAAAGGAATTTGGAAAAATCTAAAAGGAGTCCAAAATTTGGTAATAAGGGGTTGAATGTGAAACAAGCATGCTCTGCATTTCAGGAAGTAGTAGACCAGCAACATTTTACGTACAGGTTTCTCTTATAAGATAAACAATAAGTGTTTCAGCGTTTGCTGAAAATTAAAACAGTCACGATACCAACTTTTTAACTAGAATATAAAGGTCCATAACTTAAGTATTCTGTAAGTACCTATAGTTTGATTTTTCGTCTGACATAATCTTCATATCTTTTCAACCACAGGAGCGCGATGAGACCGATTGAAAGAAATGATAAAAAACACACGACCAATAATATTAATTTATATGTTGTGGTACTAACTCACTCTTGGCCGTTTTATTATAAACTAACAAGTAGATATTTTATGCATAACAGACTTATTAAGTATATAGACTTATAAGTATAAGATATTTAATTCTCAAGATGTACTTCTTTGAAAATTGAATCTACAAAGCAAAAATCAAAGCTGCTCAGGAGGATTCCGAGAAGACGGCTTGAATCCTGGAATTGGATTTTAAAAGCAAGCATGTCAGCTTCACAGCTGCTCTTAAATGTTTTTCCTCTAAGAGTTCAGCTCTGTTTACTTATAATAAACTGCGTCCCGCGGCTTACTCCGCGTGAAAATTTATGAAAAGTAACAATGTTTTATTCCAGGCCTAGAACTACCTCTATTCAAAATTCCGTTCCAAACCTCCATCCATAAATCGAAACTTACGCATTTATATTATTTGTGTGATTTCCAGCGACTTGGAGACGTGACGACTGGTATTGACATGGATCAGTTGACCTACCCCTACAGCCTTGTTTGCAACCGCCTGCAGTTAGCTGTATTGCTTCAACTGTATAAACTAGATAAAAAAATCAATGCCTTGATGTAATTTTCTTTGTTAATAACTCTCGGCTCTTCCGACATCCACATGTTGCGTCATAATAAACAAGCAAACATTTCCCATTTTATAGTAAGTAGGTAGCATAAGTAGCATAAAAAGCCCACATTTTCGGATTATTTTAATTTATAACATAATTTTATAAAAGAAGGTAGGTAAAGTAGTTTTCTATTTTGGAGAGTTACAGTTTAATAATTACCTGAAAAAAGTAGCGGAGAGTTTGTACCTCTTTCAAGCAAAAACATCTAAACAGATCAGGCAGAAATTTTATACAGTAGTAGTTCTAGCCCTGGAATAAAACAAGCTTCTTTTCATCCCATAAATCAATTGAGAGGGGATATAAATAGCTTTGAAACGTCTCCATAGTTAAAAAGCGTGAGAAGCCGCGGTCTGATAGTAGTGTCTATATAATTTAATATTTAATTTATATTAAATCTCTATGTTTTTGCTTTAGCGCTCATTAGGACCTGTATCCAACTGAGGACTATTGAATGATCATGTGATGTATTCATAAGTTTAAAGAGACTGACATGAACCATGTGAAAGCTTTAGCGTAAAAGTACTAAGTCTTAATAAAAATACTAATTGGAGTAAATCCGCTCTGTGAATCGGAACCAGGAATTAATTTAGCGTATTTATTCTATCCCGCTGCTTCTGGTGGAACATGGCCAGGACCCGACTTTGAGATTACGATTTTAAATTCGTATTCAACTGACTTGACGACTGATTTGGCGTGGCATTATTTACAAATTTTGTTAAAGGGTTCTGGGTGTTTTCTATGCATAATAAAAAATACCTATTTATGATTAGGAATCCCACTCTCGATGACTTTATCCTTCTTCCCTAACTATCTATCTATCTGGTCCTATGAAAGTTGACTTAAACATCGAGAATGGGATTCCTAGGGAGAAATCTCACACTCGATGACTCAATCTGTCATCCCTCCTAGGCAGGGATCTCACTCACGATGATTCCTTGATGAATCCTTTTTCACTAACGAACTATCTATCTCAACCTATGAAAGTGACTTAGTCATCGAGAGTGGGATTCCTAGGTAGAAATATCACTCTCTGACTCTCTCGGACTCCATCTCTCTTCAATAACTACCTATCTTTTTCCAGAATTACGCTAGAGTCGAGGCCCAGCGTAGGGCGGAGTTATCGTAACTAACGTCATAATAACTTTCGCTCCGGATGTTAATAGATGTTTGTGCTGCAGTTCATTTCTTAGCCTTTGTTTGTCTTTTTCTTTATAAGATACTAGCGACCCCCCCCGGCTTCGCACGGTTTTATTATACGTATAAACCTTCCTCTTGAATCACTTTATCTATTTAAAAAACCATCAAAATCCGTTTATTGGATTTT